>JAUIMM010000983.1:0-600000 GCA_031769625.1 Taudactylus pleione
CGACGCGACATTGATCTGCTAATTCACCTAAAACCTACTGAAAATCCCATGCATTGCACGACCTCCGAGTGCAAGACAAACGAAAAAACCCACCAGAATAAACGTAACCAGAAAGTCACCATAACCAAAACTGCGAATTAAAACCAAAAAACTGGTCAAAATGTAGAAACTGCTCTGAGGAACCGCGGGGATGGCATAATTAACGGAACTACACAATGCATAGGATACCGCGATAGAATGATGCCTAACCGGAACTCACCCGCAACCTGCGTTGGGGACCACCCATCGTAGAGATACAGAGATCCTGCAAGGGGGGATGAGGAAAGCACCGCCATCTACCCCAGGAAAAAACCTCTGCCCCAAACCTTGGCCAGCAAACATAAGTAATAAATCCCGACAGAATGCAAACTACAGGGTGTCCTGTCAAGAAGAGGCTATAGTACGTCCAACGAAAACAAATGAAAAAACCCTAGAACCACAACAAAATTCTACCTACCAAGCTAGCTATAACCACAGAGAAAAAGCAGGCAACAAAATGGCGATTGAGCTAACTAACTCCCTTGGAGCTGACCCCTAAGTCGGGAGCTAAACCCCCGTTTAACGTTGGCAGTCCTCGGCCAGGAGCTCACCCACAGGTGAGGCATGAGGGCAAATGCCAGCTCGGGGCACAGGGGATCATAACTGTCGAACATCTGCTCCCCGCTGCCTCCTGAACCATGCCTACCCCCATTTCTAAGAGGTTACCGTGACCCAGGAGCGGACTGGGCCACCGGGAGTTCGGGACATTTCCCGCTGGGCCGGTCAGCACTGGGCTGAGCTGATCACATCCTCACCCCTCTCCTCCCCCTAGCCGTTCCGCGGCCGATTCACACTTACTGCTATAGAACACAGCTGCTTTCGGGCAGCATGTGCAGAAGAAGCTCAATGTAGACAGAGGCAGAATAATCAGCGGTCAGCTTAACTACTGACCACACTCCACCTTTACACTATAGCAACTGCAGTTACTGCACTGCAGCCATGGCCCACGGCACCTTCACATTCACACAGTGGCTGGCCCCTCCTCTCCTGCTCCTCGTCTGAGTGACAAACAGTGACTGCCTGCTGGGTTCCTGAGCTGCCTCACTTACCAATGTCCTGGCTCCCTGCTGCAGCTACTTACTTTTTACAGTAAGAAACAAGAAAACCAGGTACCATGGGGGTGCTCTGTTGGGGGGGGGGGGGGGTCTGCAAATACTGGACTGTAATATGTGGGTGATGTGTGCATTTTGGGGGGGGGGGCTGTGTATACTGGGCTGTCATATGTGAGTGATGTGTGTACTTGAGGGGTGATATGGGGAGGGGGACTGTGTATACTTGGGCTGTCATATGTGAGTGATGTGTGTACTTGAGGGGTGATATGGGGAGGGGGGCTGTGTATACTGGGCTGTCATATGTGAGTGATGTGTGTACTTGAGGGGTGATATGGGGGAGGGGGGGGCTGTGTATACTGGGCTGTCATATGTGAGTGATGTGTGTACTTGAGGGGTGATATGGGGAGGGGGGCTGTGTATACTGGAGTGTAAAATCAGGGCGCTGTGTGCACTGAAAGGTATTATGGTGAAATACACTGTGTAGCCTATGAGGGGAATTCAATATGAAACGTAAACTTCGCTGTCGAAGTTTACGTTTCATATCGGAGCTTTTACCTGGGATAAAGTAGTGGGCGCGCGCCGCTTATCCCCGTATTCAATATGAAACTAACGAAAACGGGAGCCTGCGAAGTTGGATTTGCGTAAAGTTACAAAATTTCCTTAAAAAATTGTAGGAGCCCCCCTAAAGTTGTAAAAACATGGGGATCACTATGGGTACCCCCATTTTATCCTGCAAATGAAAAGTCGGGGATTCAAATAGCCGCACAGGTGTTTTTTTCCCGACATTGAAGAAGTGTTAGGTTATTTTTTTCATTTTTTTAAGTGGTCCCATCAAATTTGGGGTACATGAAAATGGGTACTAGCATATTTTTATGTCCCTAAAGTAAGTTTTTCAAAATCTGCAACTATGCACCTGCCGCTAATAGCCTATTCTAGAAAACACCTGCCGCATACTTGCAGAATAGCCCTGAACCTATTTCCCTATTTTTAACACTTTTTGCCCATTTTTTTTTTTTCACCCCAATTTTTAAATTAATTTTTTGGGGTGTCCCTATTTTTATTTTTTTGACACAGTTAATTTTAAATGTCATTCCCAGGGGTGCAGGCTATTTTTTTAAGCCTGCACCCCTAAACCCCAATTCTGCACTTTTTTTCACCACCTATTCAGTGGTGAAAAGTTATCCCTGTTTTTATTCAAAGACTTTTCGAACCTTCGAAAAGTCTTTGAAGTTGAATACAGTGTAAAACTAAAACCTGCGATAATGATGTCATAGGTGCGATATTAACGCAAAAACTGAGTTTCGCACCCATATTGAATTCCCCTATGAGTGGTATAATGGGGTGTGCTGTGTATACTGAGTGGTATTATATGGGAGATTTGTGTATACTGAGTGGTATTATGAAGAATGCTGTGTGTACTAAGGGGTACTATGGCAGTGATGTATATAATTAGGAGAAGAGGCTATAAGAGGGCAAAATTAAAAAAAGGGTTTCATACAACATGAGCTAGTCCTACCACATAATGGGGGTGGCGAGCAAAACACAGGGGATGTGTCTCCGACTGCAAATTAATATGCAGCTGTAAAGACCCCAGCATCTTAGCGACGCTATCAGTGGGCATCTCAATACAAATCCCCACTGCTGTGACAGATCCGCTGCGTTCAAATTCTCAATCGTGATGGAATTTGTGTGCATTTCAGGCCGTAAGGGTAGAATTTACGAAGCAACGACTTCTGTAAGCTGCTACTTCCCGGCGGGTTGCGGTCTATATTTAAAATGTCACCTGCAGTCAGTGTAAAGCTTGGCATGCTTAACACTGACTGCAGGTGACAAAGCCCGGCGTGCTTAACACTGACTGCGGGTGTCGTTATGAATACTCACAACCCGCTGGGAAGCGACAGCATACAGAAGCAGCTGCTTCATAAATTCTCCCCTAAGTGTCTTTTGCACAGGGGAGGTTGGGACTTTGGGGGCAATTAGGACCAAGCATATGTTTGCTCCAGAGCCCATCAGTCGCTTGTTCCGACTCATTGTATAGTATGAGTGAAATGCCCGAGAGGGACCTGCTGCGCATGCCTAGCAGCAGCAATTCCTCCCATGAGCCTTTGCTCAGCTCCACGAGTCACTCCTCATGGCTCCAGCAGCAACACTGAAGGTGCCTACACATATAGCGATCTGCCCTCAATCCCACGATGTGTGCGATATCCCCTGAACTCTACCCAGGCAGCTCCCCGACAGTCCTACACACGATTTGGAGTAAAAAATGGCCAATCTGACTTAAGATCTATCGTGCATCCAGTGCATTGTGTCCCAGATTGGCAGATCTGAAGATGCGATATACGACGAGCGGGGACATGCATTGGCATTGTGATCGTGAGTGGACACTCACGATTTGGGCATATTTTACACAATTTATCGTCACGATTCATCAAAATCGGGCAAATCGTGTAAGATATCGCTATGTGTGTATGCACCTTTAAGGTAAGGTGCAGCTGGCCCTGCTGCTCTGACTGCATCATACAGAAGTGACACAGGCAAAAGAGAAGACCCAATCAAGGGAAGTTCAGGCGCCAATGGTGTTGTTGTTCTAAAGCAGCTGCTGAAGAGCTGGAGAAGTCAACTCCAGTACACAATATATTATATTTATATATATTATAATAACTTTATATATTTAATTTATTCTTGCTTCTCCACCTGAGGGTCTGTAAATTTGTACCTGATATCAATTAATTTTTAATGTTATAATTGTGCATGTATGTACAATATTTTTAATATTTTTATCAAATTACATTTGAATCAATTTCTATTATGGTTACATCTAGATTGCTATATATGCAAAGATATTAATTATCAATCTAGCGCTGCTACTTTGTTTCTTTATAATAGAAGTGACACAGGGCATACGTCACAGTCATACTGCACATGGGCAGCGATTAGTTAGCGACAACAGTTGTAGTTAGGACATAATCGTGAAGTGATTGACAGGCAGAGGCCTTTTGGTGGAGTTAACGGGCAGTGGAAGCAAAAATACATGCGTGTCATAGCTGTTTTTGGGGCCTGTTTTACCCTGCAATTCCATACACAATGTATTTGGCACCTGCATCTTAGATACAGTGGCCATGCTGCGCAACTATAGAGCTATTCAGAACTTTGATCATCGACTAATCTGCGACAGATGCTGCATCTTCGTACATCCCCCTCGGCCATCTAGCTCCTGGGATTAGCAAAGCCTTCGGTGGACGTCTCAATACAAATCTAGGCGGCAGCACCATTTGCATATTTTTTCACAACTGTGTACAAATTTGCAGCTGCGACTGAAGCAGCTTCATCTCTGAAGCAGGCCCAAAAGCAGTAAAATATTACAATCTAGTAGATTGTAATAATAATTAACATATATGAATATATCTATATATCTCAAATACAAAAATAAACTCGGCACAGATAGTGTAGAATGTTAAAAACACAATGGTTTATTTACGAATCATCAAATGTACAGCAGAAAAGTTAAAAACTGGCAAATCAGGGGCATACAAGCCAGTCAGTAGAAATTACCGTGGTTCTGTTTTCAAACCAGAAACCAACTTCCGATATCGTCTGGACTCGCTTTCTATTAACAGGCTTGTTTGCCCCTGATATGTATGGCAGTTTTTAACTTTTCTAGCAATGTGCTTGTGCAAGATTGACTGACCGATGATGGAGTATAAAGATACACAAAACATGTTTGCAACATCTGTAGACATTGAAAGTGGGCCTCAGTCCTCACACCTTCAGGTGCATGACTGTGCACCAGCGAAGGGTTTTGTAGCGGCATTAGCTTAAAGTCCCAAACTCAACTGCAGCAATAGGCGCAAGGAAAGACGTGACTGCCTTGACTCACTGGCCTGATGAGGAGTGTCCCGCCTCCTCCACAGACCCCACCTCTTCTACAGACCCCACCTCCTCTACAGACCCGCTCCCATTAGGGCTGCTTTCAGAAATTTCCCGGGCTGGTTTTCATCCCAATCCGCCCCTGCCGTGACCAAAGGGGGTAGACGCTGTTGTGAGACCTATAACAAAACTAAACATCTTTTTTTTAAAAAAAGGTATAACTGCCCTACCGTCATGGTTCCGCACGCATTGGGCATACATTCACCCCATGCCAAATTTCTGGACCAGACCAACATGTAATTAAAAAACAGGTATATTAATAAAACTGCCCATGTTCCGCAATCCGATACCAAATATCCCCTGGCAAAGCTGAGCATGCCCTATTATTATATTCATGAAAATTGCGACACTCGCCTATGTAACCTGATTCCACCCTATGACATCCCAAATTGAGCAAGAAAATGCAACAAATTTTACTTCTGCGGATCCTTATTCGCTGAAACGCAAAGCGCACAGAAAAAACTGAATTCACACCATGTACAGTGTCCTTGTTTCCTAACCCCTATAGCCTGCTTCATCAGCCTCCCTGGAATTATCGCCTGACCCCCTGTCTAACCGCTGCGCAACCCTCCTGTCAATCTTGCGTGGGTGCGTCAGGTAAACAAAAGATGAAAGACACAAACTGGATTCATAGCAAATTGTGACACAATCATACTCACCAGAACCAGGTGTCCCAGCACCTCCTCTACAATGCTTCTGCGAGGAGGCCATCCTCAATGTTTTCACGCGGCGGAGCCGCCAACTCGACCGCCATGGCCGTCTCAACACGCACTGGATCAGTATCCGAACTAGCCACCGCACTGGAACAGTAGCCGTACTAACTACTGCATCGTCTTGAGGAACCACCGCGGAGGCAGGCAGGCCTTTAACAGAACCAGGTGGTCCCAGACACATATAGAATCAACAGCCGCACGAGTCTTCTCCCAAAACTCCTCCTGCAACCACAGGAAACCTGCAACTACAGGAAATAGATAAGGAAAAGCACATGAGGCACTGTTGTGGGAGCGGGGATGTATGGTGAAGTGAGTGGCCAGAACAGATAATAGAGCTGGAAGGGCAGCCCCGGAAGTGAGGGGGAAACCGGTGCACCCAGGAGCTGCCAATGGTCGCAGGGAGAAGATAAAGGAGGGGTGCACCTGGTGGAATAGGTGTAAGATGAGGAATGGTATATGTATAGAGAGGTGGGGGGGAGGTTGAGGAGGCATAGATAAGAGGAAATTAGGAAAAAATGGGGGGGGTTGGTGTAATGGGGAGCAAGCCTGGAGAAACAATGACATCTGCCCACAGGAAGGCACTGGGAGTGGAGGTAAAAGGGCCTTACGGGGAAGGGGCATGCAAAAAAATTGTAATCCTGCTGCATGGGGCAATGTGCCTGGGTGAAGGGGGGGGCTTGATAGGACTGGCGAGCGGTGCTGGGGTGTGCCGCCCAAAATGGCCATCGGGATTTTAAAATGGCCGCCATGCCCGCCGCTAGGGTGAGGCACCGGGAACACCAGAAGCTGGGAGGTGGCGTGGCCGTACCATACGGGGGCTGCACCACAGGAAAAGCCGCTGAAGGGGGGGTATGACTGCAGAGTGAGAGGGGGAGCATGGAAGTGGGGGCTCCCGCTGTAGAAGTTGGAAACACGTGCAGACCGGGGAACTAGGTAAGGAAAAAACCCCGCAGCCCTATGGAAAGCCCGAGAAGGTGGGGGCGGAGGGGGGGTAGCCCATAGCGGGGCAGGGCTATAAGTGAGGAAACTCAAATGGGGGGGTCACCGACAAAATGGCCGCCGGGACAGTGTAGCAGAAGCGACGGCAAAATGGCCGCTGGGATGGGAAAAGTCCCGCGGACCCACTGCCGGGAAGGCTCTGAAACCGTCGGCAGCAGAGAGCAAGAGTTGGATACGGAGGATGCGCTATGGCGCTGACCTCCGGGGAGGGGTTTTTGACTAATGTAGAGTGTACACGGGAGCTGCGGATGCGGGCACTACACCGGCGAGGCAGAGGAGTGAGATGCCGAGCTTGCTTGCGCAGGCAGAAGCCCCCGGAGCATGAGGGAAAAAACCTTGGCAGGTGAGGGGGGAGAGGTGGTTGAGGGGGGGGAGAGGAGGTTGAGGTGGGGGGAGAGGGGGGGTGCCCACACATGACAAACGCGAAACAGGTGGGGGACTAATACAAGGAGGAGTGGAGGGATGGGATGGGACAGCTGGCATAGACACTGAATGAAAGGCTGAAAGATGGCATAAGTGAGAAAGACAGGGACACAGGGACCAAAGAAAAGGCATAGAAAACTGGCAATACAAAGTAAGATACTCAGCCTGATCCTGTTTCAAAGATCCAGAAAAAAGAGGCTGTCTATATTCAAACAAGCCAATATATACTGATCATCTGACCACTCCCTCCAGCAATATCATTGGCTCACCCAACCAGCTGACCAGACAACCCTATAATCTGACCAGCAACAAGGCTGTCATCAACAGCCATACAGCAAAAAACATAGTAATCTTAGTTATTCTCACGCTTATCCAGCCTTCGCATACTAGTCTCGCTCAAAACATTACATACAGTATTTCGGAATATTTTATTTTTTTTCGGAAATTTGGATATGGGAGACTTAACCTGTAATAAAATCAATAATAAAATTCACATTAAAATGTAGGCACATTATATAATTTCTTGACACTTCATTTTTTAAAATTTTTTACAGAATGTTCTCAATGATTCCACTGCCCGAAGCTCTATCTGGCTGCCACCCACAGCTAGGCCGATGCTCCCCGGTCTCCACTAGACACAAAGAAATACAAATAGATATTTCTACACACAAAATGTTAAATAAATGTCACAGACTAGTGTTATAGAAGCTGACTGTCATCTTTTAAATAACATTTTCTGTTGGATGTTGGACATACAGAACATTCCAGTACTGTATGTAAACATATGAAATATACACTCAGAGCAAACCATGTTTGCAGTATGCACTGACTGCCCAGGAGCTCCTATTTCATTCAACAGCATGTTGCTATTTTTTTCATAATTTGAATACATCTAAAGTTATAGCTAAATACACTAAAATCCAAGTATGTAATGTGTAATTATACAAATAAAATGTCTTTTCATCGTTCGTACACAGGGCCTGATGAATGCAGATTCACGATGTCCGAGAATCTGCGCATGTGCAGTACAGGCCCTGAATATTTGAATGCAGAGCGGCAGCATACCGTCATTGAATTTTGGACAGTGCTGCAGCCCCGCCATCGATAGCCGCCACTGTTGGAAATCATTTAAAAAGGCCAAACCAACCAACTTATTGATTTTTCTGGAACTACGAGACAAATACACAATGGAGACGTTCTGCTCAAATTTCACATTTTAATGGCATTATCGTTCAGCATGCAGATGGATGACTTTATATAACCATTGCTTTATGTAAAACTCCATATACATTCTCCCTTCTCTACTTTCTTTTCCAGGCTCATTAGCTTCTTCAGATTTCCCTAGCTGTAGTTCTTACCGCTGGAGGGGAGACATATGCAGGTGCCTGTCGGCTTGGCTGGACAGGACCCTAAGCATCAATGGGTCGTATTCAGTTTGGAGCGAAAAGCCGTTTTCAGCGTAACTTTTTCGCCCATGACGTCATCTTCGGCGATTTTATTTATCACCGTCTTCAATTTTAGCATCTTATTGCCGGTGCGAAAATACAATGCAATGTAATAGGCAAAAAAGTTTCGCCTATGAATACCCGGTGGAAAAAAGTGCAGAATTGGGGTTTTGGGGTGCAATGTTGCTGGAACCACCCTGCACCCTATGGGCACCCCCTGACGCAAACTGCGTCAAAAAAAGCAAAAAATACACTACAGGACACCCCAAAAAAGCACTTTGGAAAAATGGCTGAAAAATATCAAAGTGGGGATATAATTCAAAAACTAGCGAAATAGCATTTGGGGGGTCAGCAAGTATGGGGGAGGTGTATTTTTGATTGCAGGTGGTTGCTGAAGGTGCGTTTTTGGCGCTATTTATAGCTTGACTTTACACATTTTAAAATATGCTTGCAGCCATTTTTCATGTACCCCAAATTTGCTGGGAATACTTATTTTCTAAAAAAAAAAGTTGCAAAATCCTATTCTTCACCACTTGCTGAAAGATGCTAAATAGCGCCTATTGAGACCATTTAAAATTCAAAAATACCTTTAGCAGGGCTATTCGGGTGTACCCATTGTGAACCCCGATGTCAGACCATCTTTAGGGGGGGTGTCAGGCTGATTTCCCCAAAACTGACAGAACTTTTCTCCGATTTCGAATTTGCCGGGTCCAGTTTTCGCACATTTGAAATTGAATACGGGGACACGCGCGATACTTTTTTGCCGGCAAAACCTCCGATGACTACGAAAAGTCCGGCCTCGGACTTTTCGCTTCAGATTGAATACGGGCCGATGTGCCAGGGTGCCGTTGTTCCAAAGGAGGCGGGTTCCAGTAGAATGTATTGAGTATCTGATAATCTTGGCATTACAAAAACAGATTCTCTGACCCAACTCCCAGTCCAGGACTACACCTCGCAAGGCTCTAGTTTAGTACAAAATTTTAGAGCAAGCTTAATCTCTAGCAGCTGTGGAACTATAATTACCAGTGTGCCCTGTCAGCCTCTTGCATATTGGGACTTTTAGTTCTTAAACAGCTGGAGAGTTACAGATGACTTATCTCCACTGTACTCTGCACTGTATATTGTAAAAGATGCTTTGATGACCAGGGGCGCTGAGAGGGGGGGAGCGGGTACAGATTACAAGGACCCGGGCATCGTGAGGGGTCCGGTGCCACCCCCCTCCATCACAGCAGCCCAGCTCACAGCATGTGCTGAGCTGCAGTGGAGACTGTTCGTGGCTGCTGAGCAGCAGCCACAGAAGTCTCCTATGCCTGTGGGGGGGAGCGATCACACTGATCGCGCCCCCCCTGGCTTTGCGCTGGGCTGAGGGGGCTCAGAGTGCCCCCCTCGCCAGCGCGCAGAGCCTACAAAGCTTTTGTTTTGGCTGGGAAGGGGGTGTGGCCACGCCTCCCGCGATTAGGCCACGCCCCATTTTACCCGTGCCCGCTGCGGCTCTCAGCGGGCCTGTTGATGACCTGTGGCTCTCCAGCTGTGGTGGAACTACAACTTCCAGTATACCCTGTGAGCCTCTGAAGCACTAGGGCTTTCAATCCTCTGACTACTTCAGTGCTACAGGTTACCTACCTATGATGTAGAATAGTCTAGATCGTTAATATTATTATATATTGCCACCAATTATGCAGTGCTGTACAGATCATTTTTTCCATTCACACCATAGTGTATTGTATAATCTTATTGGAAGTTTAGCGTAATGCAGATATATGAATTACAAGAAAAAAGAAAAATACTCTCTACCTGTCAGAAAATGACTGTGACATAGGTGGTTGTGATTGGAATACTACCCTTGCCATATTTTTGGGTGCTCCCTCTGGAGCGGGCAGCCAGGCCAGGTCAGCAATACTGGGGGGGAGGGGCGGGGTATAATTAAATCGTTTCTATTATTTCCTAACTAAAATGAGAGATATGGTAAGAACTTACCCTTGTTATCTCTCTTTCTTCGAAGTACATAGGGGCCACAGGGTTGACCTTGGGGTATAGGTTGGGAACCAAATCCGGGCACCACGCAGTTAAAGCTTTTAGCTCCCAGGATGCACTGGGTCCACTCTCCCTATAACCCCGCCCCCAAGCCAGAGGCACCTCAGTTTGTAAGTAGCCAAAGGCCGGAGGAGGAAAGAAAGAGAGAACACTGGAACACTCAAGAACCATACTCACAGAGAAGGAGATGGAAAACTGGTGCGTCAGAGCGGGTGCCCTGTGGACCCTATGGACTTCGAAGAAATAGATAACAAGGGTAAATTCTTTCCATCTCTCTCATTTTCTTCAGAGTCCATGGGGGGTCCACAAGATTGACCTTGGGGATATCCCAATGCAGTCCTTACAAGGGTGGGGATGCTCCTGTGATGAGAGGAGAATCCGTTGCCCAAAGAAGGCATCATGAGAGGCAAAGGAATCCAATGCATAGAACCTTAGAAAGGTGTGGACAGAAGACCACGTGGCCACCTTGCAAGGCAGAACAGCCGATGCGCCACAGCGAGCCGCCCACGAGGGGCCCACAGCCCGAGTAGAAGAAGCATCAACAGAAAGACCTTTCTATGTGTAGATAGACATACGAAGCCATCTAGCCAATGTCTGTTTAGTGGCCGGCCCTCCTTTCCTGTGAAATTCAGACTACAAATAAGGAGTATGATTTCCTGAAGAAACTTGAACAGACCAGGAAAATTCGGAGAGGCCGGACCACAGTCAATGAGGCCACCCACGCCGAGTGGACTGGAGACTGAAATGTAGGTATAGTAAGTTCCTGAATAATATGGAACTTAAAAAACAGTTTAGGAAGAAACACAGGGCAAGTGCAACTCACAACCCTGTCTTGGTGAAATATCCAGAAGAGGGAACCAGATGAGAACGCTCGCAATTCCGCCACTCTCCTGGCAGATGTAAACACCATAAGACAGAGAGTCTAAGCCATAAACCACATAAGGGCTATGAAAACTAGTGGTTCAAATGGAAGTCACAGGCCGACACGAAGAACCACTGCCAAATCCCAAGAAGCCCCTAGGGGGGATAAAGGGAGGTACAATTTAGAAAACACCTGGAAGGAGGGTATGGATACCCGAGAGTGGAGCAATTCCACATCCGAATCAGACTAACAGTGCAGAGACCCGCACTTACAGGAAGGTCAGCTGGAAGGAATGTTAGAACTTCTGGAAATCCTAAACAGCTGAGGATCGTAACTGCAGGTACAATACCATAAGAATTAGGTATGCCACATGCTGTGGTAGAGCCCAGCAAAAGCTGGCCTACACGCTCTAAACATCCCAATGAAGGCAGAGCCAGCGAAGCCTTAGGACCACATTAGGGACGCAGTCAAAGATCCAGGTCCAGGGAAAGGCAAAGACCCATAGACAGCAGGTCCAGATATTGAAGCAGTAGGAACGGAGTGTCGATGGGGAGACTCCGAAAATCTAAGTACCAGTGACATCTGGGGCAATGTGGAGCCACCGGCAGGAAAGTACCTCCGTCTCGATTGAAACTTCCGAAGACCTCGAGAAGGGGAGACCGGAGGAAACAGGTACAGAAAGTGAAAAGTCCCCTTTACGGACCTCGCGTCACTGAAGGTTGCTTCAGTACCTCTAGTTCTGGACCCTAACACCGGCAGTGTGCGATAGAGTCAGAAGGCCATGAGGACCACCTCTGGGAGGCCCCCACTGGTCACTAGGAGTTGAAACCTCTCTTGGAGAGGAGACCAGTCCCCCGGGATGCACGTCATGACAGTTGAAGAAGTCCGCTTACCAAGGAGAACTCCCGGACTGAACACTGCAGAGAAGGCCAGGAGGAGACACTTGGACAATGTGAGAATTTGTGACATTCCTGTCATTGCTGCCCAACTACGAGTGTCTACTAGATGTAACCCACCGTTGTGACGTTATCGAACTTAACCTTTACAGGTTTACCGTGAAGTATGTGTTTGGCCAGAACAAGGGCCTAAGACAGCTTAACATTCCAATAAATTCATTGGCAGGGTGGAATCGCCAGACGTCCAACTTTCCCGAAAGGAGTGTGGACAGGTCACTGCGCCCCAGAGACTGGCGTCCGTTGTAAGGATTACCCTAGATGAGATGGCCATAGCCACCCTGACAGAGACAGACACACCTTCGGAGAGAGTATCATAGTCTGAACCTTGATCCGATGGAGAAACCCGTTCCAACTGGAGAGGATTAGTTTGTGCAAAGGCCTGGAATGGAACTGAGCATATTCCACCCTTCCGAAGATAGACACCCTGGAATCCAGAATCCGCATTACAGAGTGTAATGACACTTATCAATTGCGGAGACATCCACGCACTCGTAGATGAAGAGTGGAGATCTCGTCTGACGTCAGAAGGATTCTCCGATTCTGAGAATCCAGCAGGGCTCACAGATGAATCATACCCTGTGAGGGATTCAGGGAGGACTTTTTCCTAGCTGATTAACCATTTGTGCTTGTGAAAGAAAGTAATGGTCAACTTGAAATGGCTTCAAAGTACTTTGGTGATCCTGCTAAGAGCAGGAGACCATTCAGATACTGGAGCAGTCGGATGCACTGAACAGGTGGGCTGACATAAAATCCATAAATATGGTAAACCCCGGTGGGGCTGTGGGCAGTCCAAAGAGCAGAGCCCGAAAATTATAAGTATTGCTGTGGCACAGCAAACCTGAGCCAATGCTGATGAGAGGACTCTACAGGTACCCATAGGTACGTGTCCTGAATATTCAGCGTTACCATAAAGACCCCAGGTTCCAAATCTCAGATGATGGAGCGTAGGGGTTTTCTCCTGAGCCAAGGCACCTTTAGTAACTGGTTCAGGAATTTGAGACAGAGGATAGGCCAATGGGGACCATTTGGCCACTACACCAGAAAGTAGAATAACCAGTCCCTCGCTGAAACTACCACTCCTACCCAAGCATCCGTGGTGACAACACCAGCCCTGGGCGAACTGAAAAAGTCAGTATCTCACTCTGGAATCCCCCAGATGAAGGCCTGTCCCATCAGGCTGAAGGTTTATCTTTAAGTTAAGAAGCAGGGCATCTGGATGTATAGGTCTGCTCGGTACCAGGTATGGCGGCCCATGAGGAGGCCTAAAGCCTAGGAAAAAAACATGCCTTTAGGTTGACCCTGAGGACAAAAATACTGAACAGATTTAGGGCCTGATTCAGACCCACTCACGCGCGCTGAGCGCTCGCAAGAGGGTCGATGTTGGCCAAGTGTGCATGGGCACGAGGGAGCCGGCTCCGTCGTGCGCATGCGCGAGACCCGCATAGCAACTGGCAAGCCGACGCTATGGGTCTCGCACCAAAGGGGGCGTGCTGTCGATGTTGAGTGACAGCACGCCCCCTTTGGTGGGCGTGCCGGGGGCGTTGTTGCCCAGATGGAGGCATTCCCATGGGAACGCCTACCGTCTGGGGCCGGCCCCACTGACATCACAAGTGATGTCAGTGGGAGAGCTTTTGGCTCTGATAGAGCCAAAAGCACTCCAGGGCTTGCGGCAACGAGACCCTGCCACAAGTGTCTCGTCGAAAGTCCGATGGTCTTGACCATCGCGACCATCATCATGGCCACTCGCTATAGCTGTGGGTGGTCACCCACAGCTATGCGAGCGGCCGGGAGGCCGCTCTAAAAAAAGAGAGGGAGGGCCCTGATACAGAGCGAGCGCTCTGAAAGTGTTGGAGGGAAAAGGCTTTACAAATGCATCAGCCCAGTATTGTAATAGCATTAGCCAACCAGAGCATAGCCATGGTAGGACGAGCAACAGCCCCTGAAAGCGAGTACATTGATTTCAAGCAAAGGTACCACCTACGGATCCGTAGAAACCATCCAGCCAGGAAAGGGAGACGTAGTAGCGCTCGTAATCCAACGAGTAACATGAAAATCCACCCCAGGAGGTGATTTCCATGACTTGTGATGACCCTCAGGGAATGGGAAACATGAGGCCAAACGCTTTCGTGATACCTGTTATCTGGCGATTGCCAGACTCCCGCCATGAGATCCACCCGCTGGTCAGAGACGGGGAACATAGCCAAACACACGTTAATGCTTAAACTGAGGATGTTTGATCTAGGTGCAGGTTCGACATTCTTTCTAACTAGGATGAACCTGACTGGCAGCACCAAAGCAGGGAGAATAACAATATATGAGTTAGGCTCCCCCTCGTGTGAGAGGGAAAGAGCCTGATAGATCATCCAGTTAACCCTATGTTAGACGGCAAAGGAAGGAAACTGGGAAGTAATCACAGGGCGTTCCTTACGCCATTTCGTAGAAACGACATCCACCCAGAGCGGTAATCCCTGCAAGGGGAATGACAGACTGTTGTGGTACCAGAAGGAATTTCATATACTATGAAAAACCTCGGTAGGGAGCGATAGTCTGTGTCACAGGAGTAAACTGTAATAAACTGCGAGACATCCTGAAATGAAAAGGCAGTATGTTGAAGTAACCCCAAGAGAGTTACAACAATGGGGGCCGCCTGGCGATCCGCAATGGAGGCCAGGCTCCTGGGAAACAAATTGCCCAAGGGGGCCGTGTAAGGGGCCCGGCACGAGATGGCGCCATATACATAACCCTTTCTGAGTTAAATCCTCTGCACTACTACCTGCAGTCCCGGACTTGCAGGATAGCAAAAATGGGTGCAGTATCGTCCTCTATCTCCTGGTCTATCTGACTAAGCAGTTTGTTGGAAATATTAAGCAGCACTATACTGGTCCTGACTGACGCTAAGATTAGCTGCAGGGACCCATTGTCAGCGTATGCAACACAGTTCCATCTGAAATATGGCAACGTGCAGCACGCAACAGTATGTGACAAACCTCACAAATATTGACAAGTATATATATGTGAGGTCTCAGAACCACGCTAAGTACACCTGTATTAGGGCAGATTGTAAAGAAAAGGGATAGATATACACTGAAAGGATAGAGAATAAAGCACAGTCAGCACTAGCATAAGTCACATACAATGCAGAAATATATATACATGAACATTACATATAATTTACTGCAAATGACACTACAATCAACTGCCCATATTCAGTGTCTGGGAAGGCTATAGTGCTGTGTACACATACTCAAACGGAGAGGTACGCAGGAGGACTAGACCAGCTGCTGTCCTAGGAGTTCTTCTGCACCATAGAAATAAAATAGCCGCCTGGAGACCTCAGAGGAAGCGTGGCTCGCGGAGGATGCAGCTTAGCGACGCCAGACTATATTACTGAAAGGTGCGCTGAGCTGAGGCGCGGAGCTGCTACAACAGGGAAGCTGGCTCCCTGTGCCGATTTTGAAGTCCCTTGTGGTCTAGTGGACACACGGGGTATGGGGGGGGCCCCACCGCCAGTGCCTCCGGTCTGTCCCCAGACACCGGAGGTTTCGGACTGCATTGTAAATGAGCGGATCACCGCAAGCGGTGACCTTACCTGCTCTCCGTTGATCCGGCAGCAGTTCTAGGCACCCGCAGTGTCCGGCTAGTACAGACTCTGGGGTCCCTTTGAGATCCCCAGATCTGTACTGGCGTCTCAGCGCCAGCGGGGTGACGGAGCGGCAGCTTAGACGTCCTATGGACAGTCTGACGCTGCCACTCTGAAGAATCAAAAAGTAAATAAAAAAAATAATAAAGCTTAGGGGCTGCTAATCAGCCCCCCTGTAATAACGGTGACCCGACTCCGGCCAGGCACCAATTTAAAACTGAGGTGGAGTTATAGAAAGAGTGGACCCAGTGCATCCTGGGAGCTAAAAGCTTTAACTGCGTGGTGCCCGGATTTGGTTCCCAACCTATACCCCAAGGTCAACCCTGTGGACCCCCTATGGACTCTGAAGAAAGAGAGATTTTGTCAGCCTTATGTTAGATTAGGTGATGCTGGAAACCTGCACTGTTCAACACAGCTTAGGCCACCCGGTGATGTAATCCACAGCTCTCATATCTAAGACACAATTGCGTGCATGTGCTAGCCGTGGGTGGCATCCAGGTGATCACCGCATAGAATGTTTCTGCTGGTTTCCGGACATTCCTCCAGGTGATTAGACCTGGTGTGGAGACAGCAGCCACAGTGCAATGCTTCTCTCCCTCCTAAACGTACAGCTTTATATGATTTCAGTTCCATCACACAAACATCTTACAGCGAACAAACATAAGCAGAGAGATATATGTACTATTGTACTTGCTCTAAATTGTAAAATGTTATCACTAATTACTAACCTGTCATTTTGTATTACAGTTAATTAACACTTTTACTAATAGAATTCTTGGCCCTTAATTATTCTGCCATAGACATGTACTTAGTTAGCTTATATAAAGGGGATCGGTATGAATCCCGATTCGCTGGAAGCCCGGCAGTGAAGATCCCGACAGGTGAGTATTTTCTATATTCACTAACCTAACCCCCCTAACCCTCCCTTAGGGGTGCCTAACTTTAACCTCCCCTCCATGTGCCTAGTCCTAATCCCCATTCCACTAGCCTAACCCACCCGAGGGGGCCTAACTCTAAGTCCCCCCCAGGAGCCCCTAAACTAACCCTCCCCCCGCGCAGCTGATAGTGTCCGCCACCCGGCATACCTTTGATCAGTATCAGCCACGCTTCCTCTGAGGTCTCCTGGCATAGGTAAATTGACAGGTGTCGGGATTTTGACGCCTGTCATTAGACACCTGCTGGGATTAGACAGTCGGGAAGCTGGCTGTCGGCATTCTGACCATCGGCTTCCTGACTGCATCCCATATAAAGCCTTGCCTGTATGTTCTACTCTGTGCCGTAACTAGGGTTGGTGGTGCCCAGGGCAAATAAAGTAATGGTGCCCCTTGAAAACTGTTCTTTAACATTCTGGAATAATTCTTATATGGAGCCACAATAAACACACACTAAAGGCACAAATTAGGGAAGCGCTCAAACGTGAGAGCTAGGCAAAGCGTCAGTATGACAAAGATCAATACCACTTGTACACACACACACACACACTGTTGTGGAATGAACTTCGACAAAATCCAACACTGAACTAAATAGCGCAATGTAGGTGGCGCCACCTGATTACGAATATTCCACTTTCTTTTATTCCTCATTCCCAAACCACAGCACTTCCAATGCTCCCCAAACCACAGCACTTCCGACGCTCCCCAAACCACAGCACAAATCCCAGCAGCTGCGACATTTGCATATTTTCACACAGCTGCTGTGTACATATTGGTAGCTGTGATGGCATTAGCATCCATCTCTGAATCATGCCCACTGCGCACTTCTTCCAAACTCAGCTGGCGCTATTCTGTGCAGCACACAATCACATATATAGTACCTACACATAAATGTAAGGCAGTAACATAGTGTAATTGTCATAAATGTGAAGGTTAGAGTACTTCCCTTCTCTCATCCAGATCTCCTCCTGTCGGGCTTCCGCAGTTGGGATTCGAACCGGCGGCTAAAGAGTCGCCGGTATTTCGATACCATTCCCTAATGTAGAAGGTGGTGACCAATAGACAGTAATGTGAATTGTTCTTGGTCACCTACTGCATTAGTATCCTGTATTTTTGCCAGAGTAAAGATCATTTTAATTTACTGGCCAGGTGACAGCTGCATGATCGCATGATCTGAGAGAGGCAGGGTGGGGGTGGGGGTGGGGAGAGCAATATCCTAAATCATATCAGCCCTATTTTTTTTAAGGAGGAAGGGGGGTCACCGATGCTATTTTTCGCACAGGGCACCAAAATATCTAGTTACGGCTCTGCTACACTGTCTCTGCTGGACTGCCTGCAGGAGTTACGGCTCTCCATTAGTTGTAATGTTAGCCACCTATCTTATATAGGGGTCAGTACAATTAGAAGCCAGCTTGTATAACGAAGCTCGCACACATCGCGTGAATGAGTGCACTCAAGAAATTCAATAAGAATGGCCAATTCACGGTAATAGGTTGCACGACTTTTCTACGAAAAGCGACAAGGGAGAAGTGCATGCAAAAGCTTGGAACCAACCTGGACCCCAATAAAAAGCAGGGCCAGATTAACAATTGGGTGGAATCACAGCTCCAGGCCTCCACATAAAAACAGGCCTATCATCAAGACAACATGATGATGACCAGCTGCCCAGCTGGACACATGGTCAGCCATAAATCATCAGCATTAAAATTACATTTCTATTTTCCCTCACAAAATGATGCACTTTTAATAATTTATGGAGACATTGAGGCTGATTTTGCAACATGTTTACACACCCACACAGCACTGGCCACACCCACACAGCACTGCCCACACCCACACAGCACTGGCCACACCCACACAGCACTAGTCAGACCGTTGGCATATCTACAATGTTTGCAGGGTGTGCAGTGCAGATGGGTCCATAGGTCCAGGGAACCCACACGGCACACTCTGCACCCATGTTTAAAACTTACCTCTCGGAGACCCCCTTCTCCACTGCATTAGAACTGCAAATCACCTGGAAAATGGTGTGGTGGCCATCTTCCCAGAGACTTGCGCATGCGCAGTAGAGGTTTTCCTGGTACCATAGCGCAGGCGCCATGTTACTGAAGACCTGCGCAGAAGACTCTGGTGCATGACCTGAGCCTACTGCACCACAGAGAGGAGAAGGCCCACACTGAATAGTCTGCACACGGGCCCCCTCCTCTTTTAAACCGCCCCTGGATCAGACCCACACAGCACTGGCCACACCCACACTGCACTGGTCAGTAGGGATAACCAGTTGGTGGTTATATCAATGGTATAAAACCACTTAAAAGAAAACTATCAATGGTTTCAACCACCGATGGTCATCTCTGCTTTATGACATACTGCCGGCCAATCAGAACCGAGTAGCGAGGCTTCACGGGTGAGTCGGGTTTAGAGCTAGGCTGCATGTCCTGACATTAAGTTAAAAAAAAAATATTGGGGGCTCTCTCCCATCGATGGTGGAGAACCATTGGTTCTCCACCATCGATGGCAACACTGACATTGGCTGTTAACCATTGATATTTTGTAAACATTGATGGTTGATGGCCTACTGGTCAGACGTCCTCTTCTAATAATAGGCCCATGATTTCAGCCCCATGCCTATGTGGCCCTTAATTCAGCCCTGCAAAAAAAGTAGTAACTGAGATAGTAGGACCATATAGATGACTGTTAGTAGCCATAAGGAAAGTACTGGAAGTTCTTAAAATTTACATCTCCACATACCTGTCCCGCATCATTTACACTTCCCCATACCTGTCCCACATCATTTACATCTCCACATACCTGTCCCACATCATTTACACTTCCCCATACCTGTCCAGCATCATTTACACCTCCACATATATGTCCCACATCATTTACACCTCCACATACCTTTCCCACATCATTTACACGTTTACATACCTGTCCCACATCATTTACACCTTCACATTCCTGTCCCACATCATTTACACCTCCTAATACCTGTCCCTCATCATTACACCCCCACATACCTGTCCCTCATCATTACACCCCTACATCACTTATACCTCCACATACCTGTCCCATATTACACCTCTACATACATTCCCACATCATTTACACCTCCTAATACCTGGCCCACATCATTACACCCCCACATACCTGTCCCTCATCATTACACCCCTACATCACTTATACCTCCACATACCTGTCCCACATCATTTACACTTCCCCATACCTGTCCCGCATCATTTACACTTCCCCATACCTGTCCCACATCATTTACATCTCCACATACCTGTCCCACATCATTTACACTTCCCCATACCTGTCCCACATCATTTACATCTCCACATACCTGTCCCACATCATTTACACTTCCCCATACCTGTCCAGCATCATTTACACCTCCACATATATGTCCCACATCATTTACACCTCCACATACCTTTCCCACATCATTTACACGTTTACATACCTGTCCCACATCATTTACACCTTCACATTCCTGTCCCACATCATTTACACCTCCTAATACCTGTCCCTCATCATTACACCCCCACATACCTGTCCCTCATCATTACACCCCTACATCACTTATACCTCCACATACCTGTCCCATATTACACCTCTACATACATTCCCACATCATTTACACCTCCTAATACCTGGCCCACATCATTACACCCCCACATACCTGTCCCTCATCATTACACCCCTACATCACTTATACCTCCACATACCTGTCCCACATCATTTACACTTCCCCATACCTGTCCCGCATCATTTACACCTCCACATATATGTCCCACATCATTTACACCTCCAAACACCTGTCCCACATCCCTTACACCTCTACATACCTGTCCCACATCAATTAAAATAAAATGATGATCATAACATGATGAACGATTATCGTTCATGCGCGTTCACATATGTAGTTTGTAGTTCGGTCAGACTGACCAACTGAACGATTTTCATTAAGGGAATATGCAAAAATTGTTTGTAGTTCAAAAAAATAGTTCATTACACTTTAAAAAATTTGACAGATAATCTGATAATCTGACAGAAAATCGTTGGTAGCAAAATCGTTGTGTGTGTATGCACCTTATAGATAAAATATTTCTATTCTAAATCACAATGGACGTAGGACAACTAGAAAATGTCCGCCACCTTTAAATGTGGACATCGCAGGAACACACAAAGCAGCAATCTGCAACCTCTAGTGCCCACTTCTCTCTGCTGACGCTACTTCTAGCATTCTAACCCGGAAGTGTTGGACAAATGGGAGCCATAACCAATGAGACAGGCCCTGGAACTTATATAAAAGCACACCGCTGGCACAGGTGAGTAAATGCGCAGGGTTAGCTGGTTACTCTGCATGCTGTCTTGCCATCATCTGCGGCTCCTCCTCACCTTTGTCGGTAGGACTCCTTATTTTCTCTTCCTGGTCCTGGACATATGTTGGATATGTGCTGCTTCACTGCAGTAAATTTTCCTATTGTCTTTACTACTATTCATCCTTAGTATGACTGGGAAACCTGTCCATTTGTAATACACTAAGTAATGGGGGGCATCCACTAAACGATTTTGTCCCTGTCCAACCTCTTAACGATTTTCCCTTGAAGTTTCCCTTGAAATTTGATCTTCCACTCTGAACAATTTGCAAACGATTTGCAAACGATCTAACGATAAACTATGTTGTTTCAATCTGTGACTGACAGCTTTCAGCTATAGTGGGCAGATAGTGGTTCATCGTTTGATCGTTCAGCGTGAACGATGTGTAAACGATTTGTTAGCAATCAAGTGAAATTGATCTGCATGTTCAGTCGATGGAGGAGACGATCAAACGACCAGTGGGAGCGCGCATCGTACATCGTTAGAAACAATTACTGCACAATTTGCAAACGATTTTTAAACGATTGAACGATAACGATATCGTTATCGTTCAATCGCCTGCTAAAATCATCTAGTGGATGCCCCCCATAACCCATTTTCTTACTGGGTCAATAAAATATGCCTCCACCCAAGCTTAATTATATGCATGTATAATACCTAGGCTCGCTTGGGTAAGCCTGATTAAACTTAAGTGTATTTTGCAATGTGGTGCACACAATAATTATCACAATAAATCACCTACTTCTTTCTACCTATTGAATCCCGTAGGTACAGATGAAATGGGACCTTCTTAATGCTCTTCCAGGTAAGTAAACACATGTTATTATAGACTTTTGTTATTTTATGTTAACAGATGTGAAAGAATGAGAGCAAACACATTAACAACACATCATAGTTTTCAGCATACATTTAGGGAACATGCATATATACCAATATACATTACTGTGTTCACGAATAACAAAGTTACACTTTCCTTTAACACTACTGTCTCTTTGATGAACATACAAATTGATGAAGTCCTCTATTAATTGTGTATATAGACTAGGGGTGTGCACCGGCCACTTTTCGTGTTTTGGTTTTGGATCTGGATCTTTCTTCGTGTTTTGGATCTGGATTGGTTTTGCCAAAACCACCCTTCCGTGTTTTGGGTTCTGGGTTTTGTGTTTTGGATCTGTATTTTTTTTTTAAAAAGCATAAAAACAGCTAAAATCACAGAATTTGTGGGTTTTTATGCTCCTATTCAATTATTAACCTCAATAACCTTCATTTCCACTCATTTCCAGTCTATTCTGAACACCTCACACCTCACAATATTGTTTTTATGGCCAAAAGGTTGCCTCGAGGTAGCTGGATGACTATGCTAAGCGACACGAGTGGGCGGCACAAACACGTGGCCCATCTAGGAGTGACACTGCTGTGGCAGACAGGATGGCAGTTTGAAAAACTAGGCCCCAAACAGTACATAATGCAAAGAAAAAAAAGAGGTGCAAGATGGAATTGTCCTTGGGCCCTCCCACCCACCCTTATGGTTGTATAAATAGGACATGCACACTTTAACAAACCAATCATTTCAGCGCCAGTGTCTGCCACATGACTGTGGCTGAAATGATTGGTTCGTTTGGGCCCCCACAAAACAAGCTGGCAATTAATGTGTCCCTGCACAAACTGGCTCTACGGAGGCAAGATGTCGTCCTCATCCTCCTCATCCGATTCCTTGGATAAAACAGGAAAAAGGGATTTAGGTGTCCCTGGACTGCTTACAGTCTTACCCAAAGTTTCTGAACTTGACAGTAACTTTTTATGAATGCGCTGCAGGTGACGTATAAGGGAGGATGTTCCTAGGTGGTTAACGTCCCTACCCCTACTTATTTCACCTTTACATATGGTACATATGGCAAGACAGTTGTTGTCCGGATTTGGATAGAAATATTGCCAGACCAAAGAGGTGGAATGTTTGGTCTTCTGCCCAGGCATGACCGTGATGGGCTTTTTTATCCCACGGACAACAACTGTCTCCCCCGGAGCCTGATTTAAACAAACCACATCACCATCAGAATCCTCCTCGCCAACTTCCTCCTCAGCGCCAGCTACGCCAGTATCCTCATCCTGTTGTACTTCAACAGTGACATCTTCAATTTGCATATCAGCAAGTGGACTGTGGGTGCTCCTTTCAGCACTTGCAGGGGGCGTGCAAATGGTGGAAAGAGCCACCTCTTCCTGTCCAGTGCTGGGAAGGTCAGGCATCGCAACCGCCACCACACTTGGACTCTCCTTGGGGATTTGTGATATCTTCTTAGAACGCACAGTTCTTTGCTGTGCTTTTGCCAGCTTAACTCGTTTGATTTTTTTAGCGGGAGGAGGGCTTCCATCGTCATGTGAAGCTGGACCACTAGTCATGAACATACTAGTCATACTACTATGACACACACTAGTCATAGGGAAAGACCTTAGCCGTTCCTTGCCACTCCGTGTCATAAATGGCATATTGGCAAGTTTACGTTTCTCTTCAGATGATTTAAATGTTTTTTTTTAAGGTCATTTTCCTGAACTTTGTCATTTGGGATTGTATGTGGCCTCTACTATGACATTGGGCATCGGCCTTGGCAGACGACGTTGATGGCATGTTATCGTCTATGTCATGACTAGTGGCAGCAGCTTCAGCACTAGGAGGAAGTGGTTCTTGATCTTTCCCTATTTTATTTTTATCGGAGAAAGTTTGGTCCTCCATTTATGTTATATTGATTTGATATATACTAAGGCGCAAACAAACACAGAAAATATTTTTTTATTTTTGCTGGAGAGTAGTGCACTTTGTGGGTTACACCACCCTTTAAGAAATGAGCCAGCCGGCTCTTTACTTATGGGACACAGGCGCACGCTTGGCGCTGCTCCTTTGTTGATACACGTGCAGCCACAGTGCACACAATTCACAAACACAGAAAATATTTTTTTATTTTGTTTGGAGTGTACTTTGGGGGTTACAGCACCCTTTAACGGTCAGGACAGCCGGCCCTTTACTTATGGCACAGGCGCACGCTTGGCACTACTTTGTTGATGCACGTGCCGCTACTGCGCACACAATTCACAAACACAGAAAATATTTTTTTATTTTGTTTGGAGTGTACTTTGGGGGTTACAGCACCCTTTAACGGACAAGCCAGCCGGCCCTTTACTTATGGGACACAGGCGCACGCTTGGCGCTGCTCCTTTGTTGATGCACGTGCAGCCACAGTGCACACAATTCACAAACACAGAAAATATATATATTTTTTGTTTGGAGTGTACTTTGGGGGTTACAGCACCCTTTAACGGACAAGCCAGCCGGCCCTTTACTAATGGGACACAGGCGCACGCTTGGTGCTGCTCCTTTGTTGATGCACGTGCAGCCACAGTGCACACAATTCACATACACAGAAAAAATATATTTTTTTTTTGCACTTGGGGGGAGCACCCCTGATGGACATAGCAACCCCTGGACAACACTACAGCACCCCTTTAGGACTGGGACACTGCACAGGACTTTGGAGTGGACACAGCCCCTATGGACAACTGACTGCACAACACAGTCCAGCCAGCCCCTATGGACTTTGAAGGAGTGGACACAGCCCCTATGGACAACAGCAGCGCAGCACAGCACAACACTACACTACACTGCACTACACTACACAGCCCAGCCAGCCCCAACTCCCACCCTCCCTCTTCACTGTCCACAGCCGAGTGAGAAAATGGCGCCGACGCGGGTACCTTATATAGGATCCAAAACCCGCGAGACCCGGAAGGCGGGATGATGACGTTTTGCCTCGATTTCACATCCGAGTCAGGCAGGAAAAGTCGAGCCTGACTCGGATCGGCCTCGGATCGGGGGGGCTCGGGGGGGGTTCGGATTTCAGAAATCCGAACCCGCTCACCCCTAATATAGACATCCTTGTTAATATCCACCATATATTGGTCAGTTTTCAATGTCTTTGAAACATTCAAATATGACTTCTTGTATTACCAATAGTTTCTTAAACTAACATAAATAGCACAATAAGGGCGGGCGAAACAGGAGTCAATAAAGGAGTTTTATGTATCACTCCTCAGTTCTGAAAAGAATTTGTAGCTGTACCCCAATTAAGCCACAATGTCATATATAAGTCTCAAGAAGTGGGGATGTTATTGATGTAATATAATCCTTTTACTTTGTACCTAGGCCAGAGCTATGTCCCCAATTATTGATGAGATCAATCAGTACTTATACTGTAGATAATTTGAAGGTCGCTGCTTGCCTAAATACTGGAGTACCTCAGGATAAAGCAGTACTCCAGGTGCTCTTCTCTCCTCAGGATTATCTTCCTAGTACTTATCCTCCTTTTTTGCTATGTTTGACTAGGATTCCAAATAATATTGTTAGTATAAGTCTCAAGGTGACTTCTGGGTAGAATAACTCCTATCTGTGCTGTTTATGTTTAGGGTCAATTATTTATGGTGTATAAGAGATCCAGTGTGTTACTGGTGTAATAGTAGTCACTGTAGGTACAGCGCTGCTGCTGTTCCCACTATCACTAGTTAGCTTCAGTCACTTCTGCTACCAGACTAGCTGCCAGCTGCCTGTATAATGCAGGCTCTCCTTGCCTTGGTATCGGTGGCTGGGACTCAGGCACGGCTGTCAGCTGTCTCAATATGGGCAGTCTCTCTTACTAACTGGCCCCGGCTCTGACGCGACTGTACTCTTCACCTCCGGCCGCCTTCTACTGGAACAGCCGCTGGGAACTGTGGTCACCTCTGACCAAATCGCTACCCATCCAACCTCACTCTGGCCCTGCGCAAACTCACACTCCCGGACGCTGCTAGGCTCTCCCTTCACACAGTGCCGGTGCAGTGATGAGTGGCAGCCTCTGGTGAGGAGAACTCCCGACTGTCAGCTGCTGCCAACAGTTCTTATCTACCACTCTCCAAATAGATCCTTTTTTCCTGACTGAAACCAAATCACTCCCACCTATATTACTCCACCCCTACTCTGCATGCTTATGTTCCAACAATAACGCCTGCCAGTCCCGCCCTTTTACAATAAAAACATAACATTTTACAAAGATTCATCTCTATATTTAATCTTATATTCTAAAACAACTTTCCCTAATAAATTGTGATATATCATACCGCAGAGATCTGTCACAATATCCCTATACTCCCTGTATAACAAACTCTAGGCATATATCAATATGGCTACAACTAGTGTGTTTTTAATTATCTCCATATTTTCCT
Source organism: Taudactylus pleione (assembly GCA_031769625.1). Taxonomy (NCBI): domain Eukaryota; kingdom Metazoa; phylum Chordata; class Amphibia; order Anura; family Myobatrachidae; genus Taudactylus; species Taudactylus pleione. Next base: position 26,692 of record JAUIMM010000983.1, read on the forward strand.
ACCGAGTTGCATCTATATTCTGTTTATACCAACAAGATGTTGCATATGAGACCGTGCATGACTACATGCAGATTTTAGTTATTTCACGTGATTATATGTTTCTCCTGCTGCTGCACTAACTTTGCAGTACCACAGACAGGCCTCCTTGCCTTTGCACTTTTTTATTTACATTAATGAAGTTGTTACCCAGTGTTCTCCCCGGGCTGCTGTTTGCGGGCGCACCACCCGGCAAAAATCAGCCACCACCCGGCACTTTGGGAACCTGCAAGTGGGGACAGTGGGCCTGATTCTGACCCGCTTGCAAGCGGGTCGATGGTGCTCGTCGTGCGCATGTGCGAGACCCAGCGAGCGACGGGGAATCCGTCGCTCGGGGTCTCGCACCAAAGGGGGCGTGCTGTCGATGGTGAGTGACAGCACGCCCCCTTTGGTGGGCGTGTCGGGGGCGTGGCTGCCAGACGGAGGCGTTCCCATCCGGCTCTGAATCAGGCCCCGTATCTGGGAGCTGTATAAAAAGTCAGATCCTACAGACTTTTTCATAATCAGACGACTGGGCCTCTAATAAGAAGAGAATGAATATATAAAATTTTATTTCAAGTTTAAATCATTATGAGGTCAAGGTTTAAAACATTTTATTATTGCGAAGGCCCACACCCGGCTACTTCTTGATGCCACCCGCCCGGAAAAATTTTCTGGGGAGAACACTGTTACCTATGGGGATGATTCAATTCAACGCAAATTAAAAAGCGCCGGGAGCGAGCTCCCGCTGCTATTCAATTCAGTGCGCTGTGTGGTCGGGGTGTTAAGGTGCGTTAACCGGCATTCTCTGACCAAAGTGCCGGGCTCGCGGCTGTTAGCGCCGCGCTAAGCAGAAAAACAGCTGCGCGCCCGGCACTTTGGTCGGATTTCCCCTCGCATCCCCAGGGGGGTGCCAGAAAATATCCTTAGCCTGCCCAAACAGCGCACTGAATTGAACAGCTTCGGGAGCTCGCTTCGCTATTTGATTTGCGTTGAATTGAATTGCCCCCTATGAGACGGCAAATTTACACATGCAGATTTTTAGTTATTTCAAATGAATATGTCTCTTTTACTGCTACAATAACTTTACATTACTATAGACAAGCATTTTTGTCTTTTAAGGTAATTCGTATTGTTTTTGGATCAATTTGAGACCACTTTGTATTAAACTGTATTTTTCCGTGAATAGTGTACAGTTCCTGGTTTACTGGGCAGCGAGAACTGTTGTGACATCCCTTCTTGTCTTTCACTATAGATGTAGAACCCCCCCCCCCCCCCAGAGAGCGAGAGACTGTAGATAGATCACATACAAAACCAAAACTTACTCCCTTCCTCTGTAGGATCCCAGCTATTGAGTGGGATCTCTGGAATCCCCCTGAGTCAGGTCTCTCCTCCACGCTGCGTGCTCCCGCCTCTGAGTTGCATGTCATCCCTCAGTTAGCTCAGCTTTCAGTTTGTGGTCAGCATTGCAGGGCCGATTTCTGGCAGATGGGACAGCACAAATGGAGATTGGAGCATCAAGTGGCACCTGACATTACTGCACACAGCAGTGACACTGACAGCAGCTCTCTATTCTGCACTCGGCCATCCTCTGACCTGAGCTGTAGAGAGTGTCTGTCGGCCAATACTGATCAGGGGGAAGGGGTTACGGGTACTGAGAAACTCCACCTACATGCACTACTGTACAGCATATTCTAAGGTCATTATTTAGTACTTCAACCCATTGGTTTATGATTCTGTCACTAAAATAACCTTATTTTAATAACACACACTTAAAAAACTCCATTGATTTTGTTGAAAAATTCACACATTAAAAAAAAAATGCTTCAGGGCCCCTTAAGCTTAAGCTTCATTAGTTTCACAGTAGATCAGCCTCTAACAGTGAAGCATGGTGGAGGTTCCTTGCAAGTTTGGGGCTGCATTTCAACAAATGGAGTTAGGGATTTGGTCAGGATTAATGGTGTCCTCAATGCTGAGAAATACAGGCAGGTACTTATACATCATGCAATACCATCAGGGAGGCATCTCATTGGCTCCAAATTTATTCTGCAGCAGGACAATGACCCCAAACATACAGCCAATGTCATTAAGAACTATTTCAAGCATAAAGAAGAACAAGGAGTCCTGGATGTGATGATATGGCCCCCACAGAGCCCTGATCTCATCATCAAGTCTGTCTGGGATTACATGAAGAGACAGCAGGATTTGAGCAAGCCTACATCCACAGAAGATCTGTGGTTAGTTCTCCATGATGTTTGGAACAACCTCCCTGCCGAGTTGCTGCAAAAACTGTGTGCAAATGTACCTAGGAGAATTAAAGAAATTATGCTGTTTTGAAGGCAAAGGGTGGTCGTTTTGATTTAGATTTCTCTTCTGTTCATTCATTTTTGTTAGTTGATTAAATGAACTATGAGCACTTCTATTTCTGAAAGCATTCTTACTTTGCAGCATTTTTTCTACACCAGCCTTAAACTTTTGCACAGTACTATGTGTGTGTGTGTGTGTATGTACCGTATAATTCGAGTTTTTCAGCACATTTTTTGTGCTGAAAAAGTACCCCCTCTGCTTATACTCGAGTGAAGTGTAGCGCTGACCAGACGGAGTTCGGTCAGCGCTACACAGCACAAACACACAGCCGCCGGAGCCGGCAGCTGTGTGTTTGTTGTAATCAGCAGCCACTGAGAGTCTGTCAGACTCTCATCGGCTGCTGCTGCTCCCACTGCGGGAGCCATCTTCCGGCTCCCACAGTGGGTAATGGGAGAGACGTCATGAGTAATGATGTCTCTCCCATGCAAAGCGGCCGGAGGAGCTGTTAGCGGCAGTTCCAGGAGCGGGAGTTTCAGGTAAGTGATTTTTTTTTTAATTCTTATTACGTCTCTCTCTACTGGGGGTGGGGACTACTGGGGGCACTACCAGGGGGCAATTACTACAGGGGGCACTAAAAGGGGGGATTACCATTGGGGGAACTACCAGGGGGGGGATTACTACAGGGGGCACTAAAAGGGGGGATTACCACTGGGGGCACTACCAGGGGGGATTACTACTGGGGGCACTGAAAGGGGGGATTACCACTGGGGGCACTACCAGGGGGGATTACTACTGGGGGCACAACCAGGGGGAATTACTACTGGGGGCACTACCAGCTGCTGCATTTCCCACCCTAGGCTTGTACTCGAGTCAATAAGTTTTCCCATTTTTTTGTGGTAAAAGTAGGTACCTCGGCTTATATTCGGGTCGACTTATACTCGAGTATATACGGTATGTGTGTGTGTGTGTATATATATATATATATATATATACTATATTATTTAATATTCTATATTATTTAATATTTTGGAGATTTCCAAGGTAGTTTATGTATAGCATTAGATCAAATTAAAATGTGGTGTGCATACAATAGCTAGGTACAAGTGGTCTCTGTTTATTCACTTACCTCACATGCAATTGATACTTAGGGAGCTCTGATTCCAGACAGGCTCCTCATCAGAAGAATGCCTGATTAAAAGGCACATCACCCTCCTGCCTCCCTTTAATGCCTTCATGACACAACAGAGGAGTGAGTGTGCTGTGGTCACTCCTGTGTCAACACGGACACGCTAACTGACTGGCTGTGCTGCAAAGGAGAGACAGACAGAGCGGCGGTTCACGGTTCCTGGCCCGCGGCACTGATGAAGGGTGATGAGGATTGATCATCACCCTTCATTTTAAATGATCACCGAGATGTTGAAACAGTATGAGGCGCAGGGACAGCTTGTAAAACCTTCCACTACGCCGACATTTGTATAATACCCAACCTGGATAGGTGGCCAGGGGATGTTTGTGGTGACGGTCTGGCGGAGGTTCTAGTGGGTTGTACTTTGGCGGCTGATTGTTGTGCTCCTAAAGACAGGAAAATTAATTTTCCTGTGTGCAGCAGCTCACGGGTCCTGTGGACTTATTTTGACATACATAGTAGGAACACTAGGGTCTGCTTTCTTTGCATGATACCTAGGACTAAAGGCACACATCCACTAGACGACAGGTAAAAGACTGCACGGTTACTACATTGTAATTGTGTAGTCGTTTGTCTGTCTGTGAAGGCACATCAATCATCTGCAAACATGTTGAACCTGACGATATCGTCAGGTTGTACAACATATTTGTACGATGATAGATGTCCAAACAACCAGCGGGAGTACGCATCACTGGTCGTTTAAGACATAATTTTTCTTAACAATTTTCAAATGATTTATGAACGATTATTTAATGATATCGCTCAATCTAATTGTCTAGTGGATGTGTGCCTTTAGCTCAGGGCCCTGAGGAGTGGGAATTCCATACAATAGGGTAAGGTATAGAGCAGCTCCATAGCTGACTGGCAGTGTTTAGCCATGCCCTGGCACACAATCTTGTCTAAAGCATGGACATTCAGTGTGGGTAAATATACTAATGCCACAGGAGGTGTCTTGAGTAAGGAGAGCTCCTTTGCTGGCTTCCCGTGATCCGCTGCACCCATCTGAGTGACCCTCAGGGATGACCGGTGTTTTCACGATGCTGGGGCCAGTGAATCTGCATTGGAAAACGCAGCCACAGGCCTTGAAAACAGGCAACCCATTTTCGAGAACGCTGGCCACAACCACCCCTTCCCCAAGCGACTGCATATCATTCATGCTGCGGCTTATCAGGGACTGTGACCCACATTACCTCAAGTTCATAGGCTTTTATCAGCTCTCAATGGCCCTGCAGGAGTGCTGATAGGATCTGAGCTGCTGCCTCATGGAAGTGCAGCAGGAAGAGGCATCCACAGCATGCACAGTCTAGGGGACCGTGCTGACAAGAAGGGAAGGCCCCACTCTCTTAATTGCCCCCCAAAAGCTTAATCTGGCCCTGCGCCCCCCCCCCGAAACACCCATGAAGCCCCACCCCTCGGTTCTGATTGGTTGGCAGCCCAGTATGTCATACAGCAGGGGTGACCATCGGTAGTTGAAACCATCAATGGTTTTCTTTGAATGGTTTTATACTAGGGATGTGCGCCGGACCATTTTTGCCGGATTTGGATTTGGTTCTAATTCGTCGTCCGGCTTTGGATTTGGATTTGCCAAACTGCGGTGACTGGATTTGGATTTGGATTTTTTTACAAAAATTGACAAAAAAGGCTAAAATCACATAAATTGGTGTTTTTTTTCTTCCTAGAGTATTATTAACCTCAATAACATTAATTTCCCGTCAATTTAGACCACCTCACAGCTTATATTAGAGTAGTAGAATGGCCCCCCGAGTAGTATGCCCCCCAGTAGTTGTGCCCCCCAGTAGCTGTGCCCCCCAGTAGCACCCCCGGCCCTTACACATATAAAAAAGAAAAAAACTTACCTGAATCCCCGCTCCCGCGCCGTCCGCTATGCATCCACGCGACGAGGAGGGAGCCGGAAGACGGAGCTCCTGAGTGAGCTCCAGCCGGCTCCCTCCATGCAGCAGCCAATGAGAGTCTGTGTCTACCTTGACAAAGCAACCTTATGCGAAATGCGCGTCGGCGTTTCCATTTATACCGCTGTCTCATGCATAATAGCATGTAATGTGTGAAGCTAACCAGAGCTCCACTAATAATTATTAGAATATATATCCCAGTGAATTTTCCCTATTAGTACGAATTATATGTGTGATGTTACTGAGGGAAACATTTGTCTGCCAGAAATTACTGTATGCACGGATATAACACGTGCACGTGTAATGACAAACAGAGTTGTAGTATTCTCATGCGTGAGAATTGTGAAGCAAATTAGAGCTCTACTTACAATTTCCAGAAAACATATCTCTGTGAATTTCCCCATTGGTACGATTAATATATGTGATGTTACTGAGGGAAACATAGGTCTGTCAGAAATCTCTGAATACACGGATGTAACACATGTAATGACAAACAGGATTGCAGCATCACTACATCAGGAGTGCAGCTTATGATACTAAAAGTGAGATTTTATGCACCCTGCAGTTTTGTAAAGGTTGAGGAAAATATATACCTATGACAGGTTGAATTAATACTTGTCTTTTCTTTTACTTGTGGTGACATTATAAGCTGGTTGAATAGTATGTCCCACTGGATGGTTTAAACGGAGAGAACTAATACAACATATGGAAACTTTATTCATTGGTAACAGTGTATAATATTAGGGAAATTAATACAGATGAATAGATTGTTGCATTTAATTCATCTTATTACTCTCCTACTATTACCTAAGTAGGGAAAATATCAGTGGTGAAGACATATAATAATAATAATAATAAGACAGCGGTATTTGTAAAATTCTTTTATTTTCACTGTATTTTTTTATATCATTCACATTTTATTTTTGTTTAACGTGTGTTATATTTCTTTAATTATGAGTTATTGATTTTATTCATATTTTGCTATATGGTACCCCTATTATATATATTTTAATATAATGATTAATAAAGATTATATATTTTAATGCATACATAATGCTATAATAACTGGTGGTATACAACAATGTATTAGAGTGCACCAAAGATAGAAACTCTATCTTTCTTTTCTTTTGTTTTTTTGCTGTAACAAACACACAGCTGCTGCTGGCGGCTGTGTGTTTGTGTCTGTGTAGGGCAGACCGCTATCACAGCGTTCTGCCCTACACGCGAGGAGCCCTGATGTCGTGTTCGGAGCGGTTCGGATTCCACAGAATCCGAACCGCTCATCTCTATTTTATACTAACAATGATTACCATCGATGTGTTTATCGATTGGTTACCTACCAATGGCCATCCCTAGGCAGAATAGCATACCTCCCTCCTTCCCCAATTCACACACCCTGAAAGTGGCAATTTTTTGATCCAAAATGGCGGAGCTTTGCAGATTGAGGAGGGCTAATTTTGTCCCAATGTCACATGTCTGAATGGTGTGAGTGGATCAGGCATTACCAAGCACCATAGTAAAGTTTGGGTAAGGGACCGGCAATGCTTCTCCAGCCCCCCAGGACAACCACTGTGCTCTGAGAAGGTCAGAGCGGGTGCCTCTTCTGATCTTGTGCTGCCTTGCTAAACACAGACATGTGCTTTTGCCAAAAGCAAACTGTGTATTGTTATGCTAACAGTGATATGTTAGTGTGTGTGAATGACGGTTAGACAGTGGAGCTATTATGTCACGTTGAAGTGTCCTCAGTTCATAATGCCACAGTGTAGTGCCTCCAGTTTATATTATGCCATATCGTAGGGGCCCAGATCATTATATGCCACATTGGAGTGCCTCCATTTCATATTATGCCACACTGTAGTGCCCACACTTCATACAGTACAACATTTCAGTGCCCCAATTTATAATATGCCACACCACAGTGCCTCAGTTCAAATTATACCACATCAGTGTCCCCAGTTCATATTATGCCACATTACAGTGCCCAGTTCAGATTATGCCATGCCATAGTGCCCCAGTTCATATTATAGTGACATTACAGCACTCTCCACTTCATATTATATGACATTAAAGTGCCCAGTTCAGATTATGCCACTTTACAGACCCCCCCCCCATACCATTATAACATCCACTACACACATCAGTCATTGAAAACAGTATGTCACCCCATTTAGGCCTGGCAACGGATTAACCTTCCCTGCATCAAGTCTCACCTCACATTACAGAGAAGTTTGAGTTTTCTGGCTTCTGTGAGGGTCTGTCACGTCACACCTCCCAGCAGCCGTGCGCTCAGCCATCTCCTGTCTGCATCAAAGCTGCCAGGCCCCCTACAGTGTTCTACCAGCCTGCTTGGAGGTGCAATGATTTAACGCCACCTCCTGGCATCCCCTCGCTCAGCTGGTTTCCCTGCATCCAGCGCCGCTGCCCCACTACTGAGTATTGTGCCAGGCTGCTGGAAGGGTGATGCCGTCACGCCTTCTCCCAGCATCTCTGCTCTGTCTACCCCTGTATACAGCACCGCCCACATCTGCCTGCTGGTAGGGGCGATGTGCCTCCCAGCATTCCTTGCACAGCAGTGGCAGTGCACTGTGAATGGAAGCTCAGGAGCAGGTGGACTGAGTCAAGAATTGAAAAGACAGACAAGTGACTGAAAGTGAGCTGTACTGTCAGTCACTGTCTAATGATACTGTTCACAGTGCTTGCATGAAAATCATAATTAATGCCCATCAGCCCACCCCCACTGCACATATTTTGTTGCTGCCCCCCACATTGTATCATTGACACCTGGACAGTGGAATTAAAGCCTCCCCTCTTCGTGGTGTAGTAAATTGCTATACAAATTACTGTACATTACTGAAGCAATTGCCGTGCTTTGTGCCAGGGCCGTAGCTAGGGTAGTGCGGCCAGTGCCATCGCACAGGGCACCACAGGTCAGGGGGCGCTGTTTGGGCCTGTCAAATTTCTGTTTATTAGCATTCTTGCTTCCTATTTCTTCCCTGACCCTTCCCATGAAGCCATGGCCCTTTTTTGGGTGCATTATGTCCCTTTGAAAAATGAGGGGGGCGCCAATGGTCTTTCTGGCACAGGGCTCCAAAAAGTCTAGTTATGGCTCTGCTTTGTGCTACAAGAAAAAAACAAACTTTATTTTGTTCAGTAGTATAATGCAACCTTTGCCTCACCACTGCTAAATTAGAATAAAATAAATGTCACACATATTACTTTACTTTAAATTAGTCTTATTTACCATCTACTAAGGGCACCACTTATGACCTGTACATATTGCCGGCAGCATATTTCATTTAGAATCACAGTGATATAAGCAAATACGCTGCTGGAATGTGACAAGATCACTTGTCCAGGAAGGTTCTGCGACGTTCCCTTCATCAGCTGCATCCTTCACTGTATAATGCACATGCGCTTTCACCAAGTGGGCACACGGCAAAATTTGTAAGGTTTTGCTAAAGCTGGAAAGGCTATTGCTGGATTCCCATTGCCACCAATGGTGACTGTATAGCTAGGCCATTTATAGATGGCGATACAGAGACAAACAGTGGTAAGCTAAACTAACCTGTTCGCTAAATACAGAACATTGGGCAGGATTCAGAGTTGTACACCGTGCACAGCTGCTGTGTGCAAATATGCTAATGCTGCAGGAGGTTGCGTCTGAAGGAAAAATATGCATCCAGCATTTCAGATGCGATGCTTGCATCCGAAGACACAGGATCGAATCAAGATCGCGACCGTTGGTCGTAATGTTTGCAGCATCAGTCATCTGAGTAAGCCTAAGTTTATAAAGAATGGCCTCCTCACCTGCACTGCCGAGGCCAGTAAATCTGCATCGGAAGACGCAGACACTGGCCTCAGCACTCCCAAAAAATGGAAAAAACGTTTTTTCGGGAAAGCAGCGCCGCTCCCTCGTCTATCAGGCTGCGGCTTAGGGGGCCCATTAGCAGGACCCATTCTGCAGCTGGGCAGAACGTGTACTGCGCATGTCCAGACCTCACGGCATGAGAAATGTATGCAAACCATCGGGTGGTTTGTGGCAGTAAGCACACCCCGAGCAGCACTACGCATGCCCACTGCGTTGGAGCGCTGTTGAGAGAGTTGTCTATAGAAGCTATGGGGGGGCCCCTTCAATATTTTGCTATAGGGACAACAAAGTTCTAGCTACGCATGACTCCCCTCACAACAGCTGGGGAGCAACAGGTTGGTCAGGTCTGCTGTACTGTTAGTAATTTTATTTATATATAATATATATATATATAGTGTGCACATATTATCCATCAATGTATGCTCAGATACTGTATGGAGAGAACATACAAACTCAACACAGTGCAGCATATCAGTCTGCAATGTGATGTGCTTGGTAACATCATGGCTAATGCTGACATTCCCTACTGAATAACTATTATATGTATCTTAAGCCTGTACCTGTGTCTGCACCACAGACACTCCTTGGGTGGCTGGAACGGCTGGCTAAGGTTGTCTGCAGGGACGTACTAAAAGGAATGACAAGCTGGTCTGAAGAAAAAGAATGCCAATTGACTATAATGGGAGCAGACTAAACTTTTATGAATATTTTAAAAAATCTTAAACCTATGAACTATGGCCCTCATTCAGACCCACTCGCAAGCGGGCGCACGTACGTTAGGCGTACGTACAAAAATATTTAAATTCAATGGCTCGCTCGTATTTTCGTTCGCATCTAAAATTCCTCCCTAAACTCTGACGACCCCTCCTCTAACTAACGAGCGTACGAAATAGCGAGCGTACATCCCCGAAATGGCTTGAAAGGAACGCACGCACAAGTATAAACAGGAAGTGGCCTTGTCAGATGTCGATTACCTGCTCCTTTATTCTGCCTACCTCCATCAATCGTATCATGCCAATCAATGTATCAATTAGCTTAATTGTTTGTTTTTTTTCAACACAATGCAAGAAACTTTACTCTTGTCCGTGTTTGTGTTTACCCGCAGAATACGTACGGATGAAACATTCGCTTTTATTGTTCAAAAAACATGTGAACCACAATTAAACAATTGTACTATTGCTGTGGATCCCCGCATATTTCCCTGGGTTCATTTCTTTATTTAAATTTGCTTACGCATGTCACTGCATCAAGCCTATCATAACTCTCATGAGATTTCTGGCCCTGTCGAACACATGACTCATACACTAACCAATAAAATTGCTCCTGTTAATTTCCAAAATACATTAGCCAATCAGAAAACTTTTACACACTTTATCAAAAATGTTTTTTAAGAAAAACACCATTGCCATCATGAGAGCCTCCGCATTCACCAGGCGCGAGCTGCTGGTGCTTACGGAGGTCATGGATCGCCGGATCACCAGCCAACCTCAACCCATGACCAACCGGCAGAAGCGCTCCGCGTATGCGGAGGCACGGTCCCGCCTGCGGTCCTTCGGCTCACGCCGCAACATCGGGCAGCTGGAGCGCAGGTGGTCCGACCTGCAACGGCGAACGCCCCGCTTGCTGGCATGCTTTTGCATGCAGATCGAGGAAAGTAAGTGTTATGTATTGTGGTTTTAATGTTTGTGTTTGTGGGGCAAACTGCGTGTGCATGTTTTCCTGTCTGTCCTATTTATTATTTGTACTCATATCTGCGTGTGCATGTTTTCCTGTCTGTCCTATTTATTATTTGTACTCATATCTGCGTGTGCATGTTTTCCTGTCTGTCCTATTTATTATTTGTACTCATATCTGCGTGTGCATGTTTTCCCTCTATTTCTGATTTATTCATTCTACTCCTATTTGGCTTATTTTTTGGGTTGTTTTTTTTTTTTAGTTTTGGTCCCCGGATTTGTCCATAAACTAACCGCAATTTCTTTGACATATTTTAGGGGGACAGCCAAGACTCCGCCGTCACCGTCCGTCCAGACGGCGTTCCCGGCCACTATCCCCAACCCCCAGCCAACACTCCACCCCAAATCTTTCCCCTATTCCCCACTCCTCCCCAGACCCTCTCCCGGAAATGTCGGGCCTCCTTCCCCTCCGTCCCACTTCCCCCTCTCCTCCACCCACCCCTCTTCCAATTACCCCCTCCCCGGAGTCCATCATAACTCCTCCCCATTCTTTGGGGAATGACGGATCCTCCGAGGAGGATCATGGAGGCATTTCCGGAGCTCCCGTTTTGGCTCCCGGTATGTTTTTATTTTGTTTTTTTTTAAAGCACAAACTGTTTGTATGTAATCATGTGTCGTGCCTTTCTTCGTGTTTTTGTGGCTTGACTTTTGGTGATTTTGCAGTTTGCCTTTACCTCTTCCTGGTGATTTCAACATACACATATCACACCTGTGGGAATTTTTACCTAGGCCTTGTATTTTTGGCAGCACCCCCTTTTTTTTATTTTTTTTAGGTTTAGGAGTGATTTCGTTGTGTTTTTGTTTTTTTAATGTGGATTCCCTATTGTTGTATTAACCCACACACTTTTCTCACCCACAGAGGAACAGAGGCGTCGGCAAGAGGTGGCGGATTGTGTGGGCCAGATGCGCCAACATGTAATTGGCATTCTTGTGGCCCTCGACCGGCTGTCTGGCCTCCTTCGCCAGTAGTTTTTTTATTTTTGTTAACTTTTCAAAATAAATTTATTCAGACAAATATACGTTCTGGCTCATTTTTTAAATCCAAAACCAAGATAGTTTAGCATGACATAAGTAGACTGTTCCTGCAAGGATTTCCCTTTTTTAAAAGTTAGATTGTGTTTTGTCTTTGTATGTCAAACAGACACAAGAAACACATAACAGTAACAATGTCATTTTCCTTTTTGGGTGTAGTGTCAATTACATATTTCTACATTTTAAAGGTTCCTAGTTGGTGCGCAAGCTGCTTAGGCCAATCTTACAAATCCCAAGGTTGGGCCAGGCTTCCTTTTGGTGTGGGTTGGGAAGCTGAAAACATATTTCAGTTTAGCTCAATTGGCGTCAGTACTGGATTACCCCTTAGTCAAATGTAACTTGTGTTAACCTGGTTACACTTGCTGTTAACGTCCCAAAAAAGGAAGACCATTTCACTCTCCAAACATTTATTCACAACATAACAGAGAAAACAAAGTGGTCACTCCCAAAAAAAGAACACAGTGATAAATTCAAATACAACACATACCAAGAAATAATTTAATAAAAACAAAAAATCAAGAACTGGTTGACGAAGGACCATGCCAACATGATTCCACAAACATGGCGTTGCGATATGGGTTCCAGAATATATGCCCAAAAGGACCAGATCCAGGTATGGTAAGTGTAGCAGGAAGTAGTGAGCGTTGGAGTGCCAAAGATTATGTGAACAAACAGAAGATGGTGAGAAAAAAAACACAAAATTAGATGTTCGCAAACAAACACAAACACATTAGGTATAAACACTGTAGTTTTGTTACAACTTACCTAAAAAATCTGGCCACAACATCATCGCGTATGGCCCCCCCACATACTGACCTCCGACCAACCTCGGGGGAGCCATCCTCAGGTAAGGCATCCTCTGGCTGCATTGGGACACCACTCCTTATGGCAATGTTGTGAAATATCCCACACAGGACCACAATTTTAGACACCATATCCGGCACATACATGAGCTCGCCACCAGAGCGGTGGAGGCATCTGAATCGGCCTTTTAAAAGGCCGATACAGCGCTCCACCACTTGCCTGGTGGCTGTAAGTGCGGAATTATACGCACTTTGTGGCCCTGGTGTGGGAGCCAAATAAGGAGTGAGCAGCCAGGACATGCAAGGGTATCCACTGTCTCCTGTGAAAAAAAATAGACAACATCAGGAACACTGTGTATCAAGCTTAACATTGTTATGTACTAAAGGTCTCCACTTACCCAGAAGCCACGCATCACCAGCTTGTAGGTTGGTTAATTTCTGCCATATCCCTGATTGCCGGATGATGAAGGAGTCATGAGCACTTCCTGGTAATTTAGCATTCAGGGACAGGATCTGGAGGGAGGCATCACATACCACCATTACATTCAGGGAGTGATAGTGTTTACGGTTTCTAAATATTGCCTCCAGCCGTGCTGGAGGCTGAAGTGGTATGTGAGTACCATCCACAACCCCTATGATGTGTGGGAAGCCAGCTATTTGGTAAAAATTGGCCTTGGCCACACTAAGGGCACCCATATCCAAAGGCATTTTAATAAAATGATGGAGGTGCTTGAAAAGTGCCTCCATCACTGCCCTCAGGATCCGGGAAAAGGAGGATTGGGAGATGCCCGCCACTATTCCCACCGTTGTTTGAAACGATCCTGAGGCACAGAAATGTAACACCGCCATAAATTGCGTCAGTGGTGGTATTGCTGTTGGACTGTCAATTTGCCGCTCAAGATCACTTTCTATTAATGAGAGAGTGTCTATGATGATTTTGGGAGGTAGACGGTAGCGTCTTAAAACCTCATCATCGGGCATTCCAAAAAGGGTGACACGTGTTCGAAATATCTGGGGCCTTGCATGCCTACGATGCCTACGCCTGGGACGAGTTTGAGGTTGGTCGTCTTCCGGGAGCAGGGCCAGAACAATTCGCCCCAGATCTACCTGAAATTCAAAGTTTACAATGTAAGGCTTTTGAGCCACCCCAAAAGTAACATAAAACAACTTAGCTTTATGATACCATCCATAGCTGCTTACATGCCGGGGTATTGTCATGATACGTATAAACTGTAAAAAAGCCAAAAATGAGACATCAAACATTTAGAGGGTGATTTTATGTTTGTCAAATTGGTGCAAGCCAACACATCAAATAGGCGAAACACACATTTGGCCATCGATGAAAACGACATTGCACACCGTACGTCAAATAGGGGTCAAATGGACCCCAAAAATGGAAAAGGGAAAAGCAAAACTGGTTTACATGATGAATAAGCCTCGAAAAATGCGTTAATTATTTCGCAAATGCAAGTCACTACACCAACAGTCAAAAATGCGTTAATTAGTTCGCAAATGCAAGTCACTACACCAACAGTCAAAAATGCGTTAATTAGTTCGCAAATGCAAGTCACTACACCAACAGTCAAAAATGCGTTAATTAGTTTGCAAATGCAAGTCACTACACCAACAGTCAAAAATGCGTTAATTAGTTCGCAAATGCAAGTCACTACACCAACAGTCAAAAATGCGTTAATTAGTTCGCAAATGCAAGTCACTACACCAACAGTCAAAAATGCGTTAATTAGTTCGCAAATGCAAGAAAAATAATGGACTTACCAAAATCGAATATATAAGATTTCCCTCAAAAAGGTCTTTGGGTCCGAAAGCCAAAACAAACTAAAATAGATGAAATTAGTGTTAAAAAAAAAAAATCAAACAAAAAACCAGAAGTAGACACCAATTGGCCACAAATTAGACTGCACAAAACTTACCAAATCAGGAAACGATGGCAAAAAATAAACCAAAAAAATGCGAACGGAAAACCAAAACAACTGTAGCAAACCAAAAAAAATACAAACACCGCCAAATCCTCCAACCGCAAACAACCAAATCCAACCAACTTAACCGCCAACAATCCAACAACGCAACCTCGACTCCACACACACCAAGCCATAAATAGTGTTTATTTTCCCGCACAAATTAAGGATGAATCATAGGGACGCACAATCAATGATGCGGCCGCAAACTAAGGACGCATATATAAATACGTCACGAAATCACATTGAATTTCTGGTTGATTTCATTCTGGAAGCAGAGACATGGCTTCAGACCAGGGAAACAATGGCCAAAATTCCGGCGGTAAGGCCTTCATGCATTTTGTCTCAATGATTCTTTTAAAACATAATATTGTGCAAGTTGTGAAGTGGCTAAATCGGCATATTTACCCAAATAGGTGAGGAGGATGACATGGAAGAGACTGCTGGCCCCAGTCAACCCGCCAAAGCTGCCAAAAAAAAAAGGCAGCCACATTTCACAAGCAAGGAGATGGAGGTTTTGATCCAGAAGTGCGTTGACATCCTGCCCCAGGCAGCCAGGAATATGAGCCAAAGCCAGAAGTGGAGAATGTGGGAGGAGGTCGCCGTTGCTGTCAATAGGGTGGGTGATTATGTCCGTCTAGCCCGGGATGTCAAACGGCGGTAAGTAAACACTTTCCCATCCTATAAACAAACCCCATTGTAAAAAAAAGGATAATGGTTCCAATTTCATTCCACAGATGGGCAGACTTCAAATATCGTCTCAAGCAAAAACTTGCCGACAGGGCTAGGCATGCAAGGGGGACAGGTGGGGGTCCCACCCCTGTGTCATTGGAGTTGACAGACTTAGAAGAGCTGGCACAGGGGTGTGTGCAGGCTGTGGAGGTGTTTGGCGTGTCCAACATGGATACGGACATGCCAGACTTTGCGGCTCCTCATGTTGGCCAAGGTAAGTCTTGTGATGTCACCAACTCTGAAATGCTATTGTGCCAATATGTAGATTCTAATGTGAGTCTTTTCGCATTTTTCCTAACAGAGACAGAGGCGGATGAGTCTGCTCCAGAGGGGAGCCTTGGCCGCAGAATTTCTGCTGGCTCTGCAGGGGAGGAACCAGTACATCCGGCTGAGGACCCTGCAGAAGCCAGTCCAGGGCGTGCCCCCTCGCAGGCAGTGGGCCTCCTCACAGAACTCAATTTTAAATCGGATTTCCATACGGAGATTCTGCAGAGGATGGACGCCAGTCTGATACGGGTGGCTGAGGCCCTGGAGCAAAATGCTGCGGCCAACGTGACCATTGCTCAGGCCCTGGCGGAAAATACCAGGGCCAACATCCGCATCGCCGATGCCCTGGAGCAGCTCGTTCGCCAGCACATGGTGGAGCCGACCTCCCTTCCTGCCGGAACATCCGGATCCTCCACCTCTGGCACAACATCAGCCAATCCTCCAAATGTGCCTAGCCCTGTGCCTAGTCCAGAGGCCACAACATCTGCCTCTGGACAGGCCAGCCCGATGGCATCCCGGACCCGGTCTGGTGCCCACCCTCACCCAGCCAAACGGGTGAGAAAACGGTGACAGCAATGGCGACTTTTCCCACACTCCTTCTGTGCTTGGCTCATATTCCTTTCTGGTCAAAACTTCCCTCTCCTTTCTTGTGAAATGTTTTTAATTTTGGTATTTACGTTTATGTTACCAGTTATGGCTTTTTTTTTTTTGTAACAAATATCTTTGCCACAAAAAAAAGGCAACAAAATATTAGGCCAATTTGTTTGTGTTTAAACAATAAATTTAAAACAAAACACTGACATTGTATTGTGACATTATTGTACAAATGGGTTACATTTAATCCTGGCCCTAAAGGCAAAAACTGACCCTCTTAAAAAAAAAAAAAGGCCTCTTTAAGGAAAGTTTAAAAAATCACATAGCGATGCAAATTCCACAGTAAACCAAAAAAAAGGGGAGCTAATTAAAACATGATGACATTATTGTTACAATAGGCCATAACCAACAAATTGTGGCCAAAATAAAACACCCAAAATGTACGCTAATTGATTGTGTAATCATGACATTAGCAGCTCTGATTTCCACCTGCGTACGCTTTTGTGCTATCCCAATAAACTGCTTTCCAAACACATACCAAGCCGGTTTTCAATCCAACACTAATTACTTTACTGACCAGCCGCGATTAATCGCAGCACCATCGTTGAGTCCCGGGACGGAGGAGAAGGCCATCGCCAATGTGGTCGAGTAATCCGGACCCTAAGCTGTGCGAGCATTTTGAAGGGAAAGCGGATGTTCCAGTGACGTATGAGACGGTCCGAACACATTTGACGTTCGCATCTGCTAATGTATGTACGCCCCAAAAACGCCTCGCCACGCCTGCGTTTTTTCATCTCCACCCCCGTCAACACCCAAAAACGCCCTGTTCTGTCAATCACATTTGACATGTCACTTCCTGTACGCTATTTTAGGAACGAGAGAAAAAAAGCTCGCAATCTGCCGTACGCACATGCGCAGTGTAACACCGACGCATGCGCGGTTAGTCAACATCGGAACGCAACGAGCGTACTGTTGTTAACGTGCGGCTCTGAATGAGGGCCTATGGCCCTCATTCAGAGCCGTACGCTCTGAGCAGAGCGCACGCTCCATAAAAATGGAGCGTCCTCCTGGACACTCGTATAGCTGTTGGTCACCACCCACAGCCTATACGAGCGTGCATTTTGATGGCCGCGATGGTCGTGACCATCGCGACCATCGAAACTGCGAGCCGGAGCCTGCGGTTGAGGTTTTCAACCGCAAGCTCCGGAGTGATTTTGGCTCTATCAGAGCCAAAATCACTCCCACTGACATCACTAGTGATGTCAGTGGGCCGGCTTCTGACGGGAGGCGTTCCCGTGGGAATGCCCCCGTCAGGGAGGCACGCCACCGGCACGCCCACCAAAGGGGGCGTGCTGTCAATCAACATCGACAGAACGTCCCCTTTGATCAGACACAACGAGCGAAGGACTTTCCTTCGCTCGTCGCGTCTGGCGCAGGCGCACGATGGAGCTCCCTCCGTCGTGCGCATGCTCAGTCCAGAACATCGACCCACTTGCGAGCGGACAGCCGCTCGCGAGTGGGTCTGAATCAGGGCCTATATCTTCTGTACACTTCTTACTAAGATGATTTCACATATTTTACATGTGGAATGACATGGAATGACGCACGTTAACTACGGAATGACAGCTGTTTTATTCGCCATCCCCAGGCAAATCTATCATTAAAACAGTGCATATGTCCCATATAAATACACCGATTTTTATATGAACCCCTCAGCGCGCACACTTTTCACTTTCTACATACATCCGCCTATACCTGTACCCTACTATACATGTCACATAATAAGGAATGATGCACGTTTACTACGGAATGACAGCTGTTCCAGTTGCCATCCCCAGGCAAATCTTTCATTAAAACAGTGCATATGTCCCATATAAATACACCGATTATTATATGATCCCCTAAGCGCACAAACTTTTCCCTTTGTACATACATCCGCCTATACCTGTACCCTACGATACATGTCACATAATGTGAAATGATGCACGTTTACTACGGAATGACAGCTGTTCCGGTTAACATCCCCAGGCAAATCTGTCAATAAAACAGTGCATATGTCCCATATAAATACACCGCTTTTTATATGAACCCCTCAGCGCACACACTTTTCCCTTTCTACATACATCCGCCAATACCTGTACCCTACTATACATGTCACGTAATGCGGAATGACACACGTTTACTATGGAATGACAGCTGTTCCGGTTGCCATCCCCAGGCAAATCTGTCATTAAAACAGTGCATATGTCCCATATAAAGACTCCAATTTTTATGATTCCCTCAGCGCACACACTTTTCCCTTTCTACATACATCCACCTATACCTGTACCCTACTATACATGTCACGTAATGCGGAATGACGCACGTTTACTACGGAATGACAGCTGTTCCATTCGCCATCGCCAGGCAAATCTGTCATTAAAACAGTGCATATGTCCCATAGAAAGACTCCGATTTTTATATGATCCCCTCAGCGCACAAACTTTTCCCTTTCTACATACATCCGCCTATACCTGTACCCTACTATACATTTCACATAATAAGGAATGACGCACGTTTACTACGGAATGACAGCTGTTCCAGTCGCCATCCCCAGGCAAATCTGTCATTAAAACAGTGCATATGTCCCATATAAAGACTCCGATTTTTATATGATCCCCTCAGCACACAAACTTTTACCTTTCTACATACATCCGCCTATACCTGTACCCTACTATACATGTCACGTAAGGCGCAGTGACGCACGTTTACTATGGAATGACAGCTGTTCCGGTTGCCATCCCCAGGCAAATCTATCATTAAAACAGTGCATATGTCCCATATAAATACACCGATTTTTATATGATCCAGTAAGCGCACAAACTTTTCCCTTTGAACATACATCCGCCTATACCTGTACCCTACGATACATGTCACATAATGTGGAATGACGCACGTTTACTACGTAAATGACAGCTGTTCCGGTTGCCATCCCCAGGCAAATCTGTCATTAAAACAGTGCATATGTCCCATATAAAGACTCCGATTTTATATGATCCCCTCAGCTTACACATTTTTCCCTTTCTACATACATCCGCCTATACATGTACCCTACTATACATGTCACATAACACGGAATGACGCACGTTTACTATGGAATGACAGCTGTTCCGGTTACTGTCCCCAGGCAAATCTGTCATTAAAACAGTGCATATGTCCATATAGACTCCGATTATTATATGATCCCTTCAGCGCACAAACTTTTCCTTTTCTACATACATCCACCTATAAGTGTACCATACTATACATGTCACATAATAAGGAATGACGCATGTTTACTACGGAATGACAGCTGTTCCGGTTGCCATCCCCAGGCAAATCTGTCATTAAAACAGTGCATATATCCATATAAAGACTCCGATTATTATATGATCCCTTCAGCGCACAAACTTTTCCTTTTATACGTACATCTGCCGATAAGTGTACCCTACTATACATGTCACATAATAAGGAATGACGCACATTTACTACGGAATGACAGCTGTTCCGTTTACTGTCCCCAGGCAAATCTGTCATTAAAACAGTGCATATGTCCATATAAATACTCCGATTATTATATGATCCCTTCAGCGCACAAACTTTTCCTTTTCTACATACATCCACCTATAAGTGTACCATACTATACATGTCACATAATAAGGAATGACACACATTTACTACGGAATGACAGCTGTTCCAGTTGCCATCCCCAGGCAAATCTTTCATTAAAACAGTGCATATGTCCCATATAAATACACCGATTTTTATATGATCCCCTAAGCGCACAAACTTTTCCCTTTGTACATACATCCGCCTATACCTGTACCCTACGATACATGTCACATAATGTGAAATGATGCACGTTTATTACGGAATGACAGCTGTTCCGGTTAACATCCCCAGGCAAATCTGTCAATAAAACAGTGCATATGTCCCATATAAATACACCGCTTTTTATATGAACCCCTCAGCGCACACACTTTTCCCTTTCTACATACATCCGCCAATACCTGTACCCTACTATACATGTCACGTAATGCGGAATGACACACGTTTACTATGGAAAGACAGCTGTTCCGGTTGCCATCCCCAGGCAAATCTGTCATTAAAACAGTGCATATGTCCCATATAAAGACTCCGATTTTTATGATTCCCTCAGCGCACACACTTTTCCCTTTCTACATACATCCACCTATACCTGTACCCTACTATACATGTCACGTAATGCGGAATGACGCACGTTTACTACGGAATGACAGCTGTTCCATTCGCCATCCCCAGGCAAATCTGTCATTAAAACAGTGCAAATGTCCCATAGAAAGACTCCGATTTTTATATGATCCCCTCAGCGCACAAACTTTTCCCTTTCTACATACATCCGCCTATACCTGTACCCTACTATACATTTCACATAACACGGAATGACGCACGTTTACTATGGAATGACAGCTGTTCCGGTTACTGTCCCCAGGCAAATCTGTCATTAAAACAGTGCATATGTCCATATAGACTCCGATTATTATATGATCCCTTCAGCGCACAAACTTTTCCTTTTCTACATACATCCACCTATAAGTGTACCATACTATACATGTCACATAATAAGGAATGACGCATGTTTACTACGGAATGACAGCTGTTCCGGTTGCCATCCCCAGGCAAATCTGTCATTAAAACAGTGCATATGTCCATATAAAGACTCCGATTATTATATGATCCCTTCAGCGCACAAACTTTTCCTTTTCTACATACATCCACCTATACCTTTACCCTACGATACATGTCACATAATGTGAAATGATGCACGTTTACTACGGAATGACAGCTGTTCCGGTTAACATCCCCAGGCAAATCTGTCAATAAAACAGTGCATATGTCCCATATAAATACACCGCTTTTTATATGAACCCCTCAGCGCACACACTTTTCCCTTTCTACATACATCCGCCAATACCTGTACCCTACTATACATGTCACGTAATGCGGAATGACACACGTTTACTACGGAATGACAGCTGTTCCGGTTGCCATCCCCAGGCAAATCTGTCATTAAAACAGTGCATATGTCCCATATAAAGACTCCGATTTTTATGATTCCCTCAGCGCACACACTTTTCCCTTTCTACATACATCCACCTATACCTGTACCCTACTATACATGTCACGTAATGCGGAATGACGCACGTTTACTACGGAATGACAGCTGTTCCATTCGCCATCCCCAGGCAAATCTGTCATTAAAACAGTGCATATGTCCCATAGAAAGACTCCGATTTTTATATGATCCCCTCAGCGCACAAACTTTTCCCTTTCTACATACATCCGCCTATACCTGTACCCTACTATACATTTCACATAAAAAGGAATGACGCACGTTTACTACGGAATGACAGCTGTTCCAGTCGCCATCCCCAGGCAAATCTGTCATTAAAACAGTGCATATGTCCCATATAAAGACTCCGATTTTTATATGATCCCCTCAGCACACAAACTTTTACCTTTCTACATACATCCGCCTATACCTGTACCCTACTATACATGTCACGTAAGGCGGAGTGACGCACGTTTACTATGGAATGACAGCTGTTCCGGTTGCCATCCCCAGGCAAATCTATCATTAAAACAGTGCATATGTCCCATATAAATACACCGATTTTTATATGATCCAGTAAGCGCACAAACTTTTCCCTTTGAACATACATCCGCCTATACCTGTACCCTACGATACATGTCACATAATGTGGAATGACGCACGTTTACTACGTAAATGACAGCTGTTCCGGTTGCCATCCCCAGGCAAATCTGTCATTAAAACAGTGCATATGTCCCATATAAAGACTCCGATTTTATATGATCCCCTCAGCTCACACACTTTTCCCTTTCTACATACATCCGCCTATACATGTACCCTACTATACATGTCACATAACACGGAATGACGCACGTTTACTATGGAATGACAGCTGTTCCGGTTACTGTCCCCAGGCAAATCTGTCATTAAAACAGTGCATATGTCCATATAAATACTCCGATTATTATATGATCCCTTCAGCGCACAAACTTTTCCTTTTCTACATACATCCACCTATAAGTGTACCATACTATACATGTCACATAATAAGGAATGACGCACATTTACTACGGAATGACAGCTGTTCCGGTTGCCATCCCCAAGCAAATCTGTAATTAAAACAGTGCATATGTCCATATAAAGACTCCGATTATTATATGATACCTTCAGCGCACAAACTTTTCCTTTACTACATACATCCACCTATAAGTGTACTCTACTATACATGTCACATAATAAGGAATGACACACGTTTACTACGTAATGACAGCTGTGCCGGTTACTGTCCCCAGGCAAATTTGTCATTAAAACAGTGCATATGTCCATATAAAGGCCCTCATTCAGAGCCGCACGTTAACAACAGTACGCTCGTTGCGTTCCGATGTTGACTAACCGCGCATGCGTCGGTGTTACACTGCGCATGTGCGTACGGCAGATTGCGAGTTTTTTTTCTCTCGTTCCTAAAATAGCGTACAGGAAGTGACATGTCAAATGTGATTGACAGAACAGGGCGTTTTTGGGTGTTGACGGGGGTGGAGATGAAAAAACGCAGGCGTGGCGAGGCGTTTTTGGGGCGTACATACATTAGCAGATGCGAACGTCAAATGTGTTCGGACCGTCTCATACGTCACTGGAACATCCGCTTTCCCTTCAAAATGCTCGCACAGCTTAGGGTCAGGATTACTCGACCACATTGGCGATGGCCTTCTCCTCCGTCCCGGGACTCAACGATGGTGCTGCGATTAATCGCGGCTGGTCAGTAAAGTAATTAGTGTTGGATTGAAAACCGGCTTGGTATGTGTTTGGAAAGCAGTTTATTGGGATAGCACAAAAGCGTACGCAGGTGGAAATCAGAGCTGCTAATGTCATGATTACACAATCAATTAGCGTACATTTTTGGTGTTTTATTTTGGCCACAATTTGTTGGTTATGGCCTATTGTAACAATAATGTCATCATGTTTTAATTAGCTCCCCTTTTTTTTGGTTTACTGTGGAATTTGCATCGCTATGTGATTTTTTAAACGTTCCTTAAAGAGGCCTTTTTTTTTTTTTAAGAGGGTCAGTTTTTGCCTTTAGGGCCAGGATTAAATGTAACCCATTTGTACAATAATGTCACAATACAATCTCAGTTTTTTGTTTTAAATTTATTGTTTAAACACAAACAAATTGGCCTAATATTTTGTTGCCTTTTTTTTGTGGCAAAGATATTTGTTAAAAAAAAAAAAAAAGCCATAACTGGTAACATAAACGTAAATACCAAATGTAAAAAAATTTCACAAGAAAGGAGAGGGAAGTTTTGACCAGAAAGGAATATGAGCCAAGCACAGAAGGAGTGTGGGAAAAGTCGCCATTGCTGTCACCGTTTTCTCACCCGTTTGGCTGGGTGAGGGTGGGCGCCAGACCGGGTCCGGGATGCCATCGGGCTGGCCTGTCCAGAGGCAGATGTTGTGGCCTCTGGACTAGGCACAGGGCTAGGCACATTTGGAGGATTGGCTGATGTTGTGCCAGAGGTGGAGGATCCGGATGTTCCGGCAGGAAGGGAGGTCGGCTCCACCATGTGCTGGCGAACGAGCTGCTCCAGGGCATCGGCGATGCGGATGTTGGCCCTGGTATTTTCCGCCAGGGCCTGAGCAATGGTCACGTTGGCCGCAGCATTTTGCTCCAGGGCCTCAGCCACCCGTATCAGACTGGCGTCCATCCTCTGCAGAATCTCCGTATGGAAATCCGATTTAAAATTGAGTTCTGTGAGGAGGCCCACTGCCTGCGAGGGGGCACGCCCTGGACTGGCTTCTGCAGGGTCCTCAGCCGGATGTACTGGTTCCTCCCCTGCAGAGCCAGCAGAAATTCTGCGGCCAAGGCTCCCCTCTGGAGCAGACTCATCCGCCTCTGTCTCTGTTAGGAAAATTGCGAAAAGACTCACATTAGAATCTACATATTGGCACAATAGCATTTCAGAGTTGGTGACATCACAAGACTTACCTTGGCCAACATGAGGAGCCGCAAAGTCTGGCATGTCCGTATCCATGTTGGACACGCCAAACACCTCCACAGCCTGCACACACCCCTGTGCCAGCTCTTCTAAGTCTGTAAACTCCAATGACACAGGGGTGGGACCCCCACCTGTCCCCCTTGCATGCCTAGCCCTGTCGGCAAGTTTTTGCTTGAGACGATATTTGAAGTCTGCCCATCTGTGGAATGAAATTGGAACCATTATCCTTTTTTTTACAATGGGGTTTGTTTATAGGATGGGAAAGTGTTTACTTACCGCCGTTTGACATCCCGGGCTAGACGGACATAATCACCCACCCTATTGACAGCAACGGCGACCTCCTCCCACAATTCTCCACTTCTGGCTTTGGCTCATATTCCTGGCTGCCTGGGGCAGGATGTCAACGCACTTCTGGATCAAAACCTCCATCTCCTTGCTTGTGAAATGTGGCTGCCTTTTTTTTTTGGCAGCTTTGGCGGGTTGACTGGGGCCAGCAGTCTCTTCCATGTCATCCTCCTCACCTATTTGGGTAAATATGCAGATTTAGCCACTTCACAACTTGCCCAATATTATGTTTTAAAATAATCATTGAGACAAAATGCATGAAGGCCTTACCGCCGGATTTTTGGCCATTGTTTCCCTGGTCTGAAGCCATGTCTCTGCTTCCAGAATGAAATCAACCAGAAATTCAATGTGATTTCGTGACGTATTTATACATGCGTCCTTTGTTTGCGGCCGCATCATTGATTGTGCGTCCCTATGATTCATCCTTAATTTGTGCGGGAAAATAAACACTATTTATGGCTTGGTGTGTGTGGAGTCGAGGTTGGGTTGTTGGATTGTTGGCGGTTAAGTTGGTTGGATTTGGTTGTTTGCGGTTGGAGGATTTGGCAGAGTTGGTTTTTTGTTTGGTTTTGCTACAGTTGTTTTGGTTTTCCGTTCGCATTTTTTTGCTTTTTTCCCCATCCTTTCCTGATTTGGTAAGTTTTGTGCAGTCTAATTTGTGGCCAATTGGTGTCTACTTCTGTTTTTTGGTTAGCTATTTTTTTTTTTACACTAATTTCATCTTTTTTAGTTTGTTTTGGCTTTCGGACCCAAAGACCTTTTTTTTGGAAATCTTATATATTCGAGTTGGGTAAGTCCATTTTTTTTCTTGCATTTGCGAACTAATTAACGCATTTTTGACTGTTGGTGGAGTGACTTGCATTTGCGAACTAATTAACGCATTTTTGACTGTTGGTGTAGTGACTTGCATTTGCAAACTAATTAACGCATTTTTGACTGTTGGTGGAGTGATTTGCATTTGCGAACTAATTAACGCATTTTTGACTGTTGGTGTAGTGACTTGCATTTGCGAACTAATTAACGCATTTTTGACTGTTGGTGTAGTGACTTGCATTTGCGAACTAATTAACGCATTTTTCGAGGCTTATTCATCATGTAAACCAGTTTTGCTTTTCCCTTTTCCATTTTTGGGGTCCATTTGAACCCTATTTGACGTACGGTGTGCAATGTCGTTTTCAGCGATGGCCAAATGTGTGTTTCGCCTATTTTATGTGTTGGCTTGCAACAATTTGACAAACAAAAATTCACCCTCTAAATTTTTGATGTCTCATTTTTGGCTTTTTTACAGTTTATACGTATCATGACAATACCCCGGCATGTAAGCAGCTATGGATGGTATCAGAAAGCTAAGTTGTTTTATGTTACTTTTGGGGTGGCTCAAAAGCCTTACATTGTAAACTTTGAATTTCAGGTAGATCTGGGGCGAATTGTTCTGGCCCTGCTCCCGGAAGACGACCAACCTCAAACTCGTCCCAGGCGTAGGCATCGTAGGCATGCAAGGCCCCAGATATTTCGAACACGTGTCACCCTTTTTGGAATGCCCGATGATGAGGTTTTAAGACGCTACCGTCTACCTCCCAAAATCATCATAGACACTCTCTCATTAATAGAAAGTGATCTTGAGCGGCAAATTGACAGTCCAACAGCAATACCACCACTGACGCAATTTATGGCGGTGTTACATTTCTGTGCCTCAGGATCGTTTCAAACAACGGTGGGAATAGTGGCGGGCATCTCCCAATCCTCCTTTTCCCGGATCCTGAGGGCAGTGATGGAGGCACTTTTCAAGCACCTCCATCATTTTATTAAAATGCCTTTGGATATGGGTGCCCTTAGTGTGGCCAAGGCCAATTTTTACCAAATAGCTGGCTTCCCACACATCATAGGGGTTGTGGATGGTACTCACATACCACTTCAGCCTCCAGCACGGCTGGAGGCCATATTTAGAAACCGTAAACACTATCACTCCCTGAATGTAATGGTGGTATGTGATGCCTCCCTCCAGATCCTGTCCCTGAATGCTAAATTACCCGGAAGTGCTCATGACTCCTTCGTCATCCGGCAATCTGGGATATGGCAGAAATTAACCAACCTACAAGCTGGTGATGCGTGGCTTCTGGGTAAGTGGAGACCTTTAGTACATAACAATGTTAAGCTTGATACACAGTGTTCCTGATGTGGTATATTTTTGTTCACAGGAGACAGTGGATACCCTTGCATGTCCTGGCTGCTCACTCCTTATTTGGCTCCCACACCAGGGCCACAAAGTGCGTATAATTCCGCACTTACAGCCACCAGGCAAGTGGTGGAGCGCTGTATCGGCCTTTTAAAAGGCCGATTCAGATGCCTCCACCGCTCTGGTGGCGAGCTCATGTATGTGCCGGATATGGTGTCTAAAATTGTGGTCCTGTGTGGGATATTTCACAACATTGCCATAAGGAGTGGTGTCCCAATGCAGCCAGAGGATGCCTTACCTGAGGATGGCCCCCCCGAGGTTGGTCGAAGGTCAGTATGTGGGGGGGCCATACGCGATGATGTGGTGGCCAGATTTTTTAGGTAAGTTTGAACAAAACTACAGTGTTTATACCTAATGTGTTTGTGTTTGTTTGCGAACATCTAATTTTGTTTTTTTTTTCTCACCATCTTCTGTTTGTTCACATAATCTTTGGCACTCCAACGCTCACTACTTCCTGCTACCCTTACCAAACCTGGATCTGGTCCTTTTGGGCATATATTCTGGAACACATATCGCAACGCCATGTTTGTGGAATCATGTTGGCATGGTCCTTCGTCAACCAGTTCTTGATTTTTTGTTTTTATTAAATTATTTCTTGGTATGTGTTGTATTTGAATTTATCACTGTGTTCTTTTTTTGGGAGTGACCACTTTGTTTTCTCTGTTATGTTGTGAATAAATGTTTGGAGAGTGAAATGGTCTTCCTTTTTTGGGACGTTAACAGCAAGTGTAACCAGGTTAACATAAGTTACATTTGACTAAGGGGTAAACCAGTACTGACGCCAGTTGAGCTAAACTGAAATATGTTTTCAGCTTCCCAACCCACACCAAAAGGAAGCCTGGCCCAACCTTGGGATTTGTAAGATTGGCCTAAGCAGCTTGCGCACCAACTAGGAACCTTTAAAATGTAGAAATATGTAATTGACACTACACCCGGTCGAGGGCCACCAGAATGCCGATGACATGTTGCCGCATCTGCCCCACACAATCCGCCACCTCTTGCCGACGCCTCTGTTCCTCTGTGGGTGAGAAAAGTGTGTGGGTTAATACAACAATAGGGAATCCACATTAAAAAAAAAAAAACACAACCAAATCACTCCTAAACCGAAAAAAAAAAAAAAAAGGGGGGGCTGGCAAAAATACAAGGCCTAGGTACAAATTCCCACAGGTATGATATGTGTATGTTGAAATCACCAGGAAGAGGTAAAGGCAAACCTTCAAAATCACCAAAAGTCAAGCCACAAAAACACGAAGAAAGGCACGACACATGATTACATACAAACAGTTTGTGCTTTAAAAAAAAAAAAAAAAAAAACATACCGGGAGCCAAAACGGGAGCTCCGGAAATACCTCCATGATCCTCCTCGGAGGATCCGTCATTCCCCAAAGAATGGGGAGGAGTTATGATGGACTCCGGGGAGGGGGTAATTGGAAGAGGGGTGGGTGGAGGAGAGGGGGAAGTGGGACGGAGGGGAAGGAGGCCCGACATTTCCGGGAGAGGGTCTGGGAAGGATGGGGAGGAGTGGGGAATAGGGGAAAGATTTGGGGTGGAGTGTTGGCTGGAGGTTGGGGATAGTGCCCGGGAACGCCGTCTGGACGGACGGTGACGGCGGAGTCTTGGCTGTCCCCCTAAAATATGACAAAGAAAATGCGGTTAGTTTATGGACAAATCCGGGCAACAAAACTAAAAAAAAAAAAAAAAACAACAAATAAGCCAAATAGCAGTAGAATGAATAAATCAGAAATAGAGGGAAAACATGCACATGCAGATATGAGTACAAATAATAAATAGGACAGACAGGAAAACATGCACACGCAGATATGAGTACAAATAATAAATAGGACAGACAGGAAAACATGCACACGCAGTTTGCCCCACAAACACAAACATTAAAACCACAATACATAACACTTACTTTCCAGGATCTGCATGCGAAAGCATGCCAGCAAGCGGGGCGTTCGCCGTTGCAGGTCGGACCACCTGCGCTCCAGCTGCCCGATGTTGCGGCGTGAGCCGAAGGACCGCAGGCGGGACCATGCCTCCGCATACACGGAGCGCTTCTGCCGGTTGGTGATGGGTTGAGGTTGGCTGGTGATCCGGCGATCCATGACCTCCGTAAGCACCAGCAGCTCGCGCCTGGTGAATGCGGAGGCTCTCATGATGGCAATGGTGTTTTTCATACAAAACATTTTTGATAAAGTGTGTAAAAATTTCTGATTGGCTAATGTATTTTGGAAATTAACAGGAGCAATTTTATTGGTTAGTGTATGAGTCATGTGTTCAACAGGGCCAGAAATCTCTGGAGAGTTATGATAGGCTTGATGCAGTGACATGCGTAAGCACATTTAAATAAAGAAATGAACCCAGGGAAATATGCGGGGATCCACAGCAATAGAACAATTGTTTAATTGTGGTTCACATGTTTTTTGAACAATAAAAGCGAATGTTTCATCCGTACGTATTCTGCGGGTAAATACAAACACGGACAAGAGTAAAGTTTCTTGCATTGTGTTGAAAAAAACAACAATTAAGCTAATTGATACATTGATTGGCATGATACGATTGATGGAGGTAGGCAGAATAAAGGAGCAGGTAATCGACATCTGACAAGGCCACTTCCTGTTTATACTTGTGCGTGCGTTCCCTTCAAGCCATTTCGGGGATGTACGCTCGCTATTTCGTACGCTCGTTAGTTAGAGGAGGGGTCGTCAGAGTTTAGGGAGGAATTTTAGATGCGAACGAAAATACGAGCGAGCCATTGAATTTAAATATTTTTGTACGTACGCCTAACGTACGTGCGCCCGCTTGCGAGTGGGTCTGAATGAGGGCCAAAGACTCTGATTATTATATGATCCCTTCACCGCACAAACTTTTCCTTTTCTACATACATCCACCTATAAGTGTACTCTACTATACATGTCACATAATAAGGAATGACACACGTTTACTACGGAATGACAGCTGTTCCGGTTACTGTCCCCAGGCAAATCTGACATTAAAACAGTGCATATGTCCTTATAAAGACTCCGATTTTTATATGATCCCTTCAGTGCACAAAGTTTTCCTTTTCTAC
Source organism: Taudactylus pleione (assembly GCA_031769625.1). Taxonomy (NCBI): domain Eukaryota; kingdom Metazoa; phylum Chordata; class Amphibia; order Anura; family Myobatrachidae; genus Taudactylus; species Taudactylus pleione. Next base: position 56,848 of record JAUIMM010000983.1, read on the forward strand.
ATACATCCACCTATAAGTGTACTACACTATACATGTCACATAATAAGGAATGATGCACGTTTACTACGGAATGACAGCTGTTCCGGTTGCCATCCCTAGGCAAATCTGTAATTAAAACAGTGCATATGTCCATATAAAGACTCCGATTATTATATGAACCCCTCAGCGCACACACTTTTCCCTTTCTACATAAATCCCCCAATACCTGTACCCTACTATACATGTCACGTAATGCGGAATGACACACGTTTACTACGGAATGACAGCTGTTCCGGTTGCCATCCCCAGGCAAATCTGTCATTAAAACAGTGCATATGTCCCATATAAAGACTCCGATTTTTATGATTCCCTCAGCGCACACACTTTTCCCTTTCTACATACATCCACCTATACCTGTACCCTACTATACATGTCACGTAATGCGGAATGACGCACGTTTACTACGGAATGACAGCTGTTCCATTCGCCATCCCCAGGCAAATCTGTCATTAAAACAGTGCATATGTCCCATATAAAGACTCCGATTTTTATATGATCCCCTCAGCACACAAACTTTTACCTTTCTACATACATCCGCCTATACCTGTACCCTACTATACATGTCACGTAAGGCGGAGTGACGCACGTTTACTATGGAATGACAGCTGTTCCGGTTGCCATCCCCAGGCAAATCTATCATTAAAACAGTGCATATGTCCCATATAAATACACCGATTTTTATATGATCCAGTAAGCGCACAAACTTTTCCCTTTGAACATACATCCGCCTATACCTGTACCCTACCATACATGTCACATAATGTGGAATGACGCACGTTTACTATGTAAATGACAGCTGTTCCGGTTGCCATCCCCAGGCAAATCTGTCATTAAAACAGTGCATATGTCCCATATAAAGACTCCGATTTTATATGATCCCCTCAGCGCACAAACTTTTCCCTTTGTACATACATCCGCCTATACCTGTACCCTACTATACATGTCACGTAATGCGGAATGACGCACGTTTACTACGAAATGACAGCTGTTCCGGTTAACATCCCCAGGCAAATCTGTCAATAAAACAGTGCATATGTCCCATATAAATACACCGATTTTTTTATGAACCACTCAGCTCACACACTTTTCCCTTTCTACATACATCCGCCTATACATGTACCCTACTATACATGTCACATAACACGGAATGACGCACGTTTACTATGGAATGACAGCTGTTCCGGTTACTGTCCCCAGGCAAATCTGTCATTAAAACAGTGCATATGTCCATATAGACTCCGATTATTATATGATCCCTTCAGCGCACAAACTTTTCCTTTTCTACATACATCCACCTATAAGTGTACCATACTATACATGTCACATAATAAGGAATGACGCATGTTTACTACGGAATGACAGCTGTTCCGGTTGCCATCCCCAGGCAAATCTGTCATTAAAACAGTGCATATGTCCATATAAAGACTCCGATTATTATATGATCCCTTCAGCGCACAAACTTTTCCTTTTCTACGTACATCCGCCGATAAGTGTACCCTACTATACATGTCACATAATAAGGAATGACGCACATTTACTACAGAATGACAGCTGTTCCGTTTACTGTCGCCAGGCAAATCTGTCATTAAAACAGTGCATATGTCCATATAAATACTCCGATTATTATATGATCCCTTCAGCGCACAAACTTTTCCTTTTCTACATACATCCACCTATAAGTGTACCATACTATACATGTCACATAATAAGGAATGACGCACATTTACTACGGAATGACAGCTGTTCCGGTTGCCATCCCCAGGCAAATCTGTAATTAAAACAGTGCATATGTCCATATAAAGACTCCGATTATTATATGATACCTTCAGCGCACACACTTTTACTTTTCTACATACATCCACCTATAAGTGTACTCTACTATACATGTCACATAATAAGGAATGATACACGTTTACTACGTAATGACAGCTGTTCCGGTTACTGTCCAGAGGCAAATTTGTCATTAAAACAGTGCATATGTCCATATAAAGACTCCGATTATTATATGATCCCTTCACCGCACAAACTTTTCCTTTTCTACATACATCCACCTATAAGTGTACCCTACTATACATGTCACGTAATGCGGAATGACGCACGTTTACTACGGAATGACAGCTGTTCCGGTTGCCATCCCCAGGCAAATCTGTCATTAAAACAGTGCATATGTCCCATATAAAGACTCCGATTTTATATGATCCCCTCAGCGCACAAACTTTTCCCTTTGTACATACATCCGCCTATACCTGTACCCTACTATACATGTCACGTAATGCGGAATGACGCACATTTACTATGGAATGACATCTGTTCCGGTTGCCATCCCCTGGCAAATCTGTAATTAAAACAGTGCATATGTCCATATAAAGAATCCGATTATTATATGATACCTGATTATTATATGATACCTTCAGCGCACAAACTTTTCCTTTTCTACATACATCCACCTATATCTGTACTCTACTATACATGTCACATAATTAGGAATGACACACGTTTACTACGGAATGACAGCTGTTCCGGTTAACATCCCCAGGCAAATCTGTCGATAAAACAGTGCATATGTCCATATAAAGACTCCGATTATTATATGATCCCTTCAGCGCACAAACTTTTCCTTTTCTACATACATCCACCTATAAGAGTACTCTACTATACATGTCACATAATAAGGAATGACACACGTTTACTACGGAATGACAGCTGTTCCGGTTACTGTCCCCAGGCAAATCTGACATTAAAACAGTGCATATGTCCTTATAAAGACTCCGATTTTTATATGATCCCTTCAGTGCACAAAGTTTTCCTTTTCTACATACATCCACCTATAAGTGTACTACACTATACATGTCACATAATAAGGAATGACGCACGTTTACTACGGAATGACAGCTGTTCCGGTTGCCATCCCTAGGCAAATCTGTAATTAAAACAGTGCATATGTCCATATAAAGACTCCGATTATTATATGAACCCCTCAGCGCACACACTTTTCCCTTTCTACATACATCCGCCAATACCTGTACCCTACTATACATGTCACGTAATGCGGAATGACACACGTTTACTACGGAATGACAGCTGTTCCGGTTGCCATCCCCAGGCAAATCTGTCATTAAAACAGTGCATATGTCCCATATAAAGACTCCGATTTTTATGATTCCCTCAGCGCACACACTTTTCCCTTTCTACATACATCCACCTATACCTGTACCCTACTATACATGTCACGTAATGCGGAATGACGCACATTTACTACGGAATGACAGCTGTTCCATTCGCCATCCCCAGGCAAATCTGTCATTAAAACAGTGCATATGTCCCATATAAAGACTCCGATTTTTATATGATCCCCTCAGCACACAAACTTTTCCCTTTCTACATACATCCGCCTATACCTGTACCCTACTATACATGTCACGTAAGGCGGAGTGACGCACGTTTACTATGGAATGACAGCTGTTCCGGTTGCCATCCCCAGGCAAATCTATCATTAAAACAGTGCATATGTCCCATATAAATACACCGATTTTTATATGATCCAGTAAGCGCACAAACTTTTCCCTTTGAACATACATCCGCCTATACCTGTACCCTACGATACATGTCACATAATGTGGAATGACGCACGTTTACTACGTAAATGACAGCTGTTCCGGTTGCCATCCCCAGGCAAATCTGTCATTAAAACAGTGCATATGTCCCATATAAAGACTCCGATTTTATATGATCCCCTCAGCGCACAAACTTTTCCCTTTGTACATACATCCGCCTATACCTGTACCCTACTATACATGTCACGTAATGCGGAATGACGCACGTTTACTACGGAATGACAGCTGTTCCGGTTAACATCCCCAGGCAAATCTGTCAATAAAACAGTGCATATGTCCCATATAAATACACCGATTCTTTTATGAACCCCTCAGCTCACACACTTTTCCCTTTCTACATACATCCGCCTATACATGTACCCTACTATACATGTCACATAACACGGAATGACGCACGTTTACTATGGAATGACAGCTGTTCCGGTTACTGTCCCCAGGCAAATCTGTCATTAAAACAGTGCATATGTCCATATAGACTCCGATTATTATATGATCCCTTCAGCGCACAAACTTTTCCTTTTCTACATACATCCACCTATAAGTGTACCATACTATACATGTCACATAATAAGGAATGACGCATGTTTACTACGGAATGACAGCTGTTCCGGTTGCCATCCCCAGGCAAATCTGTCATTAAAACAGTGCATATGTCCATATAAAGACTCCGATTATTATATGATCCCTTCAGCGCACAAACTTTTCCTTTTCTACGTACATCCGCCGATAAGTGTACCCTACTATACATGTCACATAATAAGGAATGACGCACATTTACTACAGAATGACAGCTGTTCCGTTTACTGTCCCCAGGCAAATCTGTCATTAAAACAGTGCATATGTCCATATAAATACTCCGATTATTATATGATCCCTTCAGCGCACAAACTTTTCCTTTTCTACATACATCCACCTATAAGTGTACCATACTATACATGTCACATAATAAGGAATGACGCACATTTACTACGGAATGACAGCTGTTCCGGTTGCCATCCCCAGGCAAATCTGTAATTAAAACAGTGCATATGTCCATATAAAGACTCCGATTATTATATGATACCTTCAGCGCACAAACTTTTCCTTTTCTACATACATCCACCTATAAGTGTACTCTACTATACATGTCACATAATAAGGAATGACACACGTTTACTACGTAATGACAGCTGTTCCGGTTACTGTCCAGAGGCAAATTTGTCATTAAAACAGTGCATATGTCCATATAAAGACTCCGATTATTATATGATCCCTTCACCGCACAAACTTTTCCTTTTCTACATACATCCACCTATAAGTGTACCCTACTATACATGTCACGTAATGCGGAATGACGCACGTTTACTACGGAATGACAGCTGTTCCGGTTGCCATCCCCAGGCAAATCTGTCATTAAAACAGTGCATATGTCCCATATAAAGACTCCGATTTTATATGATCCCCTCAGCGCACAAACTTTTCCCTTTGTACATACATCCGCCTATACCTGTACCCTACTATACATGTCACGTAATGCGGAATGACGCACATTTACTACGGAATGACATCTGTTCCGGTTGCCATCCCCAGGCAAATCTGTAATTAAAACAGTGCATATGTCCATATAAAGACTCCGATTATTATATGATACCTTCAGCGCACAAACTTTTCCTTTTCTACATACATCCACCTATAAGTGTACTCTACTATACATGTCACATAATAAGGAATGACACACGTTTACTAAGGAATGACAGCTGTTCCGGTTACTGTCCCCAGACAAATCTGACATTAAAACAGTGCATATGTCCTTATAAAGACTCCGATTTTTATATGATCCCTTCAGTGCACAAAGTTTTCCTTTTCTACATACATCCACCTATAAGTGTACTACACTATACATGTCACATAATAAGGAATGACGCACGTTTACTACGGAATGACAGCTGTTCCGGTTGCCATCCCCATGCAAATCTGTCATTCAAACAGTGCATATGTCCCATATAAAGACTCAGATTTTTATATGATTCCCTAAGCGCACACACTTTTCCCTTTCTATATGCGTCCGCCTATAAGCGTACCCTACTATTCTTGTCACATAGTAAGGAAAGACGCACGTTTACTACGGAATGACAGCTGTTCCGGTTACTGTCCCCATGCAAATCTGTCATTAAAACAGTGCATATGTCCCATATAAAGACTCAAATTTTTATATGATTCCCTAAGCGCACACACTTTTCCCTTTCTATATGCGTCCGCCTATATGCGTACCCTACTATACATGTCACATAATAAGGAATGACGCACATTTACTACGGAATGACATCTGTTCCGGTTGCCATCCCCAGGCAAATCTGTAATTAAAACAGTGCATATGTCCATATAAAGACTCCGATTATTATATGATACCTTCAGCGCACAAACTTTTCCATTTCTACATACATCCACCTATAAGTGTACCCTACTATACATGTCACGTAATGCGGAATGACGCACATTTACTATGGAATGACATCTGTTCCGGTTGCCATCCCCTGGCAAATCTGTAATTAAAACAGTGCATATGTCCATATAAAGACTCCGATTATTATATGATACCTGATTATTGTATGATACCTTCAGCGCACAAACTTTTCCTTTTCTACATACATCCACCTATATCTGTACTCTACTATACATGTCACATAATTAGGAATGACACACGTTTACTACGGAATGACAGCTGTTCCGGTTAACATCCCCAGGCAAATCTGTCGATAAAACAGTGCATATGTCCATATAAAGACTCCGATTATTATATGATCCCTTCAGCGCACAAACTTTTCCTTTTCTACATACATCCACCTATAAGTGTACTCTACTATACATGTCACATAATAAGGAATGACACACGTTTACTACGGAATGACAGCTGTTCCGGTTACTGTCCCCAGGCAAATCTGACATTAAAACAGTGCATATGTCCTTATAAAGACTCCGATTTTTATATGATCCCTTCAGTGGACAAAGTTTTCCTTTTCTACATACATCCACCTATAAGTGTACTACACTATACATGTCACATAATAAGGAATGATGCACGTTTACTACGGAATGACAGCTGTTCCGGTTGCCATCCCTAGGCAAATCTGTAATTAAAACAGTGCATATGTCCATATAAAGACTCCGATTATTATATGAACCCCTCAGCGCACACACTTTTCCCTTTCTACATAAATCCCCCAATACCTGTACCCTACTATACATGTCACGTAATGCGGAATGACACACGTTTACTACGGAATGACAGCTGTTCCGGTTGCCATCCCCAGGCAAATCTGTCATTAAAACAGTGCATATGTCCCATATAAAGACTCCGATTTTTATGATTCCCTCAGCGCACACACTTTTCCCTTTCTACATACATCCACCTATACCTGTACCCTACTATACATGTCACGTAATGCGGAATGATGCACGTTTACTACGGAATGACAGCTGTTCCATTCGCCATCCCCAGGCAAATCTGTCATTAAAACAGTGCATATGTCCCATATAAAGACTCCGATTTTTATATGATCCCCTCAGCACACAAACTTTTACCTTTCTACATACATCCGCCTATACCTGTACCCTACTATACATGTCACGTAAGGCGGAGTGACGCACGTTTACTATGGAATGACAGCTGTTCCGGTTGCCATCCCCAGGCAAATCTATCATTAAAACAGTGCATATGTCCCATATAAATACACCGATTTTTATATGATCCAGTAAGCGCACAAACTTTTCCCTTTGAACATACATCCGCCTATACCTGTACCCTACCATACATGTCACATAATGTGGAATGACGCACGTTTACTATGTAAATGACAGCTGTTCCGGTTGCCATCCCCAGGCAAATCTGTCATTAAAACAGTGCATATGTCCCATATAAAGACTCCGATTTTATATGATCCCCTCAGCGCACAAACTTTTCCCTTTGTACATACATCCGCCTATACCTGTACCCTACTATACATGTCACGTAATGCGGAATGACGCACGTTTACTACGGAATGACAGCTGTTCCGGTTAACATCCCCAGGCAAATCTGTCAATAAAACAGTGCATATGTCCCATATAAATACACCGATTTTTTTATGAACCCCTCAGCTCACACACTTTTCCCTTTCTACATACATCCGCCTATACATGTACCCTACTATACATGTCACATAACACGGAATGACGCACGTTTACTATGGAATGACAGCTGTTCCGGTTACTGTCCCCAGGCAAATCTGTCATTAAAACAGTGCATATGTCCATATAGACTCCGATTATTATATGATCCCTTCAGCGCACAAACTTTTCCTTTTCTACATACATCCACCTATAAGTGTACCATACTATACATGTCACATAATAAGGAATGACGCATGTTTACTACGGAATGACAGCTGTTCCGGTTGCCATCCCCAGGCAAATCTGTCATTAAAACAGTGCATATGTCCATATAAAGACTCCGATTATTATATGATCCCTTCAGCGCACAAACTTTTCCTTTTCTACGTACATCCGCCGATAAGTGTACCCTACTATACATGTCACATAATAAGGAATGACGCACATTTACTACAGAATGACAGCTGTTCCGTTTACTGTCCCCAGGCAAATCTGTCATTAAAACAGTGCATATGTCCATATAAATACTCCGATTATTATATGATCCCTTCAGCGTACAAACTTTTCCTTTTCTACATACATCCACCTATAAGTGTACCATACTATACATGTCACATAATAAGGAATGACGCACATTTACTACGGAATGACAGCTGTTCCGGTTGCCATCCCCAGGCAAATCTGTAATTAAAACAGTGCATATGTCCATATAAAGACTCCGATTATTATATGATACCTTCAGCGCACAAACTTTTCCTTTTCTACATACATCCACCTATAAGTGTACTCTACTATACATGTCACATAATAAGGAATAATACACGTTTACTACGTAATGACAGCTGTTCCGGTTACTGTCCAGAGGCAAATTTGTCATTAAAACAGTGCATATGTCCATATAAATACTCCGATTATTATATGATCCCTTCAGCGCACAAACTTTTCCTTTTCTACATACATCCACCTATAAGTGTACCATACTATACATGTCACATAATAAGGAATGACGCACATTTACTACGGAATGACAGCTGTTCCGGTTGCCATCCCCAGGCAAATCTGTAATTAAAACAGTGCATATGTCCATATAAAGACTCCGATTATTATATGATACCTTCAGCGCACAAACTTTTCCTTTTCTACATACATCCACCTATAAGTGTACTCTACTATACATGTCACATAATAAGGAATGATACACGTTTACTACGTAATGACAGCTGTTCCGGTTACTGTCTAGAGGCAAATTTGTCATTAAAACAGTGCATATGTCCATATAAAGACTCCGATTATTATATGATCCCTTCACCGCACAAACTTTTCCTTTTCTACATACATCCACCTATAAGTGTACCCTACTATACATGTCACGTAATGCGGAATGACGCACGTTTACTACAGAATGACAGCTGTTCCGGTTGCCATCCCCAGGCAAATCTGTCATTAAAACAGTGCATATGTCCCATATAAAGACTCCGATTTTATATGATCCCCTCAGCGCACAAACTTTTCCCTTTGTACATACATCCGCCTATACCTGTACCCTACTATACATGTCACGTAATGCGGAATGACGCACATTTACTATGGAATGACATCTGTTCCGGTTGCCATCCCCTGGCAAATCTGTAATTAAAACAGTGCATATGTCCATATAAAGACTCCGATTATTATATGATACCTGATTATTATATGATACCTTCAGCGCACAAACTTTTCCTTTTCTACATACATCCACCTATATCTGTACTCTACTATACATGTCACATAATTAGGAATGACACACGTTTACTACGGAATGACAGCTGTTCCGGTTAACATCCCCAGGCAAATCTGTCGATAAAACAGTGCATATGTCCATATAAAGACTCCGATTATTATATGATCCCTTCAGCGCACAAACTTTTCCTTTTCTACATACATCCACCTATAAGAGTACTCTACTATACATGTCACATAATAAGGAATGACACACGTTTACTACGGAATGACAGCTGTTCCGGTTACTGTCCCCAGGCAAATCTGACATTAAAACAGTGCATATGTCCTTATAAAGACTCCGATTTTTATATGATCCCTTCAGTGCACAAAGTTTTCCTTTTCTACATACATCCACCTATAAGTGTACTACACTATACATGTCACATAATAAGGAATGACGCACGTTTACTACGGAATGACAGCTGTTCCGGTTGCCATCCCTAGGCAAATCTGTAATTAAAACAGTGCATATGTCCATATAAAGACTCCGATTATTATATGAACCCCTCAGCGCACACACTTTTCCCTTTCTACATACATCCGCCAATACCTGTACCCTACTATACATGTCACGTAATGCGGAATGACACACGTTTACTACGGAATGACAGCTGTTCCGGTTGCCATCCCCAGGCAAATCTGTCATTAAAACAGTGCATATGTCCCATATAAAGACTCCGATTTTTATGATTCCCTCAGCGCACACACTTTTCCCTTTCTACATACATCCACCTATACCTGTACCCTACTATACATGTCACGTAATGCGGAATGACGCACATTTACTACGGAATGACAGCTGTTCCATTCGCCATCCCCAGGCAAATCTGTCATTAAAACAGTGCATATGTCCCATATAAAGACTCCGATTTTTATATGATCCCCTCAGCACACAAACTTTTCCCTTTCTACATACATCCGCCTATACCTGTACCCTACTATACATGTCACGTAAGGCGGAGTGACGCATGTTTACTATGGAATGACAGCTGTTCCGGTTGCCATCCCCAGGCAAATCTATCATTAAAACAGTGCATATGTCCCATATAAATACACCGATTTTTATATGATCCAGTAAGCGCACAAACTTTTCCCTTTGAACATACATCCGCCTATACCTGTACCCTACGATACATGTCACATAATGTGGAATGACGCACGTTTACTACGTAAATGACAGCTGTTCCGGTTGCCATCCCCAGGCAAATCTGTCATTAAAACAGTGCATATGTCCCATATAAAGACTCCGATTTTATATGATCCCCTCAGCGCACAAACTTTTCCCTTTGTACATACATCCGCCTATACCTGTACCCTACTATACATGTCACGTAATGCGGAATGACGCACGTTTACTACGGAATGACAGCTGTTCCGGTTAACATCCCCAGGCAAATCTGTCAATAAAACAGTGCATATGTCCCATATAAATACACCGATTATTTTATGAACCCCTCAGCTCACACACTTTTCCCTTTCTACATACATCCGCCTATACATGTACCCTACTATACATGTCACATAACACGGAATGACGCACGTTTACTATGGAATGACAGCTGTTCCGGTTACTGTCCCCAGGCAAATCTGTCATTAAAACAGTGCATATGTCCATATAGACTCCGATTATTATATGATCCCTTCAGCGCACAAACTTTTCCTTTTCTACATACATCCACCTATAAGTGTACCATACTATACATGTCACATAATAAGGAATGACGCATGTTTACTACGGAATGACAGCTGTTCCGGTTGCCATCCCCAGGCAAATCTGTCATTAAAACAGTGCATATGTCCATATAAAGACTCCGATTATTATATGATCCCTTCAGCGCACAAACTTTTCCTTTTCTACGTACATCCGCCGATAAGTGTACCCTACTATACATGTCACATAATAAGGAATGACGCACATTTACTACAGAATGACAGCTGTTCCGTTTACTGTCCCCAGGCAAATCTGTCATTAAAACAGTGCATATGTCCATATAAATACTCCGATTATTATATGATCCCTTCAGCGCACAAACTTTTCCTTTTCTACATACATCCACCTATAAGTGTACCATACTATACATGTCACATAATAAGGAATGACGCACATTTACTACGGAATGACAGCTGTTCCGGTTGCCATCCCCAGGCAAATCTGTAATTAAAACAGTGCATATGTCCATATAAAGACTCCGATTATTATATGATACCTTCAGCGCACAAACTTTTCCTTTTCTACATACATCCACCTATAAGTGTACTCTACTATATATGTCACATAATAAGGAATGACACACGTTTACTACGTAATGACAGCTGTTCCGGTTACTGTCCAGAGGCAAATTTGTCATTAAAACAGTGCATATGTCCATATAAAGACTCCGATTATTATATGATCCCTTCACCGCACAAACTTTTCCTTTTCTACATACATCCACCTATAAGTGTACCCTACTATACATGTCACGTAATGCGGAATGACGCACGTTTACTACGGAATGACAGCTGTTCCGGTTGCCATCCCCAGGCAAATCTGTAATTAAAACAGTGCATATGTCCCATATAAAGACTCCGATTTTATATGATCCCCTCAGCGCACAAACTTTTCCCTTTGTACATACATCCGCCTATACCTGTACCCTACTATACATGTCACGTAATGCGGAATGACGCACATTTACTACGGAATGACATCTGTTCCGGTTGCCATCCCCAGGCAAATCTGTAATTAAAACAGTGCATATGTCCATATAAAGACTCCGATTATTATATGATACCTTCAGCGCACAAACTTTTCCTTTTTTACATACATCCACCTATAAGTGTACTCTACTATACATGTCACATAATAAGGAATGACACACGTTTACTACGGAATGACAGCTGTTCCGGTTACTGTCCCCAGGCAAATCTGACATTAAAACAGTGCATATGTCCTTATAAAGACTCCGATTTTTATATGATCCCTTCAGTGCACAAAGTTTTCCTTTTCTACATACATCCACCTATAAGTGTACTACACTATACATGTCACATAATAAGGAATGACGCACGTTTACTACGGAATGACAGCTGTTCCGGTTGCCATCCCCATGCAAATCTGTCATTCAAACAGTGCATATGTCCCATATAAAGACTCAGATTTTTATATGATTCCCTAAGCGCACACACTTTTCCCTTTCTATATGCGTCCGCCTATAAGCGTACCCTACTATTCTTGTCACATAATAAGGAAAGACGCACGTTTACTACGGAATGACAGCTGTTCCGGTTACTGTCCCCATGCAAATCTGTCATTAAAACAGTGCATATGTCCCATATAAAGACTCAAATTTTTATATGATTCCCTAAGCGCACACACTTTTCCCTTTCTATATGCGTCCGCCTATATGCGTACCCTACTATACATGTCACATAATAAGGAATGACGCACATTTACTACGGAATGACATCTGTTCCGGTTGCCATCCCCAGGCAAATCTGTAATTAAAACAGTGCATATGTCCATATAAAGACTCCGATTATTATATGATACCTTCAGCGCACAAACTTTTCCATTTCTACATACATCCACCTATAAGTGTACCCTACTATACATGTCACGTAATGCGGAATGACGCACATTTACTATGGAATGACATCTGTTCCGGTTGCCATCCCCTGGCAAATCTGTAATTAAAACAGTGCATATGTCCATATAAAGACTCCGATTATTATATGATACCTGATTATTATATGATACCTTCAGCGCACAAACTTTTCCTTTTCTACATACATCCACCTATATCTGTACTCTACTATACATGTCACATAATTAGGAATGACACACGTTTACTACGGAATGACAGCTGTTCCGGTTAACATCCCCAGGCAAATCTGTCGATAAAACAGTGCATATGTCCATATAAAGACTCCGATTATTATATGATCCCTTCAGCGCACAAACTTTTCCTTTTCTACATACATCCACCTATAAGTGTACTCTACTATACATGTCACATAATAAGGAATGACACACGTTTACTACGGAATGACAGCTGTTCCGGTTACTGTCCCCAGGCAAATCTGACATTAAAACAGTGCATATGTCCTTATAAAGACTCCGATTTTTATATGATCCCTTCAGTGCACAAAGTTTTCCTTTTCTACATACATCCACCTATAAGTGTACTACACTATACATGTCACATAATAAGGAATGACGCACGTTTACTACGGAATGACAGCTGTTCCGGTTGCCATCCCTAGGCAAATCTGTAATTGAAACAGTGCATATGTCCATATAAAGACTCCGATTATTATATGAACCCCTCAGCGCACACACTTTTCCCTTTCTACATAAATCCCCCAATACCTGTACCCTACTATACATGTCACGTAATGCGGAATGACACACGTTTACTACGGAATGACAGCTGTTCCGGTTGCCATCCCCAGGCAAATCTGTCATTAAAACAGTGCATATGTCCCATATAAAGACTCAAATTTTTATATGATTCCCTAAGCGCACACACTTTTCCCTTTCTATATGCGTCCGCCTATATGCGTACCCTACTATACATGTCACATAATAAGGAATGACGCACATTTACTACGGAATGACATCTGTTCCGGTTGCCATCCCCAGGCAAATCTGTAATTAAAACAGTGCATATGTCCATATAAAGACTCCGATTATTATATGATACCTTCAGCGCACAAACTTTTCCATTTCTACATACATCCACCTATAAGTGTACCCTACTATACATGTCACGTAATGCGGAATGACGCACATTTACTATGGAATGACATCTGTTCCGGTTGCCATCCCCTGGCAAATCTGTAATTAAAACAGTGCATATGTCCATATAAAGACTCCGATTATTATATGATACCTGATTATTGTATGATACCTTCAGCGCACAAACTTTTCCTTTTCTACATACATCCACCTATATCTGTACTCTACTATACATGTCACATAATTAGGAATGACACACGTTTACTACGGAATGACAGCTGTTCCGGTTAACATCCCCAGGCAAATCTGTCGATAAAACAGTGCATATGTCCATATAAAGACTCCGATTATTATATGATCCCTTCAGCGCACAAACTTTTCCTTTTCTACATACATCCACCTATAAGTGTACTCTACTATACATGTCACATAATAAGGAATGACACACGTTTACTACGGAATGACAGCTGTTCCGGTTACTGTCCCCAGGCAAATCTGACATTAAAACAGTGCATATGTCCTTATAAAGACTCCGATTTTTATATGATCCCTTCAGTGCACAAAGTTTTCCTTTTCTACATACATCCACCTATAAGTGTACTACACTATACATGTCACATAATAAGGAATGATGCACGTTTACTACGGAATGACAGCTGTTCCGGTTGCCATCCCTAGGCAAATCTGTAATTAAAACAGTGCATATGTCCATATAAAGACTCCGATTATTATATGAACCCCTCAGCGCACACACTTTTCCCTTTCTACATAAATCCCCCAATACCTGTACCCTACTATACATGTCACGTAATGCGGAATGACACACGTTTACTACGGAATGACAGCTGTTCCGGTTGCCATCCCCAGGCAAATCTGTCATTAAAACAGTGCATATGTCCCATATAAAGACTCCGATTTTTATGATTCCCTCAGCGCACACACTTTTCCCTTTCTACATACATCCACCTATACCTGTACCCTACTATACATGTCACGTAATGCGGAATGATGCACGTTTACTACGGAATGACAGCTGTTCCATTCGCCATCCCCAGGCAAATCTGTCATTAAAACAGTGCATATGTCCCATATAAAGACTCCGATTTTTATATGATCCCCTCAGCACACAAACTTTTACCTTTCTACATACATCCGCCTATACCTGTACCCTACTATACATGTCACGTAAGGCGGAGTGACGCACGTTTACTATGGAATGACAGCTGTTCCGGTTGCCATCCCCAGGCAAATCTATCATTAAAACAGTGCATATGTCCCATATAAATACACCGATTTTTATATGATCCAGTAAGCGCACAAACTTTTCCCTTTGAACATACATCCACCTATACCTGTACCCTACCATACATGTCACATAATGTGGAATGACGCACGTTTACTATGTAAATGACAGCTGTTCCGGTTGCCATCCCCAGGCAAATCTGTCATTAAAACAGTGCATATGTCCCATATAAAGACTCCGATTTTATATGATCCCCTCAGCGCACAAACTTTTCCCTTTGTACATACATCCGCCTATACCTGTACCCTACTATACATGTCACGTAATGCGGAATGACGCACGTTTACTACGGAATGACAGCTGTTCCGGTTAACATCCCCAGGCAAATCTGTCAATAAAACAGTGCATATGTCCCATATAAATACACCGATTTTTTTATGAACCCCTCAGCTCACACACTTTTCCCTTTCTACATACATCCGCCTATACATGTACCCTACTATACATGTCACATAACACGGAATGACGCACGTTTACTATGGAATGACAGCTGTTCCGGTTACTGTCCCCAGGCAAATCTGTCATTAAAACAGTGCATATGTCCATATAGACTCCGATTATTATATGATCCCTTCAGCGCACAAACTTTTCCTTTTCTACATACATCCACCTATAAGTGTACCATACTATACATGTCACATAATAAGGAATGACGCATGTTTACTACGGAATGACAGCTGTTCCGGTTGCCATCCCCAGGCAAATCTGTCATTAAAACAGTGCATATGTCCATATAAAGACTCCGATTATTATATGATCCCTTCAGCGCACAAACTTTTCCTTTTCTACGTACATCCGCCGATAAGTGTACCCTACTATACATGTCACATAATAAGGAATGACGCACATTTACTACAGAATGACAGCTGTTCCGTTTACTGTCCCCAGGCAAATCTGTCATTAAAACAGTGCATATGTCCATATAAATACTCCGATTATTATATGATCCCTTCAGCGCACAAACTTTTCCTTTTCTACATACATCCACCTATAAGTGTACCATACTATACATGTCACATAATAAGGAATGACGCACATTTACTACGGAATGACAGCTGTTCCGGTTGCCATCCCCAGGCAAATCTGTAATTAAAACAGTGCATATGTCCATATAAAGACTCCGATTATTATATGATACCTTCAGCGCACAAACTTTTCCTTTTCTACATACATCCACCTATAAGTGTACTCTACTATACATGTCACATAATAAGGAATAATACACGTTTACTACGTAATGACAGCTGTTCCGGTTACTGTCCAGAGGCAAATTTGTCATTAAAACAGTGCATATGTCCATATAAATACTCCGATTATTATATGATCCCTTCAGCGCACAAACTTTTCCTTTTCTACATACATCCACCTATAAGTGTACCATACTATACATGTCACATAATAAGGAATGACGCACATTTACTACGGAATGACAGCTGTTCCGGTTGCCATCCCCAGGCAAATCTGTAATTAAAACAGTGCATATGTCCATATAAAGACTCCGATTATTATATGATACCTTCAGCGCACAAACTTTTCCTTTTCTACATACATCCACCTATAAGTGTACCCTACTATACATGTCACGTAATGCGGAATGACGCACGTTTACTACAGAATGACAGCTGTTCCGGTTGCCATCCCCAGGCAAATCTGTCATTAAAACAGTGCATATGTCCCATATAAAGACTCCGATTTTATATGATCCCCTCAGCGCACAAACTTTTCCCTTTGTACATACATCCGCCTATACCTGTACCCTACTATACATGTCACGTAATGCGGAATGACGCACATTTACTATGGAATGACATCTGTTCCGGTTGCCATCCCCTGGCAAATCTGTAATTAAAACAGTGCATATGTCCATATAAAGACTCCGATTATTATATGATACCTGATTATTATATGATACCTTCAGCGCACAAACTTTTCCTTTTCTACATACATCCACCTATATCTGTACTCTACTATACATGTCACATAATTAGGAATGACACACGTTTACTACGGAATGACAGCTGTTCCGGTTAACATCCCCAGGCAAATCTGTCGATAAAACAGTGCATATGTCCATATAAAGACTCCGATTATTATATGATCCCTTCAGCGCACAAACTTTTCCTTTTCTACATACATCCACCTATAAGAGTACTCTACTATACATGTCACATAATAAGGAATGACAAACGTTTACTACGGAATGACAGCTGTTCCGGTTACTGTCCCCAGGCAAATCTGACATTAAAACAGTGCATATGTCCTTATAAAGACTCCGATTTTTATATGATCCCTTCAGTGCACAAAGTTTTCCTTTTCTACATACATCCACCTATAAGTGTACTACACTATACATGTCACATAATAAGGAATGACGCACGTTTACTACGGAATGACAGCTGTTCCGGTTGCCATCCCTAGGCAAATCTGTAATTAAAACAGTGCATATGTCCATATAAAGACTCCGATTATTATATGAACCCCTCAGCGCACACACTTTTCCCTTTCTACATACATCCGCCAATACCTGTACCCTACTATACATGTCACGTAATGCGGAATGACACACGTTTACTACGGAATGACAGCTGTTCCGGTTGCCATCCCCAGGCAAATCTGTCATTAAAACAGTGCATATGTCCCATATAAAGACTCCGATTTTTATGATTCCCTCAGCGCACACACTTTTCCCTTTCTACATACATCCACCTATACCTGTACCCTACTATACATGTCACGTAATGCGGAATGACGCACATTTACTACGGAATGACAGCTGTTCCATTCGCCATCCCCAGGCAAATCTGTCATTAAAACAGTGCATATGTCCCATATAAAGACTCCGATTTTTATATGATCCCCTCAGCACACAAACTTTTCCCTTTCTACATACATCCGCCTATACCTGTACCCTACTATACATGTCACGTAAGGCGGAGTGACGCATGTTTACTATGGAATGACAGCTGTTCCGGTTGCCATCCCCAGGCAAATCTATCATTAAAACAGTGCATATGTCCCATATAAATACACCGATTTTTATATGATCCAGTAAGCGCACAAACTTTTCCCTTTGAACATACATCCGCCTATACCTGTACCCTACGATACATGTCACATAATGTGGAATGACGCACGTTTACTACGTAAATGACAGCTGTTCCGGTTGCCATCCCCAGGCAAATCTGTCATTAAAACAGTGCATATGTCCCATATAAAGACTCCGATTTTATATGATCCCCTCAGCGCACAAACTTTTCCCTTTGTACATACATCCGCCTATACCTGTACCCTACTATACATGTCACGTAATGCGGAATGACGCACGTTTACTACGGAATGACAGCTGTTCCGGTTAACATCCCCAGGCAAATCTGTCAATAAAACAGTGCATATGTCCCATATAAATACACCGATTATTTTATGAACCCCTCAGCTCACACACTTTTCCCTTTCTACATACATCCGCCTATACATGTACCCTACTATACATGTCACATAACACGGAATGACGCACGTTTACTATGGAATGACAGCTGTTCCGGTTACTGTCCCCAGGCAAATCTGTCATTAAAACAGTGCATATGTCCATATAGACTCCGATTATTATATGATCCCTTCAGCGCACAAACTTTTCCTTTTCTACATACATCCACCTATAAGTGTACCATACTATACATGTCACATAATAAGGAATGACGCATGTTTACTACGGAATGACAGCTGTTCCGGTTGCCATCCCCAGGCAAATCTGTCATTAAAACAGTGCATATGTCCATATAAAGACTCCGATTATTATATGATCCCTTCAGCGCACAAACTTTTCCTTTTCTACGTACATCCGCCGATAAGTGTACCCTACTATACATGTCACATAATAAGGAATGACGCACATTTACTACAGAATGACAGCTGTTCCGTTTACTGTCCCCAGGCAAATCTGTCATTAAAACAGTGCATATGTCCATATAAATACTCCGATTATTATATGATCCCTTCAGCGCACAAACTTTTCCTTTTCTACATACATCCACCTATAAGTGTACCATACTATACATGTCACATAATAAGGAATGACGCACATTTACTACGGAATGACAGCTGTTCCGGTTGCCATCCCCAGGCAAATCTGTAATTAAAACAGTGCATATGTCCATATAAAGACTCCGATTATTATATGATACCTTCAGCGCACAAACTTTTCCTTTTCTACATACATCCACCTATAAGTGTACTCTACTATATATGTCACATAATAAGGAATGACACACGTTTACTACGTAATGACAGCTGTTCCGGTTACTGTCCAGAGGCAAATTTGTCATTAAAACAGTGCATATGTCCATATAAAGACTCCGATTATTATATGATCCCTTCACCGCACAAACTTTTCCTTTTCTACATACATCCACCTATAAGTGTACCCTACTATACATGTCACGTAATGCGGAATGACGCACGTTTACTACGGAATGACAGCTGTTCCGGTTGCCATCCCCAGGCAAATCTGTAATTAAAACAGTGCATATGTCCCATATAAAGACTCCGATTTTATATGATCCCCTCAGCGCACAAACTTTTCCCTTTGTACATACATCCGCCTATACCTGTACCCTACTATACATGTCACGTAATGCGGAATGACGCACATTTACTACGGAATGACATCTGTTCCGGTTGCCATCCCCAGGCAAATCTGTAATTAAAACAGTGCATATGTCCATATAAAGACTCCGATTATTATATGATACCTTCAGCGCACAAACTTTTCCTTTTCTACATACATCCACCTATAAGTGTACTCTACTATACATGTCACATAATAAGGAATGACACACGTTTACTACGGAATGACAGCTGTTCCGGTTACTGTCCCCAGGCAAATCTGACATTAAAACAGTGCATATGTCCTTATAAAGACTCCGATTTTTATATGATCCCTTCAGTGCACAAAGTTTTCCTTTTCTACATACATCCACCTATAAGTGTACTACACTATACATGTCACATAATAAGGAATGACGCACGTTTACTACGGAATGACAGCTGTTCCGGTTGCCATCCCCATGCAAATCTGTCATTCAAACAGTGCATATGTCCCATATAAAGACTCAGATTTTTATATGATTCCCTAAGCGCACACACTTTTCCCTTTCTATATGCGTCCGCCTATAAGCGTACCCTACTATTCTTGTCACATAATAAGGAAAGACGCACGTTTACTACGGAATGACAGCTGTTCCGGTTACTGTCCCCATGCAAATCTGTCATTAAAACAGTGCATATGTCCCATATAAAGACTCAAATTTTTATATGATTCCCTAAGCGCACACACTTTTCCCTTTCTATATGCGTCCGCCTATATGCGTACCCTACTATACATGTCACATAATAAGGAATGACGCACATTTACTACGGAATGACATCTGTTCCGGTTGCCATCCCCAGGCAAATCTGTAATTAAAACAGTGCATATGTCCATATAAAGACTCCGATTATTATATGATACCTTCAGCGCACAAACTTTTCCATTTCTACATACATCCACCTATAAGTGTACCCTACTATACATGTCACGTAATGCGGAATGACGCACATTTACTATGGAATGACATCTGTTCCGGGTGCCATCCCCTGGCAAATCTGTAATTAAAACAGTGCATATGTCCATATAAAGTCTCCGATTATTATATGATACCTGATTATTATATGATACCTTCAGCGCACAAACTTTTCCTTTTCTACATACATCCACCTATATCTGTACTCTACTATACATGTCACATAATTAGGAATGACACACGTTTACTACGGAATGACAGCTGTTCCGGTTAACATCCCCAGGCAAATCTGTCGATAAAACAGTGCATATGTCCATATAAAGACTCCGATTATTATATGATCCCTTCAGCGCACAAACTTTTCCTTTTCTACATACATCCACCTATAAGTGTACTCTACTATACATGTCACATAATAAGGAATGACACACGTTTACTACGGAATGACAGCTGTTCCGGTTACTGTCCCCAGGCAAATCTGACATTAAAACAGTGCATATGTCCTTATAAAGACTCCGATTTTTATATGATCCCTTCAGTGCACAAAGTTTTCCTTTTCTACATACATCCACCTATAAGTGTACTACACTATACATGTCACATAATAAGGAATGACGCACCTTTACTACGGAATGACAGCTGTTCCGGTTGCCATCCCTAGGCAAATCTGTAATTAAAACAGTGCATATGTCCATATAAAGACTCCGATTATTATATGAACCCCTCAGCGCACACACTTTTCCCTTTCTACATAAATCCCCCAATACCTGTACCCTACTATACATGTCACGTAATGCGGAATGACACACGTTTACTACGGAATGACAGCTGTTCCGGTTGCCATCCCCAGGCAAATCTGTCATTAAAACAGTGCATATGTCCCATATAAAGACTCAAATTTTTATATGATTCCCTAAGCGCACACACTTTTCCCTTTCTATATGCGTCCGCCTATATGCGTACCCTACTATACATGTCACATAATAAGGAATGACGCACATTTACTACGGAATGACATCTGTTCCGGTTGCCATCCCCAGGCAAATCTGTAATTAAAACAGTGCATATGTCCATATAAAGACTCCGATTATTATATGATACCTTCAGCGCACAAACTTTTCCATTTCTACATACATCCACCTATAAGTGTACCCTACTATACATGTCACGTAATGCGGAATGACGCACATTTACTATGGAATGACATCTGTTCCGGTTGCCATCCCCTGGCAAATCTGTAATTAAAACAGTGCATATGTCCATATAAAGACTCCGATTATTATATGATACCTGATTATTGTATGATACCTTCAGCGCACAAACTTTTCCTTTTCTACATACATCCACCTATATCTGTACTCTACTATACATGTCACATAATTAGGAATGACACACGTTTACTACGGAATGACAGCTGTTCCGGTTAACATCCCCAGGCAAATCTGTCGATAAAACAGTGCATATGTCCATATAAAGACTCCGATTATTATATGATCCCTTCAGCGCACAAACTTTTCCTTTTCTACATACATCCACCTATAAGTGTACTCTACTATACATGTCACATAATAAGGAATGACACACGTTTACTACGGAATGACAGCTGTTCCGGTTACTGTCCCCAGGCAAATCTGACATTAAAACAGTGCATATGTCCTTATAAAGACTCCGATTTTTATATGATCCCTTCAGTGCACAAAGTTTTCCTTTTCTACATACATCCACCTATAAGTGTACTACACTATACATGTCACATAATAAGGAATGATGCACGTTTACTACGGAATGACAGCTGTTCCGGTTGCCATCCCTAGGCAAATCTGTAATTAAAACAGTGCATATGTCCATATAAAGACTCCGATTATTATATGAACCCCTCAGCGCACACACTTTTCCCTTTCTACATAAATCCCCCAATACCTGTACCCTACTATACATGTCACGTAATGCGGAATGACACACGTTTACTACGGAATGACAGCTGTTCCGGTTGCCATCCCCAGGCAAATCTGTCATTAAAACAGTGCATATGTCCCATATAAAGACTCCGATTTTTATGATTCCCTCAGCGCACACACTTTTCCCTTTCTACATACATCCACCTATACCTGTACCCTACTATACATGTCACGTAATGCGGAATGATGCACGTTTACTACGGAATGACAGCTGTTCCATTCGCCATCCCCAGGCAAATCTGTCATTAAAACAGTGCATATGTCCCATATAAAGACTCCGATTTTTATATGATCCCCTCAGCACACAAACTTTTACCTTTCTACATACATCCGCCTATACCTGTACCCTACTATACATGTCACGTAAGGCGGAGTGACGCACGTTTACTATGGAATGACAGCTGTTCCGGTTGCCATCCCCAGGCAAATCTATCATTAAAACAGTGCATATGTCCCATATAAATACACCGATTTTTATATGATCCAGTAAGCGCACAAACTTTTCCCTTTGAACATACATCCGCCTATACCTGTACCCTACCATACATGTCACATAATGTGGAATGACGCACGTTTACTATGTAAATGACAGCTGTTCCGGTTGCCATCCCCAGGCAAATCTGTCATTAAAACAGTGCATATGTCCCATATAAAGACTCCGATTTTATATGATCCCCTCAGCGCACAAACTTTTCCCTTTGTACATACATCCGCCTATACCTGTACCCTACTATACATGTCACGTAATGCGGAATGACGCACGTTTACTACGGAATGACAGCTGTTCCGGTTAACATCCCCAGGCAAATCTGTCAATAAAACAGTGCATATGTCCCATATAAATACACCGATTTTTTTATGAACCCCTCAGCTCACACACTTTTCCCTTTCTACATACATCCGCCTATACATGTACCCTACTATACATGTCACATAACACGGAATGACGCACGTTTACTATGGAATGACAGCTGTTCCGGTTACTGTCCCCAGGCAAATCTGTCATTAAAACAGTGCATATGTCCATATAGACTCCGATTATTATATGATCCCTTCAGCGCACAAACTTTTCCTTTTCTACATACATCCACCTATAAGTGTACCATACTATACATGTCACATAATAAGGAATGACGCATGTTTACTACGGAATGACAGCTGTTCCGGTTGCCATCCCCAGGCAAATCTGTCATTAAAACAGTGCATATGTCCATATAAAGACTCCGATTATTATATGATCCCTTCAGCGCACAAACTTTTCCTTTTCTACGTACATCCGCCGATAAGTGTACCCTACTATACATGTCACATAATAAGGAATGACGCACATTTACTACAGAATGACAGCTGTTCCGTTTACTGTCCCCAGGCAAATCTGTCATTAAAACAGTGCATATGTCCATATAAATACTCCGATTATTATATGATCCCTTCAGCGCACAAACTTTTCCTTTTCTACATACATCCACCTATAAGTGTACCATACTATACATGTCACATAATAAGGAATGACGCACATTTACTACGGAATGACAGCTGTTCCGGTTGCCATCCCCAGGCAAATCTGTAATTAAAACAGTGCATATGTCCATATAAAGACTCCGATTATTATATGATACCTTCAGCGCACAAACTTTTCCTTTTCTACATACATCCACCTATAAGTGTACTCTACTATACATGTCACATAATAAGGAATAATACACGTTTACTACGTAATGACAGCTGTTCCGGTTACTGTCCAGAGGCAAATTTGTCATTAAAACAGTGCATATGTCCATATAAATACTCCGATTATTATATGATCCCTTCAGCGCACAAACTTTTCCTTTTCTACATACATCCACCTATAAGTGTACCATACTATACATGTCACATAATAAGGAATGACGCACATTTACTACGGAATGACAGCTGTTCCGGTTGCCATCCCCAGGCAAATCTGTAATTAAAACAGTGCATATGTCCATATAAAGACTCCGATTATTATATGATACCTTCAGCGCACAAACTTTTCCTTTTCTACATACATCCACCTATAAGTGTACTCTACTATACATGTCACATAATAAGGAATGATACACGTTTACTACGTAATGACAGCTGTTCCGGTTACTGTCCAGAGGCAAATTTGTCATTAAAACAGTGCATATGTCCATATAAAGACTCCGATTATTATATGATCCCTTCACCGCACAAACTTTTCCTTTTCTACATACATCCACCTATAAGTGTACCCTACTATACATGTCACGTAATGCGGAATGACGCACGTTTACTACAGAATGACAGCTGTTCCGGTTGCCATCCCCAGGCAAATCTGTCATTAAAACAGTGCATATGTCCCATATAAAGACTCCGATTTTATATGATCCCCTCAGCGCACAAACTTTTCCCTTTGTACATACATCCGCCTATACCTGTACCCTACTATACATGTCACGTAATGCGGAATGACGCACATTTACTATGGAATGACATCTGTTCCGGTTGCCATCCCCTGGCAAATCTGTAATTAAAACAGTGCATATGTCCATATAAAGACTCCGATTATTATATGATACCTGATTATTATATGATACCTTCAGCGCACAAACTTTTCCTTTTCTACATACATCCACCTATATCTGTACTCTACTATACATGTCCCATAATTAGGAATGACACACGTTTACTACGGAATGACAGCTGTTCCGGTTAACATCCCCAGGCAAATCTGTCGATAAAACAGTGCATATGTCCATATAAAGACTCCGATTATTATATGATCCCTTCAGCGCACAAACTTTTCCTTTTCTACATACATCCACCTATAAGAGTACTCTACTATACATGTCACATAATAAGGAATGACACACGTTTACTACGGAATGACAGCTGTTCCGGTTACTGTCCCCAGGCAAATCTGACATTAAAACAGTGCATATGTCCTTATAAAGACTCCGATTTTTATATGATCCCTTCAGTGCACAAAGTTTTCCTTTTCTACATACATCCACCTATAAGTGTACTACACTATACATGTCACATAATAAGGAATGACGCACGTTTACTACGGAATGACAGCTGTTCCGGTTGCCATCCCTAGGCAAATCTGTAATTAAAACAGTGCATATGTCCATATAAAGACTCCGATTATTATATGAACCCCTCAGCGCACACACTTTTCCCTTTCTACATACATCCGCCAATACCTGTACCCTACTATACATGTCACGTAATGCGGAATGACACACGTTTACTACGGAATGACAGCTGTTCCGGTTGCCATCCCCAGGCAAATCTGTCATTAAAACAGTGCATATGTCCCATATAAAGACTCCGATTTTTATGATTCCCTCAGCGCACACACTTTTCCCTTTCTACATACATCCACCTATACCTGTACCCTACTATACATGTCACGTAATGCGGAATGACGCACATTTACTACGGAATGACAGCTGTTCCATTCGCCATCCCCAGGCAAATCTGTCATTAAAACAGTGCATATGTCCCATATAAAGACTCCGATTTTTATATGATCCCCTCAGCACACAAACTTTTCCCTTTCTACATACATCCGCCTATACCTGTACCCTACTATACATGTCACGTAAGGCGGAGTGACGCATGTTTACTATGGAATGACAGCTGTTCCGGTTGCCATCCCCAGGCAAATCTATCATTAAAACAGTGCATATGTCCCATATAAATACACCGATTTTTATATGATCCAGTAAGCGCACAAACTTTTCCCTTTGAACATACATCCGCCTATACCTGTACCCTACGATACATGTCACATAATGTGGAATGACGCACGTTTACTACGTAAATGACAGCTGTTCCGGTTGCCATCCCCAGGCAAATCTGTCATTAAAACAGTGCATATGTCCCATATAAAGACTCCGATTTTATATGATCCCCTCAGCGCACAAACTTTTCCCTTTGTACATACATCCGCCTATACCTGTACCCTACTATACATGTCACGTAATGCGGAATGACGCACGTTTACTACGGAATGACAGCTGTTCCGGTTAACATCCCCAGGCAAATCTGTCAATAAAACAGTGCATATGTCCCATATAAATACACCGATTATTTTATGAACCCCTCAGCTCACACACTTTTCCCTTTCTACATACATCCGCCTATACATGTACCCTACTATACATGTCACATAACACGGAATGACGCACGTTTACTATGGAATGACAGCTGTTCCGGTTACTGTCCCCAGGCAAATCTGTCATTAAAACAGTGCATATGTCCATATAGACTCCGATTATTATATGATCCCTTCAGCGCACAAACTTTTCCTTTTCTACATACATCCACCTATAAGTGTACCATACTATACATGTCACATAATAAGGAATGACGCATGTTTACTACGGAATGACAGCTGTTCCGGTTGCCATCCCCAGGCAAATCTGTCATTAAAACAGTGCATATGTCCATATAAAGACTCCGATTATTATATGAACCCCTCAGCGCACACACTTTTCCCTTTCTACATACATCCGCCAATACCTGTACCCTACTATACATGTCACGTAATGCGGAATGACACACGTTTACTACGGAATGACAGCTGTTCCGGTTGCCATCCCCAGGCAAATCTGTCATTAAAACAGTGCATATGTCCCATATAAAGACTCCGATTTTTATGATTCCCTCAGCGCACACACTTTTCCCTTTCTACATACATCCACCTATACCTGTACCCTACTATACATGTCACGTAATGCGGAATGACGCACATTTACTACGGAATGACAGCTGTTCCATTCGCCATCCCCAGGCAAATCTGTCATTAAAACAGTGCATATGTCCCATATAAAGACTCCGATTTTTATATGATCCCCTCAGCACACAAACTTTTCCCTTTCTACATACATCCGCCTATACCTGTACCCTACTATACATGTCACGTAAGGCGGAGTGACGCATGTTTACTATGGAATGACAGCTGTTCCGGTTGCCATCCCCAGGCAAATCTATCATTAAAACAGTGCATATGTCCCATATAAATACACCGATTTTTATATGATCCAGTAAGCGCACAAACTTTTCCCTTTGAACATACATCCGCCTATACCTGTACCCTACGATACATGTCACATAATGTGGAATGACGCACGTTTACTACGTAAATGACAGCTGTTCCGGTTGCCATCCCCAGGCAAATCTGTCATTAAAACAGTGCATATGTCCCATATAAAGACTCCGATTTTATATGATCCCCTCAGCGCACAAACTTTTCCCTTTGTACATACATCCGCCTATACCTGTACCCTACTATACATGTCACGTAATGCGGAATGACGCACGTTTACTACGGAATGACAGCTGTTCCGGTTAACATCCCCAGGCAAATCTGTCAATAAAACAGTGCATATGTCCCATATAAATACACCGATTATTTTATGAACCCCTCAGCTCACACACTTTTCCCTTTCTACATACATCCGCCTATACATGTACCCTACTATACATGTCACATAACACGGAATGACGCACGTTTACTATGGAATGACAGCTGTTCCGGTTACTGTCCCCAGGCAAATCTGTCATTAAAACAGTGCATATGTCCATATAGACTCCGATTATTATATGATCCCTTCAGCGCACAAACTTTTCCTTTTCTACATACATCCACCTATAAGTGTACCATACTATACATGTCACATAATAAGGAATGACGCATGTTTACTACGGAATGACAGCTGTTCCGGTTGCCATCCCCAGGCAAATCTGTCATTAAAACAGTGCATATGTCCATATAAAGACTCCGATTATTATATGATCCCTTCAGCGCACAAACTTTTCCTTTTCTACGTACATCCGCCGATAAGTGTACCCTACTATACATGTCACATAATAAGGAATGACGCACATTTACTACAGAATGACAGCTGTTCCGTTTACTGTCCCCAGGCAAATCTGTCATTAAAACAGTGCATATGTCCATATAAATACTCCGATTATTATATGATCCCTTCAGCGCACAAACTTTTCCTTTTCTACATACATCCACCTATAAGTGTACCATACTATACATGTCACATAATAAGGAATGACGCACATTTACTACGGAATGACAGCTGTTCCGGTTGCCATCCCCAGGCAAATCTGTAATTAAAACAGTGCATATGTCCATATAAAGACTCCGATTATTATATGATACCTTCAGCGCACAAACTTTTCCTTTTCTACATACATCCACCTATAAGTGTACTCTACTATATATGTCACATAATAAGGAATGACACACGTTTACTACGTAATGACAGCTGTTCCGGTTACTGTCCAGAGGCAAATTTGTCATTAAAACAGTGCATATGTCCATATAAAGACTCCGATTATTATATGATCCCTTCACCGCACAAACTTTTCCTTTTCTACATACATCCACCTATAAGTGTACCCTACTATACATGTCACGTAATGCGGAATGACGCACGTTTACTACGGAATGACAGCTGTTCCGGTTGCCATCCCCAGGCAAATCTGTAATTAAAACAGTGCATATGTCCCATATAAAGACTCCGATTTTATATGATCCCCTCAGCGCACAAACTTTTCCCTTTGTACATACATCCGCCTATACCTGTACCCTACTATACATGTCACGTAATGCGGAATGACGCACATTTACTACGGAATGACATCTGTTCCGGTTGCCATCCCCAGGCAAATCTGTAATTAAAACAGTGCATATGTCCATATAAAGACTCCGATTATTATATGATACCTTCAGCGCACAAACTTTTCCTTTTCTACATACATCCACCTATAAGTGTACTCTACTATACATGTCACATAATAAGGAATGACACACGTTTACTACGGAATGACAGCTGTTCCGGTTACTGTCCCCAGGCAAATCTGACATTAAAACAGTGCATATGTCCTTATAAAGACTCCGATTTTTATATGATCCCTTCAGTGCACAAAGTTTTCCTTTTCTACATACATCCACCTATAAGTGTACTACACTATACATGTCACATAATAAGGAATGACGCACGTTTACTACGGAATGACAGCTGTTCCGGTTGCCATCCCCATGCAAATCTGTCATTCAAACAGTGCATATGTCCCATATAAAGACTCAGATTTTTATATGATTCCCTAAGCGCACACACTTTTCCCTTTCTATATGCGTCCGCCTATAAGCGTACCCTACTATTCTTGTCACATAATAAGGAAAGACGCACGTTTACTACGGAATGACAGCTGTTCCGGTTACTGTCCCCATGCAAATCTGTCATTAAAACAGTGCATATGTCCCATATAAAGACTCAAATTTTTATATGATTCCCTAAGCGCACACACTTTTCCCTTTCTATATGCGTCCGCCTATATGCGTACCCTACTATACATGTCACATAATAAGGAATGACGCACATTTACTACGGAATGACATCTGTTCCGGTTGCCATCCCCAGGCAAATCTGTAATTAAAACAGTGCATATGTCCATATAAAGACTCCGATTATTATATGATACCTTCAGCGCACAAACTTTTCCATTTCTACATACATCCACCTATAAGTGTACCCTACTATACATGTCACGTAATGCGGAATGACGCACATTTACTATGGAATGACATCTGTTCCGGTTGCCATCCCCTGGCAAATCTGTAATTAAAACAGTGCATATGTCCATATAAAGACTCCGATTATTATATGATACCTGATTATTATATGATACCTTCAGCGCACAAACTTTTCCTTTTCTACATACATCCACCTATATCTGTACTCTACTATACATGTCACATAATTAGGAATGACACACGTTTACTACGGAATGACAGCTGTTCCGGTTAACATCCCCAGGCAAATCTGTCGATAAAACAGTGCATATGTCCATATAAAGACTCCGATTATTATATGATCCCTTCAGCGCACAAACTTTTCCTTTTCTACATACATCCACCTATAAGTGTACTCTACTATACATGTCACATAATAAGGAATGACACACGTTTACTACGGAATGACAGCTGTTCCGGTTACTGTCCCCAGGCAAATCTGACATTAAAACAGTGCATATGTCCTTATAAAGACTCCGATTTTTATATGATCCCTTCAGTGCACAAAGTTTTCCTTTTCTACATACATCCACCTATAAGTGTACTACACTATACATGTCACATAATAAGGAATGACGCACGTTTACTACGGAATGACAGCTGTTCCGGTTGCCATCCCTAGGCAAATCTGTAATTAAAACAGTGCATATGTCCATATAAAGACTCCGATTATTATATGAACCCCTCAGCGCACACACTTTTCCCTTTCTACATAAATCCCCCAATACCTGTACCCTAATATACATGTCACGTAATGCGGAATGACACACGTTTACTACGGAATGACAGCTGTTCCGGTTGCCATCCCCAGGCAAATCTGTCATTAAAACAGTGCATATGTCCCATATAAAGACTCAAATTTTTATATGATTCCCTAAGCGCACACACTTTTCCCTTTCTATATGCGTCCGCCTATATGCGTACCCTACTATACATGTCACATAATAAGGAATGACGCACATTTACTACGGAATGACATCTGTTCCGGTTGCCATCCCCAGGCAAATCTGTAATTAAAACAGTGCATATGTCCATATAAAGACTCCGATTATTATATGATACCTTCAGCGCACAAACTTTTCCATTTCTACATACATCCACCTATAAGTGTACCCTACTATACATGTCACGTAATGCGGAATGACGCACATTTACTATGGAATGACATCTGTTCCGGTTGCCATCCCCTGGCAAATCTGTAATTAAAACAGTGCATATGTCCATATAAAGACTCCGATTATTATATGATACCTGATTATTGTATGATACCTTCAGCGCACAAACTTTTCCTTTTCTACATACATCCACCTATATCTGTACTCTACTATACATGTCACATAATTAGGAATGACACACGTTTACTACGGAATGACAGCTGTTCCGGTTAACATCCCCAGGCAAATCTGTCGATAAAACAGTGCATATGTCCATATAAAGACTCCGATTATTATATGATCCCTTCAGCGCACAAACTTTTCCTTTTCTACATACATCCACCTATAAGTGTACTCTACTATACATGTCACATAATAAGGAATGACACACGTTTACTACGGAATGACAGCTGTTCCGGTTACTGTCCCCAGGCAAATCTGACATTAAAACAGTGCATATGTCCTTATAAAGACTCCGATTTTTATATGATCCCTTCAGTGCACAAAGTTTTCCTTTTCTACATACATCCACCTATAAGTGTACTACACTATACATGTCACATAATAAGGAATGATGCACGTTTACTACGGAATGACAGCTGTTCCGGTTGCCATCCCTAGGCAAATCTGTAATTAAAACAGTGCATATGTCCATATAAAGACTCCGATTATTATATGAACCCCTCAGCGCACACACTTTTCCCTTTCTACATAAATCCCCCAATACCTGTACCCTACTATACATGTCACGTAATGCGGAATGACACACGTTTACTACGGAATGACAGCTGTTCCGGTTGCCATCCCCAGGCAAATCTGTCATTAAAACAGTGCATATGTCCCATATAAAGACTCCGATTTTTATGATTCCCTCAGCGCACACACTTTTCCCTTTCTACATACATCCACCTATACCTGTACCCTACTATACATGTCACGTAATGCGGAATGATGCACGTTTACTACGGAATGACAGCTGTTCCATTCGCCATCCCCAGGCAAATCTGTCATTAAAACAGTGCATATGTCCCATATAAAGACTCCGATTTTTATATGATCCCCTCAGCACACAAACTTTTACCTTTCTACATACATCCGCCTATACCTGTACCCTACTATACATGTCACGTAAGGCGGAGTGACGCACGTTTACTATGGAATGACAGCTGTTCCGGTTGCCATCCCCAGGCAAATCTATCATTAAAACAGTGCATATGTCCCATATAAATACACCGATTTTTATATGATCCAGTAAGCGCACAAACTTTTCCCTTTGAACATACATCCGCCTATACCTGTACCCTACCATACATGTCACATAATGTGGAATGACGCACGTTTACTATGTAAATGACAGCTGTTCCGGTTGCCATCCCCAGGCAAATCTGTCATTAAAACAGTGCATATGTCCCATATAAAGACTCCGATTTTATATGATCCCCTCAGCGCACAAACTTTTCCCTTTGTACATACATCCGCCTATACCTGTACCCTACTATACATGTCACGTAATGCGGAATGACGCACGTTTACTACGGAATGACAGCTGTTCCGGTTAACATCCCCAGGCAAATCTGTCAATAAAACAGTGCATATGTCCCATATAAATACACCGATTTTTTTATGAACCCCTCAGCTCACACACTTTTCCCTTTCTACATACATCCGCCTATACATGTACCCTACTATACATGTCACATAACACGGAATGACGCACGTTTACTATGGAATGACAGCTGTTCCGGTTACTGTCCCCAGGCAAATCTGTCATTAAAACAGTGCATATGTCCATATAGACTCCGATTATTATATGATCCCTTCAGCGCACAAACTTTTCCTTTTCTACATACATCCACCTATAAGTGTACCATACTATACATGTCACATAATAAGGAATGACGCATGTTTACTACGGAATGACAGCTGTTCCGGTTGCCATCCCCAGGCAAATCTGTCATTAAAACAGTGCATATGTCCATATAAAGACTCCGATTATTATATGATCCCTTCAGCGCACAAACTTTTCCTTTTCTACGTACATCCGCCGATAAGTGTACCCTACTATACATGTCACATAATAAGGAATGACGCACATTTACTACAGAATGACAGCTGTTCCGTTTACTGTCCCCAGGCAAATCTGTCATTAAAACAGTGCATATGTCCATATAAATACTCCGATTATTATATGATCCCTTCAGCGCACAAACTTTTCCTTTTCTACATACATCCACCTATAAGTGTACCATACTATACATGTCACATAATAAGGAATGACGCACATTTACTACGGAATGACAGCTGTTCCGGTTGCCATCCCCAGGCAAATCTGTAATTAAAACAGTGCATATGTCCATATAAAGACTCCGATTATTATATGATACCTTCAGCGCACAAACTTTTCCTTTTCTACATACATCCACCTATAAGTGTACTCTACTATACATGTCACATAATAAGGAATAATACACGTTTACTACGTAATGACAGCTGTTCCGGTTACTGTCCAGAGGCAAATTTGTCATTAAAACAGTGCATATGTCCATATAAATACTCCGATTATTATATGATCCCTTCAGCGCACAAACTTTTCCTTTTCTACATACATCCACCTATAAGTGTACCATACTATACATGTCACATAATAAGGAATGACGCACATTTACTACGGAATGACAGCTGTTCCGGTTGCCATCCCCAGGCAAATCTGTAATTAAAACAGTGCATATGTCCATATAAAGACTCCGATTATTATATGATACCTTCAGCGCACAAACTTTTCCTTTTCTACATACATCCACCTATAAGTGTACTCTACTATACATGTCACATAATAAGGAATGATACACGTTTACTACGTAATGACAGCTGTTCCGGTTACTGTCCAGAGGCAAATTTGTCATTAAAACAGTGCATATGTCCATATAAAGACTCCGATTATTATATGATCCCTTCACCGCACAAACTTTTCCTTTTCTACATACATCCACCTATAAGTGTACCCTACTATACATGTCACGTAATGCGGAATGACGCACGTTTACTACAGAATGACAGCTGTTCCGGTTGCCATCCCCAGGCAAATCTGTCATTAAAACAGTGCATATGTCCCATATAAAGACTCCGATTTTATATGATCCCCTCAGCGCACAAACTTTTCCCTTTGTACATACATCCGCCTATACCTGTACCCTACTATACATGTCACGTAATGCGGAATGACGCACATTTACTATGGAATGACATCTGTTCCGGTTGCCATCCCCTGGCAAATCTGTAATTAAAACAGTGCATATGTCCATATAAAGACTCCGATTATTATATGATACCTGATTATTATATGATACCTTCAGCGCACAAACTTTTCCTTTTCTACATACATCCACCTATATCTGTACTCTACTATACATGTCACATAATTAGGAATGACACACGTTTACTACGGAATGACAGCTGTTCCGGTTAACATCCCCAGGCAAATCTGTCGATAAAACAGTGCATATGTCCATATAAAGACTCCGATTATTATATGATCCCTTCAGCGCACAAACTTTTCCTTTTCTACATACATCCACCTATAAGAGTACTCTACTATACATGTCACATAATAAGGAATGACACACGTTTACTACGGAATGACAGCTGTTCCGGTTACTGTCCCCAGGCAAATCTGACATTAAAACAGTGCATATGTCCTTATAAAGACTCCGATTTTTATATGATCCCTTCAGTGCACAAAGTTTTCCTTTTCTACATACATCCACCTATAAGTGTACTACACTATACATGTCACATAATAAGGAATGACGCACGTTTACTACGGAATGACAGCTGTTCCGGTTGCCATCCCTAGGCAAATCTGTAATTAAAACAGTGCATATGTCCATATAAAGACTCCGATTATTATATGAACCCCTCAGCGCACACACTTTTCCCTTTCTACATACATCCGCCAATACCTGTACCCTACTATACATGTCACGTAATGCGGAATGACACACGTTTACTACGGAATGACAGCTGTTCCGGTTGCCATCCCCAGGCAAATCTGTCATTAAAACAGTGCATATGTCCCATATAAAGACTCCGATTTTTATGATTCCCTCAGCGCACACACTTTTCCCTTTCTACATACATCCACCTATACCTGTACCCTACTATACATGTCACGTAATGCGGAATGACGCACATTTACTACGGAATGACAGCTGTTCCATTCGCCATCCCCAGGCAAATCTGTCATTAAAACAGTGCATATGTCCCATATAAAGACTCCGATTTTTATATGATCCCCTCAGCACACAAACTTTTCCCTTTCTACATACATCCGCCTATACCTGTACCCTACTATACATGTCACGTAAGGCGGAGTGACGCATGTTTACTATGGAATGACAGCTGTTCCGGTTGCCATCCCCAGGCAAATCTATCATTAAAACAGTGCATATGTCCCATATAAATACACCGATTTTTATATGATCCAGTAAGCGCACAAACTTTTCCCTTTGAACATACATCCGCCTATACCTGTACCCTACGATACATGTCACATAATGTGGAATGACGCACGTTTACTACGTAAATGACAGCTGTTCCGGTTGCCATCCCCAGGCAAATCTGTCATTAAAACAGTGCATATGTCCCATATAAAGACTCCGATTTTATATGATCCCCTCAGCGCACAAACTTTTCCCTTTGTACATACATCCGCCTATACCTGTACCCTACTATACATGTCACGTAATGCGGAATGACGCACGTTTACTACGGAATGACAGCTGTTCCGGTTAACATCCCCAGGCAAATCTGTCAATAAAACAGTGCATATGTCCCATATAAATACACCGATTATTTTATGAACCCCTCAGCTCACACACTTTTCCCTTTCTACATACATCCGCCTATACATGTACCCTACTATACATGTCACATAACACGGAATGACGCACGTTTACTATGGAATGACAGCTGTTCCGGTTACTGTCCCCAGGCAAATCTGTCATTAAAACAGTGCATATGTCCATATAGACTCCGATTATTATATGATCCCTTCAGCGCACAAACTTTTCCTTTTCTACATACATCCACCTATAAGTGTACCATACTATACATGTCACATAATAAGGAATGACGCATGTTTACTACGGAATGACAGCTGTTCCGGTTGCCATCCCCAGGCAAATCTGTCATTAAAACAGTGCATATGTCCATATAAAGACTCCGATTATTATATGATCCCTTCAGCGCACAAACTTTTCCTTTTCTACGTACATCCGCCGATAAGTGTACCCTACTATACATGTCACATAATAAGGAATGACGCACATTTACTACAGAATGACAGCTGTTCCGTTTACTGTCCCCAGGCAAATCTGTCATTAAAACAGTGCATATGTCCATATAAATACTCCGATTATTATATGATCCCTTCAGCGCACAAACTTTTCC
Source organism: Taudactylus pleione (assembly GCA_031769625.1). Lineage (NCBI taxonomy): Eukaryota > Metazoa > Chordata > Amphibia > Anura > Myobatrachidae > Taudactylus > Taudactylus pleione. The sequence continues at coordinate 94,122 of JAUIMM010000983.1, forward strand.
TTTTCTACATACATCCACCTATAAGTGTACCATACTATACATGTCACATAATAAGGAATGACGCACATTTACTACGGAATGACAGCTGTTCCGGTTGCCATCCCCAGGCAAATCTGTAATTAAAACAGTGCATATGTCCATATAAAGACTCCGATTATTATATGATACCTTCAGCGCACAAACTTTTCCTTTTCTACATACATCCACCTATAAGTGTACTCTACTATATATGTCACATAATAAGGAATGACACACGTTTACTACGTAATGACAGCTGTTCCGGTTACTGTCCAGAGGCAAATTTGTCATTAAAACAGTGCATATGTCCATATAAAGACTCCGATTATTATATGATCCCTTCACCGCACAAACTTTTCCTTTTCTACATACATCCACCTATAAGTGTACCCTACTATACATGTCACGTAATGCGGAATGACGCACGTTTACTACGGAATGACAGCTGTTCCGGTTGCCATCCCCAGGCAAATCTGTAATTAAAACAGTGCATATGTCCCATATAAAGACTCCGATTTTATATGATCCCCTCAGCGCACAAACTTTTCCCTTTGTACATACATCCGCCTATACCTGTACCCTACTATACATGTCACGTAATGCGGAATGACGCACATTTACTACGGAATGACATCTGTTCCGGTTGCCATCCCCAGGCAAATCTGTAATTAAAACAGTGCATATGTCCATATAAAGACTCCGATTATTATATGATACCTTCAGCGCACAAACTTTTCCTTTTCTACATACATCCACCTATAAGTGTACTCTACTATACATGTCACATAATAAGGAATGACACACGTTTACTACGGAATGACAGCTGTTCCGGTTACTGTCCCCAGGCAAATCTGACATTAAAACAGTGCATATGTCCTTATAAAGACTCCGATTTTTATATGATCCCTTCAGTGCACAAAGTTTTCCTTTTCTACATACATCCACCTATAAGTGTACTACACTATACATGTCACATAATAAGGAATGACGCACGTTTACTACGGAATGACAGCTGTTCCGGTTGCCATCCCCATGCAAATCTGTCATTCAAACAGTGCATATGTCCCATATAAAGACTCAGATTTTTATATGATTCCCTAAGCGCACACACTTTTCCCTTTCTATATGCGTCCGCCTATAAGCGTACCCTACTATTCTTGTCACATAATAAGGAAAGACGCACGTTTACTACGGAATGACAGCTGTTCCGGTTACTGTCCCCATGCAAATCTGTCATTAAAACAGTGCATATGTCCCATATAAAGACTCAAATTTTTATATGATTCCCTAAGCGCACACACTTTTCCCTTTCTATATGCGTCCGCCTATATGCGTACCCTACTATACATGTCACATAATAAGGAATGACGCACATTTACTACGGAATGACATCTGTTCCGGTTGCCATCCCCAGGCAAATCTGTAATTAAAACAGTGCATATGTCCATATAAAGACTCCGATTATTATATGATACCTTCAGCGCACAAACTTTTCCATTTCTACATACATCCACCTATAAGTGTACCCTACTATACATGTCACGTAATGCGGAATGACGCACATTTACTATGGAATGACATCTGTTCCGGTTGCCATCCCCTGGCAAATCTGTAATTAAAACAGTGCATATGTCCATATAAAGACTCCGATTATTATATGATACCTGATTATTATATGATACCTTCAGCGCACAAACTTTTCCTTTTCTACATACATCCACCTATATCTGTACTCTACTATACATGTCACATAATTAGGAATGACACACGTTTACTACGGAATGACAGCTGTTCCGGTTAACATCCCCAGGCAAATCTGTCGATAAAACAGTGCATATGTCCATATAAAGACTCCGATTATTATATGATCCCTTCAGCGCACAAACTTTTCCTTTTCTACATACATCCACCTATAAGTGTACTCTACTATACATGTCACATAATAAGGAATGACACACGTTTACTACGGAATGACAGCTGTTCCGGTTACTGTCCCCAGGCAAATCTGACATTAAAACAGTGCATATGTCCTTATAAAGACTCCGATTTTTATATGATCCCTTCAGTGCACAAAGTTTTCCTTTTCTACATACATCCACCTATAAGTGTACTACACTATACATGTCACATAATAAGGAATGACGCACGTTTACTACGGAATGACAGCTGTTCCGGTTGCCATCCCTAGGCAAATCTGTAATTAAAACAGTGCATATGTCCATATAAAGACTCCGATTATTATATGAACCCCTCAGCGCACACACTTTTCCCTTTCTACATAAATCCCCCAATACCTGTACCCTACTATACATGTCACGTAATGCGGAATGACACACGTTTACTACGGAATGACAGCTGTTCCGGTTGCCATCCCCAGGCAAATCTGTCATTAAAACAGTGCATATGTCCCATATAAAGACTCAAATTTTTATATGATTCCCTAAGCGCACACACTTTTCCCTTTCTATATGCGTCCGCCTATATGCGTACCCTACTATACATGTCACATAATAAGGAATGACGCACATTTACTACGGAATGACATCTGTTCCGGTTGCCATCCCCAGGCAAATCTGTAATTAAAACAGTGCATATGTCCATATAAAGACTCCGATTATTATATGATACCTTCAGCGCACAAACTTTTCCATTTCTACATACATCCACCTATAAGTGTACCCTACTATACATGTCACGTAATGCGGAATGACGCACATTTACTATGGAATGACATCTGTTCCGGTTGCCATCCCCTGGCAAATCTGTAATTAAAACAGTGCATATGTCCATATAAAGACTCCGATTATTATATGATACCTGATTATTGTATGATACCTTCAGCGCACAAACTTTTCCTTTTCTACATACATCCACCTATATCTGTACTCTACTATACATGTCACATAATTAGGAATGACACACGTTTACTACGGAATGACAGCTGTTCCGGTTAACATCCCCAGGCAAATCTGTCGATAAAACAGTGCATATGTCCATATAAAGACTCCGATTATTATATGATCCCTTCAGCGCACAAACTTTTCCTTTTCTACATACATCCACCTATAAGTGTACTCTACTATACATGTCACATAATAAGGAATGACACACGTTTACTACGGAATGACAGCTGTTCCGGTTACTGTCCCCAGGCAAATCTGACATTAAAACAGTGCATATGTCCTTATAAAGACTCCGATTTTTATATGATCCCTTCAGTGCACAAAGTTTTCCTTTTCTACATACATCCACCTATAAGTGTACTACACTATACATGTCACATAATAAGGAATGATGCACGTTTACTACGGAATGACAGCTGTTCCGGTTGCCATCCCTAGGCAAATCTGTAATTAAAACAGTGCATATGTCCATATAAAGACTCCGATTATTATATGAACCCCTCAGCGCACACACTTTTCCCTTTCTACATAAATCCCCCAATACCTGTACCCTACTATACATGTCACGTAATGCGGAATGACACACGTTTACTACGGAATGACAGCTGTTCCGGTTGCCATCCCCAGGCAAATCTGTCATTAAAACAGTGCATATGTCCCATATAAAGACTCCGATTTTTATGATTCCCTCAGCGCACACACTTTTCCCTTTCTACATACATCCACCTATACCTGTACCCTACTATACATGTCACGTAATGCGGAATGATGCACGTTTACTACGGAATGACAGCTGTTCCATTCGCCATCCCCAGGCAAATCTGTCATTAAAACAGTGCATATGTCCCATATAAAGACTCCGATTTTTATATGATCCCCTCAGCACACAAACTTTTACCTTTCTACATACATCCGCCTATACCTGTACCCTACTATACATGTCACGTAAGGCGGAGTGACGCACGTTTACTATGGAATGACAGCTGTTCCGGTTGCCATCCCCAGGCAAATCTATCATTAAAACAGTGCATATGTCCCATATAAATACACCGATTTTTATATGATCCAGTAAGCGCACAAACTTTTCCCTTTGAACATACATCCGCCTATACCTGTACCCTACCATACATGTCACATAATGTGGAATGACGCACGTTTACTATGTAAATGACAGCTGTTCCGGTTGCCATCCCCAGGCAAATCTGTCATTAAAACAGTGCATATGTCCCATATAAAGACTCCGATTTTATATGATCCCCTCAGCGCACAAACTTTTCCCTTTGTACATACATCCGCCTATACCTGTACCCTACTATACATGTCACGTAATGCGGAATGACGCACGTTTACTACGGAATGACAGCTGTTCCGGTTAACATCCCCAGGCAAATCTGTCAATAAAACAGTGCATATGTCCCATATAAATACACCGATTTTTTTATGAACCCCTCAGCTCACACACTTTTCCCTTTCTACATACATCCGCCTATACATGTACCCTACTATACATGTCACATAACACGGAATGACGCACGTTTACTATGGAATGACAGCTGTTCCGGTTACTGTCCCCAGGCAAATCTGTCATTAAAACAGTGCATATGTCCATATAGACTCCGATTATTATATGATCCCTTCAGCGCACAAACTTTTCCTTTTCTACATACATCCACCTATAAGTGTACCATACTATACATGTCACATAATAAGGAATGACGCATGTTTACTACGGAATGACAGCTGTTCCGGTTGCCATCCCCAGGCAAATCTGTCATTAAAACAGTGCATATGTCCATATAAAGACTCCGATTATTATATGATCCCTTCAGCGCACAAACTTTTCCTTTTCTACGTACATCCGCCGATAAGTGTACCCTACTATACATGTCACATAATAAGGAATGACGCACATTTACTACAGAATGACAGCTGTTCCGTTTACTGTCCCCAGGCAAATCTGTCATTAAAACAGTGCATATGTCCATATAAATACTCCGATTATTATATGATCCCTTCAGCGCACAAACTTTTCCTTTTCTACATACATCCACCTATAAGTGTACCATACTATACATGTCACATAATAAGGAATGACGCACATTTACTACGGAATGACAGCTGTTCCGGTTGCCATCCCCAGGCAAATCTGTAATTAAAACAGTGCATATGTCCATATAAAGACTCCGATTATTATATGATACCTTCAGCGCACAAACTTTTCCTTTTCTACATACATCCACCTATAAGTGTACTCTACTATACATGTCACATAATAAGGAATAATACACGTTTACTACGTAATGACAGCTGTTCCGGTTACTGTCCAGAGGCAAATTTGTCATTAAAACAGTGCATATGTCCATATAAATACTCCGATTATTATATGATCCCTTCAGCGCACAAACTTTTCCTTTTCTACATACATCCACCTATAAGTGTACCATACTATACATGTCACATAATAAGGAATGACGCACATTTACTACGGAATGACAGCTGTTCCGGTTGCCATCCCCAGGCAAATCTGTAATTAAAACAGTGCATATGTCCATATAAAGACTCCGATTATTATATGATACCTTCAGCGCACAAACTTTTCCTTTTCTACATACATCCACCTATAAGTGTACTCTACTATACATGTCACATAATAAGGAATGATACACGTTTACTACGTAATGACAGCTGTTCCGGTTACTGTCCAGAGGCAAATTTGTCATTAAAACAGTGCATATGTCCATATAAAGACTCCGATTATATATGATCCCTTCACCGCACAAACTTTTCCTTTTCTACATACATCCACCTATAAGTGTACCCTACTATACATGTCACGTAATGCGGAATGACGCACGTTTACTACAGAATGACAGCTGTTCCGGTTGCCATCCCCAGGCAAATCTGTCATTAAAACAGTGCATATGTCCCATATAAAGACTCCGATTTTATATGATCCCCTCAGCGCACAAACTTTTCCCTTTGTACATACATCCGCCTATACCTGTACCCTACTATACATGTCACGTAATGCGGAATGACGCACATTTACTATGGAATGACATCTGTTCCGGTTGCCATCCCCTGGCAAATCTGTAATTAAAACAGTGCATATGTCCATATAAAGACTCCGATTATTATATGATACCTGATTATTATATGATACCTTCAGCGCACAAACTTTTCCTTTTCTACATACATCCACCTATATCTGTACTCTACTATACATGTCACATAATTAGGAATGACACACGTTTACTACGGAATGACAGCTGTTCCGGTTAACATCCCCAGGCAAATCTGTCGATAAAACAGTGCATATGTCCATATAAAGACTCCGATTATTATATGATCCCTTCAGCGCACAAACTTTTCCTTTTCTACATACATCCACCTATAAGAGTACTCTACTATACATGTCACATAATAAGGAATGACACACGTTTACTACGGAATGACAGCTGTTCCGGTTACTGTCCCCAGGCAAATCTGACATTAAAACAGTGCATATGTCCTTATAAAGACTCCGATTTTTATATGATCCCTTCAGTGCACAAAGTTTTCCTTTTCTACATACATCCACCTATAAGTGTACTACACTATACATGTCACATAATAAGGAATGACGCACGTTTACTACGGAATGACAGCTGTTCCGGTTGCCATCCCTAGGCAAATCTGTAATTAAAACAGTGCATATGTCCATATAAAGACTCCGATTATTATATGAACCCCTCAGCGCACACACTTTTCCCTTTCTACATACATCCGCCAATACCTGTACCCTACTATACATGTCACGTAATGCGGAATGACACACGTTTACTACGGAATGACAGCTGTTCCGGTTGCCATCCCCAGGCAAATCTGTCATTAAAACAGTGCATATGTCCCATATAAAGACTCCGATTTTTATGATTCCCTCAGCGCACACACTTTTCCCTTTCTACATACATCCACCTATACCTGTACCCTACTATACATGTCACGTAATGCGGAATGACGCACATTTACTACGGAATGACAGCTGTTCCATTCGCCATCCCCAGGCAAATCTGTCATTAAAACAGTGCATATGTCCCATATAAAGACTCCGATTTTTATATGATCCCCTCAGCACACAAACTTTTCCCTTTCTACATACATCCGCCTATACCTGTACCCTACTATACATGTCACGTAAGGCGGAGTGACGCATGTTTACTATGGAATGACAGCTGTTCCGGTTGCCATCCCCAGGCAAATCTATCATTAAAACAGTGCATATGTCCCATATAAATACACCGATTTTTATATGATCCAGTAAGCGCACAAACTTTTCCCTTTGAACATACATCCGCCTATACCTGTACCCTACGATACATGTCACATAATGTGGAATGACGCACGTTTACTACGTAAATGACAGCTGTTCCGGTTGCCATCCCCAGGCAAATCTGTCATTAAAACAGTGCATATGTCCCATATAAAGACTCCGATTTTATATGATCCCCTCAGCGCACAAACTTTTCCCTTTGTACATACATCCGCCTATACCTGTACCCTACTATACATGTCACGTAATGCGGAATGACGCACGTTTACTACGGAATGACAGCTGTTCCGGTTAACATCCCCAGGCAAATCTGTCAATAAAACAGTGCATATGTCCCATATAAATACACCGATTATTTTATGAACCCCTCAGCTCACACACTTTTCCCTTTCTACATACATCCGCCTATACATGTACCCTACTATACATGTCACATAACACGGAATGACGCACGTTTACTATGGAATGACAGCTGTTCCGGTTACTGTCCCCAGGCAAATCTGTCATTAAAACAGTGCATATGTCCATATAGACTCCGATTATTATATGATCCCTTCAGCGCACAAACTTTTCCTTTTCTACATACATCCACCTATAAGTGTACCATACTATACATGTCACATAATAAGGAATGACGCATGTTTACTACGGAATGACAGCTGTTCCGGTTGCCATCCCCAGGCAAATCTGTCATTAAAACAGTGCATATGTCCATATAAAGACTCCGATTATTATATGATCCCTTCAGCGCACAAACTTTTCCTTTTCTACGTACATCCGCCGATAAGTGTACCCTACTATACATGTCACATAATAAGGAATGACGCACATTTACTACAGAATGACAGCTGTTCCGTTTACTGTCCCCAGGCAAATCTGTCATTAAAACAGTGCATATGTCCATATAAATACTCCGATTATTATATGATCCCTTCAGCGCACAAACTTTTCCTTTTCTACATACATCCACCTATAAGTGTACCATACTATACATGTCACATAATAAGGAATGACGCACATTTACTACGGAATGACAGCTGTTCCGGTTGCCATCCCCAGGCAAATCTGTAATTAAAACAGTGCATATGTCCATATAAAGACTCCGATTATTATATGATACCTTCAGCGCACAAACTTTTCCTTTTCTACATACATCCACCTATAAGTGTACTCTACTATATATGTCACATAATAAGGAATGACACACGTTTACTACGTAATGACAGCTGTTCCGGTTACTGTCCAGAGGCAAATTTGTCATTAAAACAGTGCATATGTCCATATAAAGACTCCGATTATTATATGATCCCTTCACCGCACAAACTTTTCCTTTTCTACATACATCCACCTATAAGTGTACCCTACTATACATGTCACGTAATGCGGAATGACGCACGTTTACTACGGAATGACAGCTGTTCCGGTTGCCATCCCCAGGCAAATCTGTAATTAAAACAGTGCATATGTCCCATATAAAGACTCCGATTTTATATGATCCCCTCAGCGCACAAACTTTTCCCTTTGTACATACATCCGCCTATACCTGTACCCTACTATACATGTCACGTAATGCGGAATGACGCACATTTACTACGGAATGACATCTGTTCCGGTTGCCATCCCCAGGCAAATCTGTAATTAAAACAGTGCATATGTCCATATAAAGACTCCGATTATTATATGATACCTTCAGCGCACAAACTTTTCCTTTTCTACATACATCCACCTATAAGTGTACTCTACTATACATGTCACATAATAAGGAATGACACACGTTTACTACGGAATGACAGCTGTTCCGGTTACTGTCCCCAGGCAAATCTGACATTAAAACAGTGCATATGTCCTTATAAAGACTCCGATTTTTATATGATCCCTTCAGTGCACAAAGTTTTCCTTTTCTACATACATCCACCTATAAGTGTACTACACTATACATGTCACATAATAAGGAGTGACGCACGTTTACTACGGAATGACAGCTGTTCCGGTTGCCATCCCCATGCAAATCTGTCATTCAAACAGTGCATATGTCCCATATAAAGACTCAGATTTTTATATGATTCCCTAAGCGCACACACTTTTCCCTTTCTATATGCGTCCGCCTATAAGCGTACCCTACTATTCTTGTCACATAATAAGGAAAGACGCACGTTTACTACGGAATGACAGCTGTTCCGGTTACTGTCCCCATGCAAATCTGTCATTAAAACAGTGCATATGTCCCATATAAAGACTCAAATTTTTATATGATTCCCTAAGCGCACACACTTTTCCCTTTCTATATGCGTCCGCCTATATGCGTACCCTACTATACATGTCACATAATAAGGAATGACGCACATTTACTACGGAATGACATCTGTTCCGGTTGCCATCCCCAGGCAAATCTGTAATTAAAACAGTGCATATGTCCATATAAAGACTCCGATTATTATATGATACCTTCAGCGCACAAACTTTTCCATTTCTACATACATCCACCTATAAGTGTACCCTACTATACATGTCACGTAATGCGGAATGACGCACATTTACTATGGAATGACATCTGTTCCGGTTGCCATCCCCTGGCAAATCTGTAATTAAAACAGTGCATATGTCCATATAAAGACTCCGATTATTATATGATACCTGATTATTATATGATACCTTCAGCGCACAAACTTTTCCTTTTCTACATACATCCACCTATATCTGTACTCTACTATACATGTCACATAATTAGGAATGACACACGTTTACTACGGAATGACAGCTGTTCCGGTTAACATCCCCAGGCAAATCTGTCGATAAAACAGTGCATATGTCCATATAAAGACTCCGATTATTATATGATCCCTTCAGCGCACAAACTTTTCCTTTTCTACATACATCCACCTATAAGTGTACTCTACTATACATGTCACATAATAAGGAATGACACACGTTTACTACGGAATGACAGCTGTTCCGGTTACTGTCCCCAGGCAAATCTGACATTAAAACAGTGCATATGTCCTTATAAAGACTCCGATTTTTATATGATCCCTTCAGTGCACAAAGTTTTCCTTTTCTACATACATCCACCTATAAGTGTACTACACTATACATGTCACATAATAAGGAATGACGCACGTTTACTACGGAATGACAGCTGTTCCGGTTGCCATCCCTAGGCAAATCTGTAATTAAAACAGTGCATATGTCCATATAAAGACTCCGATTATTATATGAACCCCTCAGCGCACACACTTTTCCCTTTCTACATAAATCCCCCAATACCTGTACCCTACTATACATGTCACGTAATGCGGAATGACACACGTTTACTACGGAATGACAGCTGTTCCGGTTGCCATCCCCAGGCAAATCTGTCATTAAAACAGTGCATATGTCCCATATAAAGACTCCGATTTTTATGATTCCCTCAGCGCACACACTTTTCCCTTTCTACATACATCCACCTATAGCTGTACCCTACTATACATGTCACGTAATGCGGAATGACGCACGTTTACTACGAAATGACAGCTGTTCCGGTTGCCATCCCCAGGCAAATCTGTCATTAAAACAGTGCATATGTCCCATATAAAGACTCCGATTTTTATATGATCCCCTCAGCACACAAACTTTTACCTTTCTACATACATCCGCCTATACCTGTACCCTACTATACATGTCACGTAAGGCGGAATGACGCACGTTTACTACGGAATGACAGCTGTTCCGGTTAACATCCCCAGGCAAATCTGTCAATAAAACAGTGCATATGTCCCATATAAATACACCGATTTTTTTATGAACCCCTCAGCTCACACACTTTTCCCTTTCTACATACATCCGCCTATACATGTACCCTACTATACATGTCACATAACACGGAATGACGCACGTTTACTATGGAATGACAGCTGTTCCGGTTACTGTCCCCAGGTAAATCTGTCATTAAAACAGTGCATATGTCCATATAGACTCCGATTATTATATGATCCCTTCAGCGCACAAACTTTTCCTTTTCTACATACATCCACCTATAAGTGTACCATACTATACATGTCACATAATAAGGAATGACGCATGTTTACTACGGAATGACAGCTGTTCCGGTTGCCATCCCCAGGCAAATCTGTCATTAAAACACTGCATATGTCCATATAAAGACTCCGATTATTATATGATCCCTTCAGCGCACAAACTTTTCCTTTTCTACGTACATCCGCCGATAAGTGTACCCTACTATACATGTCACATAATAAGGAATGACGCACATTTACTACAGAATGACAGCTGTTCCGTTTACTGTCCCCAGGCAAATCTGTCATTAAAACAGTGCATATGTCCATATAAATACTCCGATTATTATATGATCCCTTCACCGCACAAACTTTTCCTTTTCTACATACATCCACCTATAAGTGTACCCTACTATACATGTCACGTAATGCGGAATGACGCACGTTTACTACGGAATGACAGCTGTTCCGGTTGCCATCCCCAGGCAAATCTGTCATTAAAACAGTGCATATGTCCCATATAAAGACTCCGATTTTATATGATCCCCTCAGCGCACAAACTTTTCCCTTTGTACATACATCCGCCTATACCTGTACCCTACTATACATGTCACGTAATGCGGAATGACGCACATTTACTATGGAATGACATCTGTTCCGGTTGCCATCCCCTGGCAAATCTGTAATTAAAACAGTGCATATGTCCATATAAAGACTCCGATTATTATATGATACCTGATTATTATATGATACCTTCAGCGCACAAACTTTTCCTTTTCTACATACATCCACCTATATCTGTACTCTACTATACATGTCAAATAATTAGGAATGACACACGTTTACTACGGAATGACAGCTGTTCCGGTTAACATCCCCAGGCAAATCTGTCGATAAAACAGTGCATATGTCCATATAAAGACTCCGATTATTATATGATCCCTTCAGCGCACAAACTTTTCCTTTTCTACATACATCCACCTATAAGTGTACTACACTATACATGTCACATAATAAGGAATGACGCACGTTTACTACGGAATGACAGCTGTTCCGGTTGCCATCCCTAGGCAAATCTGTAATTAAAACAGTGCATATGTCCATATAAAGACTCCGATTATTATATGAACCCCTCAGCGCACACACTTTTCCCTTTCTACATACATCCGCCAATACCTGTACCCTACTATACATGTCACGTAATGCGGAATGACACACGTTTACTACGGAATGACAGCTGTTCCGGTTGCCATCCCCAGGCAAATCTGTCATTAAAACAGTGCATATGTCCCATATAAAGACTCCGATTTTTATATGATCCCCTCAGCACACAAACTTTTCCCTTTCTACATACATCCGCCTATACCTGTACCCTACTATACATGTCACGTAAGGCGGAGTGACGCACGTTTACTATGGAATGACAGCTGTTCCGGTTGCCATCCCCAGGCAAATCTATCATTAAAACAGTGCATATGTCCCATATAAATACACCGATTTTTATATGATCCAGTAAGCGCACAAACTTTTCCCTTTGAACATACATCCGCCTATACCTGTACCCTACGATACATGTCACATAATGTGGAATGACGCACGTTTACTACGTAAATGACAGCTGTTCCGGTTGCCATCCCCAGGCAAATCTGTCATTAAAACAGTGCATATGTCCCATATAAAGACTCCGATTTTATATGATCCCCTCAGCGCACAAACTTTTCCCTTTGTACATACATCCGCCTATACCTGTACCCTACTATACATGTCACGTAATGCAGAATGACGCACGTTTACTACGGAATGACAGCTGTTCCGGTTAACATCCCCAGGCAAATCTGTCAATAAAACAGTGCATATGTCCCATATAAATACACCGATTTTTTTATGAACCCCTCAGCTCACACACTTTTCCCTTTCTACATACATCCGCCTATACATGTACCCTACTATACATGTCACATAACACGGAATGATGCACGTTTACTATGGAATGACAGCTGTTCCGGTTACTGTCCCCAGGCAAATCTGTCATTAAAACAGTGCATATGTCCATATAGACTCCGATTATTATATGATCCCTTCAGCGCACAAACTTTTCCTTTTCTACATACATCCACCTATAAGTGTACCATACTATACATGTCACATAATAAGGAATGACGCATGTTTACTACGGAATGACAGCTGTTCCGGTTGCCATCCCCAGGCAAATCTATCATTAAAACAGTGCATATGTCCCATATAAATACACCGATTTTTATATGATCCAGTAAGCGCACAAACTTTTCCCTTTGAACATACATCCGCCTATACCTGTACCCTACGATACATGTCACATAATGTGGAATGACGCACGTTTACTACGTAAATGATAGCTGTTCCGGTTGCCATCCCCAGGCAAATCTGTCATTAAAACAGTGCATATGTCCCATATAAAGACTCCGATTTTATATGATCCCCTCAGCGCACAAACTTTTCCCTTTGTACATACATCCGCCTATACCTGTACCCTACTATACATGTCACGTAATGCGGAATGACGCACGTTTACTACGGAATGACAGCTGTTCCGGTTAACATCCCCAGGCAAATCTGTCAATAAAACAGTGCATATGTCCCATATAAATACACCGATTTTTTTATGAACCCCTCAGCTCACACACTTTTCCCTTTCTACATACATCCGCCTATACATGTACCCTACTATACATGTCATATAACACGGAATGACGCACGTTTACTATGGAATGACAGCTGTTCCGGTTACTGTCCCCAGGCAAATCTGTCATTAAAACAGTGCATATGTCCATATAGACTCCGATTATTATATGATCCCTTCAGCGCACAAACTTTTCCTTTTCTACATACATCTACCTATAAGTGTACCATACTATACATGTCACATAATAAGGAATGACGCATGTTTACTACGGAATGACAGCTGTTCTGGTTGCCATCCCCAGGCAAATCTGTCATTAAAACAGTGCATATGTCCATATAAAGACTCCGATTATTATATGATCCCTTCAGCGCACAAACTTTTCCTTTTCTACGTACATCCGCCGATAAGTGTACCCTACTATACATGTCACATAATAAGGAATGACGCACATTTACTACAGAATGACAACTGTTCCGTTTACTGTCCCCAGGCAAATCTGTCATTAAAACAGTGCATATGTCCATATAAATACTCCGATTATTATATGATCCCTTCAGCGCACAAACTTTTCCTTTTCTACATACATCCACCTATAAGTGTACCCTACTATACATGTCACGTAATGCGGAATGACGCACGTTTACTACGGAATGACAGCTGTTCCGGTTGCCATCCCCAGGCAAATCTGTCATTAAAACAGTGCATATGTCCCATATAAAGACTCCGATTTTATATGATCCCCTCAGCGCACAAACTTTTCCCTTTGTACATACATCCGCCTATACCTGTACCCTACTATACATGTCACGTAATGCGGAATGACGCACATTTACTATGGAATGACATCTGTTCCGGTTGCCATCCCCTGGCAAATCTGTAATTAAAACAGTGCATATGTCCATATAAAGACTCCGATTATTATATGATACCTGATTATTATATGATACCTTCAGCGCACAAACTTTTCCTTTTCTACATACATCCACCTATATCTGTACTCTACTATACATGTCACATAATTAGGAATGACACACGTTTACTACGGAATGACAGCTGTTCCGGTTAACATCCCCAGGCAAATCTGTCGATAAAACAGTGCATATGTCCATATAAAGACTCCGATTATTATATGATCCCTTCAGCGCACAAACTTTTCCTTTTCTACATACATCCACCTATAAGAGTACTCTACTATACATGTCACATAATAAGGAATGACACACGTTTACTACGGAATGACAGCTGTTCCGGTTACTGTCCCCAGGCAAATCTGACATTAAAACAGTGCATATGTCCTTATAAAGACTCCGATTTTTATATGATCCCTTCAGTGCACAAAGTTTTCCTTTTCTACATACATCCACCTATAAGTGTACTACACTATACATGTCACATAATAAGGAATGACGCACGTTTACTACGGAATGACAGCTGTTCCGGTTGCCATCCCTAGGCAAATCTGTAATTAAAACAGTGCATATGTCCATATAAAGACTCCGATTATTATATGAACCCCTCAGCGCACACACTTTTCCCTTTCTACATACATCCGCCAATACCTGTACCCTACTATACATGTCACGTAATGCGGAATGACACACGTTTACTACGGAATGACAGCTGTTCCGGTTGCCATCCCCAGGCAAATCTGTCATTAAAACAGTGCATATGTCCCATATAAAGACTCCGATTTTTATGATTCCCTCAGCGCACACACTTTTCCCTTTCTACATACATCCACCTATACCTGTACCCTACTATACATGTCACGTAATGCGGAATGACGCACATTTACTACGGAATGACAGCTGTTCCATTCGCCATCCCCAGGCAAATCTGTCATTAAAACAGTGCATATGTCCCATATAAAGACTCCGATTTTTATATGATCCCCTCAGCACACAAACTTTTCCCTTTCTACATACATCCGCCTATACCTGTACCCTACTATACATGTCACGTAAGGCGGAGTGACGCACGTTTACTATGGAATGACAGCTGTTCCGGTTGCCATCCCCAGGCAAATCTATCATTAAAACAGTGCATATGTCCCATATAAATACACCGATTTTTATATGATCCAGTAAGCGCACAAACTTTTCCCTTTGAACATACATCCGCCTATACCTGTACCCTAAGATACATGTCACATAATGTGGAATGACGCACGTTTACTACGTAAATGACAGCTGTTCCGGTTGCCATCCCCAGGCAAATCTGTCATTAAAACAGTGCATATGTCCCATATAAAGACTCCGATTTTATATGATCCCCTCAGCGCACAAACTTTTCCCTTTGTACATACATCCGCCTATACCTGTACCCTACTATACATGTCACGTAATGCGGAATGACGCACGTTTACTACGGAATGACAGCTGTTCCGGTTAACATCCCCAGGCAAATCTGTCAATAAAACAGTGCATATGTCCCATATAAATACACCGATTTTTTTATGAACCCCTCAGCTCACACACTTTTCCCTTTCTACATACATCCGCCTATACATGTACCCTACTATACATGTCACATAACACGGAATGACGCACGTTTACTATGGAATGACAGCTGTTCCGGTTACTGTCCCCAGGCAAATCTGTCATTAAAACAGTGCATATGTCCATATAGACTCCGATTATTATATGATCCCTTCAGCGCACAAACTTTTCCTTTTCTACATACATCCACCTATAAGTGTACCATACTATACATGTCACATAATAAGGAATGACGCATGTTTACTACGGAATGACAGCTGTTCCGGTTGCCATCCCCAGGCAAATCTATCATTAAAACAGTGCATATGTCCCATATAAATACACCGATTTTTATATGATCCAGTAAGCGCACAAACTTTTCCCTTTGAACATACATCCGCCTATACCTGTACCCTACGATACATGTCACATAATGTGGAATGACGCACGTTTACTACGTAAATGACAGCTGTTCCGGTTGCCATCCCCAGGCAAATCTGTCATTAAAACAGTGCATATGTCCCATATAAAGACTCCGATTTTATATGATCCCTTCAGCGCACAAACTTTTCCCTTTGTACATACATCCGCCTATACCTGTACCCTACTATACATGTCACGTGATGCGGAATGACGCACGTTTACTACGGAATGACAGCTGTTCCGGTTAACATCCCCAGGCAAATCTGTCAATAAAACAGTGCATATGTCCCATATAAATACACCGATTTTTTTATGAACCCCTCAGCTCACACACTTTTCCCTTTCTACATACATCCGCCTATACATGTACCCTACTATACATGTCACATAACACGGAATGACGCACGTTTACTATGGAATGACAGCTGTTCCGGTTACTGTCCCCAGGCAAATCTGTCATTAAAACAGTGCATATGTCCATATAGACTCCGATTATTATATGATCCCTTCAGTGCACAAACTTTTCCTTTTCTACATACATCCACCTATAAGTGTACCATACTATACATGTCACATAATAAGGAATGACGCATGTTTACTACGGAATGACAGCTGTTCCGGTTGCCATCCCCAGGCAAATCTGTCATTAAAACAGTGCATATGTCCATATAAAGACTCCGATTATTATATGATCCCTTCAGCGCACAAACTTTTCCTTTTCTACGTACATCCGCCGATAAGTGTACCCTACTATACATGTCACATAATAAGGAATGACGCACATTTACTACAGAATGACAACTGTTCCGTTTACTGTCCCCAGGCAAATCTGTCATTAAAACAGTGCATATGTCCATATAAATACTCCGATTATTATATGATCCCTTCAGCGCACAAACTTTTCCTTTTCTACATACATCCACCTATAAGTGTACCATACTATACATGTCACATAATAAGGAATGACGCACATTTACTACGGAATGACAGCTGTTCCGGTTGCCATCCCCAGGCAAATCTGTAATTAAAACAGTGCATATGTCCATATAAAGACTCCGATTATTATATGATACCTTCAGCGCACAAACTTTTCCTTTTCTACATACATCCACCTATAAGTGTACTCTACTATACATGTCACATAATAAGGAATGACACACGTTTACTACGTAATGACAGCTGTTCCGGTTACTGTCCAGAGGCAAATTTGTCATTAAAACAGTGCATATGTCCATATAAAGACTCCGATTATTATATGATCCCTTCACCGCACAAACTTTTCCTTTTCTACATACATCCACCTATAAGTGTACCCTACTATACATGTCACGTAATGCGGAATGACGCACGTTTACTACGGAATGACAGCTGTTCCGGTTGCCATCCCCAGGCAAATCTGTCATTAAAACAGTGCATATGTCCCATATAAAGACTCCGATTTTATATGATCCCCTCAGCGCACAAACTTTTCCCTTTGTACATACATCCGCCTATACCTGTACCCTACTATACATGTCACGTAATGCGGAATGACGCACATTTACTACGGAATGACATCTGTTCCGGTTGCCATCCCCAGGCAAATCTGTAATTAAAACAGTGCATATGTCCATATAAAGACTCCGATTATTATATGATACCTTCAGCGCACTAACTTTTCCTTTTCTACATACATCCACCTATAAGTGTACTCTACTATACATGTCACATAATAAGGAATGACACACGTTTACTACGGAATGACAGCTGTTCCGGTTACTGTCCCCAGGCAAATCTGACATTAAAACAGTGCATATGTCCTTATAAAGACTCCGATTTTTATATGATCCCTTCAGTGCACAAAGTTTTCCTTTTCTACATACATCCACCTATAAGTGTACTACACTATACATGTCACATAATAAGGAATGACGCACGTTTACTACGGAATGACAGCTGTTCCGGTTGCCATCCCCATGCAAATCTGTCATTCAAACAGTGCATATGTCCCATATAAAGACTCAGATTTTTATATGATTCCCTAAGCGCACACACTTTTCCCTTTCTATATGCGTCCGCCTATAAGCGTACCCTACTATTCTTGTCACATAATAAGGAAAGACGCACGTTTACTACGGAATGACAGCTGTTCCGGTTACTGTCCCCATGCAAATCTGTCATTAAAACAGTGCATATGTCCCATATAAAGACTCAGATTTTTATATGATTCCCTAAGCGCACACACTTTTCCCTTTCTATATGCGTCCGCCTATATGCGTACCCTACTATACATGTCACATAATAAGGAATGACGCACATTTACTACGGAATGACATCTGTTCCGGTTGCCATCCCCAGGCAAATCTGTAATTAAAACAGTGCATATGTCCATATAAAGACTCCGATTATTATATGATACCTTCAGCGCACAAACTTTTCCTTTTCTACATACATCCACCTATAAGTGTACCCTACTATACATGTCACGTAATGCGGAATGACGCACGTTTACTACGGAATGACAGCTGTTCCGGTTGCCATCCCCAGGCAAATCTGTCATTAAAACAGTGCATATGTCCCATATAAAGACTCCGATTTTATATGATCCCCTCAGCGCACAAACTTTTCCCTTTGTACATACATCCGCCTATACCTGTACCCTACTATACATGTCACGTAATGCGGAATGACGCACATTTACTACGGAATGACATCTGTTCCGGTTGCCATCCCCAGGCAAATCTGTAATTAAAACAGTGCATATGTCCATATAAAGACTCCGATTATTATATGATACCTTCAGCGCACAAACTTTTCCTTTTCTACATACATCCACCTATAAGTGTACTCTACTATACATGTCACATAATAAGGAATGACACACGTTTACTACGGAATGACAGCTGTTCCGGTTACTGTCCCCAGGCAAATCTGACATTAAAACAGTGCATATGTCCTTATAAAGACTCCGATTTTTATATGATCCCTTCAGTGCACAAAGTTTTCCTTTTCTACATACATCCACCTGTAAGTGTACTACACTATACATGTCACATAATAAGGAATGACGCACGTTTACTACGGAATGACAGCTGTTCCGGTTGCCATCCCCATGCAAATCTGTCATTAAAACAGTGCATATGTCCCATATAAAGACTCAGATTTTTATATGATTCCCTAAGCGCACACACTTTTCCCTTTCTATATGCGTCCGCCTATAAGCGTACCCTACTATTCTTGTCACATAATAAGGAAAGACGCACGTTTACTACGGAATGACAGCTGTTCCGGTTACTGTCCCCATGCAAATCTGTCATTAAAACAGTGCATATGTCCCATATAAAGACTCAGATTTTTATATGATTCCCTAAGCGCACACACTTTTCCCTTTCTATATGCGTCCGCCTATATGCGTACCCTACTATACATGTTACATAATAAGGAATGACGCACATTTACTACGGAATGGCAGCTGTTTTATTTGCCATCCTAATGCAAATCTGTCATTAAAACAGTGCATATGTTCTGTGGCCGGAGGCTGGCCACACATGGCTAATGGTGGCTGCGGAACTGAAGGGGATAACCCCTCATGCTGCAGCACTATTTTTACATAGAACATTAGGCACTAGGTGGCCATTTTAAATGCTAGGCACTTGGTGTGTTAAAGTGTATTTGTAGCTGTATTGTTTGTTGTGGCCTGGTCCCCCTCCGAAGTACGCAGCAATAGTGTTAACCCCTCATTGCGCTGCAACGGGGGACGGGTGTTAGGAGCCGCTTAGTGCTCCATGCAGGAGACTGGGAGCTTAGCTTCCGGCGTCCTAGCTACATAGCAAGGCTGCTGGTCCACCCCTGATGCGCTGCACTGTGGGGGGCGGTGTGCAATCAGCCACTGCAGCCGGGACATAGGGCCTGATTCAGACCTGCTCGCTAAGATGCATACTCTCGCTGCTGTCGATGGTTTGCAGTGTGTATGCATTGTGCACATGCGTAAGCATCGCAATGCGCATGTGCATACCTTAGCGAAGGTTCACAATGCATTCGCTCGCTGCGCATAGACAGCCCAGCAGAGTGAGTGACAGAGGAAGCCATTTGTAGGTGGTAACAGGGGCTGGCCATTAAAAACGGGGGAGTGGAGGTGCAAAAGCAGGCGTGTCTGAGCATCTCAATGGCGTTATATAGGTGTGCATTATTAAAAGACAGCATCATAGTACACGTCACCTGGCTTGTTTTACACTGAAGTGCTCGCAGTGCTTGTGGCAGGGTATGGTCAATCTCAAGCGCTGTCATAGCATCCAATGTTACACGATGTACCGATGGTTGCATACACTTCCTGGACATGACGTGTACAAGTGGGCGTCTTAAAACATGCTGGTGGGACTCTGCACACACTATGTGATCGCTCTCTAAGAAATACTGGGCGTACTAATGCATTGCTGTGTGGGAGCACTGCCTATGCAATTTGCATACACATCATGTGAGCAATCGCATCTAGTGAGCTCCTCTGAATCAGACCCATAGTCCCAGGGCTGCAGGACAGTATGTGGGCTGACTGCTGGGAAGGCGCTCCAGCTCTACAGGGTGGCAGGGAGAAGCAGCAGCTGGGATGCTTGTCCTGGACTGCTGGGTAGAGTAGCCGCCCACTGGGGGACAGGGTGAGCCAGTTCTCTGTACCTCTAGCACAGAGGCGCACGCTGGGTGTCAGGATTGCCGGCTCCTGATACACCAGAGAGGCAAAAGGGTAGATGGCAGCAGGTGGTGCTTGGCACCGAGTGCCAGGCAATGCTTGTGTTGCAGAGTGCTGGGGACTGAGGGCCTAATTCAGACCCGCTCGCGAGTGCTGAGCGCTCGCAAGCGGGTCGATGTTAGCCCAGTGCGCATGCGCAAGCCTTGACCATCACGACCATCTTCCTGGCCGCTCGCTATAGCTGTGGGTGGTCACCCACGGCTATACAAGCGGCCAGGAGGCCGCTCTAAAATTAAGAAGGACGGCCCTGATTCAGAGCGAGCGCTCTGTCAGAGCGTCCGGCTCTGAATCAGGGCCTAAGAGAGTAGCTCCCAGTGCCGCCAGCACTGGCATAGCAAGCCCAGCGCTGAGCACTGGACACAGTAGATAAAAACACATGGGTATAAAATAAAATGTTTAAAAATGTATGTGCAGCACTGAGCCAAGGAAGCAGGTCCTGAGCTGCAGTGCTGCTGTGTGTAAAAGCCTGGTGCCGGGCACCAGGGGTAGAGTACAGTGTTCTCCCCAGAATTTTTTTCCAGCCGGGTGGCATCCAAAAGTAGCCGGGTGGGGGCCTTCGCAATTATGCGAGCGCCCGGAAAAGGGGTATATCCCTTACCAATCCAGCCCGACAGGTCTCAGGCTGCTCCCCCATTGGCTCTCAGTCAAAGTGCCCATTATGCAGTGCCCCCTGTATTTGTGCCCTTAATACAGTGGCCCCTGTAGTTTAGCTTTGCCCTTATGCAGTGCCCCCTGGCTGAAGTAGTGCCCCTATGTAGTGCCCCCAGACTGGTCCCTTATGTAGTGCCCCCAGGCTTAAATAGTGTCCCCAGGATGGCCCCTTATGCAGTGCCCCAGGTTTAAATAGTGTTCCTTATGCAGTGCCCCCAGGCTGGCCCCTTATGGAGTGCCCCCAGGTTTAAATAGTGTCCCTTATACTGGCCCCAGCCCGGAACTTACCTTTACTTGCTGGCAGCTTGCCGCTCGCTCTCCCACTCCTGTTGCCTCGTACTGACTTGATCTAACTAGATCCAGCAGGCGCGTGGGGTAGGTTTCTCACGTCGCGGGTGACGTCATTACGTCACCCGCGCAGTGCATCACTGGGAACGCTTGCCTCTGAAGCGATCGGAGGCTTCTTTAGCCTCCGGTCACTGCAGAGGCCAGCGTTCCACACCAGGGGTCGGCGGGGGAAAGTGCCGGGCGGTAGGCTGTTTCTGCCAGGCAATGCGCCTGCAGAAAGCAGCCTGGGGAAAACACTGGAGTATGTATTTTAAATGTATATAATTGATTTATAGTATCTTAAATGTGTAATGTAAATTAAAAGTGTTTCCCCTGGAAGTCCCAGGGAATCCAGGGCACCGTGTGGGTTGCTGGATCCCCTAGCCACTTCCAGGGAGACGGACTGCTCTCTTATGCAGCCTCATGCCTGAAAGTGGTATGAGGAGGCAGCCAGCTTAGTTGGGAGATCTCAAAGAACTTCACCTCCCTGGCTAGGAAACCCTGCCCCGGGCACCTTGGTTGCTGACCACTGGAGTTCAGATTCAGGCAGAGGTGGCAGGTTTGGGGCCCGATTCTGACCCGGACGCAAAGCTGCGGACGCACGTTATGGGCGATTGTCACACTCTGTACATGCGTAAGCATCGCAGTGTGCAAACCAGTCATTGCGATCGGGAATCGTGCACTCTTAACACAAAGACTGAGCTCTACTTTGAGTGACAGTGCCATTTGTGGGTGGTAACAAGGGAAGGTGCTTGTGAACGGGGGAGTGGTGCTGAGAATGCAGGCGTGTCTGGGCATCAAAACTGAGTTTTATGGATGTGCATAATTAGCATGGAGGCGTCATTGTACACGTCACTTGGTTGTATGTCAGCCTGCCGTGATCGCAGTACTTGCGGTGGTGTAGGGTCTACCTTAAGCGCTGCGTGCAACTCCGATGGCTCTCGATGGTTCTGATTAATCACACACTTCCTGGAGATGATGTGTATTAAGAAAGAAAAGTGGGCGTCTTTAGACCGGCATGCGCTCACTCTGCCGTCGCTCTCTTAGACATAAGAGGGCGTCCTTACACCAGACAATGCGATCACGGAATTTGCATACCCAGCCCCTTTTGGCAGCGAGAGAGCGCAGCTTAGCATCCGGGTCTGAATCAACCCCTTGGTCCCTTAGCAGATTCCTGGAAGTACGTTTTGGAGGGAAACCTTTCCCAGCCCTAGACGAGCTGACTCCTGGGTGGCGAATAACACACAAGGTGGGCTCAGGCACAGGGGAGTTACTACTCCCCACTGCCCATGGGGGACAATGTTAAATGTGCATGTGGACAGCACATGCACTTAAGTTGTTGGTTGAAAGCTACAGGGTGGACTTACCCCCTGTGGTAATGTGTATTGGAGTAGAATAAAAAAAAGGGCATGTGAGCCCTGTATGGGTATATATTTTTGAACATCAAGGACTGCTATAACATCTTTGTATGCTGACCACCTTAAAGCTAAGGGGAAGTGTCTCTTTTAAGACTATTGAGCAATAAACATCTTTGCCTGTACAACAACTGCATCTGAGTCCTGCAAAATCAGAACTATTCTGTTCTCCAGATGTTTGGGATTGAGCGCCAAGCTCAAGCCTTCTGCCAGCTATCATGCAGAGCCTGATCAATTGCGAGGGATCAGGAGGAATCAGCTGACACCAATCAGGAGGTGCGGCCGCAGCTCATCGATGCATATGCAGCAGAAGCGGTTCCAGGTTCTGGCAGTAGGAGCCTGGCTGTACATAAGACGCGGTTCCAAACACTAATTGCAGGAGTTTGGTGGTGGTTTTGGTGGTATTTTGTAATTTTTGCAAACACAAGAATTTACTATGGCAAAGATGGGACTATTTTCTGGATCTTTAGAGCTGATCACAGACGATTTTACAGTTAAAATGCACCTGGAATTAAGAATTTAAATGAATACACCAGGGGTCTTCCCCGTGGCCAGCCAACAGGCTCCATTTGCTGGGTGCCCACTGAGATTTTGTTAGAAATGGGCGCCCAGCTCCCTACCTGCAACACCAGCCGGAGGCTGGAGCTCACTCCTGAACCCCAGCTTCTGCAGTGTGTGCAGTGCACTATGAGAGAGACGTCATGATGTCTCTCCCATAGTTCAGACAGAAGAGCAGCCGAGCGGACCGGAGGCAGCATAAACAGGAGCGGGGTTTAAGGTAAGTAGTAGTATTTTTTTTTTTTTGTAAGCGGCTTTACTACTGGGGGCACTACTACTAGGGTGCATTTCTATTAGGGGCTCTACTAGGGTGTATTTCTATTAGGGGCACTAGTACTAGGGGCATCACTATTGGGGGCACTACCACTAGGGGGCATTACTATTAGGGGCACTAGTACTGGGGACATTACTAGTGGGGGCACTAATACAGGGGCACCACTAATGGGGACACTGCATAAGGGGCATTACCACTGTGGGCTCTACATAAGGGGCAGCACTCCAGGGGGCACTAACACTACTGAGGATACTGCATAAGGGGCATTACCACTGAGGGCTCTACATAAGGGGTAGCACTACTGGGGGCACTGAATAAGGGGTACTACCACTGTGGGCACTGCATAAGGTGCACTGCACTATCACTACTGGGGCACGGCATATGGGGCACTACCAATACTGAGGGCACAGCATACTGAGGGCTCAAGCCCTCTGCCAGCTACCGTGCAAAGCCTGGTCCATTGCAAGGGAGGGAGGAGCGGCGCTGGGCCCCTTGGGAAGCCCGGGTAAATAGCACCCGCTCCCCCCCTCTCGGCACCCCTGATCACAGGGATGGGTGGTAGGTGGTTGCCCTTGTTCACCATTGGTCCCTGGGGTGGATCGCTCCTTGGGCTTATTAATCGGGGGGGATCAAGGGAGGACACCAGCAGACTCAGCTACCAGGGCTTAATGGTTGCGGGGGACCAGGGTGAGTTTGACCCTGGTGTTATGGTTTCCTAGGATACTCTGTGTAAACCCCTAGAACCCAATAGATGAGGCCTTCTGCCAATAACAGCCACCCGCTGTTCCCTTAGAACTGGGGACCTGATTTAGATCCTTCGCTAGATGCGATCGCTCGCTCCGAGCATATGGAAATTCGGCTAAATGATGTCAAGGCAGGCGCTCACAGGGCAAGTCATAAGCACTCCCACTTTGTTTTGACAAGCGATCACTTTTTGTTTGTACAGGCCCACCAACCTGTCTAAAGACGGCCACTTGCGTACGTCATCTCCAGGAAGTGCATGAAACCATTGGTACATCGATCACAATCAGATGCGATCGCAGTGCTTGAGGATGACCATACCATACCCTGCCGCAAGCACTGCGAGCACTTCAGTGTATATTTTTAACAAGTGACATGTCCTATGACGCTGGCTGTTAATTATGCACTCCTCAGAAACGGCGTTGAAACATTCAGGCATGCCTGCCTCCGCAACTCCACTCCCCCGTTACTACTGTCCTGTCCCTGTTAACACCCACAAATGGCCACTCCTGTCACTCATTCCACTGGCCTTTCTTTTATAGGGCGAGCGAGTGCATCCCGATAGCTCGTACTAGTTTGCGCACGCGCACTACGAACTATACGCATGGGGCATATTTTCAAACATCGCTAGCAACGAGCGATAGCTTGCTAGTGAGCAGGTCTGAATCAGGGGTCTCATTCAGACCCACTCGCGAGCGATGTACGCTCACAAGCGGGTCGATGGTGCCCAAGTGCGCATGCGCGAGACCCGGCGAGCGACGGGGAAGCCGTCGCTACAGGTCTTGCACCAAAGGGGGCATGCTGTCGATGGTGAGTGACAGCACGCCCCCTTTGGTGGGCGTGCCGGGGGCGTGGCTGCCCAGACAGAGGCGTTCCCATGGGAACGCCTACCGTCTGGGTCCGGCACCACTGACATCACTAGTGATGTCAGTGGGCGTGATTTTGGCTCTGATAGAGCCAAAATCACTCCAGGGCTTGCGGCAACGAGACCCTACCGCAAGGGTCTCGTCGCAAGCCCGATGGTCGCGATGGTCAGCATGGACACTCGCATAAGCTGTGGGTGGTAACCCACAGCTATGCGAGCGCCCAGGAGGACGCACACAAAAAAAAAAGCCGATTCAGAGCGGGCGCTCAATTAGAGTGTCCGGCTCTGAATCAGGCACCAGGTCCTTAGTGTCAAAGCTCGCAAGCCCCTGACTAACTCTTCCGCCCACTTTTTCTTTGCCTTATTGACCCAAGACCCCACCAAGGCAGGATGGAGAAGAACCCCTGCAATAGTATAAATGGACTTCAGAGTAGTCTCTGACTTACGATCAGAGGCCTCCTTCAGGAAAATGGCTCCTGGCACCGGAAGTGTAGTATTCTTAGATAGCCTGGATACCGATGAATCAACAGGCAGGGGAGACTCCCACCTAGCCCTGCTGTCTGTGGGAAAAGGGTAGGAGGAGAGAAACCACTTAGAGATCTGGAACTTCTTGTCCGGAATTTTCCAAGCTGCCGCTAGCTGGTCATCTAGCTTATGTGAAACAGAAAAAGTAAGAGATGCTTTCTGTGTAATGGCAACGACTGATTTGAAGACTCCTCGTCCGTTACCTTAAGCACTTGCCGCACTGCAAGAATAAGAGCATCCAACCCCTGAGGGCCTTCCAACTCCTGTGGACCCTCTTCCATGAACAGATCCTCATCGGAGTCCTGTAGAAATTCTCCTACTCCTGAGAAACACAGTCCTCATCAGATTCATCTGATTGCAAAATTGCCGGTAAAGCTCTCTTTCTAGATAGCGGCTGTGGTGGAACCCCCCTACTCTGGGAGGAGACCTCCATTACCTGAGCCCAAGTTTCCATAGTCCAAGATAGGGTTTGCACCCAGGCTGGTTCTGTCTGCAAGACTGATGAGGGTCCTGGATTACAACTCTGCGTTCTAGACGCCTCCCTTTCTCTGTGAGATTCTGCTAGCTCAGCAGATAGATGAGACATAACACCTGCTAGTGACGCAACCAAAGGAGGTGAAAGGTCCTGTATTGGGGCAGGACCGCCAGGGGCAGGGTCCTACCATCACAAGAATCGCACAACAGAGCCCCCTCCGAGTGAGCCTGAGTAAACTTAGCATTACACTGCTTATAGGCATATCATTTTTGTTACGCTTTTGATGTTGCTCCCCTGCCTGTCATATTGCACCACTAACAGCAACCAACCAATGCACAGGCACACAGTGACAGTGAGGAGAAAACAGAAATAGAGCAGCCAAACACAGCAATAGAGAGAGAGTGTCACACAACCCCCTCCCCTAATTAATGGCTCCCCAGATCCACCAAATCCCCCCCCAACAGCACACTCAATGTACCAGAAGCTTGAGGATGAAGATGGCAATCTGCAGAGCTGTTGCTGTGCCCAGGAATCAGCGGGCAGGAGATGCTGACCTGGCGTGATACGTGGGAACTGAGCACAGGAGAAAGGGAGAAGCGCGCTCTCCCTGTCTAACCCGCCTCTGAAGTGTACTGGAAGCTCCGCCACCATTCTGATTGACATTGGGCCAAAAATGGCCGCCCGCAATACACAGCACCAAGATGTGAGAAAACTGCACTGCCAGGTTTCCCCTGCTGCTTGTTGTGACCGGGAAGGCTGACCATATACGCATCAGCTGTGCCACCGGACTGTACAGCAGTCAGGGGAGACACAGACCCAGCCGCGAGCAGCTGCGGCGGGTCCCCGCAGCACTGATGTGCTAAGACCATACTTACCTACGTTTTAGAATCTCTTCCCGGGAGAAGCCCGGGTAAGAGAAGCAACAGGGGGCCGATGGGGGTGGGGCCTAACGAATCACGTCATCAAGCCCCGTCCCCTCATGGCAAAACTGCCACGATTGAGTAAAATTTACATAGGGGGCGGAGCCAAATGCTGTGATTCATGCAGAATCACATCTTAAGCCCCGCCCCCTTCACGGAGACCCGCGATCACCGCGGGTGTTCTCCTCATTCTGCCCACTTCACTAGGAAGTGGGCAGAATGCGGGAGTAATGCCTACCCTTCCGGGGGTGCGGGGGGTTACCCGAAAAATCGGGAGCCTCCCGCGAAAACCGGGAGGGTAGGCATGTATGGCTAAGACCTGGGACCAGACGCACAACAGAGCAGGCAGACAGGGGCTAACTGTCTGCCTGTGTCCTCAATGAGTTGCAATAAAGGAAAAAAAATATGAAAAGTAACTGCATCAACAGAGTAAACTGATGACCAGGGAACCAGCTCCCTGGAGGCACAATTCTTGACTGGGGATGAGGGGGGCATAGAGGTGGAGGAGCCAGTCACTCATTCAATTCTTAAAGTGCCGGGTCCTCTCTACACCCCGTCTATACCCCACATTACTGAGGACCGGATTCAGACCCGGATGCTAAAAAGTATTCACTCGTAGCTGGCCGATGTTCTATTCTGCGCATGCATATGCATCGCTGTGCGCATACCAGTGCGAAAGCTCGGGAAACGTTCGCTCGCTGCGCATAGACTTAACAGCAGAGTGAGTAACAGGAGAAGCCGTTTGTGGGTGGTGACAGGGGCTGGCCACTATAAATGGGGGAGTGGAGGTGTGAACGCAGGCAAGCCTGAGCTTCTCAACGCCGTTTCAGAGGCGTGCATAATTTAGAGACAGCGTCATTGTACACGTCACCTGGCTGGTTTTACAATGAAGTGCTCGCAGTGCTTGCGGTAGCGTATGCTCAGTCACAAGCGCTGCGATCGTATCCTATGGTACCCGATGTACCGATGGTTGTATACACTTTCTGGAGATGACGTGCGCAAGTGGGCGTCTTAAGACAGACTAGTGGGCATCTGCATACACAGAGTGATCGCACGCCAAGACATAGTAGGCGTGCTAATGCCTCGCTGTGCGATCGCCTGCCTTCCCAAATTTGCATAGGCATTGTGCGAGTGAACACATCTAGCGAGCGGGTCTGAATGAGCTCCTGAGTTTCCAGAGTCCTCTGTGGCTGTGGAAGAAACATACAAACAAATTATGTTAATATATATAACCTTGCTACAGGCTTCCACATGCTGCAGTCCATGGAGCTGCTGTCCTGGCTCAGTGGTGCAAATACAGTACCTTTATTACATACATTTATATTTTATACGAGAATACACTTTATTTACTTTTATACTGTGCTCAGCGCTGGGAACCCTTAGCACTGCAATTCAGGACTACTGGGGCTCTTCTAATTACCTGGCCAGTGCTGCGGGTCCGGGGAGCTGGCTCTCCCTGTTCCCCAGCGTGCAGCCACACTCTCCACACCCTTACCATGTACCGCACAGGGAGCCGGCTAGCCCTGTCCCCCTACGCGCGGTCACCCCCCACCCCCCGCCGCCTTCCCCGGGCTAGGCTCCACATGGCCACCTTTCTCTGCACGGGGAATCGGGAGCTGGCTCTCCCGATCCCCTGCTTTTGGTTAATCCACTTTGGAGTGCCGGGAGTTGACCCCCCATGTCCCCAGCGGTCAGGGCACAGTCCCTTCTGGCTTCTGCATCCGGAACCGGTATTCCCGGTCATACAGTGTGTGGCCATTCAGCCCTGCAAACCGGGACAGTGGTCCTGGCTTCAACGGCTTCCTGTAACCATTGGAGTGCTGGGTCCCCAGCGTGAAGCCCTCAGCGGCTCCCTGCATCTAGTCCTCTGGAGCTGGGGCTCCGGGAGCAATGCTTCTGCGTGCAGCCCTCAGAGGCTCCTTACCACACCACACAGATGAAACAAATTTCATCATTTTTACACACCCGGCGCCGGTAACACAATTACAATGGGGGCCTAGCGCCTATACATTTTAAATATGGCGCCGCGGCACAGGGTTAGCCCCTTCATTGCCGCGGCCTCCATTAACCACGTGTGGCTGGAATAGGTATGAAGTCCCGATGGCTAAATAGCCGGTTCATATCCCGACGCCGGCAGCTGGAAGGGAGAAGATCCCGAAAGGGCAGGTAAGTACTCTATCCCTACTCTTCTCCCCCCCTAACCCTCCCTTAGTGGTGCATAACCCTAACCTCCCCCCTAGTCCCTAACCTCCCCCAGGGGTGCCTAGCCCTACTTTGCCGCATCCTAAACCTAACCCTCCCAGGGAAGGTGCCTGACCAATACCTCCTGCTGGGGGTGCCTAACCATCCCCACTAGGGGTGCCTAACCCTAACCTCCCCCAAAAAAGGAACCCAAACCCCAGTACGATCCCTAAAGCTAACCCTCCCCCCTCCCTGTGCGCGGCTAATGCTAAGGTCGCCCGGACTTTCCTTGTTCGATCCAGCGCCCTTCTCTGTTTCGGCGTCGGGATTAAAATAGATAGGCGTCGGTATTTTGACACCTATCTTAAATCCCTTGTCGGGATTCGGATGTCTGTAATGAGATCGGCAGCCGCAAAATAACTACATACAGTGTGGCCGGCCTCCGGGGAATAAAACAGCTGTCTTTCCGCATTATGCAACGGGTACAGGTATAGGTGGATGCATATAGAAAGGGAAAATTGTATGCGCTTAGGGGAATATAGTAAAATCGGAGTCTTTATATGGGACATGTGCACTGTTTTAATGACAGATTTACCTGGAGACAGTAACCGGAACAGCTGTCATTCCGTAGTAAACGTGCGTGATTCCTTATTATGTGACATGTATAGTATGGTACACTTATAGGTGGATGTATGTAGAAAAGGAAACGTTTGTGTGCTGAAGGGATCATATAATAAACGGAGTCTTTATATGGACATATGCACTGTTTTAATTACAGATTTGCCTGGGGATGGCAACCGGAATAGCTGTCATTCCGTAGTAAACGTGCGTCATTCCTTTTTATGTGACATGTATAGTATGGTACACTTATAGGTGGATGTATGTAGAAAAGGAAAAGTTTGTGCGCTGAAGGGATCATATAAAAATCGGAGTCTTTATATGAACATATGCACTGTTTTAATGACAGATTTGCCTGGGGACAGTGACCGGAACAGCTGTCATTCCGTAGTAAACGTGCGTCATTCCTTATTATGTGACATGTATCGTAGGGTACAGGTATAGGCGGATGTATGTAAAAAGGGAAAAGTTAGTGCGCTTAGAGGATCATATAAATATCGGTGTATTTATATGGGACATATGCACTCTTTTAATGACAGATTTGCCTGGGGACAGTAACCGGAACAGCTGTCAATCCGTAGTAAATGTGCGTCATTCCTTATTATGTGACATATATAGTATGGTACACTTATAGGTGGATGTATGTAGAAAAGGAAAAGTTTGTGCACTGAAGGGATCATATAATAATCTGAGTCTTTATATGGACATATGCACTGTTTTAATGACAGATTTGCCTAGG
This sequence comes from Taudactylus pleione, assembly GCA_031769625.1. Lineage (NCBI taxonomy): Eukaryota > Metazoa > Chordata > Amphibia > Anura > Myobatrachidae > Taudactylus > Taudactylus pleione. Next base: position 125,924 of record JAUIMM010000983.1, read on the forward strand.
GACAGTAACCGGAACATCTGTCATTCCGTAGTAAACGTGCATCATTCCTTATTATGTGACATGTATAGTAGGGGACACTTATAGGCGGATGTACGTAGAAAAGGAAAAGTTTGTGCGCTGAAGGGATCATATAATAATCGGAGTCTTTATATGGACATATGCACTGTTTTAATGTCAGATTTGCCTGGGGACAGTAACCGGAACAGCTGTAATTCCGTAGTAAACGTGTGTCATTCCTTATTATGTGACATGTATAGTAGAGTACACTTATAGGTGGATGTATGTAGAAAAGGAAAAGTTTGAGAGCTGAAGGGATCATATATTAATCGGAGTCTTTATATGGACATATGCACTGTTTTAATTACAGATTTGCCTGGGGATGACAACCGGAACAGCTGTCATTCCGTAGTAAATGTGTGTCATTCCGCATTACGTGACATGTATAGTAGGGTACAGGTATAGGCAGATGTATGTAGAAAGGGAAAAGTTTGTGCGCTGAGGGGATCATATAAAAATCGGTGTATTTATATGGGACATATGCACTGTTTTAATGATAGATTTGCATGGGGGTGGCAACCGGAACAGCAGTCATTCCGTAGCAAACGTGCGTCATTCCACATTATGTGACATGTATCGTAGAGTACAGGTATGGGCGGTTATATGTACATAGGGAAAAGTTTGTGCGCTGAGGGGATCATATAAAAATCGGAGTCTTTATATGGGACATATGCACTGTTTTAATGACAGATTTGCCTGGGGATGTTAACCGGAACAGCTGTCATTCCGTAGTAAACGTGCGTCATTCCGCCTTACGTGACATGTATAGTAGGGTACAGGTATAGGCGGATGTATGTACAAAGGGAAAAGTTTGTGCGCTGAGGGGATCATTTAAAATCGGAGACTTTATATGGGACATATGCACGGTTTTAATGACAGATTTGACTGGGGATGGCAACCAGAACAGCAGTCATTCCATAGTAAACGTGCGTCATTCCGCATTATGTGACATGTACAGTAGAGTACACTTATAGGTGGATGTATGTAGAAAAGGAAAAGTTTGTGCGCTGAAGGGATCATATATTAATCGGAGTCTTTATATGGACATATGCACTGTTTTAATTACAGATTTGCCTGGGGATGGCAACCGGAACAGCTGTCATTCCGTAGTAAACGTGCGTCATTCCTTTTTATGTGACATGTATAGTATGGTACACTTATAGGTGGATGTATGTAGAAAAGGAAAAGTTTGTGCGCTGAAGGGATCATATAAAAATCGGAGTTTTTATATGAACATATGCACTGTTTTAATGACAGATTTGCCTGGGGACATTGACCGGAACAGCTGTCATTCCGTAGTAAACGTGCGTCATTCCTTATTATGTGACATGTATCGTAGGGTACAGGTATAGGCGGATGTATGTACAAAGGGAAAAGTTAGTGCGCTTAGAGGATCATATAAATATCGGTGTATTTATATGGGACATATGCACTCTTTTAATGACAGATTTGCCTGGGGACAGTAACCGGAACAGCTGTCAATCCGTAGTAAATGTGCGTCATTCCTTATTATGTGACATGTATAGTATGGTACACTTATAGGTGGATGTATGTAGAAAAGGAAAAGTTTGTGCGCTGAAGGGATCATATAATAATCGGAGTCTTTATATGGACATATGCACTGTTTTAATGACAGATTTGCCTAGGAACAATAACCGGAACATCTGTCATTCCGTAGTAAACGTGCGTCATTCCTTATTATGTGACATGTATAGTAGGGAACACTTATAGGCGGATGTACGTAGAAAAGGAAAAGTTTGTGCGCTGAAGGGATCATATAATAATCGGAGTCTTTATATGGACATATGCACTGTTTTAATGTCAGATTTGCCTGGGGACAGTAAACGGAACAGCTGTAATTCCGTAGTAAACGTGTGTCATTCCTTATTATGTGACATGTATAGTAGAGTACACTTATAGGTGGATGTATGTAGAAAAGGAAAAGTTTGTGAGCTGAAGGGATCATATATTAATCGGAGTCTTTATATGGACATATGTACTGTTTTAATGATAGATTTGCCTGGGGGTGGCAACCGGAACAGCAGTCATTCCGTAGTAAACGTGCGTCATTCCACATTATGTGACATGTATCGTAGGGTACAGGTATAGGCGGATATATGTACATAGGGAAAGTTTGTGCGCTGAGGGGATCATATAAAAATCGGAGTCTTTATATGGGACATATGCACTGTTTTAATGACAGATTTGCCTGGGGATGTTAACCGGAACAGCTGTCATTCCGTAGTAAACGTGCGTCATTCCGCCTTACGTGACATGTATAGTAGGGTACAGGTATAGGCGGATGTATGTACAAAGGGAAAAGTTTGTGCGCTGAGGGGATCATTTAAAATCGGAGACTTTATATGGGACATATGCACGGTTTTAATGACAGATTTGACTGGGGATGGCAACCGGAACAGCAGTCTTTCCGTAGTAAACGTGCGTCATTCCGCATTATGTGACATGTATAGTAGGGTACAGGTATAGGCGGATGTATGTAGAAAGGGAAAAGTGTGTTCGCTGAGACCCGCGACTGGGTATGAGATCAGACAGCTCCACAACGGCAGGGGTCGCTGCAGGGAGCTGGTGGTCCGGTCTTTTTCACCCAATCCCATCACTATGTAAACGCTATGTAGCAGATCCGCAGTACAGTCACATCCCCCCCCCACACACACACACACCCCCTTTCTGCGCATGTCCGGAAGTGACGTCTGGTTTGTTTTTTGTTTTAAAAGTCCTCACGACGCGGAGACAGAGGGACTCTCGGATAACTGATTCTGTGCTGTACGTAGTGAGTGACCCGTGACTGGCCGCCAGCAGCCATACGCCCTGCCCAGGATTTCTGAATAGATCACATTCCCACTTGTGGTCCAAAGGAATGAATGCAGATCGTTCGTTGTTGCTGTTGCTAATGGCTGTGTTACGTTACTATACATATCAATGGTGTCACTACTGAATGTGCAGAGGGCGTGTGTACCTGCAGTATATTGGTGCATATACACGGTCAGATATTGCTGCCCATCCACTACTAGATGTGGGGACTACGGCACGATTACGACATAGTAATAGCTCCGTCGTCCCCCTTGGGGTGAAGTGCATACAGTGAACGTTCAGACGTTCAGTGTATGCAGATCAATCATCCCCGAACATGGCAACTGTCATCAGGTTGACCGTCATGTTTGGGCGATGATATATGTTAAAAAAGACCAGCGGGCGCGCGCGCATCGCTGGTCATTAACATTTTGCGGCAGATTACCGAGCGATAACGATGGTTGTTATTGCTCATTCGCTAGGTTTAATCGCCTAGTGGATGGGCACCTTATGTCAGAGGAACGATTTGTAAACTATTTGCGAACGATTGAACGATGTTTGACTGTATTAAAATGAAAGGAAATCGTCCAGAACTGACTGCAAACACATCACATGTCAGATATCGTTATCTGACGAACGGGAATGCGCATCGTTCATCGTTGCACACATGTCAGGTTTTCCTTCAGATATGAACGATTTTTAAAATCGTTATTGTTCAGATCTGAAGAAAAATCTGACCGTGTGTATGCTCCAGATGGCTCAGCAAAATCATTTCTATATTGTCCATATTGCATACCTCCCAACATGACCCCGTCCAGGAGGGTCAAAATGCTCTGCTCTTGCACCTCCCTCATATACCACTTTCAGACAGAAAATGTCAATAAACTTGAATTTTATCCCAACTTTTGCGTACCGGCTTGTTTTGCCATTCTGTCTGTACCCCCCTTCAGACAGAAGAGCAAATTACTGGGTAAAAAACTTCACCCAGTAATTTGCTGATTTACACGTGTATTTCTTCTATCGGAAAGGGTCAACCTGGGACTAAATTCCCATGTGTCCGACCCTGGTAAATTCCTGGGTCGAAGTCCTGGGAATTTAGACCCGGGAAGACCTTTTCAGACAGAAAAAGGTCCTGTGTATAGGGGCCTATCCATTAGCAGATCTTTTCAAAAGATGAAAGACAAAAGATTTATCTTTTGAAAATTCCTGGGGCTGCTGTGACAGATTTTTGCAAACGACGAACGATATTGCATGACATCCTTCTGGGAGTGGATTTTTTTTTATGTTTCTATTAATTTTCATTAAAAAAAAATCGTTCGTCGTTTACCACGACAGATATTTCTAATATCTGTCAGCGATAAAAGATAATTGACCAACACGTTGGAGAGACAAAAGACCCAATTTGTCGGCCACGAGAGTGCGCATTTTTATCGTTCAGAGCCTTTCCATTAGCAGATAAATTGAATGACTGAACGATAACTCGTTCATCGTTCAGATTTATCTGCTAATGGATAGGCCCCTTAAATCACCGGGTTGAAATGTTTAACTCAGTAATTTGGATTTCTGTCTGAAAGGGGTATTAATGTATGATTGCCATCACCTGTGGTGAAACACCTTTCTTAAGCTGGCCACACATTTAAAGATGATCTGTCCAACCAGCCAACTAGTTGATTGGTTGGAATGAAAATCTGGTAACGAATGGGAGTAACTGATGATCAGCAATTTGCTCCTAAATGCCAGGAAAATGCCAGTGGTCACTCACTCACAGTTTAGCGAGCGGCCTGGAGGCGGGGTTAAAAAAAAAAAAGCCTTGATTCAGATCGAGCGCTCACATAGAGCGTCCAGCTCTGAATCAGGGCCATATTGTGCAATACAATACAAAAGATAGAAATGTGAAATTATGACTGCAGTCATTTAGGAACTTTCTCCGTCCATACCAGGTATTACAACTTATGTTTTATCACAGTCCTATCTGGTATTTGTATGAGATTGTAAATATAGATATTCCATTTGTCTATTAGGTATACGTTCGGGAAGCCAGCGGATGCAATGCCGACCGCTGGCTTCCCTACTGCTTAATCCCAGCGAGGGTAAAATGACAGGCATCTAAATCTAGACGCCTGTCATTTTACTGATGCCGATTGAAGGGATGCTGGGCGCGGAGAGCCGTGGGGGGGGGGGAGGGTTAGGTTTAGGGCTCCTGTGGGGGACTTTCGGGTTAGGCCCCCCCCCCCCCAGGAAGTTAGGGTCAGGATAGGGAAGGGGGGTTTAGGATTAGGCACCCCCGAGGTGAGGTTAGGGTTAGGCACCCCCCAGGGGACTTAGGTTTAGGTGGCGGGGAATGGGGGGTTAGGTTTAGGCACTTAGACGGAGGATTAGGGTTAGGCACAAGGGGGGGAGGTTAGGGTTAGGCACCCTAAAGGAGGGTTAGGGGGTAGAATTAGGTTAGTTTATGCTTACCTTTAGGACAATCGGGATTTCCTCCTCTACCGAGTTGCCGCTGCCGGGATTTGAACTGCCGGCCATGCGGTCGGTGGTAAATCATACCGAATGAGTCTATTATTGTCTGTCTTGACATGTAACAACAGTTTTAAGATACATTGTATCAGTATCCTCATTTGATTTTGTGAGTGAGTATTCTAGAAGTGATTTCAGCTCACTGGTTTGTTACTGTCAATTGTAATGTGGTTATGACAGCAGTCATTATAATTTTATGACTATTCTATGTATTATATTGCGCAATACATTTTTACTTTTAACAGCTATTGGAATATATTTAATTGAATCAGGTTATGCTAAGCGCAGACACATATACCTAATGTTGTAGCCTGTTTTCTGAGGGAAGCAGCAGAGCTCTCTACTTTTGTCAGCTGCTAATAATGACAGGCAATGTACTTTTTATGACACCTATTCTTTTGCTTTTGTATTGCAATAAACCCCTTTTTATTTATGCCTACAGCATTGCATTTATGAAAGGTGCAGCAACCATGAAAAAATCTAGTTACCTGTTAGATCGTATGCTGCAAATGCAACAGGTAAATCAATATTAAGTAATCCTACAGTTTAAAAAGAATAAGAATAACTTCTGATTACTATAGTTGGATTATACATATTTAGGCACATGGGGCCTGAGATGAAGTTGAATGGAAGTCTGCCATAATGGTTCCTTTACTTCGTGCAAGTAACTAAATGTGTATAGTCTCTCACGCTGAGTTGTATGTATCTTTGTGAGAGAACCTCTCCTACCGGGATGTAGTGCATATGCCGGCGGAAGTGATGCTGGCTGTCAAAATACCGACGCCGGAATGCTGCCGCACGGCATAATGCCGATATCCCAAACAAAGGATCCGGATAAGTATCCACTGTGGCTCGGGGATGGAGGTGGGGGAGCTCTAGTGACCTCTGGGGAGAAATGAGGGTTAGACAGCCCCCCCCCTCCAAGAGGGTTAGGCTGTGGGGAGAGGGGGTTAGGGTTAGGCACCCCCTTGGGAGGGTTAGGTTTAGGGTATGGGAAGGGGTGTAAGACACCACAGGGGTAGATTGGGGTTAGGAACTCCCCTGAGGGGAGGGATAGGGTAATTACCAACCGGCGTCGGGATTTTCAATAGTCGTTCAGCTGTCGGTATTTCATACCCAACCCCTCCTATCTGTATGCTATGTTGAATGCCTGTCCTAATCATCAATTTACACTTGTACCAGCTCTATCCTTGGTGCAAAAGATATATTTGAAAATATATCTATGCTTCAACCCATTCTACTTTGCCTGAAATGCCGTCGCAACACACGCACTCAGTATTGCCTATGTCGGAGGTTCACAAACTCCACTATTGCAGCCCTGGGTTTAAGGATATCAATGCTTGAGTCCAGGTGGTTAAATCTAATTGACTTAGTTACTAATTAAGTCACCTGTGCTCAAGCATGGAGAGAGCCTTAAAAAGTGGACTGTAATGGCCGAGTTTGGGAACCTCTGTCCTATGTAAACACTTAGCTTATGCCCCTTCTGTCGCAATTGGAGATGCATCCGGAGTATGACTCCATCGCCTGTACTTGCATACACTTATTTCTGGAGCGTGCAGATACACACAAGATACTATCTATAAATCATGGACATTTGAGCTTTGCATCTTCCCCATGCTCTATTCTTATAGCAGTGACAAAACCCACCATTTGGGTACCTATTTCAGTTGTGTAAATATGAATTCATTCATTTGCACCATTTCTGGTAATAGTGCATATGTCGTCCTATATCTAGCCTCTGTGTCATGTGGTGCGATATACATGCAGAGTTTGCATATAATAGCATATATTTTATATAAGAATTCAGTGGGGACTCTGGAAAAAGAAAAGTCTGGATTCCTTATGACGTGCTCTGACCAATCAGCAGTGCTGTCAGTTATAGTCAGTCACTATGATGCTGCAGAGGAAGGGGAGGAGACTATGGAGAGTGGGCTCTCCGTAGTCTCCACACAGGATCCAAGCAGCCTGTCAATCACATCAGCTGCTGCTTCTGAGGGACTGCACAGGGAGGGAGAACCAGATGGCTAAAATGGGAGGGAGACACTGACTGTAATTTACAGCCCTGTAACTGCCTTAATTTGTCCTAGACACAGGATAGCTCTCCTTTAGAGAATCCTCATGACTAGTAGAAGTCCTTCACATTTTAGAAAGAGGTGCTGTTATCTAGAACACTTTGTCTGTCCATAGCCATTCTATTTAAGTTCATTCAGAGAGCTCTTCTGAAGTGCCATGGATACCTGTGTACATTAGCAAGAGGAAAAGAGCATGAATTGCAATGTTCTCCCTAGGCTTCATTTCACATGTGCTCTGCTTGGCTTTTTTATGTCTAATGGCTTTATGCTGCTCTAGGGGTCTGCCAGGCAAAATAGGTCTCACTGCACTTACATGACTGTGACGGAGCCTTCCCATCAGATATCTTTTCACCCCGCCCCCCATAATAAAAAAAGCGGCCAAATGTATATAATTAACCATACAAACACACCATGAAATCAAGGATGAATTCAAAACTCTGATTACAGGACCAACTGTAGTGTGATGGTGCGTAGACACGTAGCGATCTGTCAGCGATACGATATCGCTGACAGATCGTTATGCACCCTCCCTGGTCTGCTGGATGATCACTATCAATCATCCTGCACATCCACCAACTTACTGACTACTTTAGCGGCGCGCTCGTCGATCTCAGGTCCCAATAGTAATTTGCTCGATATTGAGCAAGTTGACAGGCATGCACGGCCGATGGACGATATCGCTATCATTCATACATGGCCGCATCGCTGGTAGGGACCTTTATAAATTAGCTATTTTAATGATATTCAAATCGCTCTTTAAATTCGCTACGTGTGTACGCAACATCAGTCAGAATTTTGAAGCGGTATTAAACTATTGTACTTTCTTGCAGCTTTCCGTAACTGCTGTACATGTAACTAGTGAGGTAAAATGTTGCATAATATTGTAAAATTAAGGTCTGTCTGTTAATATTTTCCTTTCTTATAGATGTTGTGTTACCTTGTGCCAAGAAGCCTTGTCCTCAGAAGCCTGTTCTTCCACTCTGTATCAAGGATCCTAACATTGCTTTCTCATGTAGTGCCCCTGATTGTGGTGTGTTTAAGGCTGGAGGTAATTGGTAAGTTACTGAATAGTATTGCTCTGCTTATGTAAAATAACATTTATAGGGCATATTCTGTTAAATGTGGTGTTAAGACGTGATGTGTGGCCAGGCGTTGCCTATACTTAGGTTAGCCTGACATCAGTCAATTTAACTGCACACCCCTATGAGAGCGTGGGGTAAAGTGAACTGTTGCGATGTGCTGCCATCATGAGTATTCCAGTGACTCATCACAAATTGAATTTCCCATTGAGCGCATAGACCACTACCACCCGGTCAGGTTGTTTTGTGGCGTGCTGGCAATATTTACATATCTGGTTTAAGTGTGTGCTGAAAATAAACTATTTATTAGCCTATTAATTAACATGTTGGGCAAGTGTAAATTATGGGTTAGACTTGTGGTGGCAGATCCAAATTGTCACGACCAGAGTTTCTCGGCATGGTGGTCGATGGGTATTACCTGTGAGGTCACTATGGCGGGGGGCATCTGGCGAGGGGCGTTGGCTGTGCGTAGTTCTGTGTGGGCATGTTGTCACTTTGGGCTGGTGAGGCCTGGTGGTGCTTCCATTCCGCTCCGGCATGGGTGCCGCCATCTTGCCTCCGGTCACGTGACCTAATCGCCCAATCCTGGTTTGTCACATGCTCTCTCTGACCAGTCACGGCACAGCACTTGGTATTTAGGGAGGTTCAGAGCCTCACTTCATTGCCAGTACAATGTATTTCTCATCATAGCTGAGAGAGAGTTCCCTGTGCTCACCATCTCTTCCTGTGAAATGCTACCTGCCTGCCTGCTTGTCTTCTCCAACCCCACTGAACTACCCTGCATCCTCCATTACCTTCCCCTTGCCTGAGAACCTGTCTGCTGTTCACCCTGCACCTTGCCTCCACTGACACTCTGCTGGCTCATTTTCCCTCAGCCTGCATTCTTCATTTCAACCACTACACCTGATTTCCCCTGCCTGTCATTAACTGGACATTTCCCTATTAACCAGTCACTACCTGGACAGTTCCCATTGTCTGCCACTACCAGGACATTTTCTATTAACCAGTCACTACCTGGACATTTCCCATTTGCCTGTCACTAACTGGACTTTCTCCCATTACTTCACCACAGCTCCCAAGTGCACTTAGTGCTATACCTGGACTTTAGTTTTGTCATATTCATGTATACCAAACAATTCATTAAAAGGTCTACATTTTCATTTAAACATGCTTCAGTGTCTGCTCCTATCACTGCCCCGGGCCCAAAACAAAACCAGAACCTCACACAAATCTACTGGAAAGAGCCAGTATTTCTCTGGATCCAGGGACAGCTGCACTAAAAAGCAACCGGAATGGTCCCCTCTTTGCAATCTGAAGATGGCATTAGTACCTGTCCTCAAACTCTAGAAACTGTTTTCAGAGCGTGATGGAATGGACTACTTCATAATAATGTTTGGGAAGTATAGCACTTGGGGACTGTTTTGTATGCAGAAGATATCCATATGTGTTATAGACTCATTGGCATTGATGAATAGGCCTCTTATAGTGACATCTTTATTGATAATAGGCATGTTGATAGGTACAGCAGCAAATATATAGCCTTTATTGGTTGATAAAATCTCTCAGTATTGTGATTTTTTAAGAATCCTCGGCCCTGAAACGTTAATGCTAAAGCTTATTGCTCCATGTTTACACTAACCATGTGACAGATGTCTCATCAGTATACTGGTGTATACTTGTTCTTTATCTGCTCTAAGAAGCAATGGCTAAGCTGTTTCATTTGTATAATTTATAATTAATTTTATTTATATGTACAGAATAAAAGCTCTCATGCCTAAGAAGAGAAGCATTCTTCCTGTGTGTGGGTAAGTAAGCATACCTTCCTTCCTACCGAACATCCCACACTCATGCCTGCTGCACATCACTTTCCCCCCTTTGCTGTTATAACTGCCTCCACTCCCCTGAGAAGACTAGATTCTGGAACATGGCTGTGGAGATTTGCATCCATTCAGCCACAGGAGCATTAGTGAAGTTAGGTAAAAGGCCAATCTGCTTTCCAGTTCATCCCAAATATATTCCATAGTGTTGAGGTCAGGACTCCAATTTATTTGCACTAAACTTTGTAAACCGCTTTTGAGTGCCCTCGCGATGTATGCAGCAGCATTGTGGTGCTGATGCAGGAAAGGGTTTTTCTCACTGTTGCCACAAAGTTGTAAGCACAGATTTCTCAGTGCTGTATGCTGTAGTATTAGGATTTCCTTTCACTGGAACCAAGGAGCCCAGGCCAAACAATGAATGTCACACGATGGACATTAATTCTGATTCGAAGGTGTGAGTGTAACAATACACCATGCAGTATGCTATAATAGTAATAAAGTTTTGTTTAAATATAAGTAAAAGTAGCAGGTTTTCATTGGATGTAGTAATTAAACATATTCTTAGTTGACTAGCACAAGACGCAAAACTCGCTACTGGGAAGCAATGGTCATTTGGCACTTCGTAGAGGTTCTAACATCAAGGGGTCCGAACACATTCACGTTATATCTTGACAATCCTTCATATCAAATCAAGAGGAGGAGAAGAAATACCTTATTTGTGAGGCACTCTTAATCGTAGATGTGTAAAAATAAATTACATAAAATATAACCAATATGTTTATTTAAAAATCACTAATCTATTTAATGCAGAAACATTATATAGTTATCCTCCTGAATTAACCAATATGAAATATTAAAATGATTGTGACTGACTAGGGAGCACCACCAACCTCCACTATTCTTTATCCTTTTGAGACTACTTTGTTGTTTTTCTATATAACAATCCTCTAAGGTCTGTCCTGTCCCCGCCATGTGCAGTGAGAGTCGGTGCGCAACAAGTGGGTGGGACAGCATAGAGAGGATACCTTGCGCAATCGGGACTGGTAAAGCAGATGACAGGGGGGACCCTGCGAATGACCGGTCAAACTAAAACCAGTTTATTTCTGTATTACTTATTGAAGATCCAGTGTGGAATATGCACTTGGAGCCTATTGGCTGTTTACAGGAGCTGATTTCTGTTTGCACCTCCATAAGCTGCGAGCAGAAATCAGCTAGTAGGCCATTCCCGTGAAGCTGCTGGAAGCCGATCTAGCGGCAACTTGCAGCTAACTGATTCTGGCACCATATAGTTCCTTTTTTACAGAACTCAAACCGCATAACTGCCATTTTAGGGATGTTTAATGTGTATGCAGTAAATGAAGGGCAGTTATTTTGAAGTAAGAAATACATGGTTGGTTCACCTCAAAAGTTCTGTAGCTTTGAAAGGTGAAGACTAGAATGGGGGTAATTCACTTTCAACTCTCCAGTGATGTTGGTAGAAGGAGGTTGTTGTGGGGTAAAAAATAGGTTTTTAAACCCCAGCTATTTTTAAAGAAGTTTTTTAGTTTTGGTATACATTTCTGAATATGTCCATCACCTTTCCATGATATTTCTAGGTGCAGGCTATGTAACTGAAATCTAAATCATTACTGTGTCATGTATTGTTTTTTTTTTCTTTTCTGTTTATCTGGTGCATTGGGGGCAATTCAGTGACCGTGCTGTTAAGTTCGACTATAGGATTTCTGCTCACACCCTCCTGTGCTTCTAGTCGGACTTAACAGCATGGTCAATTGAATAGCTCTGGGAACTCTTGCCCAGGGCTATTAAGCATCATGCTAAATTCAATCGCCCTCTATTTTATCATATTAAACACTATTTAATAAATTGGTTTTATATCTATTCATGTGCTAGGGATCGCTTAGTTATTTTGGTAAAACTACATTATAAGAACAGTATTGTTAAGAATAACCGAGCAGATTAAAGTACAGTAGGTAGAGATAACTGAAGACCATCCCGGTAATCTTTAGGTTTTGGGAAAACTAGGGTTGGCAGAAAAGGGTACTTAAAGGTGTGTGTGTGTGTGATATTAAAAGGAGGATTTTAATCACTTTGCCAGGTTGTTAGTTTTTGAGTAACCCTTGCATACTCAGGTGAGTCTGAGTTGTGACGTGTGTGTGTGTATATATGCGTGTAATACTCTACATGCAGTAAATACATTTGTGCATTTATGCGAGAGAATATGTAGTTTTGTGTAACTTGTAGCTACCTCTACACCTTTAAAGTTCTTCCTGCTGTTAAAAGTGCTTTTATAAAGGTCTACACCTCATCTGCTCGGATAAAAATGGCTGCACTGTTACAGAGATCTGGGTGGCACTTTGACGTTGCCAGTCATTTGTCTGGTAAAATTATCAGTTGTACTGAACTAACAGATGTTGTTTTTTTTTTTTTATATTGAGTATTTTCTAAGTCAGTTTTGAGGGTCACTAGAACTATTTCAAATCCTACTTTACAACTTGGTCTCCTGAGAGGAGGTCAACGTTTAGGCAGTATTGCACTAGATTTTTGCACACTACAGACCTACTTGTTGTATCCTGTGACTGGTCTAGATATAGGGATTTATATCATTATATCATATAAACCTGGACTTTCACCAGGACTTTTGCTTGCCCAATGAACAACCTCCTCCTTTCCTCACTTTACGTGAGCTGTGCACACAGTAATGGGAGAATTGTCCACTAGAATAGTTTAGGTGTGAAATAATTTTTTTGTTTTTAATTACACAGTATATAAGATATATAAATATTAGGGATGTGCGCCGACCCCTGTGTTTTGGATCTGTGTCTCCTTCGAGATTGTGGTTTTGCAAAACCACCCTTGCGTGTTTTGGATCTATATTTTCTTCAAAAATGTATATAAACAGCTAAAATCACATAATTTGGGCCTTTTTTCGTTCCTACAGTATTAACCTCAATAACACTAATTTCCAGTCAATTTTGACCACTTCACAACTCACAATATTGTTCAATAAATGGGCCAAAGGCTGGCTGGCTAAACTAAGCAACAGAGCAGCGGCACAAATACACGGCAGTTATATCTGTTGTCGAAGCTGGATGATTGGCTGGGATCAGATCTTTGAAAATATCTGAAGATGCCATGTTTGCGTTGTCTGCACGACGCCATCTGGCGTAGTCAGTATAATATCATTGTGCATGGCGCTATTTTAGCGTTGTGCACATCTGCCATGTTACTGCACACTGTTAAAGTCTTTACATAATAAATGCACATGAATACACATATATATTTAAAGACTTTATATATTCAGTGCTGACAGACAAGTCTTGTGGACATGTCTGGGACTAGTAATTGGAATACACAAAGATACTGTGAGGTACAGACGAGTGTTTTAAATGAACCATTGTCTGTAAGTCTGACTGTCATTGTATGCCTAAACGAAGTAGCATTTACATTTCCAAGTAGGCTGGAGAGGCCTTTGATTACATTGTGATTCCATCAAGTATCTGCTGGCCATCTCTGATAACTTAGTTCAGACAGAAGTAATAATAATACCAGTTACTGTTTAAAGCTATATATATATATATATATATAGATATACATACACTTAAACGATTGCATGTGTATCCACAATGCGTGCACACATACACAGTTGCTATTGTAAATAACAACACTAACACAGCACGTTTTGCGCTGTACACAATCCCTGCATACAGTGCACCTTTTACGCTGCATGTAGACACACAACGCATACTTACATATAATCATATATGTACATCCACTCATAAAAGGTTCCTGCACATTATGGTCTGTATTAAAGTTATTAATTATGATGTAAAATGTATGTATTTATTATTTAAGTTTTAGTACATGATAAGCAGACCATGTTTGGTACCATTCTAAACCACTGTTTATTTGCAGATCTCCGGTTCCATCGGCAAGGCGATCGCAACATGCATCTGCAAGTTATGGATTGTAGAGAATTAGATGTTAGAATGTACTTTGTATGTAGTGTCTATTGATTAGTTAAAACACCCACAAAGAGCCATTGGAGGACTGAACTAACACTGTACAAACTGACCTATGAACTGTATCGTAACAGAAGAACCAAGAGCAAGAACCAATGGGATTATGCCAACTCATTTCTATTGTACTGTTCACTCTCTGTAGGGTATATATTCAAGCGCTCTATGTCCAGTAGTTAGTCATCATATTCTTTCTTTTGACGAAGGCTTCACGTTTGATGCAGGGAGATCTGGATCCAGAGCGCTTGCGTATGTATCGACTGTACCTTTGAATGTATAATCTTTTCGCTAATTGTATTTAGATCAAGGGGTGTAACAAATTCTTTTAATGTGAATAATAACTTTTTGAGCTTTGGAACCACACTCAAAGTCTGGAAAGCAATTATTTCTTGTGCGACTTGCAATGCTAAATAACGATTATTTGGGTATAAAGATTATTAGGTATTCATAGTTGGGGGCTCGTAGTTAGGAGGCCAAGCTACCGCGAGGCTGCATGATTGCGACTGGATCTCGATTTCGCAACAAAGGGTGGAAGGCGCTATATGCAGGAAAGTACGCACTGTGTTCAAAACCTGCACCGTTCAGTGTTGTGAAACTGATATCTGCTATTGTGTGTGTTTTCAAGGAGCGCTGGCTAGAACCTGGGGCAGGGGAGAAAAGTCTGTTTCTTTCTTTGTCTGTCCCGCCGCTAAAGTGTGATTCGCATAATAGCGTATACGTGTTTCTGTATTACTGCCATGTGTTTTCAAACAATCATTCTTATAGTATTTGTCATATTGATAGCGTTTACCTTGTTTAAAGCCTCTGTATTATACTGCCAAACTAGGGAAAATTTTATTTTCTGCGCAGAAAACTAAAAGTGTGTGTGAGCAGACGTGTGATTGCAACTTGAAAGATAGGGACTGTGTGTCGGGGACCTATAAACGAGGTACCATGTGTCGGGCCTGAAAGACTCGGTAGGTGCCTGATGAGGCAGCAAGCTACTGGGTATGTACACATAGCAGGTGTATTGCAGCAGGGACAGGGATTTTGTACCTTGAAGTAAACAAGGGGTTTTCGAAAAGCAGCTCCCAACAGGAGTCGCAGGTCCCAGTGATCAGTTAGGTTCTATGGACACTGCGACTAGACTGCACGGTCGGGCAGACCGTGATTGAGCTTGGGGGTAGTGGATGAAATCACTGAAAAGGGTAAGTGTTAATGGAACACTTAAATTCTAGCAGGAGAGAGTAGTCAAAGAGGGTGAGCTACCGGACAAGGGCTGAAAGGTGTCCGGAAACACAGTCTAATTGTATAGGGCGTTACTCTGTACCCTGATTGTGCAAGCCGTCCGTAACGGTTAGCGGGGCGGCTGTGTACAACGGGATAGGAGTGCGTGAATGTAGCTCTATTGAATCATTCACCGATCCACATACTAGCGGAAAAGGGCTTAGCATTTTCACAGATGGGTGCCAGGCTGACGCTGGGTATGGTGGATGATGTGCTGCTTTTGGAAGGGCCGACAGGATCGGCAAGGCATATAATGTATACTACGTACTGTGATGTATGGGTTAAGATGACCAAGGAGTGTGTGTGAAACCTTTACCTAAGATTGGCAGCTTTGATATGGAGGTGTTGAATAATGTTAGGGATGGTATCTGTATGGTGAAATCCTTAAAGAAACGTGTAAGGTATAATGACTGTTTGAAACTATGGCAGCATGAGAGGAACACGTGGTTAAGTGGTGTGCTCGCGCCGCTAAATAGTGTCACGAGCACGACGCAAAAGAGCGTGCCGCAGGCACCACCAGGGAGCGCACCCACGACGCAAGTTAGTGTCGGGTGCGCGCAATCAGGGAATGAGCATGCGCCACAAGGTAGCGTTGCCCAAGGTATTGCTGTTAGCTCATGTGCGCCTCCGCAGCCTTATGCGATGGTAAAGTCGATTCCGAAAATGATAAAAATGTAACAAGTAATTTGTACCCTATCCTGAGTAATCATAAGGAAAATGTGTGTATAGATGATGAACCTATTGAAATGTCAGCCATTGCATATGCTGTAAATCTATTAGAGACAGCACTGAACCGAGATAGGGAACCCACTGTATCAGCAGTAGTGGCCCCACCTAATGTAGTAGCAGAAATGATTCCACCAGCTGTATCAGCCGTGGAAACTGATGAAGGTAATATAGTGCGCCAAAGTAGCAGATTGAACCCCCAGAGTACCAAGATAAAAGGTCCCATAAGTAATCTTAAAAATAGCAAAGTGGAAGGTATGCATCCTGTCCGGACAATAACGGTTCCAAATGGGAATCCGGACGGACATGGTGTAGTACCCACAAGGGATGTAGCAATGCATTGTCCATGGACAAGAGCAGAGCTACATTCTATAATGACAGAATTTCCCGATCCCAGAAAAGAATTAGCTAAGTGCCAAAAATTTGTAAAAGTTTTAGGTAATGCTCATGAGCCAACCCACAAAGATTGGCGAGTGGTATTACGTGCATGTCTTCCATCCAATACCAACGTGAAAAAGTTTATCACGGATTGTGTATTGGATGGAGATGGCCCTTTAACTGATGAGAATAATCATAGTAACATCACTCGTATAGTTACCCATTGGCCGTATATTTCCCAGTTGTAGTGAACTGGAGTAAAATCTTCACCATTAGACAGAAAGAGAGAGTCTGCAGCAGATTATTTAACCGAGCGCTGCTGACTATCACCCAATATACAGGTATAGAAGATATAAAAGATAACACCCATCATAGGGAAGTAGCTGTCACTGTACTCATGGATGGTTTTAAAAACAATCTAAAGACTAGGGTTCAAACCTCTCAGCCTAACTGGAGGGGATTTACTGTAGATACCCTCAGGGAATCAGCTATACAACATGATAAAAACATCCTCAGGAAGAGAGAAACGCAAAGTGAGAAGCTAATGGCTGTTCAAGCTTTAGAAGGATTGTACACCCAGCCACAAAACCCATATCCATATGCCCAGTCACAAACCCCACATCACCCACAACCACAAACTTTTCACACACAACAATCTACTCTGCGACAACTAATATGTTTCACATATAACCAGAGAGGACACCTAAGAAGACACTGTCCAGAGAGGAATTGGGGGACATATAAAAAGAAAATGCATAAATTCACACCAAACGGTACCCACAGAATGCAGGAGATTTTAAGCAATCACCTGCTCACATAGTGGCCGTGAAAGCTTTACTAGAGAATGATGGTCAGGTCATAACTGTAGTCTACAGCCAGTCAGGTTAACAGAGAGTACTAGGAAAGAGCCTACCATGACAGATGTAGCTGGTACTAAACACACTTTTCTTGAAGACACAGGGGCGACCAGATCTGTTCTAAATTCTCCATCAAATTTACAGGTGGCCAACAAGACAGTACCAGCAATGGGAGTAACTGGTAAAGTGCAGCATTATCCTTTAACCAAATCCGCAGAGGTTACTATCGGGCCACTGCATACCAGGCATTCTTTTCTCCTGGCAGCAGCAGCTCCTGCCATCCTGCTGGGAATGGGATGTGTCATTTACTGTACCCCTGATGGTATATTCCTAGATATCCCAGAGAAGGTTGCGCACGAGGTAAGGGATATATCGGACACTCCCCAAAGGTTAATGCTTCACTCTACCGTTTCAGAACAAAGCCCAAACCAAGTAAAAGAGATGCTATCTCAAATACCGGGTTCACTTTGAACCAAGGATGGACAGGACACTGGATTAATGGCAAATGTATCTCCTG
The DNA here is from genome assembly GCA_031769625.1 of Taudactylus pleione. NCBI lineage: Eukaryota > Metazoa > Chordata > Amphibia > Anura > Myobatrachidae > Taudactylus > Taudactylus pleione. The sequence continues at coordinate 144,037 of JAUIMM010000983.1, forward strand.
TAGTTGTAAATTTAAAAAGTGGTAGGCAAGCTCCAAAAATCCCTCCGTACCCGTTAAAGGTAGAATAAGGGGTTTATCCCATAATTGATAGGTTGTTACAACAGGGGATTTTAATTCGTACAGCTAGCCCAACCAATAGTCCAATTTTTCCAGTAAAGAAGGTTGGGGGAGGGGCTATAGGTTAGTACAGGACCTTAGGGGTGTAAATAAAGTTGTTGAAAGACAATTCCCCGTAGTGCCAAATCCAGCTGTCATCCTTATGCAAATCCAACCATCTGCAACCCACATCACTGTCATAGACCTGTGTTCTGCATTCTTCTCTGTCCCTCTTCACCCTGACTGTCAGTACCTATTTGCATTTACATACAGAGGCGTACAATACACTTGGACATGATTGCCCCAGGGCTTCATAGACAGCCCCAGTATTTTCTCCCAGGCTTTACACGACTGTTTGCAATCTTTTCAACCTACCAATGGATCTGTTCTAATTCAATATGTAGACGATTTATTAATGTGCTCTGATTCATTTATGTCATGTTTGCATGATACTAAACTGTTGTTGCTTCATCTCTCACAAACAGGGCACAAGGTTGCAAAGGACAAATTACAGCCATGCCAGACTAAGGTTAAATACTTGGGACATTGCCTAACCCAGGGGTTACGACATCTGACAAATGACAGAATCCAAGCCATACAGACTTTGACACTGCCGCAGAACCAGCAGCAAATCCGTACCATCTTGGGCATGTATGGATACTGCAGAGCATGGATCCCAGGTTTTTCTATTTTGGCATTACCATTGCAGGAATTGGTATCATCCTCAAAACCTGACCGTGTCACACATACTGAGGAGACAGAGCAGGCTTTCCTTAATCTTTTTATTATATCCAAAATTCAGTACAAGTTACATACATACAAAAACTGTTACAACAAATGTATATCTTGCATTATAAAGAACATACATATGCAATAAAGTACATACATTTTATGAAATATTGAGTATCTGAATTTTGTCTTTTTTACATTTTATGGGGAAAATAAATAAATTTAAATAATAATAAAAATACAATAAAATAAGTAAAGTAAATAAAGCTATAGAAAATAAAATATGAGAATAAAATAAAAAATGAAGATGAATCGTCTTACAATCCTCATAACAACATATAATAATTTTATATTCTGTTAGCTATTCCTCAATGAGAATAAGTCCTACAAAGTGATATCATTATGTACCGATCCCAGCTATCAAGTTATTCGTCTCATCAGAGACCAAGTGGTATTGTCAAAAACTTTCAGAATATTATCGGATGTAGTAATGGGTAAAAAGTCTAAGTATATTTCCCATTTCAAGATAAAGGTCTTGACTCCTCTTTCAATATCAAAAAGAGCAGCGCGTCTTTCAAAATATATTACATTCAACAATTCAAATTTCAACATTTCTAAAGACGTCCCGTCTTTAGAAATGTTGAAATTTGAATTGTTGAATTCAAAATCCCCTTGATAGCCAATACTGTAAAATCTATTTTTTTGCTCGGGTTATAATGGTCATTAATAATGGCAACAATGTATTTTGAATTCGATTTGGAGCCCAGGAGGAAAAATCTGCTAATAGGAATGCTTCCCAAGAAAAAGGAAGATTGCTCTTTTTAATCTGTTGGACAAAATTATGAACTTTATACCAAAATTTCTTGACCTTAGAGCATTGCCATATATTATGAATAAAGGTACTAGAAGATGAGGGGCATTTTGGACAACAAGCAAATTCAGGGTCTGAGTTGGTAATTCTGCTCCATTGTGCTTGGGAAAGATAGGCTCTTTTAAGAAATTTGATATGAATTTCTTGGAGTTTAGCTGATTTTAGCCATTTTAGGATCGATGGGAGTTGGTTCATGGTTCTGTTGGAAAATATAAAATGTATATATAATACTTTGAAAAACTGTAAGTAAACCACTTAAAGTGATTAACATGTTGGGATACTGAGAAGTATTCCCTGCATAGTAAAACCTTGCATAGTGACATAGTTGTCTAACTTCATAAAAAATTAACTTCTAGGAAACAACAGCAATCTTTCTAGAATATAATCTCCTAGACATCAACCTCCATAGATTGCAATATAACTAACTATATGACGTACTCTACCTAAAAACGGTAAGAGAATATCGGACATATATTTAAATACATATAAACAAATTGAAACCGTAATTTGTTATCAGTAATCAATCAAACTGAGTTTTTTTTACTGGACACAAAATTGTAATAATGCACATCATCTAGTTAATTGTATACATTGCCCATTCAAGTAGATGAAGCTGCGGATTCAGCTTCTTCCTCTTCTAGGTACGCCATCGCATCTGCAGCGTTTGTAAAGTCCTTTGGGCCCGAATCCTGAAATAGGCGAAGTCTCTCTGGCAAAGCAGTGCAAATTTCCTCTGGGCTTTTATCAGCTTCGAGCACACAGGAGCCATTTCCTTACGTGTACAGGACACTTCCACAGAATAGTCCTGAAACATCAACAGACGATGATTCTGCCATTCAAGATTACCCTTTTTACGAGTTGCAGTCCATATTGTTGACTTATGAACCGAATTAAGGCATCTGAAAATAACTGTACGAGGGCGTTTGGTTTCACGAAAAGGACCAAATCTATGTGCCCTTTCAACTGCAAAGTCAGGTATTTCTGAGGATAGTTCCAATGATTGCAATAAATCTTTATGCAGAAAAGAGAGAAGCCCCGGGCCCTTGATTTGTTCTGGGTGGCATACTATACGGAGGTTGTTCCTCCGAGAACGATTTTCCAAGTCGTCTACTTTATTTAAGAGATGAAGTGTAGTTTTCCGCTCCTGATCCAATTGTTGTTGTAATTCGAAAATAGCTTGTTCATGCTCTCAATTTTATGCTGGTTAGTAACTACTTTGAGGCCTGTAGAATCTAGATGTCCTCTCAAGTCTTTAATTGCAGCTGCAAATTTATTAGTCTGCGATTCCATTATAGGGGTGATAGTGTCTTTTATGGCTCGAACCACATCTTCATAGGTTAGTGACTTATTAGTATCCATAGCAGACATATTTGTAGCCTGACGTGCAGATCCGGAAGAATTTGGGAGTAAACAAAATGCCTACCGTTTTGTGGGCGGCCGCACTGGCATCATCAGTGATGTCAGTGGGGAGCTTCCTGCTCGATCAGAGCAAGAAGCTCCCTGGGGCTTGCGAGTGCCCAGACCCAACCTTAGGGTCTGGTCGCAAGCCCCGATGGTCGCGATGGTTTTGACCATCGCGACCATCACCCTGGTTGCTAGCTAAGCTGTGGGTGGTAACCCACAGCTTAGCTTGCGACCAGGAGGCCGCACAAAAAAAAAGAAGCGCCCGCCCCCATTCAAAGAGGGCGATCGCTTCTTGTGACCGCCTCTGAATGAGGTCCACTATCCTTTGGGGTTTACAGTGCATGCACATTCAAGGTCTGGTCAATGTAAGTAATGGGAGAATTAGGGCTAGGTGTAGGGTATTATGGGGAGGAAGCAAATACAGCTGGTCTGGAGACCCCTCAGAGAGAAGGGATCCAAGCCCCCCAACTACTGTACAACCCACTGTTCTGCTGCTGATGACAGGGAAGCCCACTGCTGCCAGAATGTAGGGTTCAGGAGAGTGTGGGTAAGAGACTCGTGCAGGGATTAGTGAGGTGTAGGAATCAAGTATAGTACCTGGATAGAGAGGTCCCCAGTTAACTCCAGTATAACATCCATGAGTCAGCCCAGCATTTTGCAGGACCTGCTGCTGAGGCTGATGAATACAGAGGGAGGGCTGCTGCTGCCGTCGTTGAGGGAGGTACATGGCTGCTGCACGCTGAGAACACGCAGGGGGGCTTTGCTGAGGACGGTACGCATTGAGAACGCACAAGGGAGGTGCCGGTGCTGAGAACGGGGAAGGGATACACTGCTGCCAACGTAAGAGGGACTTTCGACACCGGCGCTGAGGACACCGGGGGCCCGCTGCTGTCAGCGGTGAGAACGCGCGGGGGTTGCTGGCGCTGAGGACTGGAAAGGGATCCACAGCTGCCGGCGCTGAGCACACTGGGCACTGCACTGAGGATGGGGGAGGGGTTTACTGCTGCCAGCACTCGGGACACAGGGGGGCCCACTGCTGCCAGCATTGATGGGGGGCCCAGCGCTGAGGACAGGGGGGTTCGAGGCTACTGGTGCTGAGGATGTCGAGGCCCGATGCTGGCACGGCTGAGGATGGAGGGGCCCAGCACTGAGGACGGGGGCTCGATGCTGCCGGGGCTGAGAACGGGGGCCTGATGCTGCTGGGGCTGAGGATGGAGGAGCCCGATGCTGTTGGCGCTGTGGAGGGATGGTCCCGATGCTGGCGGCGCTGAGGAAGGAGGGGCCCGATACAGCTGGCAATTGAAGTAGTCTGACTCTGCATGGCCCCGCCTCCCAGTTAAAGTGGGCGGAGTTGCAAAGCAGGTGGACCCATCGGGGATTTACCCGACTCCCCGGCGGCCCAGTCCGAGCCTGATTGTTTATACACCACATGCTGTTTCTGCACTGCTGAATTCTGCCCAAACCCGACATGTTTCCTCAGCTAGGTTCACTACATGGGAATTAGCTCTAATGGCACCTGCAAATAATACCATTAAACCGTGTAATACGTTAAATCCAGCAACGTACTTGCCATATGTGCCTCGAGATGCACAAAGGGTGGAGAGATGTGAGTTGCTGATTGAAGGTGAGTTTTGCAGGTACAGTGACAAACATGATTGTATGGAGTATTTAAATCAGACCTTTACTGTGTTAAAGTTAGGATATGACGCCTTCTTGTCCAGAGACGCCATTTTGTTCAAGACACCATTTTGTTAATGTGATTCCATTTTCTAATATTCTTGTGTGGAACAGACACAGAAGTTATTTCAAATGCTGAATTTCTCTGGAGAAAGGCAGAGACAGGCACAACTTCACTGATAACCATGCTTTGATGTACGTAAACTCTTTGATTTATACGTTTTTGGGAGTTAATTTCTGACATACGATATCTCTTGTGCTTATTAGAATGTATCAACTGATCCTCATACTTATTGTCATCTTAGTAATTGGCTTATGTGTCAGGTGTGTTCCTAAGGTATTGAAGTGTGGAAAATGTACAAGGGCGAACAGAGAAACCGAGATGATGGTGGTGAGCAATGATATTATGGATACCAAGGTCAAGGAAGAACTGTATTATAACCCTGAATTAGAATGTACCATCAGATGATGAAATATAAAAATTGTGTGGTCATGCATAGATGTATTATTAATGTTATTTTTAAACATCCTAGATAATGTATTCTCAATCCCTCCAAAACTTCCTTTATAGGTTTGATGAAACCCCACATCCCACCAATGATTCCTATAGATCTGCAGATGGCGTATAAGGGTTGTTTTACCTTCTTTTTGAAACGCATTATTAATGGTTCAGTGACCTACTTGTGTTGCACCATTTATAACCTTGAGTAATACATTATTATGCATGGCTACAAAAGGTTAAGAACAGAGTGTGATAGCTTGTTGATTTCTATCAAAGGGTGGTCTGTCAAAGCTGGAAGATTGGCTGAGATCAGATCTTTGAAAATATTTGAAGATGCCATGTTTGCGTTGTTTGCACGATGCTATCTGGCATAGTCAGTATAATATCATTGTGCACGGCGCTATTTTAGCATTGTGTACATCTGCCGTGTTACTGCACACTGTTAAAGTCTTTACATAATAAATGCACATGAATACACATATATATGTAAAGACTTTATATATTCAGTGCTGACAGACAAGTCTTGTGGACATGTCTGGGACTAGTAATTGGAATACACAAAGATACTGTGAGGTGCAGACGAGTGTTTTAAATGAACCATTGTCTTTAAGTCTGACTATCATTGTATGCCTAAACGAACTAGTATTTACATTTCCAAGTAGGCTGGAGAGGCCTTTGATTACATTGTGATTCCATCAAGTGTCTGCTGGCCATCTCTGATAACCTAGTTCAGACAGAAGTAATAATAATACCAGTTACTGTTTAAAGCTATATATATATATTTATTTATATATACACTTAAACGATCGCATGTGTATCCACAATGTATGCACACATATACACAGTTGCTATTGTAAATAAAAACACACACACAACGCATGTTTTGCGCTGTACACAACCCCTGCATACAGCGCACCTTTTACGCTGCATGTAGATGCATAATGCATACTTGCATATAATCATAAACATACACGCACTTATAAAAGGTTCCTGCACATTATGGTCTGTATTAAAGTTATTAATTATGATGTACAATGTATGCTTTTAATATCTAAGGTTTAGTACATGATAAGCAGACCATATTTGGTACCATTCTAAACCACTGTTTATTTGCAGATCTCCAGTTCCATCGGCAAGGAGATTATTATTATTATTATCCTTTATTTATATGGCACCACAAGTGTTCTGCAGCGCCTTACATAGTACATAAAACTAATATGTGAACAAAAAACAAACAAGTAACTTACAGTACAGTGAAGGACATTATATACATTGCTGCAATAGTGATTAAAACACTCACAATAAGCAGCAGGGAGTTGGCAGAGAAGTGTTAGGTGCCCTTATGAGGAGTAAGGAGTAGAAGAAAGTGTAAGAAGCACATGAGGGAAGAGGTCCCTGCTCATGAGATCACAACATGCGTCTGCAAGTTATGGATTCTAGAGAATTAGGTTAGAATGTACTTTGTATGTAGTGTCTTTTGATTAGTTAAAACACACACAAAGAGCTGCTGGAGGCCTGAACTACCACTGTACAAACTGACCTAAGAACTGTATCGTAACAGAAGAACCAAGAGCAAGAACCAATGGGATTGTGCCAACTCGTTTCTATTGTACTGTTCACTCTCTGTAGGGTATATATTCAAGCGCTCTACGTCCAGCAGTTAGGCATCATATTCTTTCTTTTGATGGAGGCTTCACGTTTGATGCCGGGAGATCTGTATCCAGAGCGCTTGCGTATGTATCGACTGTATTTTCGAATGTATAATCTTTTGCGCTAATTGTATTTAGATCAAGGCGTGTAACAAATTCTTTTAATGTGAATAATAACTTTTTGTGCTTTGGAACCACACTCAAAGTCTGGAAAGCAATTATTTCTTGTGCGACTTGCAACACTAAATAGCGATATTTGGGTAAAGATTATTAGGTATTCATACTGTTTACAAATGTTTTGCAAATTAGTAATGTGTTAGCAATAACCACTCCAAACTAACTCGCAAGTACGTTCAATAGAAAACAATACAACACAGAAATTTACTAAAATCATGCATGGAAAATCATTTCTCAAAACAAGTAGTCATACAGTAGTTGATAAGTGGCAAACAAAAGACCCCTAAACCATGTGTAAATAGCAACAGAAGACATGAATGCTACCTACACAAGTGCACAAGCCTACTCAGTGCCCAATCTGTATTTCCCTACTGGGGGTGCTGGGCCACTGATGACTGGCACTCTGTGCCCATGTAAAGCCCCGTTCAATCAGCCTTGTTGAACAGTTCCCCAAAATCTCCCCAATCATTAAAACAGTGTTCTGTACCTGCGGGTCCGATACAACGCGGGGTACAGTGTGATTCGGCTACAGTGCATGTCTGATGCAGTGCAGGTCAGATAGTGTGGGTTGGATATACCAATAATGCACTTGCTGTGACAGCGGTGTTGGCAGTGCGGGGATGCCGGCGGTGTCAGTGCGAGAATGGCAGTAGTGTCCTCAGTGCAAGGGTGCTGGTGGTGTCGACAGTGCAGGGGAGGACTGATGATGTCTTCAGTACGGGGGGTGGGGTGCTGGCAGGGTGTCAGAAGAGCAGGGGTGCCAGCGGTGTCCTCGGTGAGTGGCTGCTGGCAGTATTGGGTGGTGACCGTGTCCTCAGTATGTGGGGGGGCAGTGCAGGGGTGCAGGCGGTTCCCTCAGAGCGGGGGTGCCGGCAGTGTGGAGTGCTTACGGTGTCCTCAGTACAAGGGGCGACAGTGTCCCCAGTACAGGGTGCCAGTTTTGTCTGCAGAACAGGGGTGCCCTCAGCGTGGGGGTGCCGGCAGTGTCCTCAGTGTGGGGGGATGGGCGGCATCGTTCTTCCTCTTCCTGTGGCCATTGAAGTCTATGGGCAAGCACTTTATTGTCCAATCTGCGGCAAGCCCTTAGACTTCAATGGGACTTTGAAAATGGCCGCTCGAGGCAAAACTCCAAGATCCAACAGCGGGATCTCGAGGTTTTGCCTTGATTAGGGATCCGGGGAGATCCGAGCTGTGTTTTGATCTCTGAAGTTCTGATGGGCTCGGTTTCCTGAGAACTGGGCCCGCTCATCTCTAAAAAATATGTATTGGAACACAATTCATATAACAGACACTGACTCATTTAATAATACAAAATAAAATAAAGGTAACTAGGTGGCACTAAAAAGTCAGATAATAAATACAAGAAAACAGAAAAAGGAAAAATACCAGGTGCTAAGAGGTAATGAGTTTGTCCAACCAAAACGAGCTAGATGTAAATGTATTAATGCCGATGCAGCTAACCCAGAAAACGGGGGAGCTGGTTCCTCCAAAAAAAGAGATAGAAACAAAGAAAAAGGAAAGTGCTGCGGCAATAATATAATGTAATTTTATAGATATTATTAAAATAGATACATATATTCAATTGATAATTCAATGAAATGAAAAACAACAATAATAACAAAATCTCCTACAGGATAGGCAATTGAGCTCAATGAAATCTACAATAAAGATCTTGTGTGCACACAGTTATGTAGTCAATAGGGCCAAGCAACAGTACAATTAAAAAATTGAAATCTATATCGTGCTTCCAGTGGATAATCGTTAAGGTCGCAAAGCAAGACAGGTTAGGGTCATAGGCAGATGTCCATAATAGGCACAGTTGTTAGTAATCAGTGAATATGGCAGCATACCCCGGTAATGGGTTAGTATGAATTGAATGTTGTTAGTGACATATAGCAGTTCAGAGTAGCAGACAGAGGAAAATGGTGACCTCAAAATAGTCTCAGAATTAAATAATAAAACACCTCTAATGATGCATGGGAGCAATCCACAAACTCCTAGGTGCTTATATCAAATTCAATGTTAAGGCAAATAGGTCTTAATGAGCTGATACCGGCGTCCCGGTCAGCTAATATATATATATATTGATAATCCACCAATAGAATCCCTCAATAGGGGTACCTTACAGCTGCCACTGAGTGGATGATGCTGAGAGTTCTGGACGGGGCCAGGGTCGGGAACAGCCGCTCACAAATAGGTGCCCTCACACATGGGGATCCGTTCACCAGCAGGGCTAGCGGTGGAGCCGTAGCTGCCTCGGCAGGCAAAGTCACACTGCGGGTGTCCAGCCGTCCTCGTTCATGGTCCCTCAGAGTCAGCCGGTCTATACGTGATGATGCAGACTATGTCTTCCTTCTCACCACTCCAGAGGTCTGCTTGTCTGCCTGTCCTCTGAGCTGTCACTGTAAGTCAGCGTGCACTCGTGTTGAATGGGTGCCCAGCGTCTCCTGTCTCCTAGCTCAATAGTGCACTTCCTGGTAGGGAACACCTGACACGTTTCTCAGCCAATCAGCAATGCCGTTTCATCAGAGGCATGAATGATAATAAATACAAACACTTAAAAATGTAAAATTAATTGAAATAAAACCTAAAATATTAATAAACAGAATGAGTCTCACTTTTTCTGGCTCGACCGCTTCCTCGGGTAGTGAATGACAAGTGAGCAAGAAAGGATTAAATAAATTAGCCTTTTAATTGAAAATGGCAGATTGCATAATGGATGTCTGGGAAACAAACAATAAGAGATATGGTAAGAACTTACCCTTGTTATCTCTGTTTCTATGAAGTCCATAGGGTTCCACAGGATACCTTGGGGTATAGGTGATGACGTCAGGCATTGGGCACCACAGAGTTAAGTTTCTTCATCCTCCCAGGATGCACTGTGTCCCTCTGCTATACCCGCCCCCAAGCCTCAGGCATCTCAGTTACGTTACAAGCCATAGGGCGGAGGAGGAGAAAAGAGAGAGAACAAAGTCTGGAACACACAAGAATCACATTCTCACCAGAAGGAGACGGAAAAACCGGTGACCAGAGCAAAGCCCATCTGCAGAACAGGTGCAACTGGGCGGGAGTCCTGTGGAACCCTATGGACTTCGTAGAAATAGAGACAAGTTCTTACCATATCTCTTATTTTCTACTGCAGGGTCCATAGGGCATCCACAGGATACCTTTTGGATGTCCCAAAGCAGTATCCTTTAAGGGTGGGGATGCTCTTGAGAGGCGTAGGTATCAAAAGCATAATACCATATGAAAGTATGGACAGATGACCACGTGGCAGCCTTGCAAAGCTGAACCGCTGAGGCACCATGTCGAGCTGCCCACGAAGAACCCACAGACCTAGTGGAATGAGCCCTAACCGAAGTTGGAACGGGAAGACCTTCATGTACATAAGCTTCAGAAATAGCCAGGCGAATCCATCCTGCCAACGTTTGTTTAGTGGCAGGCAAACCCTTCTTCCGAAAGCCATGAAGGACAAGCAAAGAGTCCTACTTCCGAAAAGAAGTGGTGCGGTCGACATAGAGCTTTAAGGCCCGCACCACATCCAAGGTAGCCTCACCAATCGAAAGGTCCAGCGAATTAAAGGCTGGTACAATAATTTCCTTGTTGATATGGAAACTAGATACTACCTTCGGAAGAAATCCAGGATGGGTGCGAAGCACAGCCCTGTTCCTATGAAAAATAAGAAATGCAGGTCTGCATGACAGAGCTCCCAATTCCGAGACCCTTCAGGCCGAAGCAATGGCCAGAAGGAAAACAGTCTTAAGCGTAAGCCATTTTAAATCCACTGAGCCCAGTGGTTCCAATGGCGGTCCTTGAAGAGCCCTTAGGACCACAGCCAGTTCCCAAGGCACCACAGGTGGAACAAAGGGAGGCTGAATACTTAGTACACCTTGCTTAAGGGTGTGGACATCAGGGAGCGTAACAATCCTATGATGAAACCAGACTGACAGGGCAGACACCTGCACCTTCAGAGAAGCAAGGCGAAGACCATGATCAGCCTGTAGGAAAGCCAACACTCTGGATAGCCGGAACACCCGAGGAGCATAACCTCTAGGGCAACACCACTGAAGAAAGTATGCCACACACTATGGTAAATTCTTGCAGATGAAGGTTTCCGAGCTCTTAGCATGGTTTGCACTACAGAGCCGGAAAAACCCCTGGACCTCAAGAGGGCAGTCTCAATAGCCACGCTGTCAAAGACAGCCGATCCAGGTCCAGATAAAGACAAGGGCCCCGAGATAACAGGTCCGGACGTTGAGGCAACAGCATCGGAGTGTCTACTGAGAGACTCCGAAGGTCTGAGTATCAGTGCCGTCTGGGCCACGCTGGAACTATCAGCAGGAGCGTGCCGCCTTCTTGCCAAAGTTTCATAGCACTCTAGGAAGAAGGGAGAACGGAGGGAAGAGGTATGCATACTGGAAGATCCACCTGACCAACAGGGTGTCCACTAGATAAGCTTTTACGTCGCTTGTTCTTGACCCAAACACCGACAGTTTGTTGTTGTGTCGGGAGGCCATGAGATCTATCTCTGGTAGGCCCCACTTGTTCACCAGTAGCTGAAACACCTCCTGGTGAAGAGACCACTCTCCTGGATGCACGTCTTGATGGCTGAGAAAGTCTGCTTCCCAGTTGAGGACTCCTGGTATGAACACTGCCGATAGTCCAGTGAGATGCATTTCCGCCCAGTCTAGAATGCGGGACACCTCTGTCAGAGCTGCCTGACCGTGGGCCCCTCTTGGTGATTTATATAAGCCACCGTGGTGGCGTTGTCTGACTGTACCTGCATGGGTCTTCCGTGCAGGACCTGTCTTGCCTGCTGGAGAGCCTTGACAACTGCTCGAAGCTCCAATATGTTTATTGGAAGAGCAGCTTCTGCTGGTGTCCACCTTCCCTGGAAGAAGTGAGGACCCGTCACCGCTCCCCAGCCTCGTAGACTGGCATTTGTCATCAGAAGGACCCAGTCCGCAATCCAAAAGGGATGCCCCTTGTTCAGATGAGTAGTCTGCAGCCACCAGGCTAGAGACAGTTGTACCTCCAGGGAAAGCACTATTGTCTGTGTCTTTATCCGCTGGGGCAACTTATTCCATCTGGAGAGGATCAACTTCTGCAGAGGTCTGGAGTGGAACTGGGTGAACTCCACCATGTCAAACATTGACACCATGGAACCCAGCAATCTCATCGCCGAGTGAATAGACACCCGGCGACTCTGCAGGCAAATGCGAATCTTTGTCTGTAACACAGAGATCTTTTCCTCTGTCACAAAGATCCTCTGATGTTGGATCCTAGATGGATCATCCTCTGTGATGGCACCAGGGAGGACTTCTTCCAATTTATCAGCCAGCTGTGAGTCTGCAACACAGAGACTGTTAGTTGCAGATGGCGCTGAAGTATTTCTGGAGACTCTGCCAACAACAGGAGGTCGTCCAGATAGGATAACAAGCGAACCCCCTGCATCCGCAGGTGAGCTGCCATAACTTTGGTAAACATATGAGGCGCCGTGGCCAGACCAAAAGGCAGTGCCTGAAACTGGTAATGATCTGCAAACCTGAGGAAGTGCTGGTGCGCTGAGGTAATAGGGATATGCAGGTAAGCATCCTGAATATCCAGCGACACCATGAAATCCCCAGTCTCCATCGCTAAAATGATGGAACGCAGGGTCGCCATCCTGAAACGAGGAACCTTCAAAAATTTGTTGAGAGATTTGAGATTGAGTATTGGCCGGGAGGACCCATTGGGTTTCTGTACCAGAAAAAGATTGGAGTAATACCCCAATACCCCCTTTGAGACAAAGGAACCGGCACTGTGACCCCTGCCTGGAGCATAGTGCACAATACCTTCTTGAACTCCAGGGCCTTGTCCTGATTGGACTGAAGAACCGTGGTGAAAAACCGACTGGGAAGCCTTCGCCGGAAGGAGAGGATGTACCCCTGAGAAACTACTTCTCTTACCTAAGTGTCTGAAGTGGTCAGACACCAGCATTGGGCAAATCAAAGAAATCGGCATCCCACTTTGGGGTCCCCCAAAGAGAGGCCCGTCCCGTCAGGCTGAAGGCTTGTCGTCGGACTTGGGAGCAGGACGTCTGGTAATCCAAGCCTGTTTCTTTGGCTTTGCAGTTCTCCTGACTCCTGTCTGTCTTGGAAAGGACTGTACCTTGGACTTACCCTGGGTTCTATAAGGCCAAAAGGATGAAGAACCCGACCCTGATGGGACCGTAGCTGATGGCAGACACGCAGACTTTGCTGCCGCCAGATTGGCCACAATTTTGTCCAGATCAGGTCCAGATAGGACTTGTCCATCAAAAGGCAAGTATTCCAAACCCCGCTTTGAATCTACATCCGCCTTCCAAGACCGCAACCATAAGGTGCGGCGAGCTGCCACTGTCGCCGAGGAGATCCTGGAAGCATGGAGACCGATATCTAAGGCCGCCTCATTAATATAAGTGGCTGAATCTCTTAAGTTTCCCACTAACTCCACCTGTTCAGGTGACGAGTCAGTGTCCAGAGACGCCTGCAAGCTATCAGCCCAGCGTTCCATGGCTCTAGCCACACAGCCATAGCCTGTCTGGATGCCCCCCCCAGCAAGGGAATAAATGGACTTCAGGCATATTTCCACCTTACGATCCGTGGCATCCTTAAAGGAGAACATGGATGGCATGGGCAGTGTAGCATTCTTCACAAGGCATGTGATATGAGAATCCACTTGTGGAGGGGTTTCCCATTTTGAGAAATAATTGTCTGCAAAGGGGTATGCAACGGCCAAACACCTTTGAGACTGGTACCGCTTACCCGGGTTTTTCCAAGCCTCCTCTAAATGGTCCACTAGCTGACCCGAAAGAGGAAATACAGTGGCATCACCCTTAATATCCTTAAAGAAGGCATATTTTGATTTAGTCACGGGAGGATCATCCTCATCTATAACTAGAGCCATACAAACTGCACGTATAAGGCCCGGTATATATACCTTAGACTTAGACTCCGCCTCTCTTACACGGAAAGTCTCTTGGTCAGAAAGGTCTAACATTTCACCGTCATCAGTGGTCACATCATCTTGATCATATTGTGTGGTCTGAGATGGCAAAGGTCGCTTATGCGGCCGCAATGAAGTCTCTCCCTGTAAAACGTCTGACAGGTGTTGCACCGTATTGGACAGAGAGCTGACCCACACGGGCTCAGGTGTGACCTGTGGGGGGGAGAGCAGGAGACTCTGGGGTACCACCAATTGCCTGGGGAACCCCTGCATGGAAGACCACACCATTGAGTGCTGTGAGATCCCCATCTGCGGTAACGCAGGGGGCATCGCCTGCAGGCCCCCCAGGGTAGTAAGTGCCTTAGCAAAACAAGTCCATGGTGACTCCTGCACAGGTGCCGTGACAGAAATAGGGCGTGACATTAAAAAGCACGCCATACATAGCCCCTCAGAATTTCCATCACCATCCACCAATTGTACCTGACATATGATACACTTTGGCTGCAGAGGAAAATTGTGCTCGCTATCAGACATAGTGAAAGGAGCTGTATGTGACCCACCTCACCAAACAATCTGTGTAAAGTGAGGTAACAATGCCCTGCAATACCGCACCGCAAGGTTTTTGAGCAGAGAAGACAGGGACAGTTAAAATGGTTGATAGTAGAAAGTGAAAGTACAAATAGCAGTATAGCATTAAGTCACATACAATGCAGAACAACCCTGCACTATTAGCGCTGTGATCAACTACTCAGGACACAGAGCCTGGTAGGAAACAGCGCTGCATACGCAGACCTGTGCCACCGGAGAGGTATGCAGGGGGGACCCGGACCGCTAGTCACCGCTCACCGCATCCAGCAACGTTTGCCATGTAATTAAAATGGCCACTGAGGAGCAGAAGGAGGCCGGCCCGGGGGAGGAGCAGCCGCACTGGCTCAGACCGCTGTGGAGAGGCCATGTGCAGCGGGGGAGGTGCCAGCTGCTGTGCAGGGAAGGCGCGCTCCCCTGGCCTGCATTTAATCCCCAGGACGCCGGAGCATATTCTCACCACCGTGGCCTGCTGTCCCAGGGGGTAAGTGGAAGCGCAGGATCAGTACCTGGCTCCATGCTGCGACCAGTCCCCAGGGAGCCCCCTGCCTGGGGATTCAGGACTGTGTGTACCAGCGGGGACCCACCGCGGGACCCCGCCGCTTACCTGCGTCCCCGTAAATCCAGCCACAGTCCATGATTACCGGGGTCACCGCTAGCTATG
The DNA here is from genome assembly GCA_031769625.1 of Taudactylus pleione. Classification (NCBI taxonomy): domain Eukaryota; kingdom Metazoa; phylum Chordata; class Amphibia; order Anura; family Myobatrachidae; genus Taudactylus; species Taudactylus pleione. Next base: position 159,357 of record JAUIMM010000983.1, read on the forward strand.
ACCCCTTTTACCAACCAGCATCCCCAGATCGGTACCGGCGTTCGGGTACCGGCGGGGTCGAGGAGTGACAACATGGACGTCAGCACTGACTGTTCATGCTGTACACTCTTAGTGTGCAGCCACAGCTGCCCAAGGAAACCTTCAGGGGCCTTGACAGACCTCCCTCTGTAGAGGTGCATCCGACAAAAACTGAGGCTCGGGGCGGGGTATAGCAGAGGGACCCCAGTGCATCCTGGGAGGATGAAGAAACTTAACTCTGTGGTGCCCGATACCTGACGTCATCACCTATACCCCAAGGTATCCTGTGGATACCCTATGGACCCTGCAGTAGAAAACAATGTATAGTAGAAAAGTGGATTTAGTCCTAATAAAATAAAATGTTTAGACAGAATAATTTGGTCCTAATGGACTTTGTGGGTGACTATAATTAAAATGTAACACAATGTGTGTGATGGAGGATATATAACTTGCATTTTAGGTTAGGTTGTCTCCTATAAGTGTAATTACTGACAATGTGTGTATTTTTCTTGTGCGGCCCAGTTAACCGGTATAGAATAGAAAGTGAGCTGAGGGACAGGAACCAGTTATTGGAGGCAGCAAATAGCAATTTGCACAGCAGTTTGATCAGCACAGAGGTGCGTGTGTCTGTATCTTTCACTCTTCATAAAAGCCTGAACTACAGAGCTGTCTAGTCAATGAAGAACAGCCAAGTTCAAAAGTATTTCTAATATTTTGTACAGAGAGAACTCTGGCTTTATTTTAATTAAAGCTGCTTTAAGCATACTCTCCCAAAAATATTTTATAGATATTGGCTTCTATGGTGGCATGTTGCCATTTCTGTGAAAATGTCTATCCCTCAAGATGCTTAACAATAAGGTTAGGACTGGTGGTCACTGGTCTTGGTCTATGTGAAGAGTAAAGTTCTTAAGTATGTGCCTAAAAAACATATTAACAGATGTCATGGCTTTAGCCCTGGTTAGATTGGACTTATCTCTAGGAGTACCCTAGTGTTGCCCCTATGGTTGCTACCAGCACTGGGAAAGATTGTATAGATTGTCACTAATGAGATAATTAATCTATACACTGATTTCTGTACATTGGATGTGAAAATGTTCTTGGTATATAACAAAGAGGCAAATAGTTGAAGATATAATGGAAAGCAAGAGTTTCAGAGTCAGAAGTCACTAAGGACAAGTATACTGACATTTATGCATAGATGTTAGATTTTAAAGCTGAGAAGAAACCGTGGTACCAGACTGCTTTTATAGCAAGTGGTGATCTTAAAGTGACAGTAAGCTAGTGAGTAGTGTGGACTAAAAATGAGGTCAGAGTGTAGGAAATTTATTCCACTGCTATAGGTCATGGGAGGTGGAGAAAGGTGTGGGTTTTCAATAGGAATGTTGAAGTCGTGTATGGAGGAAGTAAGTGATTATCTACCACACTTTCTTTCCTGCTAGTCATTGAAACCCCCTCCCTATTCTCACTGAAGTGTAAACCACCATATAACAGGTGAGCTGGAATAATTGTATCGGTCAGTGTGCCTTGTCTCACTGAGCCAACACGTTTACAGGGCATGATGTCCTATTGCCAACAATGAAAATATAGAACATAATAATGTTGACACCAAAATGTCATTGTCACCATGGCCAAATGTAGACTCGACACTGATATGAAGCAGACATGGTTATTAGTTCACCTTGTCTCATGACCTTTTATCCATGTTGGCAGAGAGTCAGAATATAAGCATATAATGTCGACATAGGTAAAATAAATGGTGACCAGTCATAATGTACAAATGTTCAAAATAGTGTCCCATTGGGGAAGTGCACTGGGCATGCACAATCAGGGTTCTGGTCATGCCAACCCAATTGTCTGATCTGCTTAATTGTCATATCAAGATGTGTAGAAGATGGTGTCCAAATGAGAGAAGTGCACTTCTTCTTGTCATGTCACCCATACATTCATATTTTCCTAAATGTTATATCTAGTTAAGGAAAATAAAATCCATTTAATTGTTACATAATAAAAATCTTAGAACCCCCCCCTCCCTCTAATGAACTTTAAACTGACTAAATGCGTGATCGTTATGTGCTACACCATAAATTAAATATTGATAAATGAATGACTAGCAAAGCAGCCTTCATCCACTTTTCTTTTGACATATCTATACACAGTACAGACATCTGAGTGGAATAGAAGTCTGGAAAAATATCTATTCTAAAGAACTTGAAATAGTCAAATTATAAATCTATTATATGAAACACTGATAGCGGGGGCGTAACTTCATGCCAGGTGCCCGGAGGCAAAATAGATGGTGGTTCCCCCTCCCCCTAATCCCCCTGGTGTATCCAGTTTGCTCTAGCCCCCCAGTGTCTTTCTAACTCCAGCCAGCCCCGTTCTCTCTCGAGTCAGCACTCCCAGTGTCTCTCCAGCTCCTTCCCCTGCATCCCTCCAGCTCCTCTTACCTTCTCCTGGGAAGTCTGGCTGCACCTGCCTGCCCTCTATTTGCTGCGGTTCTGTGACTACTGCGTTGCATATCTTCAGGCACCGCCAGCGGTTGGTGCAATAGTTTTTTTTGTTGCGAATCGCAATAAACAAAAAAAACATAATTGCACCGGTGGTGCCTAAAGACGAAACAGCAGCTTCCTGGACCCCAGAGTTCCATCTATAACCACCGCCTGTGCCTCTGGCATCAGTTATAGATGGATTTATCTGTGTGCCCCCCTTACAGCAGGTGCCCGGATGCCAATGACTTCACTGCCTCCAGAAGTTCCACCTCTGATTGATACTCTGATATTCTTGTTTGCAATAGCAGCTTACCGTGCTGTCAGTCTACAGCTGTGCTACCCCACCCAGTGGCAAACGCAGGATTTCCAGAAGGGGGGGGTTCCAAATGCTTTAATGTTAGAGCGAGTGTGGCCTGTCAATGAAGAGGGCAGAATTAGTACTTAACCAGCTTTAATAAGCGTCATACAAAGTGTATTGTGTGTAATAATTCCAGCATATATAGGACTAGTGATCACAGTAAGCCATTAGATGCGTCAGTAGGCCATTCTGCCGGAGCTGAATCTCCCCAGGAGATGTGGCCACATGTGTATTAGGCAAAGCTGACTGTGTGTGTGAGAATATGTAATGTTTGTTTTTTCGGTTGTTTTTCCTCCATTCACTCTAAAATCTAGCTTGTGCTGTATGTGTATTAGATTACAAAATACAAGCTTTTTTTCATATAATACTATCATTGCTTTCATTTAATAGAATCAAGTAACCGAGACTGGTCAACAATTAGATGCCGCAAAAGAAGAGATTAAAGAACTAAAGCGGCGTGCGGAGAAACATATGATGATTTTAGAGAGTAGAAACATTGACCCAGGCAAGTAAAATGTAAGATTAATAGACAGAGCAAATAAGCTATTGATGAACGCTCTCAAAAAGGAAAAAGATGTATATTATAAACTCCCATTCTCTTTATGTACTGTCTGTGGCGGGAGGTAGTCAGCATCCCGGCGTGCGGGATGCCGACATCCGAAATCACGACTGTTGGGATCCCTGCACCAGAATACTGATCGCCGATATCCCGGAGGTAAGTATCGGGCGTTAGGGGGAGGTTGGGTTTAGACACCGGGGAGGGGTAAGGTTTGGACTTGCCTCCTGCCCTTATAGGTGTCTGGATTCTGACTGTCGGGATGCCGCTGTCTGTATTCTGACCAGAGGCATCCCAACCGCCGGGATCTCATACCCAACCCGTCTGTGGCATATGACTTTATAAAATAAATAAAAATCAGCGCACACCTTTTGTCTATAATAAAATACACATTGTACATACATACATACATACTAACTATATATATAATATGTGTATATATATATATTATACTCACACACACTCTCTCACTTTCTTTCAAAAATAAGGAAATTTCTGTTTTTTTTTTCCATGAAGATAACATTAAATTAATCAGAAATACCCTCTATACATTGTTAATGTGGTAAATGACTATACTAGCGGTAAATGTCTGGTTTTTAAAGCAACCATCACTCCAGTGTTCTAATGGTACATTGTGTTTGCTAAACGCGTTAGAAGACTAATGGATGATTAGAAAACCCTTGTGCAATTATGTTAGCACAGCTGAAAATGGGTTTGCTTGTTAGAGAAGCTATAAAACTGGCCTTCCTTTGAGCTAGTTGAGTATCTGGAGCATCACATTGATGGGTTTGATTATACTCTCCAAATGGCCAGAAAAGAGAAATTTCATGTGAAACTCAACAGTCTATTCTTGTTCTTAGAAATGAAGGCTATTCCATGTGAGAAATTGCCAAGAAACTGAACATTTCCTACAACGGTTTGTACTACTCCCTTCAGAGAACAGCACAAATAGGCTCTCACCAGAGTAGAAAGAGAAGTGGGAGGCCCCGGTGCACAACTGTGCAAGAAATCAAGTACATTACAGTCGCTAGTTTGAGAAATATACGCCTCACAAGTCCTCAACTGGCAGCTTCATTAAATGGTACCCGCAAAACGCCAGTGTCAACGTCTACAGTGAAGAGGCAACTCCGGGATGCTGGCCTTCTAGGCAGAGTGGCAAAGTAAAAGCCATATCTGAGACTGGCCACTAAAAGGAAAAGATTAATATGGGCAAAAGAACACAGACATTGGACAGAGGAAGATTGGAAAAAAGTGTTATGGACAGACGAATCGAAGTTTGAGGTGTTTGGATCACACAGAAGATCATTTTTGAGATGCAGAAGAAGTGAAAAGATGCTGGAAGAGTGCCTGACGCCATCTGTCAAGCATGGTGGAGGTAATGTGATGGTCTGGGGCTGCTTTGGTGCTGGTACAGTGGGAGATTTGTACAAGGTAAAAGGGATTTTGAATAAGGAAGGCTATCACTCCATTTTGCAACGCCATGCCATACCCTGTGGTCAGTGCCTGATTGGAGCCAATTTCCTCCTCCAACAGGACAATGACCCAAAGCACACCTCCAAATTATGCAAGAACTATTTAGGGAAGAAGCAGGCAGCTGGTATTCTGTCTGTAATGGAGTGGCCAGTGCAGTCACCAGATCTCAACACCATTGAGCTGTTGTGGGAGCAGCTTGACCGTATGGTACGCAAGAAGTGCCCATCAATCCAATCCAACTTGTGGGAGGTGCTTCAGGAAGCATGGGTTGAAATTTCTTCAGATTACCTCAACAAATTAACAACTAGAATGCCAAAGGTCTGCAATGCTGTAATTGCTGCAAAAAGAGCATTCTTTGACAAAATCAAAGTGTGAAGGACAAAATTATTATTTCAAATAAAAATCATTATTTCTAACCTTGCCAATGTCTTGACTATATGTTCTATTAATTTTGCAACTCATTTGATAAATAAGTCAGTTTTCATGTAAAACACGATATTGTCTGGGTGACCCCAAACTTTTGAACGGTAGTGAGTGTATATATGAATAAAATACAAATTTGTTAAATATTGTAGAATTTATTCAAAATAATGGTGTACTCAATTATCAATTTATAAACAAATACTACCTATATGTGATCTGTTTAGTTGTGCAAATTAATAGCGGTATATACACAATACAACATAAAATATAAAAGGATAGTTCAGTTCAGGCTTATAGAGAATACGCCCTAGTGTTTTACTTCCACCTTAGGCTCCTTACATAAGCATCTCTGAATAGTAAACCTAAAGTGCCACATGCAGTATGAATAAGGTGCAGCATATAGGGTCTCATTCAGACCGGGTCGCAAGCGCTGATCGCTCGCAACCGGGTCGATGTTAAGGCCCTGCGCACGCAGAAATTCTCTCGCTCCGGAGCTCACTACAAAAGGGGCGGCTGTCGATGTTGATCAACAGCTCGCCCCGTTTTGTAGGCGGGTCAGGGGGGTGGCTACACAAACGGAACGCCTGCCGTTTTCTGGGCGGCCGCACTGGTATCAGCAGTGATGTCAGTGGGGACCTTCCTGCTCGATCAGAGCAGGAAGCTCCCCGGGGCTTGCGGTTGCTGAGACCCAACCTTAGGGTCTCGTTGCAAGCCCCGATGGTAGCGATGGTCTTGACCATAGCAACCATCAACCTGGTCGGTCGCTAAAGCTGTGGGTGGTAACCCACAGCTTAGCTAGCGACCAGGAGGCTGCACTAAAAAGCACAAGCGGCCGCCCTCATTCAGAACGAGCGCTTGCTTCTTGCGAGCCCCTCTGAATGAGGGCCATAGACTTGTAAGTCAACTTGTTAGTGGTTCTCTCCCTGAGAACTAGCTTATTTAACTAATGCAAATAAGCTGCAGTGTTCAATATTGATAAAGTGCTTCATACAGTCAACATAGCTATGCTCAGACTTTTTTTCAGTTGAACCTCCTGGTATACGTGGGAATCAGCGTGCAGTATAGAAGGGTACGTTACCCGATCAGCAGTATAATTTCATACCTTACCACTGTCAGTCCTCTGCGGACACCGCAGATGGGGTATGTTGCCTTCACTCCTCAACTCTGGTCCCAGGTGGCTTCTGTGTCTGCCGGCAGACTCTCCCGTACAGCTGTGTGAGTAATTCATGGTCTGTGCGGGATCCAATCGATTAATCTGATCTATGCATTTTGCCTAGTGTGGATTCTTCAGGATAAACAGATCGATTATTCAGCCTAGTTCCCTTCTAATAGTGCTCTGGAATTTCCTTACTGCCCTTATGATGCTGGATAGTACATTCACTTCTGCCCTCAGTTCATCCTCTGGTGAGTGTGTGTGTATATTTAATGTATATGTGTGTATATATAATGTATATGTGTGTATATGTATATGTGTGTATATATAATATAGGTACTGTGTATATTGCACATAGTACCTATATTATAATATAGGTGAATCCCATACAGACATACACCATAAAACATGAAAACTACTTAAATATGTATAAAGTAGTAATTTGTTTAAGAAGGGCTAAGGGATATTCTGAATTGATGGGGCTGTGGAGCTTTTCCTTCGAGGGTTATATTTAAGAGGAATTGATCTATAAGAGATTGAGAAATAGATTGGGCAAATTTATTTAAAGATCTATTGAAAATATTGAGCAAGTTCCAGGTCTATATTTAAACCTTTTGGGTTAAGTGTCCCTAATTCGAAGATGATTTTTGTTTTTTTTCCTTAGTTAGGATATTTTCAATATTGCCTCCTCCATGGGACCTGCATAACGATGGGTTTCGTTCTGATCGAAATTAAATAGTACCCATGTGACCAATATGAGTGAGTACAAATGAACACACTTTATTTACAAGTAACAAACAAACAATAAACAAACAACATACAAAGTATACTGTATACTCAACTTTTGTCTATGTATTCAGATGACACCGGTAAATCATCATCAGCAACATAAGATGTACTTCATCTTCTTCCTAACATGGGGTATGGTACCAGGGAGCCCTCGTTTCTTCAACGCCTGATTCAGTCTATATACATTGACAGCATCCTACTGTAGTCTCAGATCTACCACGAGCCAAAAAACCTTTGTGCACCTCTTGATTTATATACCCTAGTCTGGGGTGTTGGCTTTCCGGATATTAAGCCCATACTAGTTACATACAGTGCTAGGTATCAAGCACTCATTGGTCCAGCATACCATTGACCAAACTTATCTCTCTTGCACATGCTCTGTAAGCACTAAGATATTCAGACAAAGACATACAGTAATGACGTATCCTAGTATGTATGGAGATGAACCTCTTTCAAAGCTCCTTTGTGTGTAGAGTATGGACATCACTGTTAATTACCCATAATGCTTAGCATCTCTACACAGCTTACGATGGTCATTCCAATGGAATGTAGCTGCTACTGATAAGAACATGTAGGCTATGAATGGCTCATTATACTTCTACTAAAAGCAGTGGCAGGTATTAGCTAGGCCTCAATTTATGTTTTCTTTGACCCCAAAAGGTCATTTGACCATTCTATGGAAAAACAGCAACTGTATTATCTCATAATCTCATTTCAAAACCTCAAGAGGCCTAGCAAGGGGTATATATGTGTGTTACAACTTACAACTTATATGCTTATGTAGAGATTATTTAACCCTCTGATTACAGGACCTTTATCTTCTTGAGTTCTATGAATTCCAGTGTACTGACTGAGCAAATAATTGCCCTAATGTTTTGTATGTGAAATGATACATGTTGTGGATATTCCGTTCTCTAAAATATTTCTTCACTAAAAGCACACTGTAAGATGTGACCTGCTCCGCAATCCCCACATATTGCTTGCCTTGGTAATTGTAAGAAGGATGGGCCAGCAGATCTGCCCACATATACACCTATCCTAAAATCAGGCCAAATAGCCCATTTATCCTGCCTTGGATTTGTAGCACAAAAAAACACTAATCCTAAGTACCAAGTACAAAATTACCATACTAGGATGCACAATTGAAGAAAAAATAGTGTTGAGGAAAGTCCACAATAATGCCCCAACACATTGTGCGATAAAGCACCGATCCGACGGATTGCTACGATTTGGCTGCTATATCGCACAGTGTATGGGCCTGATGTCGGAACGAGCGCGCACCTGTTTAACCTAAAACCATTTTTTTTGTTTTTGTTTTTTTACAATTGGGATACAGGGAAAATATCCTGTGCGAAATTTACCCTACACTTTTTTATTTTTAGTATGATCATAAATATCTATTTATACAAACTTGTTTTGAATTTTTGAAATATGAAGTTCATTTGTGTGTGTGTGTGTTTGTGTGTGTGCGTGTGTATATATGTTTCCATAGAGTTAGAAAGCACACACCAGCCTTCTTAGTATAGACAAAGAGAGTGACAAGAAACTCTTTGTCTATACTAAGAAGACTGGTGAGTGCTCTCTAACTCTATGGATTATATGATGGCTAAACTATGGATGGATTCGGTTTTTATGCCTGAGAAATGTGCAACTCAGCAACTTTGACACCGATAATTTTGTGAGCGCCACTTGACTTTGGACTAATAAATATATATATATAAAAAAAAAATATATATATATATATATATATATATAAAGTCACTGGTGCCGGCACTCCACGGGCGTGTCACGCTGGAAAGGATGACGCCCACCCACCGGCAAACACTACAGGGCAGGGGGCGGAGTGTATGCAAATGGTCACCAAGGAGACAATGTAAAACATCAGCATGATGAACAAGTGAAATCCAGCAATGTAATAAGTGCATCAAAATACACCGGATACCAACCAGTGTAAGAAATAAATCTACATAAAAATAGGTGAACATATCCATAAGTGCTAACAAGACATAACTAATACGACATATAACATACAAACTGCAGTGGTCATCTGGTCCATAACATAAAAAAATTACGCAGAACAGTTTAAGATGATACAATGAATAACAGGACTAGATATACCAATGGTCCCACAACAAGGCTGGATCAATTCAATAAAGCCTGGAGGTGAAAAAAGAATACACGCTGTACTATGTACAGGTACCACGGTACTACGGGGGTGCATCTAAAGAACCTTGCACATATAAATAGATGTGTACATATGTAGGATAATATGGTGGGGCAATAATGCAGCACTATAAAGGAAATAGCCTGTAATGAGCTAAGGACCTCACCACATAAAGTGTGAAAAAGACCTAAATGACCGACAAAGGTAGGGAGAGGCAAAAGTTGGAAAGGAATTCAACCTGTATATGATTTACAAAACCTGGTATTCCAAGGGAGGCCCACCCTAGTACTGACCAGGCCAAACACTGATTCGCTTCCAAGATCGAACGGGATCGGGCTTATCCAGTGTGAGTATGTTAGTAAACCTAGAAAGAATAACCAACAGCCTCTCCGACAGTCATGAATTAACTAATGTGAGGAGAACCTCACAACAGGCGCTCAGGTGTGCACGATTTCCACAGCAGCTGTAATAAATGAGTGTAGTTGCACTCAAAGGCAAAAATACAAATAGATAGAGATACAGCGCTAATTGTAATAGGTCTGTTAATAGTTATAATTAACCAGATGAAGTGTGATTAATGTGAAAAAATTACTTAATTATTAAATGAATAGAATAAAAATTAAATAAATAAACATATATAAAACTGCGTTCATATAAAAACATGCAGGTCAATCTGTGGTACAACTACCCCTGTATATATGAGATACTATTATTGGATATAATGTCAGTAACTTGGAGCTCTGACGCTCTTTTCAGGAACAAATGTGGCAAAATACTTTAGCTTCCCAATATGGATTAGTCTCCACCAACTCACGATAGATAGGGATCCAGGTATTTCCAAGACATCATTATGCCAGTAAAATGTCCCTTGGAGTGGTGAAACAGAAGAATATCCAAAAGGTTTCTTTGGGAACAGCTGTAGAGTCCGTCCGGCGCTTGATAATTGCCCAGATAAAAGACTTGTATAGTCCACAAAGTATATTCCAAAGTGATGACTGACAGCAGAAAGATGGAATCCAAAATGTATCTTCTTATGAAGTGGGGTGTTGAATCTTCTAACGCGTTTCGCTGGGTAACCCCCAGCTTTATCAAAGAACAAAAAAGAAATAATAATATATTTTTTCATCTGTGTGTAATGATAATAATAATATACTTATTTGAATGTATTTAAGAGTATTATGCTTATTCTCTGTTATTTGTTTATAAACATGTTTTATTATCTGCTATTAAAGCAGTCATTTTTATTAAGGGCAATTGTTACCAAGATTGAGATAATTATAATATTATTCATTAGTCCCAAATCTTTGGTTTTTCTAGCTATTTTTGCTCCTATATACTATATGTTTAAAAAGCTAGAATTACTTATAGACATAAGTGGATATAAATAGTATCGCTATCGAGTGTTAAACCCGACATTTTTATTAAGGGCATACCCTAAGTATGAGGGCGGTCAGGTGACATAATATATTCATAGGCTGCCCCAAATTCACAATGCGCGAGATGCAAACGTGAAGGGGACGTTGATTGGTGACGCTGTGTGATGCCCCACGCATGGAGTATTGATGTGAGGGTGGTCACATGACCTAATAGAGTCACGTGTCACCCGGAACTCTCAGAACGGATTACACGTAGGAGAGGAGGACGCGGACTGGAGCCGATGCACGCCGCTCCATATGTGGATTATTAAAAGTTTAATGGTAGGTGGTAATCCTTTGCCCCTGTTTTATCTATACATCGCAACAGGGCAGAGGGGGCTGTCCTTGTAATAATGGACAAAGGATCACGTGAGTCAGTTATACCACGTGACCTTTTGTTTACATTACATGATCGATGCGATCTTGAAATGAAAAAGGAGACTTTAGGTTTAATATGTATCTTATAGTTACATTGCTCTCATCTAATATGGTTTGCCTCATTATTAAGATTTATTTTTAGTTTAAAATTATTTCTTTTTCATTATGTATACGAAGATGAAGTGTGATTGATTTCATGTGCGGGCAATTAGCAGCCATATTGAATGTGTATAAATACCCTCAATATTCAGACATACAAACACCTTTGATAAAGCTGGGGGTTACCCAGCGAAACGCGTCAGAAGAGTCAACACCCCACTTCATAAGAAGATACATTTTGGATTCCATCTTTCTGCTGTCAGTCATCACTTTGGAATATACTTTGTGGACTATACAAGACTTTTATCTGGGCAATTATCAAGCGCCGGACGGACTCTACAGCTGTTCCCAAAGAAACCTTTTGGATATTCTTCTGTTTCACCACTCCAAGGGACATTTTACTGGCGCAATGATGTCTTGGAAATACCTGGATCCCTATCTATCGTGAGTTGGTGGAGACTAATCCATATTGGGAAGCTAAAGTACTTTGCCATATTTGTTCCTGAAAAGAGCCTCAGAGCTCCAAGTTACTGACATTATATCCAATAATAGTATCTCATATATACAGGGGTAGTTGTACCACAGATTGACCTGCATGTTTTTATATGAACGCAGTTTTATATATGTTTATTTATTTAATTTTTATTCTATTCATTTAATAATTAAAAGTGATTTCTTTTCACATTAATCACACTTCATCTGGTTAATTATAACTATTAACAGACCTATTACAATTAGCGCTGTATCTCTATCTATTTGTATTTCTCCGACAGTCATAACCTCTAAAGTAGGTCATAGATCACACACAAAGGGTGGAACCTTGGTCCAAAGACAAAAATAGGCATAGAACCAATCAACAGGTTAAAACAAGAAATATTAATATCCAACGACATAGAGTTGTATACTGCTCAAACTCAAAGACAGGCAAGGTATCAGAAAAAATATCAGAAAACATATCAGAAAAAATATCAAATAACTGAACATATAATGGGACAAAATAAGCAGATGATGTAAAAAACATGAGGATGAATAAATAACAACATGAGACCACCAGGAACCATAGGCATGATTCACAGAAAGCAGGCAAAAGATAATGTCTCATTGAGACCCAAAGGTGTAACCGTATTCATGTTATGTATCCAACGTGCCTCTAACTGCAATAAGCGCTTGTCTCTGTCTCCGCCTCTCTTAGTAGTCGGCATGTGATCAATAACTTTATGTCTCAAAGTGGCTAATGAATGTTTAAATTCTTTAAAATGTCTTGCCACAGGCTGATCGTTGTCCTTTCCTTCAAGTGCTTGTCGGATGGCCGTACGATGTTGTGCCATCCTGATCCTCATTGTACATGGGTGGGCGTCATCCTTTCCAGCGTGACACGCCCGATGTCACGTGCTACGTAACGGTCCGGCCGCACGCTGATGACGTCATTCACCGGCGACCAACAGGAGGGGCGCGGACAGCACTTCACCACTGTTATACAGTCCTATAAAGGTATGTACTTTGTATCACTGCTGCATTCTTGATAAAAGTCCTCACAGACTGAAACGTCGAATCGTACACACCGCTTGTGTACCTGAGTCTTATTTACCAAGTCCTGTGAGTGCCGTTGCCTTCTACACATCCATACATCAGGTTTTTTCACCTCAGATGGCACCCGGGCAAGTATATTTTGGTAATGTGGAGTGCCGGCACCAGTGACTTTGTTTTTCCAATTTTTTTTGCATATTGCTTAAAAGATTGGCTTGCATGGCACCCCTACTTTGTTTACTCTGACTTTATCTGGACTGTCTTCGTGGAATTTTTCTTCGTCCTATTTTACTGCAAGTGTGGTTGGTCTCTTCAACTGTTTTGTGGATTTTTCAGTATACTACTATCGTTTTTTTTAATTTTCTTTGAATTTTTTTGTATTTTTCTGCAGCACTCCAAGATGATTATTTAATTAATTTTCTACATTTTTTTTGGCACTTATGATTATTTTTTTTACTTATTAACGGTAACATGACACAGACCAATAGCAATAATCTCACTAATCTTAGTACCCCTGCTGACGGCAGTGGTTTTCTTAATCTTCAATTTCCCATTGGTGATGTTCTAAGTTTCAGTGAATCTGAGGCAGAACACTTATACTTTAAAGATTCTTTTCTACAATCTGTAGGATCAGATTTAGCTGATGAATTGTACCACTCACTACTAAAACTTAAAAAGAAAGAGGTGGATTACTACCTTCACGGGGTGACGCTATCAGACTACCACAGATAAAGAACAATACCTAGAGGGTTTCGCATTAAAAACATCCCCACAATAGGGAGAAACAACGTTGAGTTCTGCAGGAAATGGGTGGCTGTACTAAACAATTGTTCCCTGGACCTGATACTTCTTGTTATTGAAGAATCAGGCAGGGAACTTAATGATATAAGGGACAGAATTAAGTCATTTGAAATTTCACATTTGTCATCCTTGTCCAGTGATACCTCAACGGACTGGATGACTAAACTGAATACACAGATCAATGACTATAAACGTGATTTAATTTAATATAAAAAAGAAAAACTAGCCAAAGTTAATCTTGATTACCAGGAACAACGTGTATATACATGGGCAACTGGTAGAGCCCTTACAACACGACCCTACAAAGCTAAATTCTCCAAACGCAGACCTACCGCTGATACAGATTATTCTAGTGCCGCTAATTCTTCCCATAGTGACACAGATAACATTCCCACTCCAGTGTCCCAGAAACCCCCTTTAGGGGTATCCACGCGTGCACAAAGACGTGGAGGGCCTGCACGCGACGTGGAGGGCAGGGGAGGAGATCGAGGAAAAAGACCTTACAAAAAGAGAACATAATTGTCAATCTTTCCAGCAAAATAATAACCGATGCTGAAATGAGTCTTTTAAATAGAGGGTTATCCTATGTGCCCACATGTCATTTTGACAGTTTCCTTTGGAAACAAGATCTGTGGAAATTTCACCGTAACCTGAAACTTAAAGAATTCTATGCAGCTAAAGATTCTGATACGTCAGCTTACTCTAAAGGTCCGATTGAGAGTAAATCCACCTTTGAACCCCAATCGTTTAACGCGTCTATTAAGAGCTTTATAAGGTTGGTAGACCACCATGTCACCTTAGAGACCAAACATAGCCCCAAATCACATTTTAACCTCAGCAAAGACGAATTCTATGCCTTACGTGCATTAAGTAATGATAAGAACATTGTGATTCGTTCTGCCGATAAGGGCGGAGCAGTAGTTCTGCAAGACACCAGCGCCTATAAATATGAGATTTATAGACAACTGTCCGATCAACAAGTCTATATGAAATTGAAAAGTGATCCCACCAATCTCTATAAACTAGAGCTTGATCAAATCCTTGATGATGCTATTTCTAACAATTGGCTTGACAACAATTTGGGCCAGAATCTTAAAACTGCCAAACCCGTTGTACCTTTGATTTATACTTTACCCAAAATACATAAATCCCTCATTTCCCCGCCAGGACGACCCATTATATCCGCCAGAGGATCTTTATTTAGTGTAGTATCTAAATTTTGGGATTTTTATGTACAGCCTTTACTGACAAGTGAACCCACATTTTTGAAAGATACCCATTGCTTTATTGATAAATTACTTCAATTACAGGATCTACCAACACAACCTTTACTTTGCACTATTGATGTGGTGGCACTGTACACCACCATCCCTCATTCACAGGGGTTGGAATACATGAAAACCTTTTTGGAGTCTAAACATGAGTATACTGGACCTAACATTGAGCTATTCATTGTACTCCTGGAGAAAACCCTTACCAGGAATTATTTTTTCTTTGACAATGGCTTCTATCTACAGAAGAAAGGATGCGCAATGGGGTCCCATGTAGCACCTTCATTCGCCAATGTCTATATGTTCAAGATTGAACAAATGTTATTTCTATCAAACCCGGAATTCAACAAACATCTTGTATATTTCATCAGATACATAGATGATATTTTTGTTATTTGGTCTGGGACTTCTGCACAATTCTCTACAGCGATGGAACAAATCAACTTAATGCATGAACACATCAAATTTACCTACGAATGCAGCACACAGAATGTACATTATCTGGACGTTAACATCAGTTGGTCTGGCTCAGCTTTGACTACAAATCTATACACAAAACCAACTGATTGCAACACTTTGCTGCATGCTGAGAGTCACCATCCAACACCACTTAAGAAGAGTTTACCATACTCTCAATTTTTGCTCATCAAGCGAATCACTAGTGACAGTAAGATAGCTGGTGATCAAATGGATTACATGATGAAAAAATTCTTGAAGTGGGTGGAATGAAGTGGAACTTCTTAAAGCAAAATCCAGACCTCTCATGAAATGTAATGACAGTCAAAACGAACGACCATCTGATAAACCACCTACCATGTTCATTTCCCAGTACAACACTACGAGTAATTTCATTAATTCTACTGTCACATGAATACGGTTACACCTTTGGGTCTCAATGAGACATTATCTTTTGCCTGCTTTCTGTGAATCATGCCTATGGTTCCTGGTGGTCTCATGTTATTTTTCTACTTCAGGGTCCATAGGGGGTCCACAGGGTTGACCTTGGGGTATAGCTGGATCTGGATCCATGGGCACCACGCAGTTAAAGCTTTGCTGCTCCCAGGATGCACTTGGGTCCGTCCTCCTCTATACCCCGCCCCGGCCACAGGCACCTCAGTTTTAGTTGGTGCCCGGCCGGAGTCGGGTCACCCTGCGCAGTGGGGCTGCATAAGCAGCCCCTAAGCTTTATTCTTTATTTATTTATTTATTTATTTTTTTTAAAGATTTTATTATTTTATAAATATGCAGTCTTCATGCCGCCGGTCTCTGGGGACAGACCGGCGGCGCTAGTAGCGGCGGCGGGCTCCCCCTCTTCAGGCATACCCCGCGTGTCCGCTGGCCCCCGGGGTGTAAGTACCGGCAGGGAACCGGCTTCCCCGGGGGTTTAGTACTAGCAGGGGAGGCTGCCTTCCCTGCTTCAGCGCTCCTCCCCTCAGCCCAGCGCGCCTTCTCTCATGTGTGCTGGCGTCGCTGGGCTGTTATCTCCTGGCCACTCCTCCTCAGAGCTCTCCGGCGGCCATCTTCCTCAGGCAGCATAGCAGAGCTCCCAGGCAGGCTTCCAGTGGATCAGTCCCCCTGCGTACCTCTCCCCCTGCAAAGGACAGTGTTCGCAGCGCTATAGCCCTCCCAGACACTGAATCTGGGAGGTTGATTGTAGCGGAAGGTGCAGTGAGTATAACTTCTCTGCATGGTATGTAACTATTGCTAGTGCTGCTGTCTGTGCTTATTTTCTACTTACTGTCAGCTTTTTACCTATCCCTTTCCTTCTCCTACGGCCCGCAGGTGCGTGGGGGAGGGGTGTTCTTTCTGTGTACCTCACTTATATAAATCTACGTATTTGTGAGGTCCGTCACATACTGCGGTGTGCTCCTCAGTACCATATTGTGGGCTGTTTGGGTTGCATACTTGGGAGTGCGTGGGTGTTATACGCCTTACCTCGTTTCGGTGAGACACTTTTTTTGCAAAAAAGTTTGTGTCATGTCTGATGAGGGGAATGAGCGCTCCGAGGCTCCTGTGTTGTTTTCCTGCCGACGCTGTTCGGCAGGGGTTGACGGGGCAGAATTGTCTGAGGACGGTCTGTGCGGGCGGTGCCAGTTGGTACCTGGACCCTCTAAACCCCCGGTGGCGCAGGATCCTCCGTGGGCAATGTTTACGCAAGTGCTGGCGTCAATCGCGGACCGACTTGCGGTCCTGACTGCGGCCCCTTCTAGGGCGTTGCCCCAGCCTACCATGCCCCGTTCCCCGGGTGTGACTCATCTGGTGCAGTCTCCTCCCGGGTCTCAGACTTTGGGTCCTTATGCGGGTTTGCCGGTATACGTGCAAACCCCCACGGTGCCGCAGCAGTCGATGGTACCTTTTCAGGGGTATCCTCAGGCAGTACCCCCGCCTTGGGTGGACGTCCTCTCCAGCTCTGTTCAGAGTCTGGCGGCTTCGTCATCGGCTTTTCAACATATGTTGCATAGTGATTTGCCCCCACGGGCATCCAAGCGTTCCGTTCCGGCTTCACTGGCGGCTCAGTTCACGGACACGGACGTTTCTTTGGATGACGGGGAGATCCATGAAGACTCTGACTCGGATGCCGGGGCCCAGGAGATGGAGGCTAAGTCTTCCATTAATGTGCCGGCATTGGTTAGGGCGGTGCGGGCCATCCTTCACATTGAGGAGGATGTGCCCGCCCCCAGGTCAAAATACCCAAATTTTAAAAAGGCGAAGGTAGCTTCGACGGTTTTTCCCCTGTCCGATCAATTGACGGATCATATGGCAGGGGCCTGGCAGTTGCCCAGCAAGAGGTTCTGCGGTTGGCTTTGAACTATCCGTTTCCGGAGGCTCATTGCAGGAAGTGGGAAACTCCTCCAGCGGTGGATTCCCACGTTACCCGCTTAATTAAAAGCGCTACGCTGCCTTTGCCGTCGATCTCCTCCCTGAAGGATCCCACGGACAGGAAGGTGGAGACTTGTTTGAAGTCTATTTACTCTCTCTCGGGGGCGGTGGCCCGTCCGTCCATGGCCATCTCTTGGGTGGCTAAGGCCATCGAGAGCTGGGCCAATGCTTTGGAGGATACCTTTCCGGAAGATGCTCCGGAGATCCAGAGAGCGTTGATAGGTCAAATGAGGGATGCGGCTTCCTACATTGGGGAAGCATCGTTAGACGCAAGCCTGCTAACCTCTCGGGTGTTGGCTGCAGCTGTGTCGGCGCGTCGGTCCTTGTGGCTGAGGTCTTGGAGAGCTGACGCTGACTCCAAAAAGGGACTGGAGGCCTTACCTTTTAATGGGGAGTTGCTTTTTGGTCCAGACTTGGACAAAATTGTGGACACTCTGGCTAAGTCTAAATCAGCCTTCCTCCCTTCGGCTTCTGCTCCTACCAAGGTACGGAGCTCTGCTTTTCGGTCCTTTCGGGTTCAGGGCAAGGCAAAAGGTCAGTCCTTCCCGAGGCAGTCGACGACCAAGGCCGCTTCTAAGCCCAAGAAGCAGCCCTGGAGTGCCAGGCGCCCTTCTTCCAAGCAGGAAGATAAACCTTCTGCCTGATGGGACGGGCCTCCCTCTGGGGGACCCCAGAGTGGGAGGCCGACTTCCTCTATTTGCCCAGTGCTGGCACAATACCACCACGGATGCCTGGGTTCGAGAAGTGGTCTCCCAGGGGTACGCCCTGTCTTTTCGGCACAGACCGCCCCACCAGTTTTTCTGCACGAGTCCTTCTCAGGATACGACGAAGTCTTTACAGATTCAGGAAGCTATAGAGTCCTTGCTGACAGCAGGGGTCATTGTTCCCGTTCCTCAATTACAACGAGGGACGGGGTTCTATTCTTCTCTGTTTCTGGTGCGGAAACCCAATGGTTCTCATCGCCCTATCCTCAACTTGAAGTCTCTGAACAAATTCCTCAGAGTTCCCAAGTTCAGGATGGAAACGTTACGTTCCATCATTCTGGCGATGGAACCGGGGGATTACATGGTGTCCCTGGATATCCAAGACGCCTACCTCCATGTTCCGATAGCACCTTCGCACCAGCGGTATCTGAGGTTCGCTATCCTTCAACACCATTACCAGTTCCGGGCGCTACCCTTTGGTCTCTCCACGGCACCGAGGGTGTTCACGAAGATTATGGCGGTCATGGCCGCACATCTTCGGAACCAGAATGTACGGCTACTACCGTATCTGGACGACCTCCTGTTGCTGGCGAGTTCCCCAGAGGTACTGCTTCATCATCTCCACTTGACGGTCGCTTGCCTGCAAGCGCACGGGTGGCTGATAAATTGGAAAAAGTCCTCCCTGATTCCATCTCAGCGGATGGTTCATTTGGGAGCCCTGCTAGATTCTCGGCAGCAAAGGATCTTCCTGACCCCGGAGGTCTCCTCCCTGCAGCTGAGGATACACAGTTGCCTGAGCAGTTGCCGTCTGTCGGTCCATTCGGCTATGAGGGTTTTGGGCTCCATGGTGTCAACATTCGACATGGTGGAATTTGCCCAGTTCCATTCCCGGCCTCTGCAGGGGCTGATTCTATCAGAATGGAACGGGTTACCTCACCGGATCCGCTCTCAGTTGCTGGTGTTGTCCCCGAGGTTCGGCAGTCTTTGGCTTGGTGGCTTCAGACAGCTCATCTGCTCGAGGGGCGTCCCTTTTGGATCCCGGACTGGGTCCTGCTCTCGACGGATGCCAGTCTTCGGGGTTGGGGGGCAGTGACCGGCTCGTTGTCACTTCAGGGTCGTTGGTCTGCGGAAGAAGCTCTTCTTCCCATCAACATTTTGGAACTGCGGGCGGTTTATCGGGCCCTGCAGTCGGTTGCTCCGGCGTGGCCCAGACGTCCTTGGTACTCCGATCTGAGGTGTCTCTCCATCGACGCTCCGTACCTTCTTCCTCAGCGTCGGGACCTGTTGTCTCAAGGGCCCTGCCTTTACCCGGATCTGGGTCGGCTGTCTTTGACGGCGTGGCTCTTGAGACAGCCGTCTTGAGGTCTAGGGGTTTCTACAGTTCAGTCATTGGTACCATGCTTAGGGCACGCAAGCCTGCCTCCGCACGGATTTACCACAGGGTGTGGCGCACTTACTTTCAGTGGTGTGAATCCAGAAACTATGATCCTCAGGTGTTCCGGGTTTCCAGAATCTTGGAGTTCCTTCAATCAGGTTTGGACCTCGGCTTACGCCTGGCCTCTCTGAAGGTTCATGTGTCTGCATTGTCCGTGTGGTTTCAGCGACGGATTGCTACACTACCGGATGTTCACACCTTTTTCCAGGGTGTTCTCAGGATACAGCCTCCCTTCGTGCCTCCTGTGGCTCCTTGGGACTTGGCGGTGGTGCTACGGGTCTTGCAGGGTCATCTTTTTGAGCCTCTTGAGGCGGTGGACCTCAAGTGGCTGACGTTCAAGACCGTTTTTCTCCTAGCAATTGCTTCTGCCAGGAGGGTGTCAGAGTTGGGGGCGCTTTCCTGTCGCCCTCCTTTTCTGATTTTTCATCAGGACAGAGCGGTGCTCCGCACTCGTCCTGAGTTTTTGCCCAAAGTGGTCTCGAAGTTCCACATTAATCAGGAACTTGTTGTGCCAGCTTTTCAGTCGCCTGATCTTTCAGCTGGTGAGGCTTCCTTAGATGTAGTCCGGGCACTTAGAATCTATGTGGATCGGACTGCTTCGGTTAGGAAGTCGGATTCTTTGTTTGTCCTCTTCGGTTTTCACAAGAGGGGTTGGCCTGCCAACAAGCAAACGTTAGCCCGTTGGCTTTGTTACGTTATTTGTGAGGCTTATGCACAGGAGGGTTTACCTGTGCCAGCCTCTGTTAAGGCTCATTCCACTTGTTCTGTGGGTCCCTCTTGGGCTGCTAGACGTGGAGCCTCCGCTGTTCAGCTGTGTAAGGCGGCCACTTGGTCTTCAATTCAAACGTTTTTGAGGTTCTATGCGTTTGACACCTTCGCCTCTCAGGATGCATCCTTCGGGCGCCGGGTACTCCTTTCAGCACAGGAGCGTCCCCGCCCTTAGTTGAACTGCTTTGGGACATCCCCAAGGTCAACCCTGTGGACCCCCTATGGACCCTGAAGTAGAAAACAAGAGATATGGTAAGAACTTACCTTTGTTATCTCTGTTTATACGAAGTCCATAGGGTCCACAGGGCGCCCGCCCTGACACACCTGGCTTCAAATGGGCTGTGTGGCTGGTCACCAGTTTTCCGTCTCCCATTTCTGTGAGTATGGTTTCTTGTGTGTTCCAGTCTTCCTTCTCTCTGTTTAGTCTCCTCCTCCGGCCTTAGCTGCTTACCAACTGAGGTGCCTGTGGCCGGGGCGGGGTATAGAGGAGGACGGACCCAAGTGCATCCTGGGAGCAGCAAAGCTTTAACTGCGTGGTGCCCATGGATCCAGATCCAGCTATACCCCAAGGTCAACCCTGTGGATACTATGGACTTCGTAGAAACAGAGATAACAAAGGTAAGTTCTTACCATATCTCTTGTTATTCATCCTCATGTTTTTTACATCATCTGCTTATTTTGTCCCATTATATGTTCAGTCATTTGATATTTTTTCTGATATGTTTTCTGATATTTTTTCTGATACCTTGCCTGTCTTTGAGTGTGAGCAGTATACAACTCTATGTCGTTGGATATTAATATTTCTTGTTTTAACCTGTTGATTGGTTCTATGCCTATTTTTGTCTTTGGACCAAGGTTCCACCCTTTGTGTGTGATCTATGACCTACTTTAGAGGTTATGACTGTCAGAGAGGCTGTTGGTTATTCTTTCTAGGTTTACTAACATACTCACACTGGATAAGCCCGATCCCGTTCGATCTTGGAAGCGAATCAGTGTTTGGCCTGGTCAGTACTAGGGTGGGCGACTCCCTTGGAATACCAGGGTTTGTAAATCATATACAGGTTGAATTCCTTTCAAACTTTTTCCTCTCCCTACCTCTGTTGGTCATTTAGGTCTTTTTCACACTTTATGTGGTGAGGTCCTTAGCTCATTACAGGCTATTTCCTTTATAGTACTGCATTATTGCCCCACCATATTATCCTACATATGTACACATCTATTTATATGTGCAAGGTTCTTTAGGTGCACCCCCGTAGTACCGTGGTACCTGTACATAGTACAGCGTGTATTCTTTTTTCACCTCCAGGCTTTATTGAATTGATCCAGCCTTGTTGTGGGACCATTGGTATATCTAGTCCTGTTATTCATTGTATCATCTTAAACTGTGCTGCGTAATTTTTATACGTTATGGACCAGATGACCACTGCAGTTTGTATGTTATATGTCATATTAGTAATGTCTTATTAGCACTTATTAATATGTTCACCTATTTTTATGTAGATTTATTTCTTACACTGGTTGGTGTCCGGTGTATTTTGATGCACTTATTACATTGCTGGATTTCACTTGTTCATCATGCTGATGTTTTACATTGTCTCCTTGGTGACCATTTGCATACACTCCACCTCCTGCCCTGTGGTGTTTGCCGGTGGGTGGGCGTCATCCTTTCCAGCGTGACACGCCCGATGTCACGTGCTACGTGACGGTCCGGCCGCACGCTGATAACGTCATTCACCCGGCGACCAACAGGAGGGGCGCGGACAGCACTTCACCACTGTTATACAGTCCTATAAAGGTATGTACTTTGTATCACTGCTGCATTCTTGATAAAAGTCCTCACCGACTGAAACGTCGAATCGTATACACCGCTTGTGTACCTGAGTCTTATTTACCAAGTCCTGTGAGTGCCGCTGCCTTCTACACATCTATATATATATATATATATATATTTCAAACTATATATATTTCTTCTGTTTGTCCACATTTATTCATTAACTGTGTAAACTTTGTCTGAATGACTTTGTTTAACATTGATCTTTTCTTAAACGAATAACTGATTTGGTTTAGCTGTTTAAAAAGAAAATTACATTGCTGCTCCTCCAAGGGTCTCATTCAGAGATGGACGCTAATACAATCGCAGCTGCGTTTTCGCATGGTATGCAACTGCGATAACATGCTCACAGTTCCAAATATCACCCGAGCATAGGGACGCCCATTGCTGCTTTCTCATTTGTGTACGACATCGCTTACCTGTGTGAATATTGGTAACATCGAGCAGCCAACTTGCCCTTGTGGAAGGTCTGACCAGCCACAAACACTGCAGCTCTCCTGACATGCAGAGCGCTCTAATGCTGTGTAAGCGATCGCAATGACTAATTTATGCACGCCCATGTAACAGCATTTAATCGGTAAGACGCACATGTTTTTCTGACCCCAGGAGCAGTTATTAATGATTTCTATGTGCACAAGACTTGCATATAAGCAAAAGACGCATACAAGTTGTGTTGTATATAAAATGCAATGCCTTTCCATTCAAGGTTTGCACAGAGAATCTAATAAAAGAACTGAAGCATTGTAGCCTTGTTATCATGGAACACAAAACTCTTGTGCAGGTATGTATTGCACACATTTATTAAAGAGATGTTGTAATCAAGAACAACTGAGTTTATGTATCAAGCCGTGAAAAGCGTAAATAAGTAGACCAGTGGAGAAGTTGCCCATAGCAACCAATCAGCTTTGAAGTAGCATTTATCAAGTACAGTCTAGAAAATAATAGGAGGGAGCTGATTGGTTGGTATGGGCAACTTCTCCACTGGTCCACCTCTCCACTGCTTTATACATAAACCCCACTGAACCCAAAATTAGAATTCGTAACATTATGTACCTCCTATCTATACACACCCATAAGCCACATGTTCAGCATCTATAATGTAGGACATGGTCTGACTGGGTTTCTCCGATAAGGGTTATTCATCCATCATTGCAATATATGAAGAAACTTTTCTGTACACACTTTGGGTCTGATAGAGTTCTACACATGTCTGTCTGCAGAGTATCTTGCGAGGTTTTTGCACTGCACTTGCTCTGGAGTCAAGCGTTAAAGTCAAGGCTATGCAGAGTAGTAAGCATTTCAATCTCCTATCCAACTACGCTTGCCCATCAGTTACCCAACACTTGCCCTTTGTCTGCTTGTAGCCTTGTAATTTTATTGCTATGTATTATTACTATGGTATGTCAGCTTACATTGACTATCATTGATATGTCATGTCACTGTTACTTGGTATATTTCTCTGATGAAATTGTGATGCCTTTAAAATTAAAATTAGGAAACAAACCCCCCTGACCCCCTACCTGTGTATAGGAAAGGCACTTACTGTGCAGCAAGCTTGGGTCTATCACACTTGATACTATATATCCAAAGAAGGGATCTGTCTAATCAAAATGATCCTGAAGTCTACCATATAAATTTTCAAAATTCTTCAAATAGATAGAGCTTGCATGTTAGCTGTGCTGTATACACTGCTCTAGGAGTTTACGCAACTTTGGGTTGATTTTTGGGGTGTGGGTCCACTGGATTGCTTTGGTTGCTCAGCTTCAGGGCATCGCATTATAACACTTTTTTCCTTTTTTGCACATTTTAACACTTTTACTATTTGTTTATTATATTTGTATTTTCTCTTCTCCATCCTATATAGAGCAGCTACGGCTGTATTACTTCTCTTACTTTACACTTCACCTTTCTCATTAGAGCGATGCCCTGGGGTGGCTCGGCTGAGCTGGTTTGGGGGTGTCCTGCACTCTGGATTTGAACCCTAGTATGTTAGGGACCTACCCTACAGAGGTTACCTGGATATGGTGGGTAGGCCCATAACACCACCAACACACAACCAACCATACCACCCCAGGTACCCCGATATACAAAAAACTAGACTTAACGTACCAGCAATACATGTCCAAGATCCACAACACAAAGAACCCATCAAACACACATAACAAAGATAACAACACAAATGACCAGGAACAAGACTCAGACTGCAACACATCATTTAGCATTCACGAAATAGAAGACCCATCCGAGTCGGAACACTACGAACAGCTAGCAAGACAATCGCTCAACCAAGGGTGGGTCAACACACTCAGAGGGACACCAGACCAAACAGTAACACAAACAGACAATACACAAGACACAACCCGACCACCACAACCACCACTGCCACCTTCATGTACACCCATCCATACAGACGAACAATGGTCACAGCAGTTTTTAGATCTGGAGGCAGGCAACCGCACCTGCCTACCATCTACCCTAACACACACCCCAACAAGGCCAAAACGCAGGCTAGACCAACGAGACGAGGATGCAGAGGTGGACAAACCACCAAAACCCAAACACTGACCAATCCCACACCACCCAACAGTACAGGTATCTTCAATCTAAGCAGCTGCACCCTCACACCGAATGACATATCCGTACTAAACAAAGGACTTAAATTCGCCCCACATAACCCTCTGAACAAATTCGAAGCTTACCTTGATTTAAACAGATTCATCCGGAAACTCACCCTCAAAAAATACTTCATGTCCAACCCCATCACAAAAGAGCCCATAGATAACCAATACAAACACACTACACTCAAACCCCCATCCAGCTTCTTCCCCTGTCACCTAAAAGGCCACTTCATACACACCCTCGAACATCTGGTAACAGAGGACATCAACAAACTCACTACCCCTAACAAACGGCACAACCCAAACCTCACCACTAATGAAAAAAGTGCAATGAACAATCTCAAATCGGACAGAAACCTGATAATCAAGCCAGCAGACAAGGGGGGGGGGCATAGTGCTCCTGGAAAAACCCGACTACATCGCAGAATCACCCCGCATCCTTCAAGACAGAGACACATATGAGACACTCAATTCTGACCCGTCACTCAAGTTCAACCAAACACTCAAACGCATACTACTGACCGATTTAGACACAGTCATCCTCAATAAGCAGGAATATAACTTAATCCATAACCCAAACCCGGTCATACCCGTATTCTATTATCTCCCCAAGATGCACAAAAGCATGACACACCCTCCAGGTAGACCCATCATTTCTGGCATCAATTCCATCTCATCTAATCTATCACAATACATCGACCACTATCTTCAACCATATGTCAAACGCCAACGCTCACACTTACAGGACACAACACACATACTGAAAATACTCGAGGACACCACCTGAGGGGATGACCACTGTTTAGTCACCAGCGACGTCACATCCCTATACATGATCATCAATCACGAACAGGATCTCGACAGCATCAAACAGCATCTCAATCACGACGACACACTGGAACCAGAACAGATCGCATTCATCCTCCAGGGCACTAAATACATTCGCACACACAATTACTTTTGGTTCGATGGGGACTTCCACTTGCAGAGGACTGGCACCGCTATGGGGACCAAGTTCGTGCCCAGTTATGCTAACCTGTTCATGAGCAGTTGGGAGGACTCCCACATATGGACGGGTAATGACTGGGATGCGAATTTGGTCCTATGGACCAGATACATAGACGACGTCCTCTGCATCTGGAAGGGTCCCCTACACACACTCCTTGACTTCATTCAATACATCAACAACAATGACAGGAACCTCAAATTCACAACCAACTACAGCCAATCCTCTGTCAACTTCTTAGACCTATAAATATACATTGATAATCACCAGATACAGACCAAGACTTTCCAAAAACCTATAGTCATGAACAGTTACATTCTCTCCAGTAGTGGTCATCACCCCTCCTGGCTCAGCAATATCCCCACAGGACAGTTCAAGCGGATCAGACGCAACTGCACAAAACTCACGGACTATCACGAACAAGCCATGACACTGAAACAACAATTCACGGACGAAGCATACACACCGGACACATTAGAAGCCACACTCACCTGAATAGGTCTAGAAGATAGGAAACCACTTCTGGAATACAAACAACAACCACAAAACACAGACAACCACGTTCCCTTCATCACACAATTCAACACCCAGGCGACACAAATAAAAAGAATCATCAACAAACACTGGCACTTACTTAAGGAAGATGAACAACTGACAAGTATCCCAACAGACCCAAAGTCATCTACCGCAAGGCCCCCAACATCCATAACAAACTCGTATCCAACCACATTCCCCCCCTATCCGAACACAAAGCACTCTAGACAACTCCAAACTCACAGGGGGTTTCTTCCACTGCGGCTCATGTACCAACTGCGTCACACTAAAATATAGAAGCGCCACACCCACTACAACATTCTCATCCACACAAACACCACGTATAAAATTAAAGAACACATTTCATGCAACACTAACAACGTAATCTACCTCATACAATGCCCATGCAATCAACAATACATAGGTAGGACCACCAGACCACTAAAAACCAGATTTGCCGAACATCTGAGAAACATCACCAAACAAACAGAGAACCATAACATACCCGTACACTACAAAGAATACCACCATAGCCGCACACAAGGCACCACTTTCATAGGAATCAAACACATGCAAAAAAACTGGAGAGGCGGAGACCATAACAAAATCCTCAACAAGGAGGAACTTAGATGGATATTCACGCTGAAAACATTAACCCCCAGGGGACTCAACATTGACAACGAAGTCAAATCCGTTATAACAAAGTAATCTCCAACCAGCCCACCCAAGCTCGCCTCCAGCCCCCAACCCCTATCACCTCACCTTTTATCACTCCTGTTAGTCCTTGCACACACCTGCACCGCATCACCATTCAGCAAGTCCCTGCACACACCTGCACCGCATTACCTTTCAAACACACCATTGGCCCCATGAGTCACCTGACCACACCCCCAGCCCCGGAAGTGCACTACATAAGAACCTCAGAAGCATTAATCCTCTCACACCTCTTTGAAGAAGGCACCTGTGCTGAAATGCATTGGAGACCCTCAGATGAAACCTGACACCGATCCAGGCTGACCTCCACTAAAGATCCCCATCCCCACCAGGGACCGCCAGTGCAGGAAGCTTTCAGTGCTCCCGCACGCTGGTCCGCACCGCTCACACCTCCAGTGACCGGCTCCATCCCGGACCAGCTCTCTCTCTCCCCCCCCCCCCTCCCAGGCATGCTCAGCAACTGACTCCTGGCTAGGGTTGTCTCCACCGTCGATCCCCATTTCCACGAGGGACCGTCAGTGATAAGAGCACCCCGCACATCCGGCCGCAAGTCCGCACAGCCAACATCGCCAGTGACCAGCTCCATCCCGGTCACACTTTCCACATCCCCCCCTCCTCCCTGGCTTTTATTGAAACAGATCCCGGGCAGACCACCCCGCAGGGGTGGTCACAGCACACACGCTGCAACCCAGGCTCCCAGCGGCTCACCCATCCGCACCACCAGCGGCATGACCAAGAGCCAACCTCACCTGCACACTCCGGTCGCTGACCTCCGCAGACCAATCAGAACAGCAGTGCACCTGCAGCACACCAGCAACACGCTGATCCAGCTCACCAACAAACCTGCAGCTTCCAACCTATCTGCAACGGCTGCAACCTTGACCTACATCACCACAACAAAAAACCTACCGGTAGGTAAGTGCTGCCAAGACTCACACCAACACGCGGGACGCCGCACAGGTGTTCCAACCCACTTTGCACATCCCCCCACCCCCCGAGACTTCCTAGACTGTTGACCATAGGTCAGCAGGGGTAACGTGCAAGGTCACTGAACCGCACGGTAAGGAGCCCCTGAAAGGGTCCACCTACCTCCCCAGTCTCATCTCCACTCATCACTGAACCCCACCCACCTGCCCGGGATCTCAACAGAGCAGCATTGTGACTACTCAATAAAAGATTTTGCCCCAAATTACTGTGTCTCGCTGGCCTCATTTTGATCCTATTTTATTCCCCTTTTTAACATTACTCCAAACTACACTCCATACCCAATCACACCATCATTCTCACTCCCAAAACACCACCACCACCAGAAGAAATATTCCAATTAACACCACTCACAAACACACGCTAGTCATCACCATCACCACTATTAGTAGGAAGAGAGCACCTTACCCCCCCTACCCCCAGGCCCATAACCTTGGCCATGATTATGCTAAAAACCTCTATTTATTTTATTTATTGCAAAATGTTATTGCATAATATAAATGTGTGTGTGTGTATAAATATATATAAAATTTGGTGTTTTGCATCTGTGATTTGTCTTTTGCTGTACCTGCATTAATAGTCTCAACAGGTAGCACCCCCCCATAATATACAGTGTGTGTATATATATATATATATATATATATATATATATATATATATATATTATAATTTATTTATTTTTTCAGGGTGTGCAGTCTAGGACCCTTTCCTCTACACCCATGTCAATGTTTCCAAACTCGTCTCCTCATGGAACCCTTAAGATGGCCGCACACTAGACCAACTTACATCCAACCATCCAACTAGTTGATTGGTTGGAATGAAAATCTGGTAAGGTATGAAAGTAAATAACAATCAGCAATTTGATCCCAAATGCCAGAAAATGGACAAAAACTGTTGTTTGATCGAATTGTTTAGATCAAACATTTAACAAACTTGTCTGACTGACAATTTTCATCTGTTTTCTGGCATTTAGGAGCAAATTGCTGATAATCAGTTACTCCCATAAATTACCAGATTTTCATTCCAACCAGCCCACTAGTTGGATGGTTGGATGAAAGTCGGTCTAGTGTGTGGCCAGCTTAACAGTGCATGTTTTTACAGATCTCCTAAATATCACAATTAAAGTAATTGGCTCCACCTGTAGAACTTAAAATGTAAAGGCCCCCATACATCAGACATTGATTGCAGCAATCGTGCAATTTGCAATCGATTGTGTATAAAAATCTTTCCCTTTTTCAATTGATTGCAAATTGCACGATTGCTGCAATCAATCTCTGATATATGGGGGCCTTAAGGCCCAGGGGCTGGCTGGCAACTTTCAGGCTGGGGGGCAAACACAAGCAAGCGACCCCAGCTTTTCTCCGAAAAAGAGCAAACTGTGAAGAAAAATAGATATATGAGGAAAGGGTGTCCCACTGGAACCTCACCTGCTCTACTGACCTTGGTGAGCACAGAAGAGTACCCTCTGCATCGGCCCTTACCCCACAAGGGTCCTCGCCGCTCCTCAGCTTGCCAAGCACTGGATTCTCTCTTGCCTTTTGTGCTGACTTGACTCCATCGGCTGCATGATTCCCAAAGGACCTAACCTGAAAAGCAAGGGGCTCGTATTGCTTCTTTTGCACACACTTATAAATATAATATATATATATATCCCTAACCCAAACCCCACACTGTGCTCCCTATCTCACATAGTGCTCCCTAACCCCAACCCCACACTGTGCACCCTATCCCACACTATGCTCCCCATCCCCACACTGTGCTCCCTAACTCCAACCCCACACTGTGCTCCCTATCCCACACTGTGCTCCCTAACTCCAACCCCACACTGTGCTCCCTATCCCACACTGTGCTCCCTAACTCCAACCCCACACTGCACCCTATCGAACACTATGCTCCCTAATCCCAACCCCACACTGTGCTCCCTATCCCACACTATGCTCCCTAATCCCAACCCCACACTGTGCTCCCTATCTCACACAGTGCTCCCTAACCCCACACTGCACCCTATCCCGCACTATGCTTCCCATCCCCACACTGTGCTCCCTAACTCCAACCCCACACTGTGCTCCCTATCCCACACTATGCTCCCTAACCCCAACCCCACACTGTGCACCCTATCCCACACTATGCTCCCTAATCCCAACCCCACACTGTGCTCCCTATCCCACATTGTGCTCCCTAATCCCAAAACCACACTGAGCACCCTATCCCACACTATGCTCCCCAACCCTAGCCCACTCTGTGCTTCTGAACCCCAACCATATTTCACATTTTGTAACCCTCTCCCCCCTCACACAACTGGAAAGAGAAAGCCCAGGATCACCTTCTGTCTTTTTTACAAGTTCAGCTGGCTCCTCTGAATCTGGCTCTGATGACTGCGCTGCGGTGCTGCTGCCTGTGTCACTCTTCTTCACTACTGTAGGCAGCTGCTGCTGGGCAGGAGATGAGTCTGAGAGGATAAGCAGCAGTGAGCACTGGGGTGGGGGTGGGGCTGCTGTCTGATGACAGATGTCTCCTCGGAACTCTCAGCCAGTGATATGGGAAGTCTGTGCTCATCAGGC
Organism: Taudactylus pleione; assembly: GCA_031769625.1. NCBI lineage: Eukaryota > Metazoa > Chordata > Amphibia > Anura > Myobatrachidae > Taudactylus > Taudactylus pleione. The sequence goes on from JAUIMM010000983.1 coordinate 190,306, forward strand.
AGCAGCCCCGCCCCCATCTCACTGCACAGCCTTCTCCAATCCCCAGCAGCAGTGTTAGGCACGCTGATACTGGACATTTTGGAGGTCAATTATGCCCAGGGCCGGCCCTGCATGTTCATGCAGGCTGCAGCATGCGGCCCCCCAGGGCTTTAATTGTACCAGCCCGGGGGGCAGATGGCACCCTGCCCCCCGGCCCAGCCCACCCCTGGAAAGGCCAATAATGACTACACCTGTGGATCATCTAGAAGACCTGAAAAATTATGCACTATTGGGTCTATAACTGAAGTTGGGAAACATTGCCCTACCTTAAAATCCTGGCCACTTCAGAACATTAACATGAGTTATGGGGAATAGGTATTAGGTATACTTTTTGCTCCTGGGCTTGAAAGCTAGCTAACATCAAAGACTGGGCTGTAGTTTGAGAGTGCATCGCGGTAAAGTGAAGGTTTCTTAGGGAAGGGTGGAGGAACTGTATTTGAGGGAAGAGGAGACAAGTTGAAGAAAGGCAAGGTGGGAGCAGGGTTCAGGAGAGAGGGAGTGGGATCCAGGGGACAAATGAAGGGGTGAGACAATGAAGGTGATGACACCGTTCATCCCCAATGGTGGGGCATAAGCAGTTGCTCCTACCCTCTTAGATGCCACTGCTCTGACCTGGGAGAGGAGGAGACGCAGCAGTCCCTTGCTGGGCAGCGGGGTCCTGGTGTTTGCACAAGGGGTCTGGCAGAGACAGGCTCAAGTGCAGAAGTGGTGGTAGAGTTGCCTATGCGCATAACGGCGGCTTAAGGGGACTGCATCTGCTGCAGGTAGGCAGAGGAGCGACAGGTAGGGCTGCCCGATAGGCAGAGGAGCGGCTTTCCACTGGAAGCGCACACTTCTAATCTCAGCACGGCCTGGCAGTCTCAGGGGAAAACTCATGCACTATTATTCAATAAAACTAGTGTTTAAAAACATGGACATTGGTGTATGTGATGTATGTTTGGTATATCCTGGCATCATGTAATACTGGTGCCAACCTGCAAGCATCTTGGCTATGTAGGTTTTACACATGGCTTGAGTGTTAATTGCATCCAATTTGCAAATAACCCTGTATGAGCCCCTCTGCTATTATGTAAACCTTCATCTTAAGTCCTTAACTCTTATGTGTTCTATTTTATAACTTGGATCTTAGACTCCTGGTAATAAAACAATAAATACATATAAAAGGCACATGGTTTTATATACACGCAAGACCTACTATTTCTACACAACAAGCTTTTCCTAACAAATTTTGCTGGCAGCTCAGGAGATCATATCATCTGTATAATGATATGTATGATCGCTGTTCCCAGGCAGTTGTTGAGCCTCTGCTTGCAGACTAGAAAGAATGCTGGTAGGTAATTTTGCTAAACTATTTCAAAATCTGTGACTGAAATGATGCAATTCTTTTGTCAGTCTGTCAGAGAGAAGTGGAAAGAGGCCGAAGAACACTGGAATCTGTTCCTAGAGGAGCAGCGGGACTTTCAGTGACCTGCAGCAGTTTCGATCATCTCTCCAAGAAACGCAGAAATGGCTTGATTGTGACTAGAACTGATTTGTGATTTGGCAACCCATGTTTTTTCTATATTTTCCTGCAAAATAAACAGCCAGTATTGGTAAATTATCCTCTAAATGGCATGGTTATGTCCTTTTTAATACATTAGCTATTTCAGTTTGTGGATGATTACAGTTGTCTAAGTTAGTGCTTTCAGTCCTCTCCATAATTTACACCTGCCAACGAGATGGTAGAATAAGTTTGTGTAGAACATTTTATTGTCACAAGGTTCTTATGAGGTTAACTTGGATAAAGTAACAGAACCATTAGATCCAGCAGCCGTGACCGTTAAAAATGCGGTGACTTGCAGAGTAAATTTAGCCTTACATCTTATGGCTCCTATAATTTCTACCGGCAGTTTCCCCAATTGAACTGGAATTGCCGATTCGCTAGTCAGAAATGCAGATCGCCGGCCATTGATTGCCAATCTGTCAGGGAATCTGAAATTCTTCATGTTAAAAATTCCCAATTTGCTGATCCAATCGTGTTTTGGTCGGGATTGGGGAAAACCAACATGTTGGATTTCTCCGTTGCCCCTGGAGACTGGGGAATTGCCCCAATACATTGCAGATGTATGGGGGCCTTATTGATTCCTATCTACCTATACACTCTAAAATGTCGCTATTTAGCGTTGTAAGTCGCACAAGAAATAATTACTCTTCAGACTTTGTGTTTCCAAAGCACAAAAAGATATTATTCACCAAAAAGCAGATAGTTACACGCTGTGATCTAAATACAATTAGCGCAAACAGATTATACAGTCACAAGGTACAGTCGTTACATACGCATGCGCTCTGGATCCAGATCCCGGCATCAAAGATGAAACCTCCGTCAACAGCAAAGAAAAAGTGACTGTCATCTAGTATCAGAGAGCCTGCATATATACTCTTACAGAGATAGGCAATACGATAGAACAGGTTGGCATGATTCCATTGGTTCTTCTTCCTGGTTCTTCTGTTACAGTACAGTTCATAGGTCAGTTTGTATGGTCACAGTCCAGCCTCCAACAGCTCTTTGTGTCCATTTTGCCGCTGCATAACAAATCTAACCTGGCTGCATTACACAGTACATTTTAATGCCTAACTCTCTATGATCCATAATTTGCAGACACAGGTTGCGATCTCCTCACCGATGAAACCGGAAATCTGCAAAGACAAAGTGGTTTAGAATGACACCAAACATGGCCTGCTTATCATGTACTAAACCTTAGATATCAACTAACATGTATTTCACAACATTACTGATAATGAATAAAACCTTAAATATTAACCTTAATGCTAGGAAACCTTTTTATGTAAGTGTGCAGTGTGTAACTATTGGGATATTAAGAAAAGATGCTAGTTAGCGTTGTGCGTCTACGTGTTTGAAGTATACCGTGGTACATGTTTTGCAGGGTTGATCATATTATATGTTTATATCAATGTATGCATTTATATCATGGGGACTTTTAACAGTGTTCTATTGTGGGGGAATCGCACGACGCTAAATAATAGCATCGCCATATGTACTTATGTGTGAGATTCGCTAAAATGGCGCTGGGCGGCCATTCGCAAAATGGCATTGTGCAGATTTAATTTTAAACAGATTCTGTCTCAGCCAATTATCCAGCTTCGACAGTCCACCCTTTGATAGCAAAAAACATGCTAGCACACTCTGGTTTTAAAATTAATTTAGGCTTACACTATGACATATTATTTAATGTAATATTATGGGATGGCACAAGGTGGTTCTTAAACCATCAATAATGTGTCTCTAGGACGGGACATAAAACTACCCTTATATGCACACCGCGGATCTTGGGAGATCATGGGATGCACCAATCCTATAAAGGAAGTCTTGAAGGGGAATAGTGACTTACATTATTTAAGATGTTTAAAACTAACATTTCATAATACATTTCATGCATGTCTAAATCTTATACATCATCTGATGGTACCTTCTAGTTCAGGGTTGTAACGCAGTCAAACATTTACCTCAGTATTCATATTGTTACTTCTAACCACCATCAAAATTTTATTCTTTCGGTTTACCTTATCTTTACATTTTCCATATTTCAACACAGTAGGAACACACCTGACACATATGCCAATTACTATGATGACAACCAATATGAGGATCAGGAGTTTACCTATACTAGCAACCATTTCCTGCACCCACTCTCCTAGACCGGAGAACCATTTCACTGGGTTCAACCATGAAACCCATTCCTCTACCTTCTCCTCTACTTCAGCCATTGAAGCATTATGGTTCTTCCGAATTTCCCATTTCAGCTGCAGAATTTCGTCCATCTTCCGATCTATCACCTCCTTGGGGTCACTAGTGTTATTTGTAATATATGTGCAACACTTTATACCAAATTGGGTGGCCAAAGTTATGCAATACCCTACAGTGACAGTTGTTAAATAATTTAACACTAGTCTATGTTGCACAAGTTCTTTCTTGTAAGCTTGCAACTCCCTACCTGTATATCTAAGCGTGTCATCATACATCTCGGTGATATTATCTATTAATTCAGCAACATCTTGGATATATCTAAAATTTAGTGTACCCCGAGCGTTCCTGGTGGGATCCAATGCTACCAAAACTTGAAAGTTGTTTCACTAGTTAACTGTGTGGCTTTATGTACATCACCAGGTATCATATTTCTTTTGTCTCTATGTTCATACTGTGTGTGAAGATACGGTGATGTTGTGTTTTTATGAATACCAAGCATTTCACCATGTGTAAGGGTCATAACCTCTGGAAGTACTCTTCCCAGATAACACAAACCTTCGGAACTCGGAGAGAGCCACTTATACGCTTTCCTTCCACATATAAAATATACATAATCGGGGAGAACATAAGGAATACAATGCATCATGATCATCCAACACATTTCCCTAACAAATGATCCTATCTCAGGTTCTCCCATCTGGCTAATACATGTTTCTGGTTGTATAACCCTAGCACAGTACCCTTCTGGTACTCTGCCAACCATTTCTTTGATGTTACTTAGTGTATATTTATACCAGAAGTGTCTTCCACCCAACCTAATTGTGCGTAACAGTTCAAAATTTATAGGTTCGTTATCAGCTCTTAGTGAGAAGGTTATAGTCCGGTTATTCCCCGTCACCTCCCAACTTCGTGGTTCATTGGAGTTGGTGATTTTCAAACATAAAAGTGATTTATCTACTTGGTACTGGTGGAGTTTAAAATGGGGTGGTTTGGTGTTAAGAAATTTTCCATCCAGGGTCTTCCCTTTTTGTAATTTTAAAACCTCAGAGACATTTGATGGAAATGGCACTAACCTACATTATGCTGTCCTTGAGGCACGTGAGAGCGCACCCAACAGTCAGTTTGGTTTAAAACTTTGCCCACCATGGTATGATAATCCTCTAAAGGATACCCACCCCAATACTGGTTATACTTAGGTTGGTACTGTTGGATGCATCTCTCATCGACTATGGACCCACAGAACTCACACATACAATAATCCTCAGACGATAGACCTTCACACTGTCTCCGAGTGTCCAGAATAGAAGATCTCTTAGCAATTACTGTACTTGGTTTGGTCAGATACTCTCCTGGTTGGTTTAGCACTCCTTCTCCCAACTCTACTCCATTGATATCACCATCAGCTCCCCTCTCTGTCCTCTGTCACAGAAACGAGATCCCGAAACAACCCAAGATAATGGGAACTCTGGGAGAAAACACATAGATAACCACAGCAGACCAATCCATTCCTGAAAACAAAGATCTACAAATTTCTTTAGCTCAGGTATATCACTGTAACCTTTAACCCTCCTGGAACAGGCTTGCAATTGACAGGTCTATGTTGTCTGCCTCGATTCCGCCTTGTCTCTCAACCGGTTGGTTGACCTTCTTACAGTGAGTTGAATGGACCCAGGTATCTCTCTCCGCCACCTTCAATAAAGTTGTACTCATCAGTAACACCTGATACGGACCTTCCCACCGATCTCTCAAACAACCTGCACGCAAGAAATTTCTGATCATAACAAATTCTCCAGGTTCAACATCATGACAGTTTGTTTCAGGCATATCATGTGACAACAATTTCAGTTTCTGCTGTTGCTGTTTTAACTATTTACTCATTGTTATAAGATACCTTGCAGTCACCTCGTTGTTACTTTTCAAATCTTCCTGCGGACTTATAATCAAATTAGGTTGTCTACCAAACAGTATTTCAAAGGGGGACAGATTGAGAAGGGGGTCTAGGAGTTGTCCTGATGCTATGAAGGACTAGCGGTAAGGCTTCTGGCCATACCAGTCCAGTTTCTGCCATGATCTTACTTAATTTATTTTTAATAGTACCGTTCATCCTCTCCACCTTGGTGCTGGCTTGCGGTCGGTAGGGGGTGTGAAGTCTACTATTAATAATATCAACTTACACATGTTTTGGAAGACATCACCTGTGAAATGAGTACCCCTATCAATTTCAATAGATCTAGGGATACCGTATCTGCATACAAACTCCTGAACTATTTTCTTAGCAGTAAACGCAGCAGTATTAGTGGCAGCTGGGAGTGCCTCAACCCAATTAGAAAACACATCAGTGCACACTAATACATACTTGAGATTCCTGCAGGGTGGTAATTGGATGAAATCAATTTGTATTACCTGAAAAGGTCCGTTGGTCGGAGGAATGTGGGATGGGTCGGTAGGGATCGTTTCCCCAATGTTTTTCCTCAAGCATGTCAGACAGGACATTGCTCTCTTTTCCGCTTGGGAAGAAAAACCCGGTGCACACCAGTATGCTCTCACCAATTTGCACATACCTTGCTTTTCCAAGTGAGTCAGACCATGCGCTGCCTCAGCCAGGCTTAGGTAGTATGCCTTGGGAGCCACTGGCTTACCTTGTCCATCTCTCCAGAGGACTCTTGCCCACATCCCTTGGACTCCCAGACTGCCTTTTCCTGGATGGAACACAAATTTTGCATGTCAATTAATTTCAGCATGTCAATCAATGAAACATCATTTGGTTAATTGGCACATTTACTTTTAACCCTGCTACCCATTTGGCAGCTTCGTCTGCCCTGCTGTTGCCCACTGACACCGGATCATCCTCACATGTCTGGGCTTTACACTTAATTACCGCCACTGTCTTAGGCAATTGGATCACTGTTAGTAATCCTTTTATATGTCAGGAATGTGCAATTGGTGTGCCTGCTGCTGTCATAAAATTTCTCAGACGCCACAGAGCACCGAAATCATGTACCACCCCGAAGGTGTATCTAGAGTCAGTGTAGATATTAGCAGATTTACCTTCTGCTAATTCACATGCTCTCCTTAATGCCACCAGCTCCACCACTTGGGCCGAATGAGGTGGACCTAAATGATGTCTTCGTCATTTACCACAGTATAACCTGTACATAACTGTCCAGTGTCAGTTTGTCTATGACAACTCCCATCCGTGTAAAATGTCACATCTACATTTTCTAAAGGTGTATCCCGTATGTCAGGTCTAGCAGTAAAGGTCTGATTCAGATATTCCATACAATCATGTGTATCAATATACCCACAGAACTCACCTTCCACCAGCGACTCACCTCTCTCCACCCTTTGTGCATCCTGTTGCACATATGGTAAATACGTTGCTGGATTTAACGTACTGCACCGTTTGATGGTGATGTTTGCAGGTGCTATTAGAGCTAGTTCCCATTTTGTGAACCTTAGCTGAGGAGACATGTCTGGTTTGGGCAGAGTTTAGCAAAGCAGATACAGCATGGGGAGTATAGACAATCATCTCATGGCCTAATACTACATTCTCACTCTTACTGACCAATAGAACAGTTGCTGCTACACTTCTTAAACACGTTGGGAGTGATCTTGCCACAGTGTCCAATTGTGCGCTGTAGTATGCTACAGGCCTACTGGCATCACCATGTTTTTGCGTGAGGACACCTGCTGCACAACCATTAGCTTCCGTACAATACAAATGATAAGGTTTTTCATAATCCGGTATTCCCAATGCAAGTGCTCTTGTCAGACTATCCTTAAGGTTAAGGAAAGCCTGCTCTGTTTCCTCTGTGTGTATGACACAATCAGGCTTTTGAGGAAGAGACTAAGTCCTGTAATGGCAAGGCCAAAATAGAAAAACCTGGGATCCACATTCTGCAGTATCCACACATTCCCAAGAAGGTATGGATTTGCTGTTGGTTCTGCGGCAGTGTCATGGTCTGTAATACTTGCATTCTGTCATTTGTCAGATGTCATAACCCCTGGATTAGGCAATGTCCCAAGTATTTAACCCTAGACTGGCATGGCTGTAGTTTGTCCTTAGCAACCTTGTGTCCTGTTTGCGAGAGATGGAGCAACAAAAGTTTAGTATCATTTAAACATGACATAAACGAATCAGAACATAACAATAAATCATCCACATATTGTATTAGAACAGATCCATTGGCAGGTTGAAAAGATTGTAAACAGTCATGTAAGGCCTGGGAGAAGATACTGGGGCTGTCTATGAAGCCCTGGGGAAATCGTGTCCATTTGTATTTGTATCGTGCCCTGTATGTAAAAGTGAATAGGTACTGACAGTCAAGATGAAGAGATACAGAGAAGAAAGCAGAGCAGAGGTAAATGACAGTGAAATGGGTCGCTTTTGGTGGGATCTGCATAAGAATGACAGCTGGATTTGGCACTACGGGAAATTGGCTCTCTACTACCTTATTAGCCCCTCTAAGGTCTTGTACCAGCCTATAACCCCTCACACCACTTTTCTTCACAGGAAAGATGGGACTGTTGGCTACACTTGCTGTATGGACTAAAATTCCCTGCTGTAATAATCGCTCAATTATGGGATAAACCCCTATCTCTACCTCCTGTTTTAATGGGTACTGGGGAATTTTTGGAGCTTGTCTACCGCTTTTTAGATTTACCATTACGGGAGCTACATTTGCCATTAATCCAGTGTCCTGTCCATCCTTGGTTCAAAGTGAATCTGGAATTTGGGACAACATTTGATCTACCTGAGATGGATTTTTGCCTGAACCGGTAGAGTGATACATTAACCTTTGAGGAGTGTCCAATATATCCCGCACCTCATGTGCCACTCTCTCTGGGATATCTAAGAATATACCATCAGGGGTACAATATATGACACATCCCATCTTACATAGCAAATCCCTTCCCAGTAGGTTAGTAGGAGCCGCTGCTGCCAGGAGAAAAGAATGCCTGATATGCAATGGCCCGATAGTAACCTCTGTGGATTTGGTTAAAGGATAATGTTGTACTTTACCCGTTACACCCATTGCTGGTACTGTCTCGCTGGTCACCTGTAAATTAGCTGGAGATTTTATCACTGATCTGGTTGCCTCTGTGTCTACAAGAAAAGGATGTTTAGTACCAGCTACATTAACCATCATCACCGGTTCTTCCCTAGTACTTCCAGTTGACCTGACTATCTGTACACTACAGGTATGACCTGACCCCTAGCGTTGACTCTCACTCTCCAATACAGCATTTAAGGCCACAATTGGAGCTGGTGACTGGAAATTTAATGCATTCTGTGTATATCCCTTATGTGGATATCCAGGTACTCCCTGGTTAGGGGGTCCTACTTTCTTCACCTTACAGTTCCTACTTACATGTCCCACTTGGTTACAGTTAAAGCACTTTCATGAGTGGGGTAGGTGAAAAGGTTGTTGTGTGGGTTGAGCGGTAGAGAAAGATTGTGGGTGTGGATAGGGAAATTGAGGGTAATATGGTGGCTGTGGATAGTATGGGGTTTGTAGCTGTGTGTGATAAGTGGGGTAGGGCTGTGTTTGTGGCTGAACAGGATTTGAGAGTGCGTTTAGCTGTGCAGGTGTATATGTGTCTGCTGGCTGTGATGTTACATTCATTCCTTCTAGAGCTTGAATACTAACAGCCATTAGCTTCTCGATCTGGGTCTCTCTCTTCTTGAGGATGTTTTTATCATGCTCAATAGCAGACTCCCTGAGTGTGTCTACAATAGCTCCCCTCCAGCCAGGTAGAGAGGTCTGGACTCGGGTCTTTAGATTATCTTTAAGACCATCCATAAGCACAGTGATGACCATTTCCATATGGTGAGTGCTATCTTTAATATGTTCTATCCCAGTGTATTGGGTGATTGCCTGCAGAGCTCGGGTACAGCAATCCTCTGCAGATTCACTCTCTTTTTGTTTTATGGTGAAAATTTTACTCCAGTTAACTAATACTGGAAAATATACACCCAATTGAGTTATTATGCGGGTAATGTTACCTTGGTTATCCTCTTCTGTTAAGGGACCATCTCCCTCCAATACACAATCCATGATAAACTTTTTCACGTCGGTATTGTGTGGAAGACATGCCCTTAAAACCACTCGCCAATCCTTATTGGTTGGTTCATGAGTATTACCCAAATTTTTCAAAAATCTTTGGCATTTTGCTAATTCCTTCTTAGGGTCAGGAAAGTCATTCATTATGGAATTTAGCTCAGCTCTTGTCCAAGGCAATGCATTGCTACCTCCCTCGTGGGCACTACACCATTCACATCCGGATTCCCATTGGGAACAGTTATTGTCCGGATGGGATGGAGACCAGCTACGCTGTTATCTTTGACCTTGTTACCTGGCTGAGGATTTAGTCTATTACTGCTACGTACAGGGTTAACAACTTCCGTTACAGGTACAGCGGATGTTAACACTTCCTGTACTACCACTGATGAGGATGGGGCCACCTCCTGTGCTCATTGTAATGGAACATCTAACATTTGTATGGCATGGGAAATGGCAGACATAACAACAGGTTCATCATCCGCATCATAAACATTTTCCTTGTGATTACTCAAGAGAGGGTACATGTTACATGTTACATTTTTATGAGTTTTTACATCGACTGTACCTCCACCCCCATCCGCATAGGGCGGTGGTGGTGCACGTGAACTTCTGACATTACCTTCCGCAACGCTACCTTGCTGTGCATGCGTGCTATTTTGCAGCGTGCACGCAACGCTGTTTAGTGCTGCATGCGCACTCTCCTGCATCGTGCTCGCGACGCTAGTTTGCGTCATGTGCACACCCTTAAGCCACGTATCCCCCTCATGCTGCCATAACTTTAAACAATCGTTATACTTTATCTTTTTCATTCGAGAGTGCACCATACAGATGCTATCTCAGACATTGTTCAATACTTCCTTATCAAAGCTGCCAATTCTGGGAAACGGTTTCACACTCTTCCTCATCTTCTTAACCATACATCACAGTACCTAGTTGCATAAGCACCGTACCTAGTATGCATAATCAGGGCCGCCATCAGGGAGGCCTGCCGGGTCTGGAGTCCCGGGCCCGGGCAGAGAGGGGGGCCTGCACAGGGACGGACCTACCAGTCATACAGCAGGTGCCCCTTGGGAGTAATGGCCTGCAGGCATTCCCCCGGCACGTAGCAGATCCTTCTCACTGAGGATCCGCACCGCAGTGCCGGGCATCTGTCAGTGGCAGTGATGGATGAGCACAGTTAGTTCCTTTACTTCCTGGTGGCTGGCCCCTCCCAAAGATCAGCCACCTGACAATGAGCACAGAGCAGCTCAGACAGCATATGCCTGACTGAGCAGTGTGACTCACCAGTCTGCCCACACGGACTACAGTACTCTCTGCAAATCTGACTCCTGCCCCTTGCAACAGACGGAAGTGAGCCAGAGGGCCTCTCAGGACACCAACAGAGGTAAATTAATTGGGGAAGGGAGGTGGGGGACACCATTGAGAGATAGCGGGGGGCAATGATACAGAGGGGAATGTCTGGGAGGGCACTGACAGACAGAGGGGGATGTCTGTGTGCCTGGGGGGGCACTGACAAACAGAGGGGAGTGTGTGTGTGTTGGGGGGGCACTGACAGACAGAGGGGAATGTGTGTGGGGGGGTCACTGACAGAAAGGGGAATGTGTGTGGGGGGGTCACTGACAGACAGGGGAATGTGTGGGGTGGCACTGACAGACAGATGGGAGTGTGTATGTGGGGGTCACTGACAGACAGGGGAATGTGTGTGGGGGGGTGTCACTGACAGACGGGAGTGTGTGTGTGGTGGGTCGCTGAGAGAGGGAAATGTAGGGGGGTTCGCTGGGAGAGAGAGGGGAATGTGGGGGGATCGTTGAGAGGGGGGAAAGTAGGGGGGTGTCATTGAGACGGGGAATGCGGGGGGGATCTCTGAGAGAGGGAAATGGGGAGATCGCTGAGAGAGAGTGAAATGTGGGGGGGATTGCAACTGTCTGGTACAATAAAGTTTTTATTTTCTTTATTGAGGCAAGGCATGCATGACGCCACCACTGACAGAGGATCTGACTGCAGCGCGAAGAGGAACAGCCAGAAGATACAAGAGAAGGTAAATGTCTGTGGGCGTGTTGGATGCTGAATGGAGACAGTGGGGTGCTGGCTAGGGAGATGAGTTGCAGAAACACGGGGGGGAGGGCCCTGCCTATTTTGTGAGTCCTGGGCCTCACGATTTCTGATGGCAGCCCTGTGCATAATATGCCGTGCCGACCCAAGCGGCGCTTCCAAACGCAGCACATCATCTAACATCTCTACCATTTGCTTGGCTCCTATATTGGGAAAATCACTAAATTTTTCAATAGAGATTTAAATCGGTGAAAGAACGTCAAGGCTACTTTCTGTGGACGATATTAACAGGATGGTCCCACACACCTATGGAAGAATAACCAGGCTGCTTCCACGCACCTAAGCCCTTTTTGAGTACTTTCCACTGCTAGCATGTAGGCATTCCAATAACACCTACCCTTTTCAGTGATTTTGTCCACCCTCTGCTAAGTTCACAATCACAATATGTCACAACTGTGCGGTTCAATCACAATGCCCAATAACCCTAACTGATCACTGGATGCTGCAATCACACTGAGAGCTGATACCTACAACAAGACAACAATTACACCTGCTTATGTGTATAGACTGCGGTATCTACTACCGAGCCACTAGGCCAAAACCAGGCGCCTAGCACCTGAGGGTCCTACGATACCCCTAGCTAGGGAACATGTTACCCCTACCAACACACGTTCCTGTTACACACTTTTCCTGAGCAGAAAAATAAACGGTTTCCCAGATTATGGCAACACCGACTAAGATATTTACAATAATGCTATCACGCTATCAATATCACAATGCAATCTCAACGGCTTTGTTTAAAACACACGGCAGCAATACAGGAAATACGTATACGCTATTGTGCGACTAGTCGCATACACAATAATGCGACCGCTACACAAAACGTATTATTACCCTTACGCTATTGTGCGACTTCTCCTTTTAACATGAAATTGAATCAACGAAGGAAAACAAACTTTTTTCTTCCTTGTCCCTGGATTCTAATCATCGCTCCTTGAACTCACACAATAACGGGTAGCGGGCTCTCAGCAACAAAGTGATAGGTATTCGAAAGCACAATGCGTTCTTTCCTGCATATGGTGCCTCCACCCTTTTGCTGAGAGATCGATGACCATGTGTTACCGTGTGACCGGTAGCATGATTTCACTCTGCGGGCCCCCAACTATTGATTGCTATCTACCTATACACTCTAAAATGTCGCTATTTAGCGTTGTTAGTCGCACAAGAATAATTACTCTTCAGACTTTGATTGTGTTTCTAAAGCACAAAAAGATATTATTCACCAAAAAGCAGATAGTTACACACTGTGATCTAAATACAAGTAGCGCAAACAGATTATACAGTCACAAGGTACAGTCATTAAATACGCATGCGCTCTGGATCCAGATCCCGGCATCAAATATGAAATCTCCGTCAACAGCAAAGAAAAGGTGACTGGCATCTAGTTTCAGAGAGCCTGCATATATACTCTTACAGAGATAGGCAATACAATAGAACAGGTTGGCTTGATTCCATTGGTTCTTCTTCCTGGTTCTTCTGTTACAGTACAGTTTATAGGTCAGTTCGTATGGTCACAGTCCAGCCTCCAACAGCTCTTTGTGTCCACTTTCCCGCTGTATAACAAATAGAACCTGGCTGCATTACACAGTACATGTTAATGTCTAACTCTCCATGATACATAATTTGCAGACACATGTTGTGATCTCCTCACCGATGAAACCAGAAATCTGCAAAGACACAGTGGTTTAGAATGACACCAAACACGGTCTGCTTATCATGTACTAAACCTTAGATATCAACTAACATGTATTTCACAACATTACTGATAATGCATAAAACCTTAAATGTTAAACTTAATGCTAGGGAACCTTTTTATGTAAGTGTGCAGTGTGTAAGTATTGGGGTATTAAGAAAAGACGCTAGTTAGCGTTGTGCGTCTACGTGTTGGGTACACCATGGTACGTGTTTTGCAGGGTTGATCATATTATATGTTTATATCAATGTATGCATTTATATCATGGGGACTTTTAACAATGTTCTATTGTGGGGGAATCGCACGACGCTAAATAATTGCATCGCTGTATGTACTTATGTGTGAGATTCACTAAAATGGCGCTGGGCGGCCATTTGCAAAATGGTGTCGTGTTGCCATTCGCAAAATGGCGTAGTGCAGATTTAATTTTAAACAGATTCTGTCTCAGCCAATTATCCAGCTTCGACAGCCTTTAGAGGCTGAGAGACTAAACTCAAGAGACCACTCCTGTCTTACCCACTGTGTGAGCATGATATTGTCCTGCCAAAGGTGGTGTATGTGTGAATCAAGGATTCTGCTGGACACTCTATACATGCACCACATGTAGAAAACCTGGTTACAGAAAAATAACATCCCTAAGATTAATGCCAGACACTGAAGAGAGATCTTGTGGTTTTGGAGGTCCTCTGACAGACTAAAGGAGATGAGAACTGTATTTGACTCCCATTTACTGTGAAACCCAGGTTTGTTGATGTGATACTAAAATGTCATAAGGATGTATCCTTCAGATGCAATGAACACTCTCATACATGAGCAACATGACCGATTTAATGACTCGAGTGAATGTATATATATGCTGTGTTCAGGCCAAACACCAGTCAAGTCCATGATGAAGACTATCTTTCCAGTAAAACATTAGGAGCTCACCATGATTTCAGTGAATGGATATGAAATGTAAAGCCTCTCTTAAATCTGTTTTTAGGAAAAAATGCCTAATTGTTAGAAAATAATGGATTTTAAGTAAACCTTAAGTTCTTAAGCTTTGTTTTTCTTCTTAAAATATTATAGTGATGTGAGGATCTGGCATTGGAGTGATAGACATATCCTGCTCTTTGATAGGGAGTACGTGACTGGTACAATGAAAGTGTGCTCCAGAAAGCCAGCGTTGAGCTACAATTCATGGAACAATTTATTGTAGGAACGGGTTCTATGGTAGTTTTAGTACTGATTGGATGATCTATGATTACAACAAATTGGTAATCTGTCACGCAGGTAGAGTGTGACTATGTTAATGAAGAAAATAAGGAAAAACTATTTTGAAATGTTACACTCTCTTGTGGAAACCTCTGGGACCTTCCCCCTTTATCTCTGGTTGGATACCTGGCTATGGTATAGCTTCCAGATTAAATATTGAACCTTTTTGAAGTTGTAAAATGACTTGAGAGCATTTATACTGAGAACCAAACAAAATTAGAAAAGTCCAGAGGTTAAGGGGCCCAGTCAGCAAGGCCTAATATACTAGTTGCTGAGAGAGGTGGATGGGTATAATTGAGGAGCCAATGATGAGGTTATATAAAGGTATCCGCAGATATCGCAGCCTTGCCAAGCAGAAATAATAATAGCTTAGCTGCATATGTGATCTTATAGTGGACTTTAGTCAGTGGTTTGCATTTTAGCGCTAACAATAAAGGTAAGTGTCGGAAGCGAAGAGCGCGGCTTCATCTGGTAACTAGGGGCATCACATGCAGGGAAATCGTTCTCCTTAAGATCCTTTACAGACCCTGATGAGAAATCTTGTGATTTCTGAAGGTCCTATACAAATTACTGTACATCTAGCCTCTCATAGAGGGGCTACACCAACTCGTCACATATAAAACCATCTGTACAAATTTCTGCACCTCAAGCTGTGTTTCAGATCCTAATTTTCACCTTCTAAATTAGCTGGTGCCATCTTGCCATATGATTCTTGTTAACTTTGCCGTGCTCAGACTCCTCAGTGTGAGAGGAACATGACAGGTCCTCCTTGGGCATTTACTGTGACTCGTGGTTACTTGTCTTGTTCATGTCAGATGAGCGGGGCAGAGGGGAACGATCATCAGTCCCCCCTGCTGCAGTTGATCACTGCACACGCAGAGATCAGCATATTTGTGCTCGGATGGGAACTAGAAACATAGAATTTGACGGCAGATAAGAACTGTTTGGCCAATCTAGTATGCCCCTTTTGGGTTAGATTACTAGGGTTAGGGTAGCTAGACAGATACTCACGGCCAGGTCACTGAGGTCCTGTTGGGGAGAGTGTCCAGGATGAAGTGCAGGAGCCATAGGCTGTTTAGTAATACCCCTTTTACTCTAGCTCCAATAACCCAAGTTTTTGCATGTGAACGTGCAGCAACCCGGGCTACTGTGCAGTGTGAACAGGGCCGGTGCAAGGTTTCCGGGCGCCCTAGGCAACTTTTCACCAACCGCCCCTGCTCCCTCCATATCATAATATTCCACACATCAGTGTCTCCCCAGTTAAATAATATGCCACACAGCAGTGTCGCAAATTATAATGTACCTCATAACACTGCCGCAAATTCATAATATGCCACACAGCTGTGCCATAAACTTTTGGTGTGAACTCAGCGGAGACCTTCAGTGGCTGGTGCCCCCAGGGCGGCTGCCTAATGGTAGCACCGGCCCTGAGTGTAAAAGGGCCGGGTTGAAATAAGCCGGGTCACGAGAAAGGTTCTCTGCATAGGAAGAGATGGCGCTTTGAGATGAGATCATCTCCACGTGCCGGCTCATCACATGCCGTTGGCGTCATCAACCCGGCATTAGTGCCGGGGCGGGCCGTCTGTCTGTATGGGGTCGCATCCCGGATTTAACTTGACCATCAAATGTAAAAGCAGTATTAGTAGTGTCCAGGATATGGAGAATGCTGGTGTTTCAGAGAAGCCAAAGTGCAGTTTCTTCAAAATAGTGTTACAGTAGTAGAGATTTCAGGTTGCCTGTAACCCTACTGGGTTCCTCTTGTTAAACTTCTGTATAACTGTGAGAGGCCTATTCATCAACCAATAAATGGCCCGGTAACCATGCGGAAACACTAGTTTCTGTATTTTTAAGTTACCGGGCCATTCATCATTAGGGGTCCTATAGGACCCCCTGGTATTCAGCAAACTCCGAAAACTGAAAGTTTTCAGAGTTTGCTGCAGAGAACAAGCACCATCTTCAGACGGAGCTTGTTCTCGGATCTTCGCTCCTTCCAATGGGAAGGAGTCCCGGGGATGCGAAGAGGGATCCGAGCGGATCTCTACGCCGCCTCCTCACTCCCTCCTGGCGGCTTTGCGCATGAGTGACCCGAGGTCATGCATGTGTTGCCGGGACGATGGGGAGCAGTTAAGTAACGCATCTACAGATGTAGCTGCGATACTTTCCACGGGGACAACTGCTTTTCGGAGCAGTTGTCCCCTCACCGGAGCAATGATGAATTGCTCCGGTGTCAGGCTTCCCCCGCTGCAAGTTGGATACTAAAGTATCCCTGGCAGTGAGTTCTAAACTTCATCATCAGAGGCCATATTGCCTATGATGACGACTAGGCCCCTTAATACTTTAAATGTAATTACACTCATTCCCCTTTTACACTAATGTCCTGGGTCTGACCTGTTATTTGGAATAAGGTTAAAAACTATGGCAGACCCGGTACGTACTCCCTTTAGACCATGGCGCCAACCCTGGTTATTCACGGGTGCAGTGGAACTGGCGAGAAACCAGGAAGTCCCCATGCTGTAAATGGAACCTGGGTTAGACGACCCGGGTTACCCGTTTACACTGCAGGGTTACACAAGTTGTGTTAAACCCTGCAAGCTACCCGGGTTGGACTGCCAGGTCACTTGACCCAGGAATCCAAACCTTGGCCCTTTCACACCTAGCAGCAACCTGCAATAACCCATGATTTTGCTGCTAGCCTGAAAGGGGTATTACAAAATAAAAAAACACTTTGAAAAAGAAAAACATGCAGCAGCAGTTTACCAACTGTTATCTACTAATTAATAGACGTGCTTGAATGATTGCATCCCACACACAATACCCCCTCCCACTACCAGACTACCAATAAAAATTCCACATCAAGCAAACCATTCCTATTTATCTACTAATTAATACAAAAAATTGCCTTAAAATAGACTAGAGTTTGCAGATTGTAATTAATGCCACTTTACCTAAAATAATATTCAACGCTCCAATAACATGTGCCTGGTGCAATTAGTATTTAGCATTCTGGGGTGCGATTCTAGCAGTGATGTCGGTTGCAGACCACTGCAGGGTGAGCTGGGGAGTCAAAGAAGATCCAAGGGACACAGCAGGACGATGTGGTTGCATGTGATGTGACCTTGTCAGCTGAAGCACTTCTGGCTTTAGTCGCATCCCATGCCACCACGCCAGTTAAGTAGTTAAATTATAGTGATGAACTCCAGTGAATTAGTATTATGCCAGAATAAAGTCACACCCACAAAATCATAAGCCATACCCAAATTTGTATAAACAGTGCTGCAACATTTGTTTCAAGAGCTCTGTGGTTTTGCACCTGGCACCTAAATTTTTTTTTACATTATGTTTAAAGCTGCATACACACACACAACAATTTTGTAAATGTTCGATTTTAGTAAACGATTTTCGTTCACTTTTCAAGGGAAAAATGAACGAAAATCGTTTACTAAAATCGTTCATTTACTAAATGTAATGAACGATTTTTTTGAACTACAAACGATTTTTGCATATTCCCTTAATGAAAATCGTTGAGTTGGTCAGTCTGACTGAACTACAAACGTGAACGGGCATGAACGA
Source organism: Taudactylus pleione (assembly GCA_031769625.1). Classification (NCBI taxonomy): domain Eukaryota; kingdom Metazoa; phylum Chordata; class Amphibia; order Anura; family Myobatrachidae; genus Taudactylus; species Taudactylus pleione. Next base: position 208,784 of record JAUIMM010000983.1, read on the forward strand.
TAATCGTTCATCTTTTTAACTTAGAAAGTGAACGATTTTTTGAACGATAAACGATATCGTTAACGATAATCGTTCAAAAAATCGTTGTGTGTGTATGCACCTTTAAGATTCACTGCATGCATAAGAAAAGGTCTTGCACCTGTGACTAGTTGGGATTATTATGCCACCACTTTCCACAGAAACTGTCATCACTGACTTAATGATGCCATTCAGTTCAAACCAGATACTTATTGACTGACGAGGCTGAAGTTGGCCTCTTATTCGGCCAGTTTCTTATTCACTTCTTATTCACTTCTTATTCAATTTCCAGCTTCTTATTCAGAAAATTTTATATTAAAACATTTAAATAAAGTTAGATCACTAAACTAACCCTATGTAACCAAAAAATTGTGTCCCTTACACAGTTTTCAATTGTTATTTTCCTGGCACAATAAGGATTTTGGCATGAATAGGGCAGTAAAACGGGCATAGGCACCACATTTTGTCATTTTGAATAAGAAGCTGTAGTTGTGCAGGGGTTAACTAGCTTTGGTCATCAAATGTTACACTTAAAACCCACAGAAGGTGGTCTGGTACATATGACCCACTTGCCATTTGCCTTGACCAACAAGGATTTTTGCATGAATAGGGCAGTAAAGCGGGCACAGGCACCAGATTATCTCATTTTGAATAAGAAGCTGTCGTTATGCAGGGGTTAACTAGCTTCGGTCATCAAATGTTAATCTTGAATCCGAAAGAGGGTGGTCAGGTATATATGACCCACTTGCCATTTGCCTTGACCAACAAGGATTTTGGCATGAACAGGGCAGTAAAGCGGGCACAGGCACCACATTTTGTCATTTTGAATAAGAAGCTGTAGTTGTGCAGGGGTTAACTAGCTTCGGTCATCAAATGTTACACTTGAATCCGAAAGAGGGTGGTCAGGTATATATGACCCACTTGCCATTTGCCTTGACCAACAAGGATTTTGGCATGAACAGGGCAGTAAAGCGGGCACAGGCACCACATTTTGTCATTTTGAATAAGAAGCTGTAGTTGTGCAGGGGTTAACTAGCTTCGGTCATCAAATGTTACACTTGAATCCGAAAGAGGGTGGTCAGGTATATATGACCCACTTGCCATTTGCCTTGACCAACAAGGATTTTGGCATGAACAGGGCAGTAAAGCGGGCACAGGCACCACATTTTGTCATTTTGAATAAGAAGCTGTAGTTGTGCAGGGGTTAACTAGCTTCGGTCATCAAATGTTACACTTGAAACCCACAGAAGGTGGTCTGGTACATATGACCCACTTGCCATTTGCCTTGACCAACAAGGATTTTGGCATGAATAGGGCAGTAAAGCGGGCACAGGCACCACATTTTAAATAAGAAGCTGTAGTGTGCAGGGGTTAACTAGCTTCGGTCATCAACAGTGAGAAATTCACTCTCTCCGGGGCTTGCTACGAACGGGGCGGCTGTTGATGTTGATCGACAGCTCGCCCTGTTTTGTAGGCGGGGAGGGCGGGTAGCTGAACAAAGAGAGGCATTCCTGCCATTTGTGGGCGGCCCTACTGACATGATGTTAGTAGTGAGCTTCCTGCTCTATTTGAGCAGGAAGCTCACTGGGGCTTGCGGCAGACAAGTCCCTACCACAAGGGTCTCGTCGCAAGCCCGATGGTCGCGATAATTGTGACCATCCCCTTTCCACTCGCAAAAGCTGTGGCTGGTCACCCACAGCTTAGCGACCGGCCAGGAGGTCGGCTTTTAAAACAAAAGCGGCCGCCCTGATGTTTTTTGCGAGCGGCTCTGAATCAGGCCCTCTGTGCGGTCCGCACTACACTGAAAACAGGTGTCCACTGACCACAGGTGTCCTGTACCGCGGTCGCCAGTGCCAACCGCGCCACCGGTCCTCCTAGATACGCCACTGGAGCCAACAACACCCATTACACCTCTTCCACACAGCAATCCTCATCCAGCACACCACTCCACACAGAACCCCTCTTTCCTCTCCCAGTACAGCACCCCTCACTCAGCAGCACAGATCACAACCTCACCCATCACCCCTCACCTGGTCAGCACATAGCACCAGCTCTCCTCACTACATGCTGAGCTGACGCTTCAAAACATTTTTATAACATAGACACGCTGGCTGTTCCACTGCTGCCTGCCCGCTTACTGTTTGCTGCTGCCGGGCCCGATCGGATCTCAGCTGACAGCTCTGATCGGGCCCGTCAGCAGCAAACATTGGACGCTGTGCAGCAGTTTCAGCTGTCCCAGCCAGCAGCAGGTGCCCCATGCCACAGTACCTGCCACAAACCACCGCCAGCCCTAGGTGGGCTTGGATGCCCCTAGGCATTCCAAAAACCCTAGGCATTTGCTTAGTTTGTCTATACCTAGGGCCAGCTCTGGGTGCAGACATCAGATCCGCTGTGTTCTGCATTAGAGGTACGGGACAGAAATGCTACTGGGGTTATCTATGGCCACTGGTGGGGATCTATGGCCACTCGACAGTACTGCCACTGGAGGTGGGAAAATGTTGACATGGGGAGTATATTGTCACTAGGGAAAGGGGGTTAATTCTTCAATGAGGACCTATGGAGACGGCTTTAGGGAGGTAATACCAGGGACGTGCAGTCAGGGGAGGCAGAGCTTTTCCTGTCATATTCCCTCCCCATCATACTCCCTGTCATGCTCCAGAGTTTTGTTATAAAAACTGTGTGTTTATACATGTGTGCCTCCCCAGTCATTGACCTCACTGCATTTCACTGGGTAATACCACTGGGGGATCTATTTCCACTGGGAGGGTGGGTAATGCACTGTTACAACAGGGACATATGGACAGTCTTCTGGGAAGGTGCTATTCACCACCTAGGCTGCGGCATGTTTTTTTCAGTAAAATATTTTAATGTTTTTTAAAAACATTTTTTTGTTGATTTTGAAAAAAATAATCATCAGTTAAGTGATATATATGCAGGCAATGTGGAGGGGTACTCGTCTCGAGATATGTGCGGCTCTGCATGTGCTATAACATGCTATTTTTCGTGTCTCCTTTTCCCAACTCCATACCGCCCAACTTTTGGGAAGAATGAATAGGGGCATCTGTCAGTCAGTCCTCTATCTCCCTGCGTAATGTATGGGAGGGGGGGAAGCGATCGCACTCGCCCCCCCTCCAACAGATCTACCACTAGCACCCCCTGTTAGATGCGTGCGGCCATTTCGCGAACATAGTATATTTTTTATTTTTTGCTGATGCCATACGAAATGCTCCTCTGCGATCACATTGCGTATGCGCAAGTTCTCATTATAGTACTTCCGGCGACGACAGGACTGGTAAGAAACCATAGCGCAAACACGCTTCACTGCCATAGCTAGTGTTATTAATAGGTGCTGAAGTCACAGCTGGAGAAATCTTGGATATGACTATGGTCAGCCGATTAATAAATTTTTTAGAAGTAGTAAAAAGGTGTTTGATACATTTGACCCTATGTATGTACTGTACAGCGGGGTTGTTGTATCAATCAGTGAAAAGAGTGAACCAGTGCAGAAGTTGCCCATAGCAACCAATCAGCTTCGAAGTAACATTCATCAAGTACAGTCTATAAAATAATAATTAGGAGCTGATTGGTTATTGCTCTGAGCAACTTCTCCCCTGGTCCACTTCTCCACGCTTTTCACTGCTTGATACATAAACCCCAGTATTCTATACTGCATAGGAACCAGCCCTCTAGCCCTCCTACCCCCCCCCCCCATATTTGTGTTGCCTGCAGTCATGCCTATGCATAGTCTTTTTGAGTTATACAGTGTATGTAATGTGAGCACCCTCAATCATTTCAAAGTGTTGTCTCCTATCCATACCTTGTGAGTGGTGGGCCCAGGTGCAAAAATTTGCTTTGGGCACCTCACCTCTGCAGCACCCCAAATTAATGATATGCAAATGGCAGTGGGTGACAGGGAGATGTAGAAGGTGATAGGGAGAGGGACAGAGTGACAGGAAGAGGGTAACAGGCAGAGGCAGTGAATGATGGGCAGAGGGTGACAGGGAGAGGCAGAGAGCAGTGGCATCAGTAGAGGGGTGTGGGCCGCACCAAGGTGTCACCCGCCGAAGGGTGACACCAAAGTGCAGACTCCCCCTCAGTGACAGGAGCCGATCGAGTACTGCACTGTAGTATTAAGTGCAGCACTCAGCTCCTGACACTGTGAGGGAGCCAGGACACCTCCTGCACCCCCCCCCTCTCGGTAACAAACACGGGGGTTTGGGCCGTGAGACCGCGCCTCCTACCCAGGTGGTCACTCCCCCTGCTCGCAAGGCCATGCCCCCATTCTGGGGCTTGGACCCGGTTAGTAACGCCTATGGGCTTCATTCAGCTTTTCCTTCTAAGAGGGATCCAGTTAGATCCCTCCCAACGGCGCCCGCATCACACTGTGCATGCGCAGAAGGACTTCCGGGTCGCAAACCTGGAAGTATTCTATCGCAAAGCAGAGCTCTTATCAGGAGAACTGTCCTTTGCTCACTTCTAGGTACATACTGGCATTATTAAAACTGCTATGTACCTGATAAGTAGCGGGTTGCTTAATACATCCCGCGGGGTGTAGTTAGCATCTGGCGCCGGAATCCCAACAGCAGTCAGAATCCCTGCGCCAGAATCCCGACCGCTACCATCCCGGCAGTAAGTATTAGGGTTAGGGGGAGGGTTTGGTTTAGGGTTAGGCATAGGGTGTACCGTACCCAACCTCATCCCTCGCTTTGTCTTTTAAGGTGATAGTACCTTAAGTGGGCAAATTGAGGGCATTGCCTGCGACGTGTCATTGGAATGTCAGCAATAGCACCTTAATGTGCCTCTTAATTGTGCATTTTTAATTCATAGCACCATAGGTGTGTGTATTACAATATGCAGCTAATGTTCTCTGTACTTATCAGATAATGGGCCAGATTCAGCAGTGATTATTGGGAATCTGTGCATGCCTCACACACAAGCCTGTTTACAGGGCAGTGCGGGAGTATGGACAGCCTGCGTTCACATAAACGGGGTGTTGCCATGGATGCAGATTCCTGGCCTCGCATCACTGAGGCTTACTCAGCTGGCCGGTCTCGACTGATGGTCGTGATGGCGATACCAGGCTGCTACATTGGTCGCAGCGTGGGATCACAGATGCAGCTGAAGGTGTCAAACATTTCCCCTGGTGCATTTAGCAAGGACAGAACTGCAAAGTTGCTTTTTGCGGCTTTGCAATTCCGTCCTCTGCTGAATCAGGCCCTATGTTTATAAAAACTTATAGTTTCTGAGGCTTATTTTTTATCTACTAATCATAATGCTGTAATGGTATTTTTGCAATATGAGTAAAATTATTTAACGGGAAACTATACATTTTGGGGACAAGCGCCCTAATGGTACAGAAAATATTTGTAGCTATAAGTCATTTTCCTTCTCCTCTTCATCATCATCTCCCCAGGTCTTGTGTACCACTACATCACAGTCTGCCAGTGTACCGACTGGCTGGATTACTGGCAGACGCAGCATTCTGATGAGCTTTGTGGGCTAAAGCGCCTTCTTGGTCTGAGACTGATTTGTCCGTATCCAGTCCTGCGCTGTAAAACAAAAAGAGTTACTCTATCATTCATTATTGCTGAGCTTATTAATTTAAAAATTTGCTATTTTTTTTCTACATAATTATCAGCTGCACTCGTCTACTCTACTGGAACATACACTTATTTCAGTGCTCCCTACTGAACTGGGCAAAATAGGGAACATGATGACATGATTCCCAGACTACTGCGTCATCTTAGCCCTGCCCCCTCTTTACAGACCTGCAATTTACAGCATTACGTTGTGAGGGGGAGGATCCTAATGAGAGACATCCAGCCACGCCCCCTCTCTGATCAGCTGCATGTCCCCTCCAGGAATTTGGACTCCAAAGTTGGCAAGTATATACGTCATATGTACTTGGTTCAGGGTGGTGCTAGCTCAAGTTATGTATAGTAGGGGCATGCTATAATGGGTGCAGGGTATGATGCCCGCGCCACACACCCTGCACCCATTTACTCAACTCTCTGGTTTAAAGTGTTGCCACTGCCCAGATCACTGGGAAAATGGTGCGGCAGACATTTTCCTGGAGATTTGTGCATATGCAATAGCGAAATCACCAGGAATATTATACGGACACCATGTTTATCGGGGACCTGCACATGTGTAGTAGATGGGCACAGAGCCAGAGTCTACTCACAGCCGCGAGAGAGGAGGGGCCCGCATGTAGACTATTTACAGTAGGCAGCATCTCCAGGTATACCCCATAGAAGGCGTATTTTTAGCACTTTTGCAGTCATCTGCCATGGTTTACATATATGACCACAGCACCTATTTTTATAATGTAAAAAAAAATAAAAATGATGTAAATACAAAAATAAACAACATGCCCCTTCCTCCTTTCATAAGTAATTCGCACCAGTGCTATAATCTGGTGTGGTTGCCACAACAGATGTTGAGTTTCCCTACAAATGGCATCAACAAGATCCAGGCAATGTGGGACCCCCTGTCATAAAGAGATAGAAACCCCAGGCCACCAGAACAGAGTGAAATCCCCTAGAAAAATTGAGAAAGGGAAAAACTTGCAGACTCCACCCAGCAACAGACAATACCTGTGCTGAATAACACAGGAGCTCATCCTGGCACATCTTGGATAGCGGGGAGGGTTAGGCACCAGGGGGATTGTTGGGGTTAAAAAAAGAGCACAATTCTGACGCTTCTAACTAATAAATATTAATCACATAAAGATATAATATATAAATATAGAACTGCAGCAGATAATCAAACTCTGTGTATGTTTGTAATATAGGAGAAAGAAAAAAAAGACAATATCTGCACTGTCTCTATATTAAATCGAATAAACCATTGAAAGAATAAATGATGCAAATAGAATGTACACAAATACACAGTATATAAATTTATTAACCACTAGAAATGTCACATAAAATCAAAAACTAAAATATAAATACGTATATCACTAAAAAAAAACAATAGAAAGAATAAATAAAATATTGTATCATTGTTAAACTGGTAGATACAAAGATACAAACACTGTGATCTATCACAGCTAGATACATCAAATAGATAATAGATGGTGCTATAAGAACTGAAAGCTATTGAGTGCTCTTGCAGCCAGGTAGTTGATGTTTCCACAACAAAAGATGTAACAGCTAGTTGATTTAGCAGGTGGAAAAATACGGTGACACTAAGGACCTCATTCAGACCCGCTCGCTAGATGCAATCGCTCGCATCCAGCGCATGCAAATCTGTCAAAGTGATGGCATGGGAAACGCTCGCTCGCTAAGGCATAAGCACACCCACTTTGGCTGTGCGAGTGATCGCTCTGTGCATGCAGACACCCAGAGATAATCACTAGCGCACGGCATCTCCAGGAAGTGTATTAAAACATTGGTACATCGAGCACCATCGGTATCGATCGCAGCGCTTGTGGTTGCCTTACCCTGCCGCAAGCAATGCGAGGACTTCAGTGTAAAAAGCAGGCATGTGACATGTACTATGACGCTGCCTGTTAATTATGCACGCCTTAAAAACGGTGTTGAAACACCGAGGCACACCTGCGTTCGCACCTCCACTGGCCCTGTTACCACACACAAACGGCCTCTCCTGTCACTCATTTCACTGGGCTGTCTTTGCTGGGTGAGCGAGCGGGCTGCGTTCGCACACAGTAGTTCACGCATGCGCAGAACAAAATGTGCGCATGCGCATTCACAAACCATCGGGCCGCTTGCGAGCACACAGCGCTAGCGAGCGGGTCTGAATGAGGCCCTAAGGGCCTGATTCAGAGCCGCTCGCTGCTGGCGGGGATTTATTTTTATATATTTTTTTTTTAACCAGGCCGCTTGCTAAGCTGTGGGTGACCACCCATAGCTTTTGCAAGTGGCCTGGAGCCCGTAGCGATTATCGTGCCCATCAGGCTTGCGAGGAGACCCTGTGGGATCGGATCTCAGCTCTCGCAAGCACAAGTGGACTCCCTGCTCTAATAGAGCAGGAAGTCCACTACTGACATCACGAGTGATGTCAGTAGGGCTGCCCACAAACGCCTAAGGGAGTGCCTGCATTTGTGCAGCCACCCCCCCTCCCTGCCTACAAAAAGGGGTGAGCTGTCAATCAACATCGACAGCCGCCCTGTCTTGTAGCGAGACCCGTAGTGACGGAGCTGCCATCGCTAGATGGGTCTCCTGCATGCGCACGCAGGAGACGGTGCCTGTGCAGAGGGCGACCATTGACCCGCTTGCGAGCACTGTGCGCTTGCGAGCGGGTCTGAATCAGCCCCCAAGTCTTAAGGTGCAAACATACCTAACGATTTTTTGAACGATTTAACTAAAACGACGTCGTTATCATTCAATCATTGAAAAAAATCGTTCAGTTTCTGAGTTATAACAATGAACGATTATCGTTCATGCGCGTTCCCGTTTGTAGTTTGTAGTTCATTCTGAATGACCAACTGAACGATTTTCATTAAGGGAAGTTACAAAAATCGTTTGTAGTTCAAAAAATCGTTCATTACACTGACAGATAATCTGACAGAAAATCGTTCACAAATTCGTTCAGAAAATCGTTGGTAACAAAATCGTTGTGTGTAGCTAAGTGTTTTTAGGTGCAAAGTCACATATAATAATGAGCAGTAGCTCATATGCTTCAGAAATTAGTTAAGCACATTTGAAAATATCAGTCTCGTGCTGTGATCACAAACACTTAAATCCCAGAAATGTTTAATTAAACCTTGCACAAAAAGTCAGGTAGAGACTGTAAATACACAGATAAATCCAAAAGTGGTTCCCAGATTTCAGAGCCAATACAAAAATGGTAATATAGATACAGTCTCTGTATAAAATACACCAGGAAGCAGCCGCTAAGCCAGGCAACGAAGCTGTCACAGCCACAAATGGGATAATATTGGTGGGCCGCACTGCGTATTCACAGTGTTAGCTTCATGTGCGCATGGGCTGTAGAGTCGGCAAACATGGGGGCCCCCCTTGTTCTCCTGTGTTCCGGTATCCTGTATGTAATGCTGGGATATAACGCACGGCCAAGCCGGATGCTGCTGGTGTAGTAGTGTTGTCGTAAGGTCCTGGGTTTAGACGTCAGTGAGGTGTCAGTCCTATAAGTGGCAACAGTATGTCCAGTACAGCAGAGTAACTAAGAATAAGAGCGTCCCGGCTAACGCGTTTTGTCACATATCTTGACTTTTTCAAAGGTCTTGTTGGGGTTAGGCTGTGGGATGGGAGAGTTAGGCTGTAGGAATGGAGGTTAGGGTTAGGCTACAGGGGTTAGGATGTGAGAAGGGAGGGTTAGGCTGCATGATTGGAGGCTAGGGTTAAATTATAGGAGGAGAGATTAGGTTTAGGCAGCAGGGTCAGGGTTAGGCTGCAGGAGGGGAGGTTAGAGTTAGGCTATGGGAGGGGACGGTTAGGGTTAGGCTTACTTGCATTAGCACTGTTTTAGGCTTGTTATGATAAACCTGATGTGGTAGTTATCATATGCATGATGAGTTCTAAATGTGAATAAATCGTTTTAACAATAGTAGGGGTGGATTGGGCCACTGGGAAAGCGGGAGAGCTCCCACTGGGCCAGTTCCATGTACCCCTCTGCTGGGCCGGACGGCTGCTGCCGCGATCGGAGCTCAGCTCAGATCAGGCAGCTGTCAGAGCAAGGCTGGCAGCTGTAGTTAAAGTTAATGGCCACGGATGGGAGGGCTGGTGCACATGCTCACTCAGACACTGCAGCTCCTCCCATGGCCCTAGACAGAGCCGGCGCTACCACTATGCAAACTTAGGCAGCTGTCTTATAACACCGGCCCTGCAGGGCGGTAGTGTGGATCGCACATAAGTGCAGTCCGCACTACACTAATAGGAACAAACACACAGCCGCCGGTGCCGGCAGCTGTGAGTTTGTTTTAGCAGCCGACTAGGCCCCTTGACAGGAAGGGCACCAGGCCCAGTGGAGCAGGGGCACTAAGCCCTAGATAGGTGAATTATATATATCTAGATTGCTATTCATTGTGTGCTATGCCTTACATAGTTATCTTAGGTTTGCTGTGATTATATATATATATTGACATTCACTGTGTGCTGTGCCTTAAATATTTATCTGCAATTTGTTTTGTCATATACTCATATAGTCATTCCTTGTGTGCTGTGCCCTATATACATATTCTGGTTTGCGGCGTCATATATTCTTGACTTGCTGTGTCATATACATGCATTCATATGGGTTTACTTGTTGTGCTTTATTGCAGGGCGTGATCAGGACCACCCGCCCATCAAGGGGATAAGGGTGTCTTGGTGAGTATAATTCACGTTGTCTGTAGTCTATGTTGTACATTGTCCTTATACATCTCCCTTCAGGCATTTTCGTCCGGGTTGCATCCTTGTGATTGCATGCTGGTGTAACCAGTCTGAGGCCAAAAGTGCCAAAGATGACCAAACACCGACCCCAGTGGAGGGCATCCAGTGTTCCCTACCGTAGGTCTATTTTCACCATCCTTGCCCACCCCCGATCCCAGGACCATCCACTAGGAGAGTGACAACGGCCTGAAGGTGCAATTGATCGGCCGAGGTAAGTGCCCAAAGACACCTGCACAGCAGCAGGCTTATAGCACCTTTCCCCTCTGTCACCATCCACAGCATTATGAGAGCTCTCTGCATGTCAGGAGACCCGCTGAATTTGAGACAGGTCAGACCTGCAGCAAAGCCTGCATTGCTGGTCAATGTGCATCAATATTGCTGATATGTACACTGGTACACAACATCGTACGCAGATGGGAAGGAAGCGGTGGGTGTCCTTATGCTCTGATAAGCTTTGGAACTGTTAGCATTTTCATTGCTGCGTACCATGTACAATCACAGCTGCTATCACATTAGCGTCCAATCCTAGGATACACTTTAAGCCAATCATGCGGTACAGATGACAGACTTCGTCATGAGCTGATAATTATTAGCAAATATAAATTTGTAAAAAAAAGTATACCACCTCCCCTCCTCCCCAAAGTCCAAAGTACTACCAGCACATGCGCTGAGAGCCTAGGCTGGTATCTGCAAAATCAGTGGTCCATAAAGTGTGGTAACCAGTACGAGTATATCAGTACTAGGCTATGCAAGCCAGGGCTGGTGCTACTATAGCAGGTCCCCTGCCAAAATGACAAGTAGTTCTAGGTTGCAATTTCATACTTGCCCACTCTTCCGAAATGGTCGTGAGTCTCCCAAAAATTGGGTGATGTTCCTAGCCATCTGGAAGTGTAAACAAGTTTCCCGGAACTGTCTGACCCCCGCCGCACTACCCCCACCAGCCACCACCCCTGGCCGCCGACTTTCTGTGCATAAGTTGGCAGTCTGGAGGGGCAGCCAGGTCGGCTTCCTCGTCAGAGCAGGGGACGTGGTATGACCATAGGTGGGCGGTGCAGGGGCATGGTGGCTGAATCACATCATCAGTGCCCCGCCCCTGCTTTATAGTGCCTGTAACATCTGTTTAGTGGTGGCAAGGCCATGATGCCACCATTGAGACACTATGCCCCTCTCACCTCCCACCTATGCCCATATCAGATCCCCTGTTCTGATGAGGAAGCCAACATGGCTGCTCCCTCCAGGAGGAGGCAGCCAAAAAGTCGGTCAGTATGATCAATTACCTACCAAAAAATGGGACCCAGTCTATAAAAAAATACAACCCCACGCTGTACATACCTTTGGACTAGATTTGGGAATAGAGGAGTTGATTCAGCATTGCATGCAAGTGCAATGCTGAATGCAGATTCCCAATTATTGGATCTACGTGTGCGTAGGACCCATTCTGCAAGTGTGCCCGGTGCTGTCCACCATCATACCTTACATCTGTCTCGCCCTCCTTCATTAAAAGTCATACTACAAATTCCACATCATACCCTAGATTTACAGACCCTCCAACATGACCCATCCCATTAGGTACAAAAATATGAGATATGGTAAGAACTTACCTTTGTTATCTCTATTTCTATGAAGTCCATAGGGTTCCACAGGATACCTTGGGCTATAGGTGATGACGTCAGGCAACGGGCACCATAGAGTTAAGTTTTCAGCCTCCCAGGATGCACTAGGATCCCCCTCCTATACCCCGCCCCCGAACCAAGGCATTTCAGTTACGTACCAAGCCATAGGCCGGAGGAGGAGGAGGAAGAGAGAGAAAAAAGACCTGGACACACACAAGAATCACATTCTCACCAGAGGGAGACGGAAAAAACGGTGACCAGAGTAAAGCCCATCTGCAGCACAGGTGCAACAGGGCGGGAGTCCTGTGGAACCCTATGGACTTCGTAGAAATAGAGATAACAAAGGTAAGTTCTTACCATATCTCATATTTTCTACATCAGGGTCCATAGGGTATCCACAGGATAACTTGGGGATGTCCCAAAGCAGTATCCTTTAAGGGTGGGGACGCTCCTGTGCTGAAAGGAGAATCCGCCGCCCGAAGGAAGCATCCTGAGAGGCAAAGGTGTCAAACGCGTAATACCTCACAAAGTTATGGACAGAGGACCACGTGGCAGCCTTGCAGATCTGGACTGTAGAGGCACCACGTTGAGCTTCCCACGAAGGACCCACAGACCTAGTGGAATGAGCCCTCACAGAGGATGAAACTGGAAGGCCTTCATGAAGATAAGCTTCAGAAATTGCCATACGAATCCAACCTGCCAAAGTTTGCTTTGAAGCAGGCCAACCCTTTTTACGGAAGCCATAGAGGACAAACAAGGCATCCGACTTCCTAAACGAAGAAGTGCGGTCAACATAAATCCTTAAGGCCCGCACAACGTCCTAAGTGGCCTCACCCAATGAAAGATCAGGTGAGTTGAAAGCCGGCACAACGATTTCCTCGTTGATATGGAAACTTGAAACAACTTTGGGAAGGAATCCAGGACGAGTGCGCAGCACCGCCCTGTTCCTATGAAAAATCAGAAAAGGGGGTCTACAGGAGAGAGCCCCCAAGTCAGAAACACGTCTGGCCGAAGCAATTGCCAGAAGGAAAATTGTTTTAGCTGTCAGCCATTTAAGGTCCATTGAGCCCAGTGGTTCAAACGGCGGTCCCTGGAGAGCCCTCAGGACCACAGCTAAATCCCAAGGCGCCACTGGTGGAACAAAGGGCGGCTGAATTCGAAGAACACCTTGCATAAAGGTGCGCACATCAGGGATTGCAGCAATCCTACGATGGAACCAGACTGACAGGGCAGACAGCTGCACCTTCAGAGACGCAAGGCGAAACCCATGGTCCAATCCCGCCTGTAGGAAAGCTAACACTCTAGACAGACGGAACTCCCGAGGGGCATAACCTCTCGGTCGACACCACTGGAAGAGCGTATGCCACACATGATGGTATATCCTTGCAGAAGATGGTTTCCGAGCCCTTAGCATAGTTTGCACTACAGAGCTGGAAAACCCCCTGGACCTTAACATGGCCGTCTCAACAGCCACGCCATCAAAGACAGCGGAGTCAGGTCCGGGTGAAGACAAGGACCCTGTGACAGTAGGTCTAGTCGTAATGGCAACCGCAGAGGAATGTCCACGGACAGCCCCTGAAGGTCTGAGAACCAGTGCCGCCTGGGCCACGCAGGAGCTATCAACAGGAGCGTCCCTCGTTCCTGTTTGAATTTCTGGATTACCCGTGGAAGAAGGGAAAACGGAGGAAAGAGATAAGCAAACCGGAACGTCCACTGGACGGACAGAGCATCCACCAGAGACGCCTTTTCGTCTCTTGTGCGAGACCCGTACACCGGCAACTTGTTGTTGTGCCGTGACGCCATGAGGTCGATCTCTGGAAGACCCCACCTGTCCACCAGAAGTTGAAAGACGTCCTGGTGCAGAGACCACTCCCCCGGCTGAACGTCTTGGCGACTGAGAAAGTCCACCTCCCAGTTGAGGACTCCCGGGATGAATACTGCTGATATGGCCGGGAGATTGCGCTCCGCCCAAACCAGGATGTGGGACACCTGTAGGAGTGCCGCCCGACTTCGGGTTCCTCCTTGCCGATTTATGTAGGCCATGGTGGTGGCGTTGTCCGACTGGACCTGCACAGGGTGACCTTGGAGAACCCGATGTGCCTGCTGAAGAGCATTGAAAACCGCGCGGAGTTCCAAGATGTTTATTGGAAGCTCCGTTTCCGCCTGAGTCCATCTGCCTTGGAACAAGTGTGGACCCGTGACAGCTCCCCAGCCCCGAAGACTGGCGTCCGTTGTCAACAGGACCCAATTCGCCACCCAAAATGGATGACCCTTGTTGAGATGGGTCGTCTTCCAACACCAGGCTAGGGACAGGCGAACCTCCGGAGTGAGCACCATCGTCTGGGACTTTAGACTCTGAGGCAGTCAATTCCATTTGGACAGGATCAATTGCTGCAGAGGTCTGGAGTAAAACTGGGCATATTCCACCATGTCGAATACTGACACCATGGAGCCCAGTAACCTCATCGCCGAGTGTAGAGACACACGGCGACTCTGCAGACAACTGCGCACCGTCAACTGTAAGGCAGAGATCTTTTCCCCCGTCACAAAGATGCTTTGCTGTATGGAGTCCAATAAGGCTCCGAGGTGCAGAATCCTCTGAGACGGGATCAGAGTGGACTTTTGCCAGTTTATTAACCAGCCGTGCCGTTGCAGTACCGCAATCGTCAGGTCCAAGTGGTGAAGAAGGGGCTCTGGAGATCCTGCTACCAACAGAAGGTCGTCTAGGTATGGCAACATGCGGACTCCCTGCAGCCGCAGGTAAGTCGCCATGACCGCCATATGCCATAACCTTGGTGAACACTCGTGGTGCTGTCGCCAAGCCAAATGGTAACGCCCGGAACTGGAAGTTATCGTAGCGGATTGCAAACCTGAGGAACTGTTGATGGCGTAAAAGAATAGGGACATGCAGGTAAGCGTCCTGTATGTACAACGACACCATGTAATCCCCAGGTTCCAGCGCCAGAAAGATGGACCGTAGGGTCTCCATCCGAAACCGCGGCATCCGCAAGGACTTGTTGAGAGCTTTGAGGTTGAGAATCGGACGGTACGACCCATTGGGTTTCTGCACCAAAAACAGATTGGAATAGAAACCCAGGCCCTTCTGGGAGAATGGAACAGGCACTATAACTCCAGCCTGGAGCATAGTGTGCAAAACCTTCCGCAGTTCCATGGCTTTGTTGTGGTCTAATGGAAGACCCATGGTGAAGAATCGGGATGGGGGCCTGTGCCGAAAGGAGAGGGCATACCCGTGAGAAACCTCCTCGTGAACCCAATTGTCTGTCATGGTTACCGACCAACACTGGGCGAACTGCAGCAGGCGGCCTACCACTTTGCGATCCCCCAAAGGGAGGCCCGGACCGTCAGGCCGCAGGTTTGTCATCTGACTTAGGGGCCGGATGTCTGGTACTCCAGGCCTGTTTCCTGGGCTTGGCCGATTTCTTGGGGCCAGCCTGTCGGGAAAAAGAGGCCGAAAGGATGACGTCATCGAACTGGAAGGGACCGCAGCAGACGTGAGACAGCGTGGCTACAATTTTGTCCAGATCCGAACCAAATAGGACTTGTCCATTAAAAGGCAAAGCTTCCAAGCCCATTTTGGAATCAGCATCCGCCTTCCAGGATCGCAACCATAAGGTGCGACGAGCAGCAACGGCTGCCGAAGAAATCCGAGATGTGAGGGTACTGATATCTAAGGCCGCTTCATTGATGTAAGTGGCCGAATCCCGGAGATTGCCTACCAACTCGGCCTGTTCAGCCGAACAGTCGGAATCCAAAGACGCCTCCAAACTATCAGCCCAGCGCTCCATAGCTCTGGCTACCCAACATACGGCCATAGCCAGTCTGGATGCCCCCACCACGAGGGAATAAATGGACTAGGCAGATCTCCACCTTGCGGTCCGTAGCATCCTTCAAGGAGGACATGGAGGGCATGGGCAATGTGGCACTTCGGACTAGGCGTGTCACATGAGAATCCACATGTGGAAGGGGTTCCCACTTAGAAAAATAATTGTCCGCAAATGGATAAGCCACCGCTAAGCGCCTCTGAGGCTGATACCGTTTACCAGGGTGTTTCCACGCCTCCTCTAAATGGTCTACTAACTGACCCGAAAGAGGAAACACTGTGGCGTCACCCTTAATATCCTTAAAAAAGGCATATTTGGACGGACACCGGAGGATCGTCATCCTCAATAACTAAAGCTGTGTGGACTGCCCGAATAAGGCCAGGAATATAAACCTTGGGCTTAGCGTCTGACTCTTTAGTACGGAGAGGTTCTTGGTCAGACAGATCCAGAATCTCCCCATCATCGGACGTCCCATCGTCATCCTCATAAGGAGCGGACAGAGACGCCACAGGCCGCTTATGTGGCCGCAACACAGACTCCCCTTGTAACACGTCCGACAAATGCTGTACAGAAGTTGTCAGAGAATTAACCCAATCAGGTTCCTGTGAGACCTGGGGAGGGGAAATACTGAGACTGTGAGGTACCATCAGTTGTCTCGGGAACCCCTGCATGGGTGACGACACCACTGACTGCTGGGACAATCCCATCTGTGAAAACGCAGGTGGCGGAGCTAACTGGCCCACTAGGGTTGTAAGCGCTTTGGCGAAACAAGCCCAGGGAGGTTCCTGTACTGGAGCCGTGACAGTAATTGGCCGCGCCAATAAATAACACTGCCGACATAGCCCCTCCGCTCCACGTTACCCTCCCCCTCCGCTATTGGTACATTGCACTTAGTACACATAAGCTGGAGAGGAAATTCACTCTCAGACATGATGGTAAGTATGTGACCCCTCACACTGATACTCGTTAGTATAGTGGGAGAACCGCCCTGCAATCACCGCACCGCAAGGGCTTTAGCAGAAGAAGAGCAGGGACCGTGAAATAGCTGACAGTAGAAAGTGAAAGTACAGGCAGCAGACGCTAGCAGAAGTCACATACAATGCAAAAGAAATTAATCCCTGCACTATCAGCGCTGTTCCTCAACTACACAGACAGAGAGCCTGGTAGGACACAGCGCTGCATACACAGACCTGTTCAACGGAGGAGAGGTATGCCGGGGGACCCAGACCGCGATGCCACCGATCAATAGCTTCCAGCAGCGTTCACCATGCTTCTTTGTAAAGATGGCCACTGAGGAGCATAGAGGAGGCCGGCCTGGGGGATGAGCGCTGCCACAGGGCCAATCGGCAGCGCAGAGATGGCTGTGTGCTGCGGGGGGAGGCGCCGGCTGTGTACAGGGAAGGCGTGCTCCCCTGGCATGCAATTAACCCCTGGGACGCCGCAGCGCTACCGCTCAGCTGCAGTCCACTGTCCCAGGGGGGTAGTGGAAGCGCAGGTTCATTACCTGGCTCCACGCTGCAGCCAGTCCCCAGGGAGCCCCCTGCCTGGGGACTCTGGACCATGTTTCAGCAGGGACCCACCACGGGACCCTGCGGTTTACCTGCTGCCCCTTTGAATCCGGCCATGGTCCAAAACATCTGGGGTCACCGCTAGCTGTGACTCAGAGATGCTTACCAGCATCCCCGGATCAGTACCGGTATTCTGGTACCGGCGGGGTGTAGGGAAGACAGCATGGACGTCAGCAGTGACTGTCCATGCTGAACTTCCAGATGTGCAGCCACAGCTGCCACGATGAAAACTTCATGGGCTATCCTTAGCCCCCCTCTAAACAGGTGCTCCGACTCTGAGCCGGGCACCAACGAAACTGAGATGCCTTGGCTTGGGGGCGGAGTCTAGGAGGGGGACCCTAGTGCATCCTGGGAGGCTGAAAACTTAACTCTATGGTGCCCGATGCCTGACGTCATCACCTATACCCCAAGGTATCCTGTGGATACCCTATGGACCCTGATGTAGAAATGTTCTGCTCCTGGACTTCGCTCGTAATTTATGTTTGTAGACACCTATTCTCAAACACCTGTCTCATCAATTATCTAGTTCAACACAGGTGACTGCAATCATACATTAGGTGGGAAGTCCAGGAGCAGAGCATTTTGTACAGTACCTAATGGAATGGATCATGTTGGAGGTTAGGGATTTAAAACCCCATTTCATTAAATATTAGACCATAAATTTGACCCCCCCATCTCCCTCATTCTAAAAGCCCAAATTTAACCCCCTCCCTCATAAAAAGCATACCTCAAATCTACAACCTCTCTCTCACATTGAAAATTATCAACCAAATATGAAACCTCCTTCTTTGAAAAATTATACCCCATAGCCGCAATCCTAATCCTTTATTAAAAACCATGGCCATTTAAACCAGCTAAAAATCAGGCCTCATATCTATGGGGCAACCCAATCACATTACTCACCCGACCTTCATCCCTCACCATCGCTCCTTACAGCTTCATGTAATCTGATTGGTGGATAGCTCCAGCTACATTGTGTCATATGAAGTCATGTGACAGGACGCTTCTATCACTACAGCTCATTACAGTGTTACAGTGTCACCTGACTGGGTGAGTATTGTGTGTTCCCCAAACCTATATGTTTTATACCTGTTATGTCTGTATTTCTGAGCTTTTATCTTCACCTGTGTACAGACACCTACACTGCTGAGATTTGTTTTGTCATGTGTATTCCTTTTTACCCCAGGAACAATATATATAATTAATGGGAGGATAATATTACACAGGAAGGATATTAAGTTTGTCTGTTTGTGGTCACTGTGTTGGTCACCAATGATCCATGGATAGATTACTAGTATTATACTAATTTAATTATTTGGTATCCTGGAGTTATACATCATATATGTACTTATGTCCACCGTTATCTGCAAAGAGTGTGGGTACTAGATAGTCACCTTATGTCACTCTATACATTATCCTTTATGTATAGTACAGTGTGGGGCAGTTATACTTATATGTGACATGAGACACCTCTATCTGTATCATGGTCGCCCCTCAGGACCCCATAACCTGCCCTCACACTGTGTCAGTTAGGAAGGAATGTGCTGCAGATTTTAAAAAATGTGGCAGTTGGTGATGACGGCACCCAGGGCACCAACTGTAACATACTGGCCAGTAACAC
Organism: Taudactylus pleione; assembly: GCA_031769625.1. Taxonomy (NCBI): domain Eukaryota; kingdom Metazoa; phylum Chordata; class Amphibia; order Anura; family Myobatrachidae; genus Taudactylus; species Taudactylus pleione. The sequence continues at coordinate 227,798 of JAUIMM010000983.1, forward strand.
TCCTGGTGAGTATGTGCTCTGCCAGCTGCTCCCCAATGAGGGGGGACAGGCGGCCCCTTGTTACCTAGTGGGGGAATTGTAAGGGAGCGCTCAGCCCTATGGTGTGAGTGATAGGTGTAGTAACTGTGCACCAGCTGGATGGGCTGGGTTATGTGATATGTTAGGGGTCCTGAGGGCCAAGTGTGGGAAGCGCTGCTCTATCTATATTACATTTGCTTATGCAAAACCTCCCTAATTACTGTACATAGCAATATCTAGTCCTTTATTTGGCTCTCCAATATTGATCTACAGTATATATACCTATTAGACCACCCCTGCCTTTAGGGGTAACCCAATGGTCCTAAAAGATCTAAAGATAAGTAGAAAAGAAACAAGGCATTATCTGCATATGAATAAATGTATATATGTACACATATATATATATATCTCTATACACACACACACACACACACACACACACACACACACACAGATACATACATGAGGAAGGTAACCCGAAACAGCTGTTGGAACCATCCGGGTTCAGAGCTTGGCTCCCTGGGCCCTGTGAAGGCTGCTTATCAAAAATAAGTGCTGAGTATACCAAGAAGTTTTTTCAATGGCATTATGGCTTATCAATATACCCTGATGGTAATATTTTAACTAGGGGTGTGCACCGGACACTTTTCGTGTTTTGTGTTTTGGTTTTGGATCTGGATCTTTCTTCGTGTTTTGGATCTGGATTGGTTTTGCCAAAACCACCCTTCCGTGTTTTGGGTTCTGGGTTTTGTGTTTTGGATCTGGATTTTTTCTTAAAAAATAAAAAAAACCCGCTAAAATCACATAAATGGGCCTTTTTTTGTTCCTACGCTATTAATAACCCCAATAACATTAATTTCCACTCATTTCCACTCTATTCTGAACACCTCACACCTCACAATATTGTTTTTAGGCCAAAAGGTTGTACCGAGGAAGCTGGATGACTATGCTAAGCGACACAAGGGGGCGGCACAAACACGTGGCCCATCTAGGAGTGGCACTGCAGTGGCAGACAGGAAGCCAATCAGCGTTATGGTGCCCATTTGCATGTAGCACGAACCCGGGAGATCCGTGCTACATGCATCTGTGTGATTGGCACAGAGCAATGACAGGTCCGTGAGACCCGTCTGTGCTGCTGTGGTAAAAAAAAAAAAAAAAACCTGTGTAAAAAAAGAAAAAAATGGCGTGCACCCCCCCAAAAAAGAGCAACCAGCCCCGGGCATTAGTAACCCAGTGCTGGGTGTGCTTAAATACAGGGGACAAACGACGTAGGGGTCCCCTGTACTTAAGCACAACCAGCACCGGGCTAGTCAGAACCAGCGCTGGTTGCCAAAATACGGGGGACAAACGACGTAGGGGTCCCCTGTATTCTGCGCAACCAGCTCTGGGCTCTGATCCGGTCCTGGTTCTGGAAATATAGGGGACAAAAAATGAGTAGGGTTCCCCTGTATGTTCCAGAACCAGCACTGGACTTTTTCTAGCGGGGGGCTGATGCCACAGCCAGGGGAGCCCTTTCACCGGGCCCCCCAGCCGCAGCATCAGCCCTGACCGCTAGTCAGCCCAGGCCGGGGATCCCTGGAGAGCTGGGGACCCCCCCAATAAAGGGGTCACCCTCTCCAGGGCACCCCAGGCCCAGGCTGATAGCCCGGGGCTATCCCCGCCACCCCTGGTGGCGGTGGGTGGCGGGTTGATTGTGTGGTGTGGTGTAAATAAAGAATATCAAACATTGTCTTTACAAGTAGAACTGCAAGTCCCAGCTAGCCTGCCCCGCATGCTGGTACTTGGAGAACCACAAGTACCAGCATGCAGGGCATTAAGGGCCCACTAGTACCTGTAGTTCACCTGTAAAAAAAATGTTTAAAAAAACACAGGACACACACACCGTGACAGTATAAGTTTATTAAACATACATACACACACACACATGTACACATACTCACCTATGTAACCTGTAGCATCGGTCCACTTGTCCGGTAAAGTATCCCTAGGGGACCTGTGAAAAAAAACATACTCACCATCTCCTATGCGAGGTTCTGTCCTCTTCGTTCCAAAGTAGGCATCCCCGGACTTGGCAAAAAAAAAAAAACGAAAACGCGATCCACGAACTTAGTACCGTTCTATAGAACGGTACTTCCCGAATGAGAGCTTAGCGGCGGGGTATCACCATGGAAACCCCGCTGCTAAGCGTTCATTGGCTGAGAGAGGTCATCTCCCGTCTCTCAGCCAATGAACGGCTCCCTCCATTGTAGTCAATGGTGGGAACCGCAGGGTAAACTTTAATAACCTTGCGGCTCCCAGCATTGACTACAATGGAGGGAGCCGTTCATTGGCTGAGAGAGACGGGAGATGGCCTCTCTCAGCCAATGAACGCTTAGCAGCGGGGTTTCCATGGTGATACCCCGCCGCTAAGCTCTCATTCGGGAAGTACCGTTCTATAGAACGGTACTAAGTTCGTGGATCGCGTTTTCGTTTTTTTTTTTTGCCAAGTCCGGGGATGCCTACTTTGGAACGAAGAGGACAGAACCTCGCATAGGAGATGGTGAGTATGTTTTTTTTCACAGGTCCCCTAGGGATACTTTACCGGACAAGTGGACCGATGCTACAGGTTACATAGGTGAGTATGTGTACATGTGTGTGTGTGTATGTATGTTTAATAAACTTATACTGTCACGGTGTGTGTGTCCTGTGTTTTTTTTAAACATTTTTTTACAGGTGAACTACAGGTACTAGTGGGCCCTTAATGCCCTGCATGCTGGTACTTGTGGTTCTCCAAGTACCAGCATGCGGGGCAGGCTTGCTGGGACTTGCAGTTCTACTTGTAAAGACAATGTTTGATATTCTTTATTTACACCACACCACACAATCAACCCGCCACCCACCGCCACCAGGGGTGGCGGGGATAGCCCCGGGCTATCAGCCTGGGCCTGGGGTGCCCTGGAGAGGGTGACCCCTTTATTGGGGGGGTCCCCAGCTCTCCAGGGATCCCCGGCCTGGGCTGACTAGCGGTCAGGGCTGATGCTGCGGCTGGGGGGCCCGGTGAAAGGGCTCCCCTGGCTGTGGCATCAGCCCCCCGCTAGAAAAAGTCCAGTGCTGGTTCTGGAACATACAGGGGAACCCTACTCATTTTTTTCCCCTGTATTTCCAGAACCAGGACCGGATCAGAGCCCAGAGCTGGTTGCGCAGAATACGGGGGACCCCTACGTCGTTTGTCCCCCGTATTTTGGCAACCAGCTCTGGTTCTGACTAGCCCGGTGCTGGTTGTGTTTAAGTACAGGGGACCCCTATGTCGTTTGTCCCCTGTATTTAAGCACACCCAGCACTGGGTCACTAATGCCCGGGGCTGGTTGCTCTTTTTTTGGGGGGGAGGACGCCATTTTTTTCTCTTTTTACACAGGTTTTTTTTTTTTTATTTACCACAGCAGCACAGACGGGTCTCACGGACCCGTTAGTGCTCTGTGTCAATGACACAGATGCAAGTAGCACGGATCTCCTGGTCCGTGCGTGCATCTGTGTCATTGAAATACACAGCAGCACAGACGGGTCTCACTGACCCATCTGTGCTCTGTGTCACTGTCAATCACACAGATGCATGTAGCACGGATCTCACGAGTCCGTGCTACATGCAAATGAGCACCATAATGCTGATTGGCTGAGAGCCGTGACAGACGGCTCTGTCAGCCAATCAGCACTTTGCCCATTAAAGGCAAAGGCATTTTTTTTTAAATGGCCGCTCGAGGCAAAACCTCGAGATCCGACAGCAGATCTCGAGGTTTTGCCTCGGGAGAGGGATCCGGGGCAGACAGGGAGATCCGAGCTTGGGCTCGGATCGCCCCGGATCCCCGAAGTTCGGGTGGGTTCGGTTCTCAGGGAACCGAACCCGCTCATCCCTAATTTTAACTATTAAAAACTGTTTTTGGATCATTCTCAAAGAGGTGTGCTGGATATTGTCCACATAGGACTTGCTGCTATATAACAAAGCAAATATATTGGCTGGCACTCCACATATATATCATAAAGGAATGGCCGGGTGCCTTCCACAATGTTCCCTAAGGAACAACACATGCAAGGTAAAGATGAATTGCGGCACTCACGGGTCTTGTAAGGTAAGAATCACGCTGACAATTGTGTCACTTTTGTTCGACGTAAGAGACTTTTATCACGAACACAAGAGTTTTGTTTTTGGAACTGGAGGTTTTGTTTTTTTAAATGGTAAAATAAACAGCAGAAATCATGTAATTTATATAATCCAAAACCCAACATTTAAATTTAAAATCGGAATCTGAACCACTGTGTAACCTATTCCTATCAGCAGGAGATACCCTAAGTGCCCACAAATATAACAATAGTAGGACCAGCACTCCCTGTCAGCTACCAATCCCATATATATATATTTATATAGCATGAACATTTATATAGTCCCAGCTAATTTTCCAGCAATGTACAATATGGAGAACAGGTGAGAGTGCCCGTGGGTTCTAGACCTACTACTTGCTGACTTTATTAGGATATTCGCGGGAGTCTCCTGAATAAAGGTGGGAGCTCCTGCTACCCCGCAAAGTAGGTTGAATCCCCCGCATTCCCTCTGCCCTGTCTAAAAATCCGTACTGCGCATACGCGAGTCCGAAGGTAAAGGGGGGCGGTGCCTGATCTTAAGACGCAGGGGCGTACTCACCGTATGCAGGGAGGCAGGAGTGTGGCTGCTGCTGGCCCGGAGGTCTCTTGTGCACGCCTTCCCCTGCTCACACACTGCTGCTCCCAGCATTCCCTGGCCAGCCTGTGATGACAGAGGATGGAGGGGGGAGGAGCTGACGCCGGAGTGACACTGAAGACAGAGACAGAGGAGCTTCCTGAGCCTGAGACGGTGAGTGTAGAGCTCACTGCAGCTCCTGCCAAATGTATAACTCATGTCAGTGCCGTGGGGAAAGGAGGGAGATCTATTACTGTGTGTTTGTATGTGTGTGTGTGTAGTAATGTGATGTATGTGACTGTGTGTGTGTTTGGGGGGGATGAAATCTTCATGTGATGTGTGTGAATCTTCATGTGATGTGTGTGACTGACTGTGTGTCTGTGTGTGAGAGATTGTGTGTGACTGTGTGTGTGTGAGAGATTGTGTGTGTGTGTGTGTGTGTGTGTGTGTGTGTGTGTGTGTGTGTGTGTGTGTGTGTGTGTGTGTGTGTGTGTGAATCTATTCATGGGATGTGTGTGTGTGACTGTGTGTGAATCTATTCATGGGATGTGTGTGAGTGTGTGTGTGTGTGTATGTGTGTGTGTGACTGTGTGTATGAATGTATTCATGGGATGTGTGTGTGAGACTGTGTGTGAATCTATTCATGGGATGTGTGTGTATGACTGTGTATGAATCTATTCATGGGATGTGTGTGTATGACTGTGTATGAATCTATTCATGGGATGTGTGTGTATGACTGTGTATGAATCTATTCATGGGATGTGTGTGTATGACTGTGTATGAATCTATTCATGGGATGTGTGTGTGAGACTGTGTGTGTGACTGTGTATGAATCTATTCATGGGGTGTGTGTGTGAGACTGTGTGTGTGACTGTGTATGAATCTATTCATGGGGTGTGTGTGTGTGACTGTGTATGAATCTATTCATGGGGTGTGTGTGTGAGACTGTGTGTGTGACTGTGTATGAATCTATTCATGGGATGTGTGTGTATGACTGTGTATGAATCTATTCATGGGATGTGTGTGTGAGACTGTGTGTGTGACTGTGTATGAATCTATTCATGGGGTGTGTGTGTGTGACTGTGTATGAATCTATTCATGGGATGTGTGTGTGCGACTGTGTGTGTGAATCTATTCATATAAATGTATGTGTGTGTGTGGGGGGGAACCTCTTACTGTAAGTATGGCAGGGTAGAGATGTATTAATGTCAGTTGGGGAGCTAGGGCATCAACTTATAGGAATATGTACGCCCATAGGTGGAGTTAGACTTGCCCTTTGGGTGGAGCAGACCACGCCCCCACAACGGCACAGCGCGCGACGCATTTTGCAGCCATCTGCAATCTCCCTCAAAGTCATTTTCAAAAGTAGGCAAGTATGATATAGGGGCCTATTCATTATTACTAATGGGGGCTTACTCATCATCTTCAGATGGCGTAGGTTCCTCTGTGAATTAGGTCTAGGTTGTGAAACAGAGATCCAACTGGATCCCTCTGCCCCTGTGCCCCCTACAGCTGTGTGTATGAGGGAACTACAGTAAGATCACACATGTGTACAGGACAAGATCAGCTGCTACTTTGTATTATCAGATCAGCTGTCCCTGCACAAGAGTAATGCTGAGTTGCTCCATTAGTTATGTATCCTCCGCCGCACTCATATTAGATACCTAATTAGTGGGGAACAACAGGCCCCTGAAAATGACAAGGCCCCATAATGAGAAAATGGAGCTATTGCTGGCACACAGAGAGGGCAGCAGGTATGTGGGCACAGCAAACAGTCACTATATCAGTATGTTATACCTCAGTGACAAAGGGCCTGATTCCCATGTGGATGGATTTAGCATTGCTGCTGCACCTTTGGACATAGTGATGCTAACATATGCAAAAGCAGCAGGAGGCATCTATAGTAGAAAGAAGCCTCCTACATGCCTTAGTGATCCGCAGCTGTGCCCCAGGATGCAGCCATCACAACACTTGTATGACCTTTGGCCACCTGAGTAACAGTCAGGTTATGCAGTACAGCCGGTGCTGTCACGCTGCCGGGGCCAGGAAGTCTGCATCAGAAGTCGCACACCCTGGTGTCTGCACTCCCACATAATGGAGGAAACAAACCTCAGTTTTGTGGAACGGACCCAGTTGCTGCCCCCTCCCCACCCCCAAACAGCTTCAGCCTGTCAATCAGACTCCAGTTGAGGGGCACTGGAAGCGATCACGCAGGGCCCACTCTGCACATGCACAGACGCCCCAACATCGGATATCTACGTAACCTATTGGGTTTCCATACAAATCAGAATCAGGCAAAAGTGAGATATGTGTAACAATGGACTGGATCAGGGGTATTTAACATGCTGCACTCCAGGTGTTGTGGAACTACACATACCAGCATGACCTGCCACAGTTGTGCTATTAGGGCATGCAATTCCACAACAGCTTCCACGCAAGATATAAGATGTGGAATATAGCCATGATGTTGGCCACGCTTTGTTATTGCATATAGATTACACTGTAATACGCAGCCTCTCTAGTGTCATTATCAGAAGTAAGAGACTCATTTTGTTTTGCTTTTTGCAGACAATGAGACCTTCACGTTCCCAGCACCTCCACCATCATATTTTGGGATGCCAGCAGATTGTGTTCCCTGTGTCAGAGATGGAAGAGACGTACTTGATCCAGCACCATCATACGCGAGTCTCTTCAGTAGAGGGTAGGACAAAGCAAATGTCACTCTCATCATAGCTATAATCACAGCAGTCCCCCACATATATCTGCCTCCCCCTCCCCATAGCAGTATCATCAGCTCCTTGAGTCCCTACTTCCCATGTCTTTGTCTCAACCTCCCATAGAAGTGCCATCAGCCCCCACTCCCCATATGTATATATCTCCTCCTCCCCATAGCAGTATCATCAGCTCCCAGAGCCCCTACTCCCCATATGTCACTGTCTCCCCCTCCCATAGTAGTGCCATCAGCCCCCAAATGTATCTGCCTCCCCTCATCCAGCTCTTATCTTTATCCTGTGTGGTGGAGACGGATCTGTCAGCAGCTCCGCGGGTGTTGCCTGGCTTCTCCTCTGCACTAGCTCACGTCAGCCTCATAGGCAGAAAGTGAAAGTGAAACTAAAAACACTTCCTGCCTGTGTGAGTGCCCTGCTGCTGCTGCCGCCTGATCTCTCCTGCTGGCTGCCTCGGATTGCCGCACCTGAGCAGCTCAAAGAGAAAAAAATTAGGCTTGAGATGCCCCTAGGCATTCCAGTTGCCCCTAGGCATTTGCCTTTAATGCCTATGCCTAGGGCCGGCCCTACTGGCAGGCCCCTTGAAGATTTGGGCCCTTAGGCAACAGCCCAATAAGCCCAATGGAAGAGACCGCCCTGCTGCCAGGTCCTTTAGACACTCCAGACAGACACCCTGAAGTCTGTGCAGCTGATCTGGAGCATCCTCAGGATGCTCCAAATCAGTGCTGCACTTACTGGTGCTGCTATGCCCGTCCCCTCAGTACAACTTAATGATGTAATACGCCCAATGTCATAACGTCAGGTGCTAAGGGGGTGAGCCAGCACAGAGCACATATAAGATCTGTTATGTCTCTGTTTAGCCTGTATTGCCAGCATTATTCTACTCCCAACTGAAGGCTCCCAGCAGCACAGCCATCATTTAATAAACTGAACTTGAGCCTAATAGTCTGAGTTCCTCAAAATGCCCCAGTGTTGCTGCATATGTTATATTATGTTTCTCACTCAGTCACTAATTGTCTTTACACAGTGAATGCAGCCAGCTTGTGGGCTGAATATAACCTCATGAGAATTCAGTCTATCCAATTGCTGGAAACCAATGACCTCTATGAGACATTTTAGTGTTGTCTCCTGTCCATAGTCACAGTCAGTGCCGTATCTGGATGGCAGTGTGCCCTGTGCAGCACTGCCGCCCCTCTCGGTCCCTCGCCGCCCCCTTTCTCCCCCATGAGCGCTTACCTTTCCTTAGAGGGGTGGAGGGAGGGTGGGATCCTGCGCCGACGTTCATCGTGGTCCATGCACCATTGCCGGAGGTCTCTTCCTGCAGATCTCCGGCGCCGAGAAGCATGTGGCCGTTGCTGCTGGAGGATTCCGCCCTGTGCCACCATCCCTATGGCCCTGGTCACAGTACAGTATAGACTGCAATTTCATGCTACACACCTGTTGCTTGAACTGTGGAGGTAAGGAGTACACTGGGAATATCAGTATGAAGGGGCAGATTCAATTAGCTGCAGTAAAATCTTTGATCACTGCAGTGTGACGTAACGCGCTTATTGCACAGTGATTTCTCTTACTATGTGTATGTGCTCTCCTGCTTCATGCACAGTTCAACTGGAAAAGGCTTATCCCAGAAGTTGTGCAGTAAATGTTTGATGATGTTAGCGGTGTTAAGTGTGGGGAAAAATGGGGAAATCAGTCTGTACCCAAAAATACTACAAACTGTTATTGGATAACAGTATAGGACTTATTAGTGGCCAAAAGCAAAGAATAATAGAAAGCAATTGTTTTCCGCAAATTAATGCTCTAGATAAATTTGGCATGTATGAAAATAAAAAAATTTTACCTTAAAAAAGGGATTTTCCACAACTTTTCACCTGCTCAGGGCTGCAAGGAAAAATCCATGTTAAATCCTATGGAGAGATAACGTGAATAACTTGCACTGTTAATTAGATAGCAACAAATTTACGCCACATTAAGTTGCATTTACCCGCATTAATCCCTATAAATGGTTTATCACGGCTGTTTGAATCCCCTATTTGTGCCTTTTTAGATATGTAGAGAGAACATCCAGAACCCCGCAAAGTTCATCTGCGTGGTGTTCTGACCCCCGCTCAAATATGAAGAAGTATGTCCCATGTAGACAAGAGAATTTCATGCGGGCATGGATTGGACATCAGAGATGATGGATGTGTTCCCCGAGCACTCTATTCCAGCTGAATGACCATCTACCTTCATCATCACTTTTCTGCCCTCTACACCGGTGACCAGTATTCCACCTAAACCTTCTGGCTGCGGGCTACCTATTGAGCACTCCATCTTAGCTCTGGGTGCAAATCCTGACACAGCGGCCTTTGGACGGAGTTTAGTGTGCATTCAACATACTACATAAACCAACACAACATGCTACATATAACAACACAACATGCTACATCTACCAACACTACATGCTACATATACAATACTACATGCTGCATATAACAACACAACATGCTACATATACCAACACTACATAAACCAACACAACATTCTACACCTACCAACACTACATGCCACATATACCAACACTACATTCTACATATATTAACAATAATGAATTTGAACCTCTATACGCTCCTACCTATACCTTCTAAAGCCTGCCTATAAACCTCTAAGATTGACGCTTATTTGCGTACGCAGTCATACAGTAAATAAAAACCTTAGACCTGGAACATGTGTTTCCAAAGCACAAAGTATTATTCAAGTAAAAGTACAGTCAGTTACACGCTATGATCTAAGTACAATTTAGCGCAAAGAAATTATACAGACCCAAGTACAGTTATACATACGCATGCGCTCTGGACCAGATATCGGCATCAGCAAGAAACCTCCATCAATCAGCATTCAGCAAGAAGACTCCAGACTGGGGTCACAACACACACATTTATACCCACACAGAAATAGACAACACAATAGAGAGGAGTGTTGCTAATGCCATTGGTTCCCAATACGGGTGCATCTGTTACAGAGCATTTAACAGGTTGATTCAAATAGACACAGTCCAGCCTCTGACAACTGGTTGCCTCTGTTTTTCCGCCTCATGCAAATCCTAACAGTTGGTCATACAATGTACATTTCGGTGCTTTAAGTCTCTGCGGTCCATAAGTTGAGAATGCATGTTGCGATCTTCACACCGATGATACCGGAATGCTGTTGAAAGAGTGCAGATCAGTATAATACCAAACACGGCTTACTTATCACGTATTAAACCTTAGCTACCAAATAGCCTTTATTTAACAGCAATTATAATAAATGAACCTTTTATGTGAATATGTAATGTGTAAGTATTTGGGGTTTGATAATAAAGACGCTAGTTAACTTGGGGCAGATGCGTGCGCATGAAGCTAATAAACAGCGTTTTCATACAGGATCTTATGCATTCGCTAATATGCGACATGTTAACAGCGTAATTTTGCGTATTTATGTGTGAATGAGAAATGGTGAAAGATGCAATCGCATGGTGCTAATAGTAACATCGCCATATGTACTTAAGTATGAGTTTATCTAAAATGGCGCTTGGGCGGCCATTCGCAAAATGGCGTCTTGCAGATCTCATTTTCTAACATGGCGTCTTGCGGCCAGTCGCAAGATGGCGTCGTTACGATCTAATTTTAAGTTGAACTTGTCTCAGCCAATTATCCAGCTTCAACAGTCCACCCTTTGATAGCGAACATGCTATCACAATCTGATTTTAAAAATGAATTTAGGCTTACATTTATATATTATTTAGTGTTATTATGGGATGGCACAAGGTGGTTCTTAATCCATCAATAATGTGTCTCTGAGTGGGGACATAAAACTACTATTATACGCACACCGCGGATCTTGGAAGATCATGGGGGTGATGTGGGGATGCATCAATCCTATAAAGGCAGTCTTGAAGGGGAATTGAGACTTTACATTATCTGAAGTGTTTTAAAAGTAACATTTCAATAATACATTCTATGCACGTCTAAATATAATACATTAAATGATGGTATTTCCTTGTTCAGGGTTGTAATGTAGTTCTATATTTACCTCAGTATTCATATTGTCATTACTGACCACCATCATAATTTCATTGTGTTGTTTTACTCTATTTTTAAATTTTCCACACTTCAACACAATAGGAACACACCGGACACATATGCCAATTATTATGATGACAATCAGTATAAGGATCAAGAATTTGCCTAAGCTGGCGATCACTTCCTGGACCCATTCCCCTAGACCTGAGAACCATTTCACTGGGTTCAACCATGAGACCCATCCTTCTATCTTCTCCCCTACTTCAGCCACTGAAGCATTATGGTTCTTACGAAACTCCCATTTTAGCTGCAGAATTTCATACATCTTCCGGTCTATCACCTCCTTGGGGTCGCTGGTATCATTGGTGACATAGGTGCAACACTTTACTCCAAATTGGGTGGCCAAAGTTACGCAATACCCTCCAGTAACAGCAATTAAATAATTTAACACTAGCCTGTGTTGCACTAGCTCTTTCTTGTACGCTTGCAATTCTCTCCCTGTATACCTGAATGTGTCATCATACATCTCGGTGATATTATCTATCAATTTAGCAAGTTCCTGAATATATCTAAAATTTATTGTCACCCGAGCGATCCTGGTGGGATCCAGTGCGACTAAAACTTGGAAGCCAGTTGTCTCACTAATTAACTGAGTGGCTTTATGCACATCACCAGGTATCATATTTCGTTTGCCTCTGTGCTCATACTGTTTGTGAAGGTATGGTGATGGTGTGTTTTTATGGATACCAAGCATTTCAACATGTGTGAGGGTCATAACTTCTGGGACTACTCTTCCCAGGTAACACAAACCTTCGGAACTCGGGGAGAGCCACTTATACGCCTTTCTTCCACATATAAAATACACATTATCGTGGAGAACATAAGGAATGGTATGCATCATTATCATTAAACACATTTCCCTTGCAAACAATCCTATCTCAGGCTCTTCCATCTGGTATATGCAAGTTTCTGGTTGTATTATTTTAGCACAATAACCATCTGGTACCTTACCAATAATTTCTTTGGTGGAACTCAGGACTTCATTCAGAGTCGGTCAAAGCGGCCGCATGGTCGTATGCAGCCGATGTTCACTAAACTGCGCATGCGTAAAGTTCACAATGCGCGTGCGCAAACTAGCCGCTACGATCAGAAATTTCTCTCTCCTTGAACACAGCCAGGTTGGTAGTTTGAGTGACAGATTGCGGCGTTTGTGGGTGGTAACAGGGGAAGGTGCTTGAAAACGGGGGAGTGGAGATCCGAACGCAGGCGTGCCTAATTATGCGAACGGCATTTTAAGGGAGTGCATAATTTATAAAGTAGTGTCATAGCACACGTGACAGGGGAGGTTTTACACTGACATGATCGTAGAGCTTAAGAGAGGGTATGGTCAACCTTTAGCTCTACGACCAGTTCCGATGGTTTCCGATGCTCGCGATTAATCCTTATATAGCCAGAGATGACGTGTAATGCGTACAAGATGGGAGCGTTTTTTTAGCGAACCGACCGCATCCTCCCCTTAGTCGGCCAGCTAACGATCCGACCTTAGGGACGCAACATGCGTGTGCATCATTTGCATATCCGGCCCCTTTTCCTATACGACCGTGCGGCCGCAACAACAGACTCTGAATGAGGTCCTCAATGTATACCGGTACCTAAAATGTTTCCCACTAGATTTAATTGAGAGTAACAGATCATGATTTACGGACTCATTATCAGCTCTCTGTGAAAAGGTCATCGTCTGATTATTCCCCGTCACTTCCCAACTCCCGGGTTTATTGGGGTTGGTTATGTTCAAACACAAAAGTGATCTATCTACTTGGAATTGATAGAGTTTAAACTGAGGTGGTTTGGATGAGAGGAATTTTCCATCCAATGTTTTCCCTTTTTGCAATTCTAAAATTTCTGTGATATTCAGCGGAAATGGCACCAACCCTACATTGTGCTGTCCCTGTGGCACATGTAAACACACCCAGCAATCAGTTTGATTTAATACTTTGCCTACCATGCTATGATAATCCTCTAAAGGATACCCACCCCAGTAAGGGTTATATTTAGGCTGGCACCGTTGAATACAGTTCTCATCAACTAGGGACCCATAAAGCTCACAAATACAGGAATCTTCAGACGATAACCTTCCACACCGTCCCCAAGTATCCGGAATAACAGCTCTCTTAACAATAACAGTTCTAAGATTGGTCAGACACTCCCCTGATTGGCATTGCACTCCTCCTGACTCCACTCCATCAGCACTGCCATCAGCTCCCATCTCCTCAATCGGTCCCCCGTCACAGAAACTGGATATCCCAGAACCAACCAGAATGGTGAGAACTCTGGAAAAGAATATGAAAATGAACACAGCAGGCCAGTCCATTGTCACAACAGAGACCTGCAAATTTCCTTTAGTTCAGGTATCTCACTACGACCTTTTCAATCCTCCCAGAACAAGCTCGCGATCGACAGGTCCACGCTATCAGCCTTGTCTCCGCCTTGTTTCTCCACCGGTTGATTGACCTTTTTGCAGTGAGTGGAATGGACCCAGGTATCTCTCTCGGCCACCTTCAAAGATGTAGTACTTGTCAGCAGCACCTGGTACGGACCTTCCCACCGATCAGTCAAACAACCTGAACGCAAGAAATTTCTGATCATAACATATTCTCCTGGTTCAACATCATGACAGTTAGTTTCAGGCATATCATTGGACAACAATTTCAGTTTCTGCTGTTGCTGTTTTAACTGTTTACTCATTGATATAAGTTACTTTACAGTTACCTCGTTGTTACCTTTCAAGTCTTCCTGTGGGCTTATAATCAAATGAGGTTGTCTACCGAACAGTATTTCAAAGGGAGACAGATTTAGAGGGGGGCCTAGGAGTGGTCCTTATACTATGCAGGACCAACGGTAATGCTTCTGGCCATCCTAGTCCAGTCTCTGCCATGATTTTGCTTATTTTTAATAGTCCGTTTCATCCTCTCTACCTTGGCACTGGCTTGCGGTCGGTAGGGGGTGTGAAGTTGGCTATTAATACCCATCAGCTTACACATATTTTGAAAAACTACACCTGTGAAATGAGTACCCCTGTCACTCTCAATGATTTTAGGGATACCGTGTCTGCATACAAATTCCTGAACTATTTTCTTGGCAGTAAACGCAGCAGTGTTAGTGGCCACAGGGTAGGCCTCAACCCAATTAGAAAATACGTCAGTGCACACTAATACATACTTGAGATTCCTGCAGGGTGGTAATTGGATGAAATCAATTTGTATCACCTGGAAAGGTCCATCAGTCGGTGGAATGTGGGATGGTTCGGTAGGGATCGCTTTCCCTATGTTCTTCCTCAAGCAGGTCAGACAGGACATTGCTCTCTTTTCTGCTTGTGAAGAAAAACCTGGTGCACAACAGTATGCTCTCACCAATTTGCAAATACCTTGCTTTCCCAGATGAGTCAGACCGTGTGCTGCCTCAGCCAGGCTGGAGTAATATGCCTTGGGGGCTACTGGCTTACCTTGTCCGTCCCTCCAGAGTCCAGAGGACTCTTGCCCACATCCCTTGGACTTCCAGATGGACTTTTCCTGGATTGTAAACACATTTTACATCTCAATTAATTTCAGCATATCAATTGTTTGAAAAGACATAATTTGTTCAGCTGGAGAAAACATTTTTAACCCTGCTGCCCATTTTGCAGCTTCATCGGCTCTGTTGTTGCCCAGTGACACTGGATCATCCTCACATGTATTTGCTTTACACTTAGGACCTCATTCAGAGTCGGTCGTTGCGGCCGCACGGTCGTACGCCACCGATGTTCGCTAAACTGCGCATGCATAAAGTTCGCAATGCGCGTGCGCAAACTAGCCGCTACGATCAGAAATGTCTCTCTCCTAGAACACAGCCAGGTCGGTAGTTTGAGTGACAGATTGAGGCGTTTGTGGGTGGTAACAGGGGGAGGTGTTTGAAAACGGGGGAGTGGAGATCCGAACGTAGGCGTGCCAAATTATGCGAACGGCATTTTATGGGAGTGCATAATTAACAAAGTAGTGTCATGGCACACGTGACATGGGAGGTTTTTACACTGACATGATTGTAGAGCTTAAGAGAGGGTATGGTCAACCTTAAGCTCGACGACCAGTTCCGATGGTCTCCGATGGTCGCGATTAATCCTTATATGGCTGGAGATGATGTGTAATGCGTACGAGAAAGGGGCGTATTTTTTGCGTTCCGACCGCTTCCTCCCCTTGGTCGGCCAGCTAACAATCCGACCTTAGGGACGCAATATGCGAGTGCATCATTTGCATATCCGGCCCCTTTTCCAGTACGACCGTGCGGCTGCAACGACCGACTCTGAATGAAGTCCTTAATTACGGCCACCGTTTTGGGCAGTTGGATTGCTTCTAAAAGATGTTTTATGTGTCGGGAATGTGCAACTGGTGTGCCTGCTGCTGTCATAAAATTTCTCAGACGCCATAGAGCCCCGAAATCGTGCACAACCCCGAACGCGTACCTCGAGTCAGTGTAAATGTTAGCTGACTTGCCTGCTGCCAGTTCACACGCACTTGTTAGTGCTACTAACTCTGCCACCTGGGCTGAGTGAGGAGGACCAAGAGGTTCAGCTTCTATGATGTCTGTGTCATTTACAACAGCATAACCTGTACATAATTCACCTGTGTCTGTTTGTCTATGACAACTCCCATCCATATAAAATGTCACATCTACATTCTCTAAAGGTGTATCACTTATGTCAGGTCTAGCAGTAAAGGTCTGATTCAGATATTCCATACAATCGTGTGCATCATTATGTCCACTGAACTCACCTCCCGCCAGCAACTCGTCTCCTTCCACCCTTTGTACATCATGTTGCAACGTTTAACAGTGATGTTTGCAGGTGCAATTAGAGCTAGTTACCATTTTGTAAACCTAGCTGAAGAAACATGTCTGGTTTAGGCAGAGGGGGTCATTCAGACCCGCTCGCGAGCAAAATTCGCTCGCTAGCGGGTCGATGTTGTGAGAATGCGCATGCACACAACGGAGGGAGCTCTGTCGTGTTCATGCGCGAGACCCGGCGAGCGACGAGAAATACGTCGCTCGGGGTCTCGCACCAAAGGGGGCGTGCTGTCGATGGTGGCTGACAGCACGCCCCCTTTGGTGGGTGTGCTGGGGGCATGGCGACCAGATGGAGGCGTTCCCATGGGAACGCCTACCATCTGAGTCCGGCCCCACTGACATCAGTAATGATGTCAGTGGGAGTGACTTTGGCTCTGATAGAGCCAAAATCACTCCTAGGCTTGTGGCAGCGAGACCCTACCGCAGGGTCTCGTCGCAAGCCCGATGGTCGCGATGGTCTTTGACCATCGCGACCATCATCATGGACGCTCGCATAAGCTGTGGGTGGTAACCCACAGCTATGCGAGCATCCATAAGGCCGCTCCACTTTTAAATAGGACGGCCCTGATTCAGAGCGAGCATTCTGCTGATACAGCGTGGGGAGTGTAGACAATCATATCATGACCAAATACTACGTCCTCACTTTTACTCACCAATAGAGCTGTTGCTGCTACACTTTTTAAACAGGTGGGGAGTGATCTTGCCACAGTGTCCAATTGGGCACTGTAGTATGCTACGGGCCTACTGGAATCACCATGTTTTTGTGTGAGGACACCTGCAGCACAACCATCGGCTTCCGTACAATATAAATCAAAAGGTTTTTCATAATCAGGTATTCCCAATGCAGGTGCTTTTGTCAGACTATCCTTAAGATTAAGGAAAGCCTGCTCTGTTTCCTCTGTGTGTATGATACGATTGGGCTTTGAGGAAGAGACTAAGTCCTGTAATGGCAAGGCCAAAATAGAAAAACCTGGGATCCACATTCTACAGTATCCACACATTCCCAAGAAGGTATGATTTTGCTGCTAGTTCTGTGGCAGTGTCATGTTCTGTATGGCCTGGATTCTATCATTTGTGAGATGTCGTAACCCCTGAGTTAGGCAGTGTCCCAAATATTTTACTCTGGATTGGCACGGCTGTAGTTTGTCCTTAGCAACCTTGTGTCCTGTATGCGAGAGATGAAGCAACAAAAGTTTAGTATCATTCAAACATGACATAAACGAATCAGAACATAGCAATAAATCATCCACATATTGAATTAGAATAGATCCATTGGCAGGTTGAAAAGATTGTAAACAGTCATGCAAGGCCTGGGAGAAGATACTGGAGCTGTCTATGAAACCTTGGGGAAACCATGTCCATGTGTATTGTACACCTCTGTATGTGAATGCGAATAAATACTGACAGTCAGGGTGGAGAGGCACAGAGAAGAAAGCAGAACAGAGGTCAATGACAGTGAAATGGATTGCGTTTGGAGGGATCTGCATAAGAATGACAGCTGGATCTGGCACTACGGGGAATTGGCTCTCTACTACCTTATTAACACCTCTAAGGTAACCCCTCCCACCACTCTTCTTCACCGGAAAGATGGGACTGTTGGCTACACTAGCTGTACGAACTAAAATTCCCTGTTGTAATAATTGCTCAATTATTGGAAAAACCCCTAATTCTACCTCCTGTGTTAGTGGGTACTGGGGAATTTTTGGAGCTTGCCTACCGCCTTTTAAAATTTACCATTACGGGGCTTACGTTTGCCATTAATCCAGTGTCCTGTCCATCCTTAGTCCAAAGGGAATCTGGAATTTGGAACAACATTTGATCTATCTGAGATAGATTTTCATTTAAACTGGTAGAGTGATACATTATCCTTTGGGGAGTGTCCAACATATCCCGCACCTCGTACGCAACTCACTCTGGGATATCTAGAAATACACCATCAGGGGTGCAATATATGAAACATCCCATCTTACATAACAAATCTCTACCCAGCAGGTTAGTAGGAGCCGCAGCAGCCAGAAGGAAAGAATGCCTGGTATGCAACTGCCCGATAGTAACCTCTGTGGATTTTGTTAAATTATAATGTTGCACTTTACCTGTTACACCCATTGTTGGTACTGTCTCTTTGGTCACCTGTAAATTAACGGGAGATTTTATCACTGACCTGGTCGCCCCTAGAAAAGGATATTTAGTACCAGCTATATCAACCATAATGACCGGTTCTTCCCTAGTACTTCCCGTTAACATGACTATCTGTAGACTACAGGTATGACCTGACCCCTAGCCTTGGCTTCCACTCTCCAATAAAGCATTAACGGCTACAATTGGAGCTGGTGCCTGTTGGACATTTGCTGGTCTCTGTGCATATCCCTTATGGGGGATGATACCTGATTTGGGGGTGATACCCATCTTGCTGTGCAGTTTCTACTTACATGTCCTGGCTGGTTTCAATTAAAACATGTTCGTGGATTGGATGAAGGGAAGGATTGTTGTGTGGGTTGAGCAGGAGGGAGAGGTGGTGGGTATGGGTAAGGATATTGAGGGAAAGGATATTGTGGAGGGTATGACGTTTGTGGGTAGTATAGAACCTGTGGTTGTATAGAGTAAGTGGGATAAGGCTGTGTTTGTTGTGGTGTGGGATTAGTGAGGGTGTATAACTGTTCAGGTGCAGGTGTATGTGTGGGTGCAGGTGTGTCTGATGGCTGTGAGCTTGGATACTGACAGCCATTAGTTTTTCGCTCTGGGTCTCTCTTCTTTGAGATTTTTTTATCATGTTCTATGGCATATTCTATGAGGGTATCTATTGTGACTCCCCTCCAGCCAGGCTGTGAGGTCTGAACCCGGGTCTTTAGATTTTCTTTAAGACCATCCATGAGTATAGTGCCAATCATTCCCCTGTGATGAGTGCTATCTTTAATATCCTCTAACCCAGTGTGATAGCCTGCAGAGCCCGGTCGCAATAATCTTCTGCAGATTCACTCTCCATTTGCTTTATTGTGAAAATTTTGTTCCAGTTAACTACTATTGCAAAATATATACCCAATTGAGTTACAATGCGGGAAATGTTACCTTGGTTTACTTGGTCTGTTAAGGGAACGTCACCATCCAATACGCAATCCGTGATAAATTTTGTTACGTCGATATTGCGTGGTAGACAGGCCCTTAACACCACACGCCAATCTTTATTAGTTGGCTCATGAGAACTACCCAAATTCCTCAAAAATCTTTGACATTTGGCTAGTTCCTTTTTGGGATCGGGGAAATCATTTATGATGGAATTTAGTTCTGCTCTTGTCCAAGGACAATGCATTACCACTTCCCTTGTGGACACTACACCATTCGCATCTGCATTTCCATTCAGAACGGTTATTGTCCGAATGGGATGCAGACCGGCAGACCTTGTTACCTGGCTGGGGATTTAATCTGTTGCTGCTACGTATGGTATTAACAACTTCCTCTATGGGTGCAGAGTGTGTTAGCACTTCCCTTGCTGTTACCGATGGAGATGGCGGCACCACTCATAATTGTTGTTTGCAGCATCTATCATCTGTACAGCATGGGAAATGGCAGACATTACAATAGGCTCATCATCCACATCATGAACATTTTCTTTATGATTGCTTAAGAGAGGGTACAAATTGCTTGTTACATTTTTATGGGTATTTTCGATAACTGTACTTGCACCCCCATCCACATAAGGTGGAGGTGGTGCGCGTGAACTGCTGGCAATACCTCCCACAACGCTACTTTGCCGCACATGCGTGCCATTTTGCGGCTCGCACGCATTGCAATTTAGTGCCGCGGGTGTATTCTCTGGCAATGCGCTCGCAACGCTAGTTTGCGTCGCTTGCACATTTTTAAGCCATGTATCCCCTTCATGCTGCCACAATTTTAAACATTCATAATATTTTACCTTTTTCTCTCAGGAGCGCATCAGACTGTTGTGATCCCGGACATTATCCAATACATCTTTATCAAAACTACCAATTCTGGGAAACGGTCTAACACTCTTCATCGTAATTTTAAACCATACCTCACAATACCTTATTGCATAAGTACCGTACTTAGTATGCATAATACGACGGGCCGATCCAAGCAGCGCTTCAATTAGCAGCACATCATTGTCTAAAATCTCTATTGTTTGCGTGGCTCCCATTCTGAGACAACTCCTACGTTTTTCAATAAAGATTTAAACTGGTGAAAGACAATCAAGATACTTTCACTTACCTGTGGACGTCTTTGAAAAAAGGTGTATCCACAAACCTTATGAAGAAAGTCTAGGCGCCTTCACTCACCTATGAGAGGTAAGCTGCTCCCACACAGAAAATCACTTTTTGACTATGTTTCAACTGCTAGGGGGCAGCAAAATACCCTTTTTGTTCCAGTTGATTTTGTCCACCCTCTCACCAGCTCACAATCACAATCTAACCAAGACTATGCGGTTCAATTATAACGTTCAAATAAGCCTAACAGATCACACACATTGATTACTGAACACTATAATCACGCTGGGAGCCGAACCCTAACAAAAATAACAACCCATACACCTGCTCTGTGTAAAGTAAACGGTAAGCTGCTACCGAGTCACTAGGCCAACTCCTGCGCCTAGCACTTAAGGGTCCTACGATACCCTTAACATTTAGGTCCCGTGTTACGACCTAAACAAGTACTCACAGTTACACACTTTTTTCCTGCGCAGAAAAATACACGTTAACCCAGTTATTGAAAATGATTGAAAAGAATGTAAACCTCAACGGCTTTGTTTAAACATGTGGCAGCACAATCGGAAGTACGTATATGCTATTGTGCGACTAGTCGCATACACAATAATCGACTACCACACAACCATATGACTTAACCTTTAGCTGCGTACGCAAAAGTGCGTCTTTATTACACGTGCAAAAATGCGACTCAGCCGCGTGCGCAATACTGCGGCGCCCCTTTAAACGTAAGGTTCTATCAACAAAGGAAAACAAACTTTTTCCTCTCTTGTCCCTGGATTCTAGTTAGCGTCCCTTGCTCACATGACAACGGGTAGCGATCTCTCAGCACCGAGCGATTGCAGGTAAACCCTGCGTGTGGCCACTCCACCCTTTGGTGAGATATCGATAACCGTATGTATATTGTGTGAGTAGGTAAGTGAACTCACTCTACGAGCCCCCAACTAACGATACTGAATTTGAACCTCTATATGCTCCTACCTTTACCTTCTAAAGCCTGCCTATAAACCTCTAAGATTGATGCTTATTTGCGTACGCAGTCATACAGTAAATAAAAACCTTAGACCTGGAACATGTGTTTCCAAAGCACAAAGTATTATTCAAGTAAAAGTACAGTCAGTTACACGCTATGATTTAAGTACAATTTAGCGCAAAGAAATTATACAGACCCAAGTACAGTTATACATACGCATGCGCTCTGGACCAGATATCGGCATCAGCAAGAAACCTTCGTCAATCAGCATTCAGCAAGAAGACTCCAGACTGGGGTCACAACACACACATTTATACTCTCACAGAAATAGACAACACAATAGAGAGGCTTGTCGTTGATGCCATTGGTTCCCAAGGAGGATGCAACTGTTACCGAGCATTTAACAGGTTGATTCAAATAGACACAGTCCAGCCTCCGACAACTGGTTGCCTCTGTTTTCCCGCCTCATGCAAATCCTAACAGTTGGTCATACAATGTACATTTTGGTGCTTTAAGTCTCTGCAGTCCATAAGTTGAGAATGCATGTTGCGATCTTCACACCGATGATACCGGAATGCTGTTGAAAGAGTGCAGATCAGTATAATACCAAACACGGCTTACTTATCACGTATTAAACCTTAGCTACCAAATAGTCTTTATTTCACAGCAATTATAATAAATGAACAAACTAGAATCTTATATGTTAATGCTTATGGAACCTTTTATGTGAATATGTAATGTGTAAGTATTTGGGGCTTGATAATAAAGACGCTAGTTACTTGGGGCAGATGCGTGCGCATGAAGATAATAAACAGCGTTTTCATACAGGATCTTATGCATTCGCTAATATGCGACATGTTAACATTGCAATTGTGCGTATTTATGTGTGAATGAGAAATGGTGAAAGATGCAATCACATGGTGCTAATAGTAACATCGCCACATGTACTTAAGTGTGAGTTTATCTAAAATGGCGCTTGGGCGGCCATTAGTAAAATGGCGTCTTGCAGATCTCATTTTCTAAAATGGCGTCTTGCGGCCAATCGCAAGATGGCGTCGTTACGATCTAATTTTAAGCTGATCTTGTCTCATCCAATTATCCAGCTTCGACAGTACCAACACTACATGCTGCATATACCAACACATTATCATTTGAATATTACAGATGCACTTAGGCTCTATAGATTTTATTTAAAATAATTATCCTTTATTAACTTATATAATTATAAACACAAATAATATTTTCTATGATCTTTAAGTAGCTAATTTTTTATTAATTGAGGCCATAGACAGTTTTAACTTATATTTATATATAATTTGTAGCTGATTCTCATTAGTCACCATAATCAATATTACATTTGAATGACTTTATTAGGATAGTTATTACTAAATAGGCTAGTTTATAGGAAATATATAACATTTGAAATTTAATTTATTATTAAATATATTTATTCACACAAGGGTAGTTTAGTTCTTAGACTCTGTGTGTTGGGCTAAGTATAGAGATAGCAGTGGCAAACGCAGGATTTCTAGAGGGGGGTTTCCAAATGCTTGATTTTAGAGTGAGTGTGGCCAGTCCATGAAGAGGGTATAATTAGCATTTATCCAGCTTTAACATGTTACATACAAAGTATATTGGGTGTCATAGTTCCAGCATTTACAGAACCAGCAATCACAGTAAGCCATTAGATACGGCAGTAGGGCCATCCTGCCTGAGCTGAATGTTTTTATGTCAATGTTTTCCAGAGCATTGGAGCAAGTCCAGGGTCTGGGGAAGCAGCAGAATAATCTAGCACTGCCCTGGACATATATCTACATATCGGTCTCCTTATGTACTGGATAGTGTATTATTAGACAGTATTAATAGATGGTCTAACTCTATACAGTGCACCCCTAACAGTGCATGTTTTCCACATCTTCTAGTTGGTGCACAGGTGTATTTATTACTGGCTGACACATTTTAAAAGATCCACAGGTGGTGCTAATTATTTCATTTGTGATACTGAGAACAACATGCAGCACTCGTAACATTATATTATATTTCTATTGTGGTCATGGTGTTGGCTGGGGAGGGGGGGGGGTTTCCAGGCAGACAGAAACCCCCCCTGCGTTTGCCTATGAGAGATAGGTAGGTAGAATAGGAACTTTTACTGTATTTTGTCTGTTGTTAGTTATCTGCTTACATTTTAGTTAGCTATAATATAATAGTTTCTGTTCATAGTTGTGATAGAAGTCTTCATACTGCTACATACTAAGCAGAACTAAAGGCTTTACAAGTCTGATGTGGCTTAAACCACAAGACTATGGGCTGGCCTACGTGCCGGTCTTGTGTTAGGGGTTTAGCCTATTTGTGGTTATTGCATGTGTTTGGGTAGGTTGTTTATGCCTGTGTGTTTAAAGCCCAGATCTCTTTCACTTTTGTAGCTTCTTAAGGTAAGTAACTATGCCTGTCAAGGCTGTGATTTGCATAATTCACAATTTATTTGTTATTTTTATTGTTTTTGTTTCTTCCTTTCTTGTTCTCCTTATACTTTGTTCTCCTTTATTTCTATTTTGTTCTCTTTCCTCTCAGTTATCTCTTTTCATCTTTTTCACCCCTCAGTGTCTGTGGACTTTTATTCATAATCTCCTGTCACCACTGCCATCTTTATCCCTCTGGATGACTTTCAGATGGTGTCCCCTCACCATTCGCATCTTCGGCAGCATCCCGGGAGGGACACACTGAAGTCACAGCTGTTTCTGCGTATGTCCCACCTCCTGTGGCTGAGTCCCTTGACCCAAAGTGCAGTTTGCAGCAGGCCCCAAGTGCTGGTCGCGAGCATCACATCTTACGCATTTGGCTTACTAGTAATGGGTTCCCATAGCAGGAGAAGTGACTAAGGGCAAGAGCTCCTTCTAGAAGACCCTCCAAAACTACTTTGCCCCAAAGTACAGGCGCGGTTACGGCCAAGCCTATGCCTCTGCCAGTTAGTCCCAGCCATTATTTTAGATCACTGAGGCGGCTGCATGCAGACGGGGCTTAGCCAGGTGTCTGCAGGCCCTAGGCAGCCTGGCTATAGTGACCAGGCATCCTTACCAGGGAATTCTGTTGTGCATTCTAGGGACGCCGCTTATAGCACAGTGCTGATGTTGGCATTTAGCCAGCTTTGTTGATCCCATAGCTCTGACACCTCCACATCAGCTTTATAGCAGTGCTGCAAGGGGTCCATTTGCTGGCAGCAGATTTCCATTTGTTAGTGATGGGGGCAGGGTAGATCGCATAGGAAGCTCAGTACCACACCTAAAGCGCCTTCTACTAATGCTATTTGTTTTGTTACAATCAATTAGTCATCTTACTTCTGGTTGTGAAGAAACCCATTGGTCTGTCTTTGTCTTGTCAACCCTGTCTTTCCTACTCGGGGCTCTGCTACTCGCCACTCTCCATAGTGGGAGTCTTGAGGGATTTTTTTTTTGCCTAACACCTCTTTTCCACCAAAAACCCAGGTCCGACCTGGGTTTTTGGACATGGTTCCAACCCTGGTCAGACCCAGGTCAGACCCATTTACACTGCACCTTTGATCTGGGTTACTCCCAGGTCAGCCCTGTTCACACTGAACTCAGGTGTGCCCTGCTAAACCTGTGAGGTCATAAAAAGTGGGAGATGAATGCTCCACAACCACCAATCCGCTCATTTTAGGCATGATCCAGATCAGATAACCTGGGTTGCACCGTTTACACTACACCAGCACCTGGGTCCATCCTGGGTCCAACCCTGGTAGCTACCTGGGTTGGATTGCAGGGTAACTTGACCCAGGTTATTTTTCAGGGACCCTTTTACCCTGAGCTGCGACCCGGGTAGACCCAGCAAAAACCCAGGTTTTTGCTCTGGAGTAAAAGGGGTATAACTAGACGGGCATAATTGGCATAAATAAAGTCCCTCAGTAGGATTTTTGTTTTTACCTCTCACCGAGTTAATTTGTCTTTTCCTTGCAAACTCCCTTACCCCTCCCCATATTACTCCCTCTGACTTCCCCTTTGTGTGTTTACGTCTGTTTTTTTATGGCAGATCCTTTTAATTTATTATGGTCATTAAAACAAATTTAAACAGACTTACTCATTTTTATATTTCTTCGCTCCTTTAGTCTAGGGGTTAAGGTAGGTGAGTTGGACACTTGGACTGGTGGTCATTCCTCTGTACATTGGGCAGTGCAGTCTTAGGCTGTTTTTACTGTAGGTCATCTACAGTAAGGGGAGATGTTGAGTACATTGCTGTTCTAAAATGTGTGACCTAATCTGTCAAAGGCGGTGAACCGTAGCCATTTAAAGTAGATTTGTTTCCTTGGGGGGAATTCAATTCAACGCGATATTGAATAGCCGCAGGAGGGAGCTCCCGCAGCTATTCAATACACAGCGCTGTTTGGGCATGCTAAGGATTTTTTCTCACACCCCACTGGGAATGCGAGGAGAAATACGACCAAAGTGCCGGGCGCGCAGCTATATTTCTGCTTAGCGCGGAGCTAGCAGCCACGCGCCTGGCACTTTGGTCAGAGAATGCCGGTTAACGCAGCTTAACACCCTTGTAAAGGCGCGATAGGTGCGATAACCGGCATTCTGTGACCACACAGCGCAGTGGATAGAATAGCTGCGGGAGCTCCCTCCTGCAGCTATTCAACATCGTATTGAATTGAATTCCCCCCCTTGTTTGTTGTATGAATTTCTTCTCCAGTAGAGTGAGAGAGCTTGGTTACACAAACTTTAGTGGTGATTTTTTTTAAGAGTCGAAAATTGGAGGCTGTGGCTAAACATAGCTTTCTGTACCTTCTGTTTTAGCTGTTCATTTGAATGGCAATGACCTGGGTAAAAGAGCAGCTTAGATGTGAGGCATACTATTTACTACTACTACTACATACTACACTTTCCACCTTATACTATCTATTTGGCCTTCATGTAAGATTTTGTTTGGACAAGTATGGTCCCTCGGCTCTTCTGTCTAGGTGTTCCTCATTGTGTGTTCATTGATGAGGCTCTCAAGAAAGTCGTTGCTAATATTTTGTTGGCCAATGGTAGATTTGTTGTTTCCCACCCATTAATTTGATTGCTGTATACGTATCTGTGCCAACTTGCTGGAGTCTAGTTATCTGAAGTTAGTTTCATTGTATTTGTGGAGGATCTGTTTAGCGTGTTAGATAGGGTATGTTAGGCTGGTGTATGGTGGTGGTGCAGCATTAGATCCTTGCTGTGGCGGGTGCATGGTTATTATTTTGGGTGCACTCACCTTTGCTGGTTATTTATACCTGTGTCTTCAAAGCCCAAGCCTGTGTGACTGATGAAGCTTCCCCTCCCTACTCCTCATTTTTGTGCTAGGTTTGACTGTTAGGTGATTTCCTTGGCTATATTTGCCAGTAAACACCAACAAATCATCAAGTTTATTACTTTGGGTCTACTCACCTACCGTGACTGCTTTTATTGTCTGTCGCACCCTTGCAGAGTAACAACACCACCCTACTAGCTATTGTTTATCAAGTTTAAGAGGGGAGTTGGATACCTGGTCTGTGTTAATAAGGGCCCCCAGGATGTTCTCCACCTGTAATGCATGTCTGATATTGTTAGCTTAAGCATTGATGGACTACGCTGATTTCTGGCTATCATTTATTCACCAACATACTATTCTATTATATTGCTCCATAAATAAATATCTGACCTTTATCTGCCAATTTATTTCTCCGTGTCTTTATTTATTATTATTATTATTATTATTATTATTATTATTATTATTATAAGTTTGTTATGTTACATGCACATGGGACACCCTTCGCGCTGATAGGATGTTTAAAAGAAGTAAAGGATCTTTAAGCTTTGTGACTTAAACCACAAGGCTGGGGGCTGGCCTCTGTCCTGGTCACATGTTAGCTTTTTAGCCTATCAGAGGTAAGGTGGTGTATATTAGTGTTATTGGTTATTTATATCTGTGGCCTGTGTGTTCCGTCTGGATGTTGGAGTGTTGGTGTGGATCTGATTTCTGATCTCCAGTAAACCAACTTCCTACACTACAGGTTCCTGTTACTATATGTAGATATATAAATACACTGAAGTGCCAAAAGTCATGGAATAGTAGTATGTAAAGGTAATGGTAGGTACTAGCTCTCCAGGATATGGGCGATACCTGAGAGGGGGGTCCCTGTCCATGCAGGCTTTAAAACAGTCACACATATAGATACAGGTATAGACATGGGTTGGGTATGATATCGGGATGTCACTGTTCAGAGAACCGACAGCGGCATCCCGACAGCCAGAATACCGACACCCATTGGAATGCAAGGTAAGTTTTTTCCCTACCCCTACCCTAACCCCTACCATAACTTTAACCCTAACTCTCCAGTGTCTAAACCTAACCTCCCCCTCCCCGCACCCTAAACCTAACCCTCCCACACGGTGCCTAACCCCCCCTAATGCCTAAACCTAACCCCGCTACCTAACGCTAATCTCCCCATGCACCCCGGTACTTATCATTCAGGATGCCAACGGTTGGGATACTGGTGCTGGGATCCGGACCTGTCGGGATTTTGGTGCCGGCATTTAGACCATCGGCATGCCGGGATGCCGACTAGATCCCATAGACATATGTAGTAACAGTTCTTGTTGAATAATGTGGGCACCAGACCTTCTCTTATAAAAATATACCTCTTTATTTCTATCCTCCTGCACATGACTTCAAAGGACAAAAATATGGTTACAGCAGCTTCTCCTCTCCCTCCTGCTGAAATACTTGGTATATACATATATATATATATATACATATATATATATATATATATATATATATATATATATAGAAAGAAAAGTACTCTCTTTTTATTTGAGGCACAAGTTCTACCAAATTAATAATAAAATATAACTTTTATTGTGTTCATTAAAAAAATTCCTTTGAGAGGACCTGGACAGAGACAGATAACATTTATACATATAAATAAGGCAATAGCAGCCTCAAATATACAAACTTTAGTGGTTAATTTATGGATAGCACTAAGGTTAATTGAACCATAGAGATGTAATTATACCAATGTGAAAAAATGTAACTTGATTTTCTTAGTTAAGAAGGATATTGGACCTCATTCAGAGTCGGTCGCAAGCGCTGAGCGCTCGCAACCGACTTGATGTTTTGGTCTTGTGCACGCGCAGCTGCCGCACTGCGCGTGCGTAAGCCCCGGAGCGAGAGAGAATTTCTTTCGCTCCAGAGCTCACTACAAAAGGGGCGGCTGTCGATGTTGATCGACAGCTCGCCCCGTTTTGTAGGCGGGGCGGGGGGGTGGTTTCCAAAACTGAGGCGTTCCTTAAGGAACGCTTGCCGTTTTGTGGGCGGCCGCACTGACATCAGCAGTGCAGGAAGCTCCCTGGGGCTTGCGGCTGCCTAGACCCAACCTTAGGGTCTCGTCGCAAGCCCCAATGGTCACGATGGTCTTGACCATCACGACCATCAAGCTGGTCGGTCGTTAAGCTGTGGGTGGTAACCCACAGCTTAGTTAGTGACGAGGAGGCCGCAATTAAAAAAAGAAGCGGCCACCCTCATTCAGAATGAGCGGTCGTTTCTTGCGACCTCCTCTGAATGAGGGCCATTGTCCCTTAATAAAATCTGGACGTGGACAAACCGCAAAATAGTGAATCAAAATTCAGCTTATTCTATTTCACTCTAGTATATCTGAATCAATGAAATCTCTTGTGGCTACACATAAATAAATAAACCATCATAGATATTAGCAAAATGTGGTAAAAATATGAATATATTTAGGTCAATTAAGATACCACTCAAAAACGATTTCATGCAGAAACCAACATGGTATATTAGTGCTAATAATTCATAGTATGCAGTGTAGTGGGATTGTCAGTACATATTCCATGGTAATAATACAGGTTGAGTCTCCCATATCCAAAATGCTTGGGACCAGAGGTATTATGGATATCGGAATATTCCGTATTTTGGAATATTTGCATAAAATAATGAAATATCTTGGGAATGGGACCTAAATCTAAACACAAATTGCATTTATGTTTTATATACACCTTATACACAAAGCCTGAAGGTCATTTTATAATATATTTTCAATAATTTTTGCATCAAAAAAATGTGTGTACATACATGAAAATCATTTATGTTTCATGTATACCTTATACACAGAGCCTGAAGGTAATTTTATACAATATTTTTAATAATTTGTGCTTTAAACAAAGTTTGTGTACATTGTACCATCAGAAAGCAAAGTTTCACTATCTCAGTCATGCTAAAAATATTCCGTATTTCGGAATATTTGGATATGGGAGACTCAACCTGTATACTGTATATTCAGTTAATAATGAATAGATTGATACAGATAAATTGATACTATTCAGGTGTTTGATATAATAGAGAAATTAAATAGATACCACTCACTAATGGTAAGGGGATAGGTGGCTGCTGTGTCTCATGTACAGTGTAGTGAATGAAACATGAGTGGACTTACCACATATACCAAGAGGCTATGATAAGTGTAGTGACATGTACTATTCTCCCACTTCAACCACTGCGAGTCTGATGTCTGGTGCAGGCTCACTAGTGAGAAGTAGGGTGAGAGAAATGAGAATGCCTGAAAATAATATTAAAGTAAATAGATGAAGGTTAGGGTATGGGTTCATGATGCAGCCTTAATGTGTGAGGCTGTCCTTACTGGATATCCAATGAGCATACACCCATCCCCGTTTCCCACCTGAAGGAAGATAGAGAGAGTCAGCTGATCCACGTAGTTCACTCTCACCCCGCTGATATCTTATGGACAGCGTAATGGGAACATTAAATGAGGTGGCGCGGACAGCGTAACCCTGAAGTAAAGTATACTTGGTAGTAAGTGGTGTGTTGCGGCAGCAGTGTGTCTTAGGATGGAGTCCTCTTGTGCGCACACGGGACCCACGTCAAGACGAACGTTTCAGCAGTATGATGGCTTTGTCACGGGTCTGGCAGGATATATGTGTTCCACCGGTCAATCATATTTAAGCATGCTATAGGATTAACCTATCACAGGCATGGATGGGCAGGACTAGTACAGGCAAGTTAGGATGTCTTTCAATCATACACGCCCAGTCATAATCAGGTGCAGAATTTAACCAATTGGAGCCACTGAGCCACTTTATACCGTTTTTGAATACATATGTTTCTAATGGGGTTTATATTTTATATCAACAGACCTAAATAAGCATATCTAGATTTTGAAATCTGCTGTCTATATAAATAAATATCTCCTGTGATAAACTGCCATGAACATCATCGCATATCTACTGAATACTAATCTGACAAGGAGTTAGGGATAACCCTGTTTGGATGCATATGGAAGTACGTGATGGGTTAACAATAAAGCTGCCGCTCTGCTGAATTAGCAGCAGGGTTTATAAAGAGCTACCAGGAGAACATATTGTACACACTGTTCTGAGGAAGCCGATGAAGGACTAAAAGAGGCAGAGAAACGCGTTAACAATAGAGGTGGAGAGCAGTACATGTTGGGAGAAGGAGTGCTATTAGAAGATCCACAACAGTACCACTATTTTTATCTGAAAATTAAGTCCGCGATACAGGAGGTGATACGCACAAGGTGGCTGATCCTGGCCAGCAATTGCAGTTTGTGCGGTGAGGTGTCTTTCCTTTACAACATTCAATACCACTACCCATGTGGTCCCGAAGCAGCTAGATATGAATAGCAGCTGAGGGTATAAGCATATATGCTATACGCTGATATAGTGGATGCTCCTTTGGGTCACTTAAGCCTTCAAATTAACTTAAAGAACACAGGTTATATAACCTTTTCTTACATGCATGTCTCTCCCTTTTTTCTATTTATGAGGAAAATCAATTGATCTCCACCAAACTGATATCCTCAAAAATGACAGGGTTTTATGTGTGATTTGGAATTACAAAATTTATCATGAGAAACGCTCACCTTATCAACATCGACATTAGATTCATATGTATCTATTGTTCATCTGTTTTTTCTGGACATTATAATATTTAAACCAAATGCTAAATAAGTATGTGATACATACCACTTTCAGCTGGATATCATATCGTGATATTTCTTTTTCTATAACAGCACTATAAGTCTGTGGTGCAGTTGAATTTGTCATATGCATTTATCAGTACAAAAGTATATATATTTTTTATTTTTCCATACCACTATACATACCAGTGGTGGGAATCTCCTTTTGGAAACAGCGCGTTCTAGTTTTTTGACACGATTAACATCATCAAGCAATCTGTAACATTGAGCTATCTAGATTTGATACAATTTACAGCACTAAGCTATTTTGCAACATTGATCCTGAAATATATAGTGACATGTCTATTGGTCATTTCAGCCTATTTTTGATCCATTAGAGATAGTATGTGGTACAGAGTATCCAGTATATAATTGTGATTCCTTATATGTATCTATATATATATATATATGGTTTTAGTATATGTTTTTTTATCCGTCTACATCAAATATTTTATCATTTCCTTGACTGTATATTTTTTTCGTTTATACCTTGTAACATATGAGTAAGCATTATGTTAATTAAAGTATGGGAGAACAGAGGTCAAATGATATTATATAGTAATAGGGCAAAGATAGAGCTATGAAAGAGGGGATAAAAAAAGGGTTAATGAAAAATCAGATAGTTTTAAATACATAGTGATCACATTCCATAGTATGGAGAATTTCTACAGAATAGTTGCAAAATACACATATAGGCCCTCATTCAGACCCACTCGCAAGCGGGCGCACGTACGTTAGGCGTACGTACAAAATTATTTAAATTCAATGGCTCGCTCGTATTTTCGTTCGCATCTAAAATTCCTCCCTAAACTCAGGCGACCCCTCCTCTAACTAACGAGCGTGCGAAATAGCGAGCGTACATCCCCGAAATGGCTTGAAGGGAACGCACGCACAAGTAAAAACCGGAAGTGGCCTTGTCAGATGTCGATTACCTGCTCCTTTATTCTGCCTACCTCCATCAATCGTATCATGCCAATCAATGTATCAATTAGCTTAATTGTTTTTTTTTTTTCAACACAATGCAAGAAACTTTACTCTTGTCCATGTTTGTGTTTACCCGCAGAATACGTACGGGTGGAACATTCGCTTTTATTGTTCAAAAAACATGTGAACCACAATTAAACAATTGTTCTATTGCTGTGGATCCCCGCATATTTCCCGGGGTTCATTTCTTTATTTAAATTTGCAAACGCATGTCACTGCATCAAGCCTATCATAACTCTCAAGAGATTTCTGGCCCTGTTGAACACATGACTCATACACTAACCAATAAAATTGCTCCTGTTAATTTCCAAAATACATTAGCCAATCAGAAATTTTTTGCACACTTTATCAAAAATGTTTTGTATGAAAAACACCATTGCCATCATGAGAGCTTCCGCATTCACCAGGCGCGAGCTGCTGGTGCTTACGGAGGTGATGGATCGCCGTATCACCAGCCAGCCTCCACCCATCACCAACCGGCAGAAGCGCTCCGCGTATGCGGAGGCACGGTCCCGCCTGCGGTCCTTCGGTTCACGCCGCAACATCGGGCAGCTGGAGCGCAGGTGGTCAGACCTGCAACGGCGAACGCCCCGTTTGCTGGCATGCTTTCGCATGCAGATACTGGAAAGTAAGTGTTATGTATTGTGGTTTTCATGTTTGTGTTTGTGGGGCAAACTGCGTGTGCATGTTTTCCTGTCTGTCCTATTTATTATTTGTCCTCATATCTGCGTGTGCATGTTTTCCTGTCTGTCCTATTTATTATTTGTCCTCATATCTGCGTGTGCATGTTTTCCTGTCTGTCCTATTTATTATTTGTCCTCATATCTGCGTCTGCATGTTTTCCTGTGTGTCCTATTTATTATTTGTCCTCATATCTGCGTCTGCATGTTTTCCTGTCTGTCCTATTTATTATTTGTCCTCATATCTGCGTCTGCATGTTTTCCTGTGTGTCCTATTTATTATTTGTCCTCATATCTGCGTCTGCATGTTTTCCTGTCTGTCCTATTTATTATTTGTCCTCATATCTGCATCTGCATGTTTTCCTGTGTGTCCTATTTATTATTTGTCCTCATATCTGCGTGTGCATGTTTTCCCTCTATTTCTGATTTTTTCATTCTACTCCTATTTGCATGTTTTTTGTTGGTGGTTTTTTGTTTTTTATTTGGGCCCCGGATTTGGCCAGAAACTAACCTCAATTTGTTTGACATATTTTAGGTGGACAGCCAAGACTACGCCATCACCAGACGGCGTTCCCGGCCACTATCCCCAACCCCCAGCCAACACTCCACCCCAAATATTTCCCCTATACCCCAC
Organism: Taudactylus pleione; assembly: GCA_031769625.1. NCBI lineage: Eukaryota > Metazoa > Chordata > Amphibia > Anura > Myobatrachidae > Taudactylus > Taudactylus pleione. The sequence goes on from JAUIMM010000983.1 coordinate 261,665, forward strand.
TCCTCCCCAGCCTTCCAAGACCCTCTCCCGGAACTGTCGGGCCTCCTTCCCCTCCGTCCCACTTCCCCCTCTCCTCCACCCACCCCTCTTCCAATTACCCCCTCCCCGGAGTCCGTCATTACCCCTGCCCGTTCTTTGGGGAATGAAGGCTCCTCCGAGGAAGAACATGGAGGGACTTCCGGAGCTCCCGTTTTGGCTCCCGGTATGTTTTTCTTTCGCATTTTTTTTAAGCACAAACTGTTTGTATGTAATCATGTGTCGTGCCTTTATTCGTGATTTTTGGGTTTACTTTTGGTGATTTAGCAGTTTGCCTTTACCTCTTCCTGCTGGTTTCAACATACACATATCACACCTGTGGGAATTTGTACATAGGCCTTGTATTTTTGGCAGCACCCCCTTTTTGTTTTGTTTTTGTTTTTTTAGGTTTAGGAGTGATTTCGTTGTGTTTTTGTTTTTTTAATGTGGATTCCCTATTGTTTTATTAATCCAGACACTTTTCTCACCCACAGAGGAACAGAGGCGTCGGCAAGAGGTGGACGAATGTGTTGGCCAGATGCGCCAACATGTCATTGGCGTTCTTGTGGGCCTTGACCGGCTGTCTGGCATCCTTCGCCAGTAGTTTTTGTTTTTTTTTTTCGTTTTCTAAATAAATTTTTAATTTCGAATATACGTTCTGGCTCATTCTTTTTTTCCAAAACAAAAATAGTTTTCCCTGACATAAGTTGACTGTTCCTGCAAGGATTTCCCTTTTTTAAAAGTTAGATTGTGTTTTGTATTTGTATGTAAAACAGCCACAAGAAACACAGAACAGTAACAATGTCATTTCCCTTTTTGGGTGTAGTGTCAATTAGATATTTCTACATTTTACAGGTTCCTAGTTGGTGTGCAAGCTGCTTAGGCCAATCTTCCAAATCCAAAGGTTTGGACAGGCTTCCTTTTGGTGTGGGTTGGGAACCTGAAAACATAATTCAGTTTACATCAACTGGTGTCAGTACTGGATTACCCCTTAGTCAAATGTAAGGTATGTTAACCTGGTTACACTTGCTGTTAACGTCCAAAAAAAGGAAGACCATTTCACTCTCCAAACATTTATTCACAACATAAATGAGAAATCAAAGTGGTCACTCCCTCAAAAAAAAACACAGTGATAAACTCAAATACAACACATACAAATAAAATATTTAAATTAAAAAAACAATCAAGAACTGGTTGACGAAGGACCATGCCAACATGATTCCACAAACATGGCGTTGCGATATGGGTTCCAGAATATATGCCCCAAATCACCAGATCCAGGGTTGGTAAGGGTAGCAGGAAGTAGTGAGCGTTGGAGTGCCAAAGATTATGTGAACAAACAGAAGATGGTGAAAAAAAAACAAATAAATTAGATGTTCGCAAACAAACACAAACACATTAGGTATAAACACTGTAGTTTTGGTCAAACTTACCTAAAAAATCTGGCCACCACATCATCGCGTATGGCCCCCCCACATACTGACCTCTGACCAACCTCGGGGGGGCCATCCTCAGGTAAGGCATCCTCTGGCTGCATTGGGACACCACTCCTTATGGCGATGTTGTGAAATATCCCACACAGGACCACAATTTTCAACACCATATCCGGCAAATACATGAGCTCGCCACCAGAGCGGTGGAGGCATCTGAATCGGCCTTCTAAAAGGCCGATACAGCGCTCCACCACTTGCCTGGTGGCTGTAAGTGCGGAATTATACTCACTTTGTGGGCCTGGTGTGGGAGCCAAATAAGGAGTGAGCAGCCAGGACATGCAAGGGTATCCACTGTCTCCTGTGAAAAATAAGAGACAACATCAGGAACACTGTGTATCAAGCTTAACATTGTTATGTACTAAAGGTCTCCACTTACCCAGAAGCCACGCATCACCAGCTTGTAGGTTGGTTAATTTCTGCCATATCCCTGATTGCCGGATGACGAAGGAGTCATGAGCACTTCCTGGTAATTTAGCATTCAGGGACAGGATCTGGAGGGAGGCATCACATACCACCATTACATTCAGGGAGTGATAGTGTTTCCTGTTTCTAAATATTGCCTCCAGCCGTGCTGGAGGCTGAAGTGGTATGTGAGTACGATCCACAACCCCTATGATGTGTGGGAAGCCAGCTATTTGGTAAAAATTGGCCTTGGCCACACTAAGGGCACCCATATCCAAAGGCATTTGAATAAAATGATGGAGGTGCTTGAAAAGTGCCTCCATCACTGCCCTCAGGATCCTGGAAAAGGAGGAATGGGAGATGCCCGCCACTATTCCCACCATTGTTTGAAACGATCCTGAGGCACAGAAATGTAACACCGCCATAAATTGCGTCAGTGGTGGTATTGCTGTTGGACTGTCAATTTGCCGCTCAAGATCACTTTCTATTAATGAGAGAGTGTCTATGATGATTTTGGGAGGTAGACGGTAGCGTCTTAAAACCTCATCATCGGGCATTCCAAAAAGGGTGACACGTGTTCGAAATATCTGGGGCCTTGCATGCCTACGATGCCTACGCCTGGGATGAGATTGAGGTTGGTCGGCTTCCGGGAGCATGGCCAGAACAATCCGCCCAAGATCAACCTGAAATTCAAAGATTTCAAAGTAAGCCTTTTGACCCACCCCAAAACTATATTAAAACAACTTAGCTTGATGATACCATCCATTGCTGCTTACATGCCGGGGTATTGTCATGATACGTCCAAACTGAAAATAAACACCAAAATTACTTGACACATTTCACTCTGTGCATTTTTGTTTATAAATTTTGTGCTAGACCAAAGTTAAAATATGCCAAACACCCATTTAGCAAAACAGCAAAGCGACATTTAACACAGTACATCAAAACGGGTCGAAATGTTGGCACAAAAAGCGAAAGATAAACCACCAAAAAGTTAGAATGATTATTAAGCTGTTTAAAATGCGCTAATTAGTTCGCTAATACAAGTCACAAGAGTAACTACTAAAAATGCGCTAATTAGTTCGCTAATACAAGTCACAAGAGTAACTACTAAAAATGCGCTAATTAGTTCGCTAATACAAGTCACAAGAGTAACTACTAAAAATGCGCTAATTAGTTCGCTAATACAAGTCACAAGAGTAACTACTAAAAATGCGCTAATTAGTTCGCTAATACAAGTCACAAGAGTAACTACTAAAAATGCGCTAATTAGTTCGCTAATAAAAGTCACAAGAGTAACTACTAAAAATGCGCTAATTAGTTTGCAAATACAAGATAAAAAATGGACTTACCAAGAGCAAATATCTAAGATTCAAAATCAAAAGGTCTTTGGGGTCGAAAATAAACCAAATCTAAAATAGAAGAAATTATGGATCCAAAAATTTCAAAAAATACGAAACACAATGAAACAACAATTGAACAAAAGTTAGACTTCACAAAACTTACCAAATCAAGAAACGAGGTCCCAAAAATATAAACCAACAAAGATAACGGAAAAAAAAACGCAAATCTAACCAACAAACGAATCTCCAACCGCCAACTCCTTTCTACGCAATCAATAAACTCCAGCCAAGATAACCTCCAACAATCCAAAAACGCCACCTCGACTTGAGACACACCAAGCCATAAATAGTGTTTCGTTTCCCGCACAAATTAAGGAGGGATCATAGGGCCGCACAATCAATGATGCGGCCGCAAAATAAGGACGCATGTATAAATACGTCACGAAAACACATTCTAATTCTGGTGTATTTCTTGTTTGGACCTCAGACATGGCGACAGACCATGGAAAAAATGCCCAAGAGTCAGGCGGTAAGTCTTTCATGCATTTTGTATCAATGATTAATTTGAAACATAAGATTAGGCAAGTTGTGATTTTGTGAATTCTGTAAATTTACACAAATAGGTGAGGAGGATGACATGGAAGAGGCTGCTGGGCCCAGTATTCCGGCCAAAGCGGCCAAAAAAAAAAGGCAGCCACATTTCACAAGAAAGGAGATGGAGGTTTTGATCCAGAAGTGTGTGGACATCCTGCCACAGGCAGACAGGAATATGAGTCTAAGCCAGAAGTGGAGAATGTGGGAAGAGGTAGCCGTTGCTGTCAATAGGGTGGGTGATTATGTCCGTCTAGCCCGGGATATCAAACGGCGGTAAGTAAACCCTTGCCCCCCCTAAAAACAAACCCCATTTTAAACCAAAGGATAATGCCTTCCATTTTTCCCCACAGATGGGGCGACTTCAAATATCGCCTAAAGCAAAAACTCGCGGACAGGGCTAGGCATGCAAGGGGGACAGGTGGGGGTCCCACCCCTGTGTCATTGGAGTTGACGGATTTAGAAGAGCTGGCACAGGGGTGTGAGCAGCCTGTGGAGGTGTTTGGCGTGTCCAACATGGATACGGACATGCCAGACTTTGCGGCTCCTCATGTTGGCCCAGGTAAGTATTGTGATGTCACCAACTCTGAAATGCTATTGTGCCAATATGTAGATTCTAATGTGACTCTTTTCTCATTTTTCCAACAGAGACACAGGCGGATGAGTCTGCTCCAGAGGGAAGCCTTGGCCGCAGAATTTCTGCTGGCTCTGCAGGGGAGGAACCAGTACATCCGGCTGAGGACCCTGCAGAAGCCAGTCCAGGGCGTGCCCCCTCGCAGGCAGTGGGCCTCCTCACAGAACTCAATTTAAAATCGGATTTCCATACGGAGATTCTGCAGAGGATGGACGCCAGTCTGATACGGGTGGCTGAGGCCCTGGAGCAAAATGCTGCGGCCAACGTGACCATTGCTCAGGCCCTGGCGGAAAATACCAGGGCCAACATCCGCATCGCCGATGCCCTGGAGCAGCTCGTTCGCCAGCACATGGTGGAGCCGACCTCCCTTCCTGCCGGAACATCAGGATCCTCCACCTCTGGCACAACATCAGCCAATCCTCCAAATGTGCCTAGCCCTGTGCCTAGTCCAGAGGCCACAACATCTGCCTCTGGACAGGCCAGCCCGATGGCATCCCGGACCCGGTCTGGCGCCCACCCTCCCCCATCCAAACGGGCGAAAAAACGGTGACAGCAATGGCGACTTTTCCCACACTCCTTCTGTGCTTGGCTCATATTCCTTTCTGGTCCAAACTTCCCTCTCCTTTCTTGTGAAATGTTTTTAATTTATTTTTGTACGTTTATGTTAGCAGTTATTGATTATTTATTTTTGGTAAAAAGTATCTTTGCCAGAAAAAAAGTAAACAAAATATTATGCCAATTGGTTTGTGTTTAAACAATAAATTTATGATAAAAATCGGACATTGTATTGTGACATTATTGTACAAATGGGTTACATTTAATCCTGGCCCTAAAGGCAAAAACTGACACAAAAAACCATTTAATTTTTTTTAAAAAAAGGCCTCTTGAAGGAACGTTTAAAAAATCACATAACGATGCAAATTCCACAGTAAAAAAAAAAAGGGGAGCTAATTAAAACATGATGACATTATTGTCACAATAGGCCATAAACAACAAATTGAGGCCAAAAAAAACCCCCAAAAATGTACGCCAATTGATTGTGTAATCCTGACATTAGCAGGTATGATTTCCACCTGCGTACGGTTTTGTGCTATCCCAATAAACTGCTTTCCAAACACATACCAAGCCGGTTTTCAATACAACACTAATTGCTTTTGTGACCACCCGCGATTAATCGCAACAACATCGTGGAGTCCCGGGACGGAGGAGAAGGCCATCGCCATTGTGGTCGAGTAATCCAGACCCTAAACTGTGCGAGCATTTTGAAGGGAAAGAGGATGTTCCAGTGACGTATGTGACGGTCCGAACACATTTGACGTTCGCATCTGCTAATGTATGTACGCCCCAAAAACGCCTCGCCACGCCTGCGTTTTTCCATCTCCACCCCCGTCAACACCCAAAAACGCCCTGTTCTGTCAATCACATTTGACATGTCACTTCCTGTACGCTATTTTAGGAACGAGAGAAAAAAAACTCGCAATCTGCCGTACGCACATGCGCAGTGTAACACCGACGCATGCGCGGTTAGTCAACATCGGAACGCAACGAGCGTACTGTTGGTAACGTGCGGCCTGAATGAGGGCCATAGTTAGTTATTGATTCCTGTGTTTGTTATTAGATCATAACAAATAGCACTCCATTGATATCATATCAGTATATCACGTGAGGGGAGAGAGTGTGTCTGATGAATAAGTAAAAAATTAGCATATTTGTTAAATAATAAATATGTGCATATTGTAGGTAATATCAAACCCGGAAAACAGGTTAAGATGTGATCCAAAGTACAAAATAGAGAATAGAAAAATGTGAAGACACAAATCCATCAGGTGTGACAAAATTCAGGTAGGAGTATATGTTAATGTGAAGTATATTAATTGTGAGATAATATACTGTATGTTATGCAAAAATAAAAATATATAAAGATAATAATAATAAAATAAAATAATAATGGTGATGATAATGATAATAATAAGATGGAAGAAACAATAAAGAAAAGAAAAGAAAGTAAGTGAGCCAAATGAGAAGTGATTATGTGTATCGAGTGTCATGATATTGAGTAGATTAATGATTTCTATATAAAGATTAATATATTACTAGTCAAGAGATGACTATATATCTATATATAAAGAAATATATAAAAATATATGTTACTGGTCAAAATTGACACTAGTATGGTGTGAATAGATAAAGTAATAGGAAGAATAGTAGTAATTGATAGAATAAACATACAGTTAATGTGGTAACCATGAGTGAACGTATGATGGTTAGGAAAAGTGCTCATTATAAAAAGGAAGTGCTAGTTATGCTGTTGTATTAATCATCGTGTCTGTTTATAAAGATATTAATGAACTGAAATCACGTAGTAATATAAACCATGTTGTAAATGCTGGACATAGGGTTATTTAATATATTAAAAGACATACATTAATAATATAGAATATAAATGTATGTTCCATGATAGTAATATTGAAATTGAAAAAAGTATGATTTACAGTATGCAATATAGGAGAAACATATACACATATATCCACACACATACATGCATATACACATATGCATACACATGCATATATACATACACATAAATATGATAGATCAATCATGACATATCTTTGACTAGGCTATTTTGTAGTAATAAAAGGCCAAAATATGTAAATGATAGTCCCTATGTTAGTAACGCACAAGGAATCGGAGGATAACTGAATTGATAATACATAGAAAAGAATAAGGAAGATTTAGTTATTGGAATAACTGAATTGATAATATTTAGGAAAGAGTAATGGCCCATACACACGGGACGATCAGATAACGATCCAATATCTTTGTCTGATCGTCCTGCATGTGAGGGATGTTCGATATCAAACATCCAGCAACATGCACCAACCCCCCGAAAAACTTAACGACCCACGATCAACGATCGCGGGTCCCTAAAGTAAACAGGCTAACCTGGTCGATATCGACGAGGTTGACCTGCATGCACGGGCGATGGTTGATATCGATATCGACCATCCCTGGGTTAAAAAAAAGGACGATATAAATGATCAAACGATATCGTTATCGTTTATATCGTCCTATTTATCTGACCGTGTGTATGCACCGGGGAGATTTAGTTATTAGAATAAGATGAAATAGAGTGGAGTCTGAATCAGAGAAATGCAGAATACTTGGCATGTCAGATGGTATGTGACAATCTTATGGATAAGGTTGTATTACCCCACACTCTACTTCTCTAGCCCAGTCTTACAGCACAGTCACAACAAATGCTATGCATCAAACACATACAGGTCCACCTTGCCCTACACTGGCTGGTGCTTGTTGTTCTCCAGCACATTTCTCACTGCTCTCATCTGCAGCTTTAACGTAGGACACACCCTATGCAAGTGCATAATTCCTCACTTGTGTGTTACTACACTCTGCCTCTCTGCAGACAATGGGCAGGATGCAGCAATGCATTAATGGCATACACAACTGGGGCTTGAATGCACATATGCAGAAGGATGCCAGAGGGCACTCTAGGTCATAAACCCGGAAGTTCCTCTATCGCAAAGGGCAGCTCTTATCGGGAGAGTTGTCCTTTGCGATTTTATTCATGCATACCAACGTTATTTACCTCGGCATGCATACGATGAGTGGTGGGATACATCGCATGCAAAATGCACAAATGTCCAATGTACAGAATGCCTCACACTCAGTCTGCCTCTCTCTGCTCCCTCAGGGTCAGCAATATACAGATGGTCACACTCAGTCTGCCTCTCTCTGCTCCCTCAGGGTCAGCAATATACAGATGGTCACACTCAGTCTGCCTCTCTTTGCAGCCCTTCTCCTCTGCCTGGAACAGCAGTATACAGACTTCTACAATGCAGCTATAACAATCTCAGCTACAGCCCACTCCTCTCCTATAGGGATTGCTCTTATAGCCACACTGCTCCAACAGTGACCACACCTTTAATAACTGCTGGGGGAGGTTATGCACAGTAATCTCTATATCACTGGGGACTCCTCTCCCCCCCTCTCAGCAATACCTCTGCAGCTTTTACCCTCTCCTGGGTGCTGCATGCTGGAGACTTCACTGGGCTGCTCACACTGCAGGCTTATGGCTACAGATTCCCTCATTGCCCAGCTCTTTCTCCAGGTCTCTCTCTAGGTCTCTGCAGACCTCTCTACTTGTCTTTCTCTATGGGTGTTAGATGGGCATCATGGTAGCTGCACAGCCCCACCCTTTTGCCCCACAGGGAAGCACAGGAGCTTCTCCCTGCTCACCATTTCTAAGATGCCTCTTCTCTAAAGCTAGGTACACACTTATGTGATGCCCGATGGGCCAACATATTGGGTTGGCAATACACATTACATGATCTGGTGACCGACCACCTGATACGGTATGTCAGATACTGGCTCCATTCACCTGCCTGGCATTGGCAGTTGGGTCATTTCATCAGCCCTACATTCAGGCTAACAGAATAATCCCAATGGACGACCTGCGGGAGTGTGCATGATCATCCATAGTGGGTACACATTTGCCAATGTGGACGATATGGCGGCCCAATCCGTCGGATTGGGCGACATATTGTATAATGTGCACCCACCTTGTGCACCCAAGTTTCCCAGTCTCCATACACACAATTAGGCTCCACACCCATTTCCCATGAGGCCTAGAGCTTCACCTCCGTCACATCTCTGGGGCATGGCCTAATGTAAATGGGCGTGGCTTATGTAAAATGGGGGCATTACATTTTATACATTTTTTCAGTCTTTGTTTAGATTATCAAAACACTAAAATCATCAAAAATATACAGTATGTGAATATGTAGACGGGCACAATTTACCAGTTTGGTGAATCACAGACAGGAGTAAAACATGAACAACCAGTAGGCACTGGTCTGTTTAATTGATGTCATTAAATAATTAGTGAAACAGACAACCAGAGTGGGTGGTAGGAAGGAAGGATTGAATGGCTAGAGAGGAAGGAAGAGAGTGAGAGGATACCATTATGTCCCCATAGAGGTCACACATCGAGAACTCTGTGGGGGAGGAAATGGAGAAGAAACTGAGCAACTTTTAATTTTGGCCCTCTCAGAATAGCCATGGGGTGCAGACCTGCCGAAAAACAGTTTTCTTAGCTTCAGTGTAAAACACAATAAGCAGTTTCTGCTGCAGCCAGTCACTTATGTATCCATATTTCACTTTGTATCACTGATATGTACTGTACCTCATAATAGTTTACTTCTATCAGATTCACAAACAAATGTGCACATTAACTGGCTAAGCTGGCGATCTACAGATCTTTCTCTGTTCCTATTATTCCCTAATCATGTATTACCCATGGCATGGATATGAGCTGCAGGTAACTGGGGCTCTGTTAAGAATTTTTTTTTTCCAAAATTGTATCAGCACCATGTATAATGTCCATCTTCTTGCTAAGACTATGAACAAATTACACTATATCACATTGAAAAACAGACCAGTGATCATCCAGTGATAAACCGGAATGTAATCTGAAAGCACTTTGCACATCAAACAAATATTTGTCCGCACTACATAGATAGCAATTAGATAGCAAAGCTAAACCTGGTCAGGTAGCTCGACCGCCTATTATGCATGTATGTGACACTACAGCATATAAAACATACCTGGGCTCACCAGGGCTTACCTTTACACTTCTCAGTATCTGTGTCCTGTGTCCTATTTGCATCACTGAGAGATCAAAAACCAGGATACATCATGGATTGTAAGATAACAAAGGTCCTGATTCAGTAAGAATCGCTATTACGCACGCAGTCCCACTATAAAGATATGCCAATGATTGCAATCGCAATGCCGCAGCAGCCTAACATAAGGATGCCCACTTTACCTTACACACATCCATAATGCTTAGCAAGACTGCAAAACCATTGGTAACATTGAGTAACATCGCAGCCTCTCCCACACTTGCACAAGGTCTGCCCTTACTCAGGAATTGCTAACCTCATTGCACGTAATGAAAGCCCAAGTTGCATACAGCATTACAGTGGCTAATTTATGTACATCCATGCAACAGCATTCAAATGTACTGGCATGCCTGCACTGGCATGCCTGCACTGGCTACACTGTGACTGGAGGTGGCTTCCCATTGGAAGCGCCACCTGCCAGTCACACACAGGACAGGCAGCTTCAAGGGGAGGTGTCTCCTCCCCCTCAGATTGCCAGTCCAGGCTGCGATTACCAGAGTGTGGCTTCCAGTGGAAGACGCTGCTCTGCCTTTTGGAAAGCCTTACACGACTTCTCGGGGCTGCATTAACTGACTAGATGCCAGTGTTATGTGCATGCGTGGTACCACTGCTGTTTCATGCTCATGTACTGGTCCCAGAGCCTACCAGATCTATTGCGCAGGCCAGACCAGCCAGCAGTATGGCAGCCCCCCTCAGGTAAGAGGGCAGTAGCTGCTACTGTTTGCAACTATATCTGTTCAGAGGTGGATCTTTTGCATCAGCTATAGGAAGGTGAAAATACACATGGATGATGGTGAGGACTTCTTGGTAAGTAGCCACACATGCTGCCCTTGCACATATGTATACATCCCATCAGAGCCATAACTAGACATTTTGGTGCCCTGTGCCAGAAAGAGCATTCCCCCCCTCCAATGTTTTAAATAAGGACATTAAAGGGGCATGGCACACTCATGTTTTCATTCATATAAGCCCTATCCCTATTTGGGCCCACACATCAGGGCCATTGTTTATCTGATTGTCATTTTTTGGGATATTGTGTTGAAGTCACCCGTTTTTCCTTAATTCTGATGTGAACCTTAGGGAGGGGAGGTGTAGGTTTGTGTTGGATTCTATTTTGTTTATACTGACTCATAACTATTTTTTATTTGATGCACAGTTATTTTACAGCTACACGGTACTGCCATGTGCACCAGGTTTGCCCCCAGTGTCACCAACCTCTATATGGGCCTCTTTGAAGAATGATATATCTGGGGAGGTCCATTTCAGGTAAACCTGGTGCCTTATGGCAGATTATTGATGATTTATTTATTATTTGAAAAGGGGGTTTAGATTTGGTTTCTTCCTTTATTTCTTATCTTAATTCTAATACATTTGGCTTGACTTTCACTCACCATGCTTACTCTAAACACATGAACTTTCTTAATATCGCCCTCTCGGTCAACGACGGGTGTATACATACAAAAACATTCAAAAAGGAGGTGGATTGCAATAATTATTTGCAATCTACTAGTTGTCATTACCATAAATGGAAGTAAAAAATCCCAAAAGGGCAATACTTGCATCTTAAATGCAATTGTTCTAATATAGGGGATTACTATGAACAAGCTCATGAGCTAACTATGGCTTTTTGTGAACAGGGGTATTCAGATGAGGTTCTTTGTAAAGCATTCAAAGAAGTTGAATCTTACAAGAGGGTAAGTTTACTCATCAAGGAGAAGTAAAGCTAAAAAGGATCATAAGTATGAACTATCCTTTATCTCTAGATACAATGTATGCTCAAATCAAATTAGAGGGATCGTGAACAAGAATTTTTCTACTCTACAGATGGATAAGGTCCTATCAGCATATTTAGGTGAGAAACATGTGGTTATTTTTAAAAAAGCAAAAAATTTAAAGAATTATTTAGCACCAAGTTTTTTTGTGAAAGAGTGGGAACACAGTAACTAATAATATAGGCCCCAGTTGGCTGGGGATGAAACCCAATGGATGCCACAAGTGTAGCAGATCCAAATGTATCACCTGCAAGTTTATGAGACACAAAAGTAATGAGTTTTGTTCTTCCTCAATGGGTACCTCCTTTCCGACTGTCAGTTTTGTTAACTTTCAATCAACATATGTAATATATTTAATCACTTGTATCTGTGGGGTACAATATGTAGGGAGGACAATAAGAAGTTTGAACACAAGATTCCTGGAGCATAGAAGGAATGTACTTAAGGAAGGTTCTCTACATAGTGTCTCCCATCATGTAATGTCCAAGCATGGTGGAGATGTCAAAGTACTCTCATTACAAGGTATAGAATGAGTATTACCAACACCAAGAGGGGGGGGGATAGGTACAATCAATTATGTACTAGAGAGGCCTATTGGATCTTTACTTTGGGGACTCTAACCCCGAAAGGTTTAAATGAGAATATAGAAATGAACAATCTAAGGTAATCATCTTTGGAGGATAGGGATTCATGAATGACTGGGGGCTCCTTAGTACAGTGAATTATGGTGATTCCTCTTAATATCTGGTGTGAAGGTATTGTAGTATGGTCTACTTGCCTATTGATGTTACTATTTGTCATATGCTAGATACTCATGGATTAGATTTATTAATCTCAATCTATATTTATAAATATGTGGTAGCTTAATTTTTTTATTATATACAATTGATCATTTAGAATCGACCATAGGGAGCCCTTGAGAGGGCCTAATTTGGTGTATAACTATCATTATAAGAATGGAGGTACGAGTTGATATTGGCCCTCCTTTTTTATGAGTTTGAGCGTTACTTGAAGGATTATAACTTCGTAAACAATCATTAATATTATTTATTTATTTTATTTAGTTTTTAGAATTTGGGTAGTAGTATTTCTCCTCGAATAATTATTAGTTTATTCAAAATCTAATCTGGATTATGACTATAATTATAAAAATAGAGGTATGAACTGATATTTACCCTCCTTCTCTTTATGAGCATGAGCGTTACTTTAAGGATTATAACATCATAAACCATTATTATTACTGATCTTTTAGAGTTTGGGTAGTAATATTTCTCCTCGGACAACTACTAACTCAAAATTAAAATTTGAATTATGGAATGAATGTAATTATAATGATCTAGCTTGTATTAGAACCAATGACCTTTTGCTGATAGAGTCAGTGCTTTAACCTATTGAGCCATAGACTCCAGGTATGTTTGACAGAGAATTTGGGGTTCATTTAAGATCATGATTGATATTGTTACTTAGCGGGAGATTTAATAAAGCTTGGAGAGAGATAAAATTGGAGATAAGTAGCACCAACCAATCCGCTTCTAACTGTCACATTATAGGCTGTGTTTGAAAAATATTATAGATAAGAGAGGGAGTGCCAAGCGCTCACAGTGGGATACTAGATGCGCTAGTGAGTGAAAGGGGCAGCAAGTCTTATAGAAGGAAACCCCTTACCTTCTCAGTAATATAGATCAATAAAGGATGAGACAAGCCAAAAGCTTAAATCAACATGCAAAGACTGCGCCTGTGTGTGATTGTGTGGGTAAGCTAGTATAAATATGAATATAAGGTATAAATATAGATATCACAAACAAATATAATAGCTAAGGCGCCAGTGTGAGTGCACTGTGTGCTTATCTGCTGGTCAAATTATATATTGGTTATTAATCTACATTTCCTTGTTGTATTGTAATTATTAGTTATTATTATTATGAACTGTATTGTATTAGGTGCGGGTGAATATGAATAATTAAGCCTGTTTAAAATATCTATTTAATATATCTGCTTTTTTCTCCCTATGGGTGATATCACTAGATTTGAAGGGATTAGTAATGTTTGTCTTAATTAATTGATTATTTTAATGCACCTGAAATTTGTGATTGGAAGCACTATAAGGTTGGGCTATGACTGACCCTCTGAATACATCCGCCTCTTGAGAAAGCCGCCAAGTGCAGAGAAACGCGTTGAGGACACGGTTGTGTTTTCCGGTTGTGACTCCATCCTTAACTGTATGTTGCAGTGCGAGACTTTTGCCTGTCCTTCTTTCCCCCCAGCAGCTGACACGCTGTTTGGAATACAGCGGCTTGCCGGGATCTTTGTGAGGAACGCAGGTGATCTTTATCACGGGATTATCAGTGCCAAGGAGGGGTCAGTCCTTGCTCCATAATTTCTCTACATTGTTGAAGAGTTTTACTGCTCATATGATCTTATACATATTGTGACTAATTTTATATGAATTAAAATTTTCAAAGTGGTTATTGAGAAGCGCAGCCGATTATTTCCGTTTTTAACGTATTTGCTGAAGTATTTGCACATGCTTCATATTTTGGCAGCGGCTTTTCTCTAACATCAAGTCTTTAGGGGAGCGCTTATACTCATCAGTCTCTCTTTTCTTGATTTTCAAACCGGTAAAGAATACACAATCCGTGACCATATAACATGCAACAGCGAAGGAGTGATATATCTGATAACCTGTCCCAGTGGTCACCAATATATAGATAGGACAAGCAGGAAATAAAAAGTACGCCTCTCTGAGCATATCAGGAACATACGCAAAGGATTAGAGACACACAGTCTCTCCAACCATTTTAAAAATTTTCACAACCAAAATCCCAAAAAGATGGAGTTTATTGGTATTCAGCAAGTAAAAAAGAATTGGAGAGGTGGCAACTATATTAGGAAAATAAACAAAGAAGAATTAAGGTGGATGATTGATCTCAAAACTTTAACACCTCAGGGCCTCAACCTTGACAATGAAGTGAGAGCAGTCATCACCGGGTAACACGACAGACTTGGTAGAATATGTTCCCATTATATTCAATCCTACCATAACCATTATATTCAATCCTGCCATAACCTAAGTTGTCCACACAAATCCACTTAAAGCCAAGGGCCCATATACTGTTTTAAGACATAATCGCATGTGCTACATGCGCAACGTTTAATTTTAAACTTATTATGACCTTTACCAACATTACCTATATCTCTCGTTGTTTCCATCTATCCCCATTTTAATTGTATAGCCACGCAAAGATAAGTGTGATCACCGCAATTGGACAAATGACCTATACCTTCGGATCACCAATCCAATTATTGCCCATATATATATTAAGATTCTCCTTTATACAGCCTCTATTTTATTGTTATTTTATGCATTTTTGCAACTAGTCTGTCAGGACAGATTCTCTCTTTCTCAATCACATACACCTATTTTATCAACGCCCCACCCACATCACCATGGAGACGGATAGCCTCATGACATCATCCATTATTCAGATATACTGTAGATTGCCCTCTTCCAAGATGGCGCCACATCACTCCCTTAAGAAGGCCTGAAGGCTGTGACGCGTCCGGAGTACCCATCTCAGACATCTATTCATCTACCCTGGGAGTATTACCTATCCTCCCTACATATTTATGTCAGTTGATTATGGTGTATAATATATTACATATAGATCATAAAAAATAGGTCTGAATCATATGATCTTATATATATTGTGACAAATTTTATATTAATAAACTTTTTCAAAGTGATTATTGAGAAGCGCAGCCGATTATTTCCCTCTTTACCGGTTTGGGTTGAAGTAAATGTCTTGTGTTTTTTCGTTGTTGATAAGTTTAATCTGCAGGCTTGGCAGGATCCGCAGTGGGAGAAGCCTGGTGTGATATTATGGCCTGTCAATGTTGTTTGTGTTGCTCGTTTCCCTTTTATATGGTTGTGTACCTACAAACTCCAAACATATGTCTGAGGTTTGGCGCTTTTTTGTAGATGATTTTTGTTTTTTCCGGAAGTATGTAGTTTAAAGACTCATCTTCTAATAGGATGTGCCATTGTTTATAGTTCTTGTTGAATTGCGTTATGAAAAATGTATTTGGGCCTTTATGTTTTATTTTTTCATTGTAGGACAGTAGGGTGCTTCTGTCTAGATTTTCTATTGTTTGTATTGTGTTAGATAATATATCTTTTTTGTATCCTTTTTCTAAAAATAGTTTTTCCATTTTTTTTACTTTGTGCCTGATAGTCTGTTAGTTTGCTGCAATTTCTGTGTATACTTTTGAATTGGCCAGTGGGGATATTGCTTAACCAGTTAGGGTGGTGTCTGCTATTGGAAAGGATGTAGCAATTTACATCAAATTGTTTCTGGTACGTTTCTGTGTGGATCTGTCTTCGATGAAGATTGTTATGTCTAGGAAATCAACTTGTGTTCTACTGTAGTTACTTGAAAACTCAAGGTTTCTATCATTCTGATTGAGGTATTGTAGAAATTCTAATAACTCTGTCTCATCACCACGCCATATGAAGATGACGTCATGTATGTACCTACGCCACAGGACTAAATTTGCCCCGAACTCATGCTCTGACCAGATGGTTTGGTCCTCCCACCTGTTCATAAATAGATTAGCATAGCTCAGGGCAAATTTTGTCCCTATAGCGGTGCCTCTGTCCTGTCTGTCAAGGTGCCCACACACATAGCGATATTTTACACGATCTGGCCAATTCCGACGCATTGGAACGACAGATCATGTAAAATATGGCCAAATCGTGAGAAAATCGTTAGTCCCCACTCACGATCACGATGCGCGTCCCCGCTGGTTGCACATCGCATTGTCAGATCTGCCGTGCAGTAGGGCAGATCTGACAATCTGGGACACAATGCACTGGAAAAAAAAAAGTTAAGATGCAAGATAGATCTTAAGTCAGATTGGATGCTTTTTACTCTAAATTGTGTGTAGGAGCTGCCGGGTGAGAGTTCAGGGGAAATCGCACACATCGTGGGATCGTGTGCAGATCGCTATGTGTGTGGGCACCTTAAGAAGTGTCTTCATTCCAAAAGTAATTATGTTCTAGAATAAATTGTATACAGTTGGTGATGAAGCGGGTTTGTGACTCTGTCATGTTCTCGTCTTGTAGTAGTTAATGTTTTGTGGCTTCTAATCCCTGTTGATGTTCTATTACTGTATATAGTGATATCACGTTGCTGGTGCATATCCAAAAAGCTTCAGACCAAGTGATGTTTTGTAGTGTCTGTAGGATATCAATGGTGTCCTGTATGTATGATTTTTGTGTCAGTACTTTTGGTTGTAAAAAGAAGTCAATATATTGTAACAGCTTTGAAGTGATGGAGTTGATGCCTGACATGATTGGGCGTCCGGGGGGATTTGTGGTGCTCTTGTGGATTTTTGGTAGATAATATATTACCGGAATGACTGGGTGCGCTTGTGAAGGAATTTGTATTCCTGTTGAATCAAGATGCCCTTGTTCAAACCCTCTTCTAGTAGAATCTTTAATACCTGTTGGTAATGGGTGGTGGGATTATTTGGTAAGACTACGCATGTTGTGGTGTCTTTTACGATTCTTGTGCATTCTTTCAAGTAATCTTCCTTGTCGAGTAACACTACACCCCCCCCCTTTGTCGGCTGGTTTGACCACTAACTTGGTATTTTTGGTTAGTTACCTCAGGGCGGTAGTTTCTCCTTTTGTCAGATTTAGGTTCCTTGGTTTCAATTTGGTTTCTATATCTTTCCCGACCAATTTCTCAAATGTCTCTATAAGTGGGCCTTTCATGTGTGTGGGGTAAAATGTTGATGGTGGCCTGAGGTCTGTGTGTTTGTATTCTGTAGTGTCTGATGGAGGGTTGTTGTTGCGTGTAATTTGGTTTTTCATGAAATATTTTGGCAGTGCCAAGTCCCGGATGGTGACAGTGGAAACTTACTGTTTGGATATACAGTCCTTCTTCAGATGTGGCTTTAGAGTGTGTGGCTCACCTTGTCCGTAGTTACCTGAGGTGACGGCTGGGGTGAGATTCGTCTCCGGTTGCCGCTGCTTACTGTGCCCTTGGCAGTAAGTACCGAACCCATTTGGGCAGGCACATGAATCTTCTATGATGGGGGTACATGTAGATGGTGTAGGTGTGTTTGCGGTGTGGTGAGTCCGACAATTAAATTAGATTTAATATGTAACAACCTCTTTAAAATAAGGAGCCATGATGCTAGCCACAACCAACGCTGTCAGGCCGCATACACACTAGACAATGTGTGTATGCAGCGATATCATTAGCGGCGGGACCCGGTGGGGGTGCCGACATCGGTAAGTGTATACACACTTACCGATGTCAGCCACGACGAACGACGGTTTGAGCTGCATGTACAGTCGAAGGGGGATATCGTTATCGTCCCGTGGGAGACCGTATTGTTCACTGTTCTGTGCATACACACTGAACGATATGAATGATACATCATTGTACGATATCGTTATCGCTCAGTTTTATCGTCTAGTGAGTATGCAGCATTAGACTCAGGAAGCCTTGTTACTCTTGTAAGAGCGTAATGCTGGGTACAAACTACACGATACTAGATCGTTACCAACGGAACAATATGTCGGTCGGCCATACACACTGACACTAAACGATATATATTGTGTGACTGCACGATATATAGATCAGTGGCCACATCCAGGAACATGGTATCGTTCAAGATATCTTCTGATCGGCCTGCACTGCAGCTTTATTTGCATACATGGGTACACTCTATTATGTGATAGCTACTGTACTGTGAGATTAACTCCTTCTTTAATGCATGATCAGGGCCGTCAAGAGCAGTGAAAATCCCAGGTACTGGGAGGGGGCGTGGTCAAATTGTGGAAGTGCGGCCACGCCCACTCCCAATTTTTTTCAAAAAAGTAAAATGGGAACAGTAGCAGATTTGTCCCAGTCGGCCAGGGGGCAGAAGTAGAGGGGGGCGACGACGATCAGTGCAAGGGAGAGAGAGGAGACTGCAGTCTGTGTTTGACCTAAATTATTAATGATGCAGTTGGTCAGAGTTGTCCTGGAAGTACGTATGTGCTCTTTCCATATAGACACCAAGACGTTTTACATCAGGATGCAGGTAAAATCCCGACAGTTGGGATGCGGCACCTAGAATGCCGACACCAGAATCCCAACACCTGTCAGAATCCCAGTGCCGGCATCCCGACGGTAAGGAGCGGGGTTAGGGGGAGGGCTAGGCACTAGGGAGAGGGTTAGGCACTAAGAAGGGAGTGTTAGATTTAGGGTGCGGGGAGGAGTAGGCATGCCCGCCAAGAGCCGCACAGGGCCTAGATAAAAGGGGGCGTGGCCTAATCATGGAAGGCGTGGCCACGCCCCCTTAGGTAATTAAAGAAAAGTTTTGCAGCGCCGCTGCGCGCTGGTGAGAGGGGCGCAGTGAGCCTCCTCACCCCGGGGCATAACCAGTGGGGGGCATAGGAGCAGTGGTGGAACTCCTGGAGGCAATGGAGTCATTTGCCGCCGGGCTCCAGCCCTTAAGGGGGCACCTGGCTCCATTGACCCCCGGGCTGCTCTGGGCACTGCTATGGAGATGGAGCACCGCTGATCGACGCTCCACCTCCAGCGGCGTCAATACGGTGGGTGCAGCCACACCCCCTATTTGCCGGGCACCCACTGAGTGTGTTACCAGCGGGCGCCCGGCTCCTTCTTTCCCCCCGGCAGTAGCCGGAGGAACGGAGCTCACTCCTGAGCTCCACTTCCGGGTCCCACAATGCACTATGGGACATCACACCCAGAGTTCCGAGGAGCGGGCGCTGGGGACAGAAGGCAGCAGAACTGGAGCGGGGTTTCAGGTAAGTATTGTTTTTTTTGTCTTTTGTATGTGTGCGCGCTTGCGGGGGGGGCTCACTACAGGGGGCATTACTGGGGGCTCACTACAGGGGGCATTACTGGGAGCACTACAGGGGGCATTACGGGGGCTTACTACAGGGGGCATTACTGGGGCTTACTACAGTGGGCATTACTGGGGGCTTTCTACAGGGGGCTTGCTACAGGGGGCTTACTACAGGGGGCATTATGGGGGCTTACTGCAGGGGGCATTTCTGGGGACTTTCAACAGGGGGCTTACTACAGGGGGCATTACTGGGGGCTTTCTACAGGGGGCTTGCTACAGGGGGCATTACTGGGGCTTACTACGGGGGGCATTACTGGGGGCTTTCTACAGGGGTCATTACTGGGGGCTTACTACTGGGAGCACTACAGAGAGTTTACTACTGGGAGTTTACTACAGGGGGCTTACTACTGGGGGCACTACAGGGAGTTTACTACTGGGAGCTTACTACAGGGGGCTTACTACTGGGAGCACTACAGGGGGCTTACTACTGGGGGCACTACAGGAGCCCTTACTACTGGGGCACCGCAACGGGGGACCTCTACTGGAGGTACTGCATAGGGGGACCATTACTGGGGGCCACTATATAGGCGGCACTGCATAGGGGGACCTCTACAGAGGGCACTGCACAGGGGACCACTACTGGGGGAACTGTATAGAGGGGCGGTAGCTTGGGCTGGCATAGGTGCTGGGGGGTGGTACATTTTAATTTGGGGGGGGCACCAACATTTATCTTGCTTCCGGGCACCTGGGATGAAGTTACACCACTGCATAGGAGACTGCCGTGACTGCTTCTTATCTGCTGCGAGCAGTCTCCCAGTGCAGCCCAGCACACAGCAGTGTGTGCTGGGCTGCTGTGATGTAAGAGGGGGGTGGTGCCGGACCCGGGCCCCCACCGGCCTCTCCAGCAAACCCGGGCCCGGGTAATTAGTACCTGCTCCCCCCCCCTCTCGGCGCCCCTGGGGGTAGGTTAGGTTTAGGCACTAGTGGGGGAGGTTAGGGTCAGGCACCAGGGAGGGAGGGTTAGGGTGGGGAGAGGGGGAGGGTTAGATTACTGACCAATAAGTGCTGGTATTCTAACCCTGTCGGGATGCCGGCGTCGGGATTCTGACTCCCGAGAGCCGACATCCCGTACCCAACCCGTTACATCAAATACTTGATGAACCTACCAGAACTTTTATTTGTGTAGAGACACTTTTTTCTTATTTGACTGTTGACTATAAATGACACAGGTACACAAAACAAGGGATCATTTTAATTAACTTGTATTTACATAACACATCAATGTTACAGTTTTCTAAGAAATATTCACAAAGATTTTAAAGAAGATTGCATATTTAAGTAAATACTATATATATATACTATTTATGCTGAGACAATGTAAATATATTTACCAACATTTAAAACTTGGTTCTGCATTTACTAACCCTACAGGTTTCTTAACCATTCCTCACCGTTTAGCAATGGCATACGTCAAGATATTGCTGGTCAGGAAATCTCACATTTACATCTCACATCTGTGCTAAATATGTCCTGTAACTAGTAAAAAATTTTTTTATTAGAATGATGAAAAATAGAGCTGTGCCACCGTAGTGTGGGTTTAATGCTGAGAAACCATAATGGAAAATGGTCAGACTTATATGTAGTGTAAAACATATTTGAACTTTGCAATTTGTCATTCCATAAAAAAAAACACAACACTATTTTGAATAAGGGCTGACTGCTGCTACACTATTGAATATAACTTGACCGCTTGTATAGCTGATAAATAATCTGCGCAGTCTGGACCTCATTCAGAGCCGCTCGCAAAATGCGAGCGCTCGCTCTGAATGAGGGCGGCCGCTTCTAAGTTCAGAGCCGGCCTCCTGGCTGCTTGCTAGGCTGTGGGTGACCACCCACAGCTTTAGCGAGCGGCCAGGCTGATGGTTGCAATGGTCAAGACCATCGCGACCATCGGGGCTTGCGATGAGACCCTTGTGGTAGGGTCCCGTCTAACGCAAGCCCGAGTAAGATTTCAGCTCTTTCAGAGCCGGAAGCTCACCACTGACATCACGAGTGATGTCAGTAGGACCGCCCCCAAATGGCAGGCGTTCCGTCGGGAACGCCTCCGTTTGTGTAGCCACCCCCCCCGCCCCGCCTACAAAACGGGGCGAGCTGACGATCACCATCGCAGGGCCTCAACATCGACCCACTTGCGAGCGCATAGGCGCTTGCGAGCGGGTCTGAATGAGACCCTCTGTCTTTCTATCTATCTACCTGGCACCGAGTTATTTCCAACTCTTTGGACTATTGAAGAAGCACCTGGGTGGAAGGCGCTTCTCAACCAACAGTGTTCAGCAAGCCGTCATGTCCTGGCTTCAGGTGCTTGACACTGATTTCTTCTATGCCGGATAGAAGTATGGGTACTGTGTTGAAAAATAATCTGTACCAAGGTCATACTATTGATTTATACGTATATGTACGAGTTGAATAAAGTTACGCAATGAGAGGTCTTGTTACTTGTTTATTGAACCACCCTTGTATATTTCAAGAAAGTGAACCAAAAGCAACCTTGCATCTGTAGATGTCTGGTAGGGGGGAAATCTTTTTTCCAGGAGTGTAGGGGTAATGTCTTGAGATCATCTTTCAAATGAGAGTGCTCCCATCTTTGTCATTGCCAAGGTTGGGGAGATAAAGGGACTTAGAGACCTCTCCCCAACACCATTTTTTTCTTAAATTTTATTTGTTTATTTTTTACAAAAACGTGCATGTGCAAAAATGGCACGTGCTAACTGAATCACCACCCGTCCACAAGTCCCTGCTGAAAATTGGGACCGGCAGGTAAGATAAATTGTTTTGGATTTTTGCAGCATACTCTTCACAACAGAGGACAAGTGTGCGTATGACGAGTCTCACTCATCCTTGGTAGCAAAGGAGTCAATGATATTTTAGACTTGTCATAAAAGGTAAATAACGAAAGAGCAAAACATGCTTGCTGCAGTGCTTTTGGTGTTTGTGTCTGTATTTGTGTGAGTGCACCTGTATTTATGGAAAGGACATGGTTTTGCAGTCCACTCTGGCAATGTCTGCAGTGTTGCAAAATGTGCTGGCTAGGCACATGAAGGCATCTAATAATGCATATAAGGCCTAAAATTAGATTGAATTTGCAGAATGAGCTGATTTGGGACTGAGGACAGGGCTGTAGAGAGCAATGACAGGTCAGGGTGATGAGGAGGCGTGGTCAAATCATGGTGGCATGGCCACACCCACCTGAAAAAATGAATGAAAACTACTATGCGCATCGCCATGCAGCACAGAGGGCGGGCAGCATTCTTTTCCCTGCACAGCTGACCAAACCCCATTAAATGCCTGGGCTCAGGTAATTAGATTCCACCTACCCCCACCTAGGCAATCCCCCTGATTAAGGAGTTGGAGAATGCATATTGAGAGTGGGGTTCTTTGTTTGGCGGAAGTCGTACATTACTTTCACTCAGCAAAAAGATATGTTGTCAGCTTAGACTTTCAATTAACTAAAAATGGTTTCCCAGGGGCGGCATGTGAGCATACACCAGTGAATAAGCCAAGCAGACAAGTAGATGCATCTACACAAATAGAAAGGCTTCCACATGTTTGGTACTTTCAGAAATGACTTTCATAGTTATGCTGGGGCATTACTCTATCTATATGAAAAAAGGTGCTGCTAGTAACATAAAGTAAGATAATTCAAGATTTAGAGTAGATTCCATACTCTGGACAAGTCTGCAGACACTTATTTTATTCATTTTGTAAATGATTTCACTGATTTCTTCCTGTTTCCAGAACTAGCTATAATTAAAAATAATACGTAAAATAAGGTAGAGATACTGTGATACTGTGTACAGTTGAGTACTATTAGAACAAAACACTATGCTTGCTTTATTGAATATTATGCCTTAAAACTACAGTTCTTCCTATTTATAACTCCATCTTATAACGCAGGCCAAAATTGGTGGCATAGAGAGGGCAGTGTTATATGGGCAAAGGGTGGCAGATAATAGAATTAGTACATTTTTTGCAAAGTCTATACATGTTAGAAAGGAAGGATGGTTGTATAATGGATGCTGGTGTAACCAGAGATGGATGATTGATAAAAATTAAAGCTACTGTTCATACCAGTATAAAACACCTCTTTAGTTAGATAACCTATGTAGCATTTTTATGGGTATCCACATTGTTTTCTGATAGTAGTCATTTGCCCGTGGTATTTGTGAATATTGGAGGATTGGCGCCATCCTAGGGTTAGATACAGGCTGGCACTCAGGATCCCAATGGTCAAAATCCAGGCGCAGGTATCCTACCCCCAAACCTAACCATCCCTCCCCAAAGCCTAACCCAACAATAATACATGGTGGTAACTCCCCCAAGTAACAACCCTTTTAATTACATCTTTTGATTATAATTATTTTAATTTGTACTGGGTATGCTGGTGCTATGCGCAGTTAATTAATGTTAATATTAATTTGTAACTAACTTAATTTATATTGAGGCTGCTTCATAAATGTAGTTGCTTAAAGAAGTGTGAGACCCAAGTACTGCTGTCCTGTAAGATATGGGAGGATATCTGTCCCTTTTATTGAACATTGTACAGGTGCACTCATTGGGCCTGATTCAGAGGTGCATGCAATCCACATGCAATGCCGATGTTCAGGTAGTTGAGCAATTATTTGCTACCGTGCATGCACCAATAATCCTGAAAACCCCTACGACGCATATATTACACAGTGTGCTGCAATTGGGAGTGATAGGCGTTCCTGAGTGGTGATTGCAGGTGGCCAGAACAGAATACAAAAAAAGTCTCATAAGAGTGTGGTGGGCGTATCAGTAACAGCCAGGGCCGTAACTACAGGTGTGTGGGCGGCACTGCTGCTCACCCACAGCCCTCTACATCTGGCTATCAGGGTAGAAAGGATCCTTGCAGACAGAATCTTGGCAGCAGTGCCGCCTGGAGCATCCTTAGTAGACTTCTGACAAGCACCCGCTGCCCTTATCCATTCCTGAGGATGCTCCGAGCATGGCTCTAATTCCCGGCGATTGTGGCCTTGCCCCCTCCATATAATGCCACATGGAGGGGACGTGCCCTGCACCAGGCCAGCTAGTTACATTGCAGGTAACAGCGCAGTGTTCTCAAATGCACAGACACAGCGACAGAGGCCAAGTTCAGACAGAGAAACTGCACCTGCCATAGGCTGGTGTAAGTGCCAGTGGTGGCGTGTCAAGAATCACTGGTGGTGTTACAGCGTTCAGAGACGCTAAAAGTGGGTGTTTCAGGGTTTGCTCATTCAGACGCAGGATACTGCACCAGGGGGAGGCTGATATGGCTTTTGCATATTAACGCTCCCGCGACTCCACAAACAGAAGCAGCAGAGCCCATCTCTGAATCAGGCCGAATGGCTAGAACCATATAACAAGTCCATGGTACTGTAGATATTGTTTTGTTAATTGACACTCTACTGTCGCTCTCACAGTGGATGGATAATGTGGCTTCTTCCAAATGACCACGTGTCACTATTAGGCAGTATTTACAGATTGAGTATGAGACAGTACAATTATTATTTATCTGTTTCAGTGTAATGCTTTTTATGTCATCTAATAGTTGGCAATTTATCAGGCTCAAAATATTGTATTACTATTTATTTGTAAGTAATAAATAATCTAGTAAATGGAGTAATGGAAATTGGCCAGTATTTGTTACACTGGCAATCCTGTCACACATAAACCCTGCAAGTATATGGCTGTGGTATGTAAGCACTGTCTCAGGAGAATATTACATAATCTTTCGCTCGGTAACACAAGTATCTATTCTACATTACTAACCATTAGTCACAGCGTAAAGACAGGGGGATATTAGAAACTAGTTTTCAGTTCTTTCTCGAATGTTTTCTAAGGACATTTTCAGCTGCTATAACCAGAGCTCTGTTCGCTGGTCCTCTTTATCCAGACATCAGGCATATCTGGCTTGCTGTTTGGTAGTACAACTGAGTGCTCACTACCTTGGTTTGCTTGGATTTTCCATAACATATTAGTCTGTTTTGAGGATGTAGGTGAATCAAACACTGTTTCTCTCAGAGCCAGTCTTAGCGTTTCTCTCTTTCCATTCAAATTACCCCTCTCACTGTGGCAGGGGGAATCGGGAACTTCCAGAAAATCTGGTGAACAGCTTGTTGAGTCGGCTATTTTAGAACTCTGGTCAAAATCACTAAGACAAGTTTCATTTGAGTCAAGGGCATCAAAAGAACTACCCATTGAACAGAGGCACCGAGAATATTCATACATGTGGCTGTTTCTATCTGCAGAATGGTGCATGGGACTGCTGCCTTTAGGGCTCTGCAAGTTATTGGGCTGGGTCTGACACTGTGAATTATGTACATGAACCTGATTCACCACAGATCCATTCCACGTCTTGCTGTTCACCCTCTGGCAAATACATTGTCTGCATGATTCCTCAGACTCTTCTCTGTCAGTCCCATAGTTACTCTGTCTGTAGGGCGAAGAGGTCTGCAAAGCAGGGCACTGGCTAAAAACTTTGTGCCCAACAGTATTATCCTGGAACTCTTGGACTTCTTCCTTCTGAATATGCTGAGATCCCATTCTCGGGAACTTATTCTCTGACAACTGCATGTCCTCAGATAGAATAGATGGACGTTTGGAGAGCTTGCTAGTTGTGGTGCTATTGTCAAAACTGTCACTAAGGTTCCTGGCTAAAGGCTGAAGCTCATACTGTTCATTTTCTGTGTTGGATTCCTGAACTTTCCTTAACCTGCCCTGCTTCTCATTCCCACCACAAACAAATGTGCCGTTTAATCTCAAATCATCAGAAGATTCCTTCAGACCATTGGCACACGGCCATAATATTTGTCCACAGTTCTTCTCTGGGCCAAAGAAACAGCAAAGCGACTGGAAGAAGAAGCTGGCAAAGCCGCAGCTGATGCATTTAATCATCATAATAAATATGCCCAATTTTCTGTATGCCAGCACAGTTGCTGGCAACATTATTACCCCAGTGGAAAACATAGTGGAGGCCGCCATCGCTGTGGCACAGCTCATCTGTTTTAACGAGAATGCCACACGGCTGAGGCGGTCAGGATGCGGGCACAAATGATAGGAAATGCAGTAGTTTACTGTAAAGTCAACAGAGAGACCAGCTGCCACTGAAACAAACAGAGATTCTACTACATTTAATTGCCATTCCAAAAGGACTAAGAGACCAACTGTGACCAGCACTGAGCCTCCTATGGCTGCAACAGAAAATAAACTAAGTAAAACATTCCACGTGGTAAGTAACAGAACCACGAATGAAATAGCTACGGAAAATCCAGTTATCATCATGATCTCAGTACTCAGAGTATGCTGCAGGTTAAACAGAGCAAGGTTACTTGAGAACCATCCATTCTGAAGCCCTGGTGGTGCATTCTTTAGTTCATTTGTCAGCCATTGGTTTAAAGTATTGTAGAATTTTTTGCTTTTGCTGTAATTGAAGCTATAATGATACATAGTATGAAACTCCAGAACTAAGACGGTCAGGTTTCCTTCTGCATCAAATCTGGGTCCAATGTCATAAGCCTCAGGACCATCGCCTCCTTGTTCTCTTACCATCATTTTTATGCAGTGAAGTAGCAAATCACTTGCATATGGGAATGAGAATTGGTTACAGCAAAGGTTGTGGTTTTGGTCACTCTGTGAGCATTGCCGACTTTCCATCCAGCGGTGGAAATCTTCCATGAAGCAAATGTTTGACTTTTTATCCTGATCAGAGTAGTAAAAACTTTGGTTTCTCACCTTATGGCAAAGCTCCAGGAGCCACCTCTGATCATCAGCATTACGGAGGGTAAAAGTAGCATCTTTTGTAAGTGTTTCATTTATCTTTGGATTGAGATGATCGCCATTATCCACAGGCATAATGCCCCATACCAGTATAATTGGCATATGCTGTCCTTCTCCATGTTCCTGATGTTCAAACATGAACTGGTGGCAGTATTCAGCATCATATCTTTCAAAGGGGTGGCTCTGCCGAAACATCTGAACAGAAGACATGACTGAGGAGGGCAGTTTTAGTTTGGGGTTCATGCATGCGATGTAAGCACCACCTGCTGCCAGGGCAGCAAACCAACAAATCCAGATGTACCTGAACTTTATCACCCCACAGGGAAGGAGCTTCTCAAACAGCAGTTTAGATGTTTCAGACAGTGTACTCTGTACACCCCCAAGCTTTTGGTAGAGAGAAAGAAATAACCTTTTATGTCCATTGCTGTTCCAGTAATCTTCTGATTTGTAAGTTGTACATTTGACTGTAATATATCTTTCATAAAGTACCATGGTGGCAGGAAGCCAGGTTAGCATAAATGTCATGTTGACTAATACAGAGGTTCCCATGTAAATAGCAAAGCAACGAACCGAGGTTATGCTGCTCATGTAGCTAGCATAGAAAGCAGCTCCACTTGTCACACAAGATACTAACATAAGATAGCCAAAATGGTGCATAGTATGTTTCACCCATTGGAGCAT
This sequence comes from Taudactylus pleione, assembly GCA_031769625.1. Lineage (NCBI taxonomy): Eukaryota > Metazoa > Chordata > Amphibia > Anura > Myobatrachidae > Taudactylus > Taudactylus pleione. The sequence continues at coordinate 290,003 of JAUIMM010000983.1, forward strand.
TCCCGCTGCAGAGTGTTGTATTTTGCTGAGGTTCCACAGGTCAAAGAACACAAAAGTGTGATTTGCGCAGATACTACTAAGAATGATAATTGCTATGAGGTTAACAAAGGGGAAGAAAGTCATTCTAAAGACCAGCTTGTACAAAAAGAAAGAAATCATCAGTGAGCCAACAACAGACATCAAGACCATAAAAGTGATAAAAAAGGAACGAAGGTAAAAAGATATACTTAGAAAAATAGCAATTATCGCCAGGACTGGATACACAGTATCCAAAACAAGATAGTGCTGGAACAGTTTTTGTTTCAGCCCCAAGTCCATTCCAGTGATTGCTGTGTAGTTATCAAAGAGATCCCAGGACTCTAAGTTGTCTAGATAAATGTCCATCATTGATGACCCTTTTTTGGCTGGCAAAAACATCATGCTGTACTTCAGAGATGGGACTTGGTAATCTGTGGTCTGGGGGCTGAGAAAGTCCCTGTCAACTAGAAAATGGAGCAGTTGATAAACGGCACTTGATCGTGTGCACTTTTCAGGCACTTTTGTACACTGAGAATGCTTTTCTCTTTCCAACCTGGAACCTATGCAGGAAGGTGTGAGAGCTCCTCTATGGTAATCTGGAGCACAGGAACGGAGAAGAACCAATGTGTGAGCGATGTCACTCTGCGTGATCTCCATGCATGAAGACCGGTTGTACAGGACTGAAATATAGTTTCCAAGAGACCAGCTGGGACAACACTCCTTGTTGTCATCGTGTTCACAGAGCTCTGGGAAACTGGAATGTGAACGGATCTAGAAAAACAAAGCCAGAAATAGTTATTACACAGAAATTACATTTATCTTTCATAATGCTGGTAGGATGTAGCGTATGGATTACCATCCTTATTATGTTGGTTTCTACAATTAAGCTTTATACTCTAAAGATACAAATTAAACAACAGAAAATAACCTACAGGTCCAGCAGCAATTTTGGGTGTTTTACTTTCCTGATATTATATGTATAATATAGTAAGCAGGCATTGGATAGGGAAAACACTTGGTGCCACCTGTTACAATAACATTTTAACATTTAATATTCCATAACTCAATAAACAAAAAATAAAGCAACACAACAATGAATATTTCCAACTAAAAAAATATCCTAGGCCATTAGCAGGGTTACATGATCATTTATTTGTTGAATGTAACCCTCAAATTACTATTATTCATTAATTTCTCACAATTGAAAGTACAATGGAGTCTTGCATTTACTAATTAAAACATAGATATTTTGCATGATTCTCCTCGCTGAATACTATCAGAGAAGGCTACAGCATTGTGTGATATAGACAATATTCAAAAGTACCTACTGAAAACATCAAACATTCTACAATATGTCATGATGCAGTGCACAATGTTAAATGCTTTCATTTTATAATTAAACTACAACCACCAAGCATGTGTATGGGAAAATCCCTATTGCTTTCACTGTGGAGTGGTTTTTAGTTTTTCGTGGGCTAGGGGTCACTAGTCATTCAGATGGCAAAGTCCAGTGCTGGTATCAGCACTTTTGGGGGGACAGCCACACTTTTCATCCCCTCTGATTTTGCCATAACCATAATATGCAACAGATACAATATAGGCTTAAGTTTTTGGTATAGATTATGCCCAACTCTACATCAGGCCCTTAGTGACAATGTGCAATGTACTTTCTAGAGTTAAGGTGGGTACACACTGCACAGATATATCTGCAGATGATGGTCGTTCATACACACGGACCGGCCATCATCTGCTTCTGGCCGGGGGTATGGTGTAGGCAAACCGCCCATACACACTGCCGGATGGACAGATATATTCTGCCATTGGCTGTGCAACACAGCCGACGTCATTCACAGACATATCGCTGGCCGACGGGCACAGACATTATATCTGGCCGACGGGCACCAGATATAATATATCTATCAGTGTGTACCCAGCTTAAGACTCGTTGTACCAAAAGCAGCAGTCACAAGTAGTTTCCCTTGATTGTCGGTTATACTGTAATTGGCTGCTGGGGTGGGATGTTCTGTATGTGCATGTTATTTATTTAGATTACTTTTTTGTCCCTCCAACTATATTGTTAGCTTAGCGACCCCGGTACATTACACTGGAACAACTGGAGGAGATTGCTGGCCAAATGTAATAGGGTGAGAGTTTAGAAAACGTGAAAATGAGAGTCCGAGAACATACAAACTCGCTTGTTTTTAGACTAAAAAATCTCTCACGATTTAAGCTCTTATCCAGATGTTTTTCCATTTTGAAGATAAGACTGGACCAATTTGAGAGGTTACTGCTAAACTCTCACATTTTCTAAACTCTCACCCTATTACTTTTGGCCCTGCATGTTTTTTATGCTGACCCACTACCCATAGACACCAGCTCTATGCTATATAGCCTGGCAATGTTTTTCATTACAGCAGTTGGACCCAAAAGTCTTTGCTGCCTTGTTATAGTGGAAACTAGTCCTGACTGAATAGCCTTGGGCCTTGTTGATCAATGGATAGTCGGCAAGATTCCTGTTTATTAGACATTTATTTATTTTATTACACAATGCACCTTGTGTGAATAGTAGTTTGTCTTGTACCAGTGCACATCACTGTCTGTCTAAACAAAGACTTGACAAGCAGCTCCCGCCATCCCTCCTATGGCCAATGTAGTTGAGTTCCGAGGCATGACACACATACTGTAGGAAGGGGAGCAGGGACTTCTCAAGTTGCTCACACGGATCCAAGATTAAAAACAATGTATGAAACTACAATAAATGCCGCTCAGTGGATGCAATGTGTACTGGTGCTTGGCAGACAGGTAGCAGCACAGCGAATGTTTCTCTCTTGTGCAACAAAGTGATCCTTGTCAGAATTTGAGAATACATAAATGTGGGCACTTCTGTGTTTAATTGGTGTCAGTTTAATGATTAAACACAAATACTCTGCAAATCTGACCCTTGCTGGGCTCTCCTGGAGTTTCATGAGGGCTGCTTTATGTCATGTCTGGTGACTTCCACACTGGACTCCTAGCACTATAGTCTACCCCCTTTGCTACAGTCCTGATCAATGGTGTATCTTCTGACCAGGCCCGTATCCATAATGGCACATGGCAGGGTTGCCCCCTATCCACTTTGTTATTTGCCCTTATAATTGAACCGCTTGCTTCTCAAATTAGATCCCTGTCCAATATACAAGGTGTGCAAGTGGGACATACCAGTCCCAAGATTTCTCTCTTCGCGGCTGATATTCTCCTATTCCTGACCCAACCGGCAATTTCTCTCACTAACCTTTTTTCTATCCTTCATTCCTACAGCAATGTCTTAGGCTGCAAGATTAATTATTCCAAGTCGGAAGCCATGCTGCTCCATATTCTCCCTCGAGAAGCCAAAATCCTCAGAACTAACCCAAAAAGATCAAGTATTTGGGGATTTATCTGCCTTCCTGCTATGATTCTCTTTTTCATGATAATGTCCCACCTCTGTTCTCTAGAATGCAGGCCGATTTGACGTCCTGGAATTGGCTTATTATTTGGTGGCTGGGTAGGATCATAGCCGTAAAGATGAATATTTTACCAAAATGGCTGTATCTTTTTCGGACCCTCTCCATAGCTGTTCCCGCCTCATTCCTCAGTAATATTCAAAAAGCCCTCATCTGCTTTATTTGGAACCACAGACCGAATTGCAGCCAAAACCCTGGGTAGGTCAGTTCCAGGAGGTGGTAGAGGTCTTCCTGATGTTAAACTCTACTATTTGGCCTCCTATTTCTCCCATATTATTGCCTCCTACTCTCCCCCAGGTTCTACTTCCTAGCTTGACATTGAATCGGCTTATGTTAACCTCCCAGATTTGACCCCTCTATGGGTTCTATCCTCTGCACACCAACACAATGCATCCTAACTGCTCCCCAGTTTTATATTTAATGCCAAACTTTGGGATTCCTACTCTCTCAAGATGAATCTTACCTCACCAACATCTCCCTTGACCCATATTTGGCATAATCCCCTGTTCCCTCATGGATTTTCTACCACAAGGTTTCATAATTGGTCTTGAGTAGGATTAAATTCCCTGCTGATTTTTCCGAGCAGGGTTAATGGTTATCCCTTTCTGAACTACAAACCTTCCCAGATACTTAAACCTTATGAATTTCTTCAAATTCTCCATTCTTTACACTCCTTACTCTCACTCTCTTTTCTGCAAGCCCTTATTCCTTTTGAGAGTCTGTGTAAACAATACCCTTTGTCCAAGAGCTTGATCTCCCAGCTTTATGCCATCTTTCTGGACATCACCCTCCCCCTGTTGAGGCTCCATGAAATTGTTTAGGAGCGAGACCTTGGACCTCCTCCACACGATGAGGCCTAGGATGACATGAGACTAGGGATAGCCAAAAGCTCTATCACAACCAAAATAAAAGAGACTGTATACAAGATTTATTATAGCTGTTATTATAAAATGTTCCCGTCCTCCTCACCCAATTGTTGGCGGGGTTGTGGCTGCAGGGGTACCATACTCCATATAGGGTGGACCTGTCTGAATATGGGACTTAGTTCATGGCCTTCTGAATTCCCTCTTGGAGGTTCCAGTACCAAAGGATCCCTGGATATTTTTGTTGTGCTTCCCCCCAGACCCCAGCAAATTTTCCAGAAAATTAGCTGTACACATTTTGGCAGCGGTGAAATCCTTGATTGCTTTAAATTGGAAAAATACCTCTTCCCCGCCTCTCTCTGCACTTGAGACCCTCTGCACTGAAGATTTTACATGTTGCGGCCATGGAGGAGATAACTTATTGCCTTCATAATCGAGGACATGTTTTTACTCACGTTTGGGCTCTCTGGCTGCTTGCTGAACACAGACCCACATCCCCTTTCTTTTGAGTATTATCCTCACGAATGGACCCATGGGCAGCGAAAGACGCGTCCTTTTTTACTTCTTCATTTCCACTTTTGCTGTTGTTTTCTCTTATTTTTGGTTGCTTCATGTATATTTATCCTTGTGATACTGTCTCATGGCTCCCCTTCTCTCCTTCTCTTGCCATAATCCCTGTACTTCCTTCAATCTTCCATTAGTCACCTCACTTTTGTTATTTTCATTTTGTTTACTATTGTCTTTAAAATTTGGTCTGTTTTGGGCTTTTGTTGCCTCTTTTTTTGTGTTTACTTCTATTTTGATTGACCATTCAAAATAAAGAATTTAAAAAAAAATTCTGCCCCTTACTGCAAATGTATCCAAGAGCATACATGAAAGCAAATTAGCTGCATCATTTACAGTAATATTATATTACTGAATAATACATTAAACTGGAAAATGTGCCTTCAGTGAGGTAAACAGACTTGCATTAATGTGTGGTATTTTATATTAATACAGTATTCATTTACACAGTATGTGGTATATGTTAAAGGGCATGTTTTATATGTTACTCACCTTCTCTTTTTCTATGCGGCACATAGATTGGATTGCTTGCAGGTTCCACAAACTCCCTGCTGTTTTGGACATGAATACAAGTTGCGAGTAGCTCTTTGCTGAAAAACAGATTATATATTTGCAATTATTGAGGAATTAAAAAAAAAATTGTTAATAACATTTAATGTATTTTTAAAACAAATTTGTGCACCAATTCTAGATCACCATACAATGCGATTGATGGTAGGAGAGACCTCAATCAGTTTGCATAGTGTACAATAATACATATATATCTCAGATCTGATAACGGGCTATATATTCTATTGCACGGTTTGTCAAACCACACAATAGTAAATCAGTCCTCAATTGTTTATGGCCCAATCCTCAAAAATATATTTGGTGTTGGAAGTTATGTCTTCTGTACTGAGATATGGGTGCCACCACTAAACTTTCATTACAACGATACAAAAACACATCGGACCAAGGGGCCCATTTATCAATCATTACATACTCAATGTGATCTGGGCGCCTTATTAGCACCCAAAATCGGATTGAAGTAAGCAATTATACCATCGGAGTGTATCAAATAGGCTCCAAGTGAAGGGACCACATCTCTTCACTCCACCCTCGGGACTCCTACACATGTGCAATATACTGACCACTCATGTGTGGCGGCTATTGCTGGGGTGTGTTCCGAAGGAACCCTCTCTTGGCGTCTAATGATATCTTCGCATTCCGGAACTTGGTAAATCTGACAGCATTGCAACCCCCATAGAAACCTATCATAGGAATCGATGGAGGCTGCGGCTGCTGTCGAAAATGGAGGGACTGCAGCAGATATCGGGGATATACATTCAGGGGATACATAATATTTGCAGGTACCCCCCGAAAAGGGGTATTTTCGGGGAGTATGCCACAAATATTTTATGGTAACTAGGCCCCCAAGTAAGTTCTCTTGCTGTGGAGCACTTAAAGGTCAATCATTATTTTATGAAAATATAAAATTTTTATTAATTGGGGATCCTTGTCAGCTATTAGCAAAATATTTTAAAAAACTTAACTTATTTTTGTACTTTAAAGAGCATTTCTAATTACTTTAAAAAGTAAATAAATAGAGCTATGTCTTATCCACTTTATTAGTATTTGTTGATATGGGAGACAGACTAATTGAATATTGGTTTGATAATCCAGTATTTTCTGTCTCCTCCATTACATTAGATTATATTTAGCTTGACAGATTGATTGGTGTTTGTAAAACCAAATATCTGTTAGTTTATATTATATTATTTGATCACACTTCCCTTAAGCTGTGTTTTGAATAAGATGTTTTGTGATTATTTGACCATGTTCTACAGATGATGAAGATTTTCATTCATCCTTTCTGTTGTGTGTGGATTAATAGATTGACAGTCAATGGATAGACACCAGAATGTAGACCGTAAATAGGTCGACATGGTTAATAGGTCGACAGGTAAATGGTTAACATGGATTTAGGTCGACATGGCCAAAAGGTAGACTTATGTTGTTTTTGTTATTTTAATCCCGACCATAACCCTCCCCCTAGTGCCTAACCCTAACCCTCCTCCTGGTGCCTAATCCTAACGCTCCCCCTGGTACCTAACCCTTCCCCTGGTGCTTAACGCTAACACTAGTGCCTAACCCTAACCTTCCCCCTAGTGCCTAACCCTAACCCTAAAAATTATTAAAAACAATGTGTCGACCTTTTAACCCTGTCAACCTATTCACAGTCTACCTACTGTTGTCTATCTATTGACTATCTAGTTTTATCTAGTATGAGGAGATTGTTTACACACAGATATTAAACATAGCACATATGTTAAAGCATTATTCATTCCCAGCCATGTCATGTTATGTAGCTTTTGTGTAATACATTTCATTTGTATGCATCAGAGGCGTAACTAGAGTGGTGCAGTCGGTGCTGGCCACCGCCGCTGTCTGTAATGGCTGGGCTGCTGACAGCAAGTGGGTGCGACACCTGTTTAAATTTGACGCCATCCGTGAGCCAATCACGGCTCGCGGATCGGCAGCCAATCATGACTCACTGCATCATAGCTCCACCCACGGCTTTTGACACCAGACGCTGCCAAAGCGATCCTTCAGTTCAGCAGACATCTGATGAAAAGCCGCCGCAGAAGAGGTGAGAAGACAGCGCCGATTACCAGGACGGGCCAGCGGCAGAAGAAAGAAGATGAGGACCCGGAGAGGGCTGCAGCTGGTGGGAAGCAAAGAGCTAAAGAATGCTCCCCACTGCAGCCTCTCCTAGCTTAATGATTTGACGGCCTTGGCCACCAATAATTTACCCCCCTTTGCCCCTCCCTAGACCACCAGGTGTCCCACGTTAGGCCCGTGGGTGCAATCAAGCCTGTGGGGCATGTTGGACGAGCAGAGGGTCTGTGCCACAAGTATAAGTGACTCGGAGCATAGGACCAGGTCACTTTATGTGCCCAGAGGTAGGCAGGCAATAACCTGAGCCCCGGGGATTGGCTGGGCATTAGGCCCAGGCCACTCTTTACAAACGGATAGGTAAGTGGAGTCCTACTGTGTGGCATAATGTGTATAGGGGCTGTACTAAGTGGTGTATGGGGCTGTACTGTGTGCTATAATGTGCAATAAGAGGCTATACAGTACTGTGTGGCATAATGTACAATAAGGGGTACTACTGTGTGGCATAATGTACAATAAGGGGCTATACTGTGTGGCAGAATGTAAAATAAAGGGTACTACTGTGTGGCAGAATGTGAAATAAAGGGTACTACTGTATGGCATAATGTGCAATAAGGGGTACTACTGTGTGGCATAGTGTGCAATAACGGGTACTACTGTGGCATAGTGTGCAATAAAAGGCTATACTGTGTGGAATAATGTGCAATAAGGGGTTATACTGTTTGGCATAATGTGCAATAAAAGGCTATACTGTGTGGCATAATGTGAAAGAGGCTTTACTGTGTGTCGTAATTTAAATTGGTACTGTTACGTGGCCACACCCCTTCCCTGCAAGACCACGCCTCATGCCTCGGTTATAACTAATATTATACGTATGTTTGTAAAAGTCTCCATGTGTTTGGCAGAACTAATTGCTGGCTGAAAGTATTTTGCATACAATTCTAGGCACGTGGTATAACTCAGCCTATATATTGAGAATATATATTTCTAATCCTCTGCACAACATATTTCATAAATTTGTAATCCATATGCTGTGGTATATATTTACAGAATAATTACTGATTGTGAATGACGGTTGTGTTATCCAAACCCTCATGTATTTTATAATCTGTGTACTGTGTTGCTCTACCAAACAATTTTTCATCAAATAATGTACATGGATTATAGTTATGTTATCCAGTTATAATTGTGACATGTCACATAGGAAGAGGAATAGTGTTAACTTTATTCCATGATAGATGCTATATGTACAAGGGTTGTTCAAAAAGTAATGCCTAAATGCGCACAACTCAAATTTTATTATAGATACAGATTTGAAAATGTGCAGTAAAATACTCTGAAGTCTTAGTAACAGAATGACTATACTCAAAAAATTCACCATCTGCCCTCAAAAATCTTCTCCACCTCTCAACCCAAGCTGTGAATCCACTTTGGAAAAATGCCAGTGGTTGGTGTTTGACCCAGGAACGTATGGCGTTTTTAACAACCTCTATGTCTTCAAAATGTTGACCACGGAGACAGTTTTTGAGAGGGCCAAACAGATGAAAGTCAGAAGGGGCCAAATCAGGACTGTATGGTGATGTGGCATTATTGCCCACCCCATTTTGGCAATGGCCGCAGATGTTGCCATCGAAGTTTGAGGTCTGGCATTGTCGTGGTGTAAGATGACATTTGACAGTGGAATTGTTGACCTTTTTTTGTGGATGGCTTCTTTCAGCTTCTTAAGTGTAATAATGTATCGATCACTGTTGATAGAATGGTTTGGTTCCAAGTAATCAATGAGAATAACACCTCGGCTATCCCAGAAGAATGTGGCAATGACTTTGTTTACGGATCGCTGTGATTTAAACTTTTTTGGCGAAAGTGAACTTGGGTATTTCAATTGCTTTGATTGAGCCCTTGTTTCTGGGTAATAAAGGAATACCCAGGTCTCATCTCCTGTAATTACATTTTCCAAAAACATCTCAGGGTTGGCTTCAAAGTTGGTCATTGCACACTTCCACCCTCTGGGCCTTATGATCCCTGGTTAATTGCTTTGGAACCCACTTAGCACACACTTTACAATATCCCAAATCATTGATTAGTGTTTTTACAGTGCTATGGCTACATTCAAGTTCATCACTGACATCTCTGATGGTGACACAATGTTCTTTCTAAATCATGGCATCGACTTTGTGTCGGTTCTCTGCTGTCACTGCAGTTGATGGTCTGCCACCACGAGGTTTGTCGTACACGGACGATTCTCCCAATTGAAAACGCTTCATCCACCTTCTGACATTGCTATAGTCAATTGTACGCTCACCATACACTTTTTTCAGTCTTCTGTGGATTTCTGTAGCACTGCAGCCTTCTTTTTCCAGAAAATCAATGACGGCTCTTTGTTTCATGTTTGATTCCATGGTATTTCTTGGACTACCTAAACAAAAATACATATATAGCTAGCAGACATATTAAACTACAAACTGACAAAGTTTCAAATAAATATTGCATATTATTTCAGAGTTATGAGCATTTAGCCATTACTTTTTGGACAACCCTCGTAGATACAGTAGGCAGCATAGGAGATGAGTTAATAGTATGAGAAGTACGTAAGGTCAGAAGTACACTTATCATACTGTTACCAGGTTAATAGTTTCTGGCTTCGTGAGTAGCTGAACTTTAGCTTGATTGATAATCGGGTGATATAAATTAATTGAGGGCGCACTCTATTTCTGCACAGGTGCTATGCTTAAAAATATCACAGCTACCTACTGTTAAAATGGGATGTAGTTACACGGCTGCTGGTCTCAATCCCGATGCTGGAATCCCGGCAAGGGAGTTAAGATCTTAATCCCTACGTCGGAATCCAGGAGGACGCGTGCCCGAATGAAGGTAAGCAGGGACGCCCTTAGTGTTAGTCGCAGAGGGGAGCGTTAGGTTTAGGTAAGTTAGCGGGGTTAGTGTTAGGTTTTGGGGGTGGGGGAGGTTAGGGTTAGGCATCTCTAGGGGAGAGGGTTGGGGTCAAGCAGCACTGGGGGGGTTAAGCACTAAGGGGGGAGGGTTAGGTTGAGGCATGAAGGGGGAAAACATAGGTTTAGGCACTAAAGGGGAGGTTTAGGGTAAATATGCTTACCCGACCTCTGTTAGGATACCAACCATCTGGATGCTGCTGTTGGTATTGTGACAGGAGGCATCCCGACAACCGGTATTACATACCCATTCCGTTAATATATAGGACAGCTCTTTGTTTTGTGTTCAGTCAGTTCTACTTAATGTGCTCTAAGTAACATCACTGCTATTAATTATAGATTTGTTTTGAGATAGCAGAGTGGAAACATCATTCATGATATTAAATAGTCATTACTGCAGGATTTTTAGTAGAGGGTTTCTTTTGGAACAGAGGAGCCACTGGATCCACCCCTCCCTTTTAGTGGCTTATCAGTGTAAGGTAGTGGGTATTCACACATAAAAAGTGAATACTGTACTAAAGGATTGATATGACATTTCATTATACTGAAATACTCAGATCACACTGTTCTAAAATGTAGTGAAATATAATAATAATGATAAGCTTCTATTCATAGGGCATTTATATTGCCATGCACCCTGGAGAGTATGGGATTAACTGGGATCATCTGGGTGCAGGCTTTTCTCATAGATATTTCCTATCAGGGGCAGAACAATGCATCATTGGGCACCAGAGCAATATATAAGTAGGGGCACAATCTCCAGGATCCCCTGTCCTGGTGTCAGCCAGGAGCTTGCAACCACTGCACATGTGCCGGTCAGATGAGCTCTCCGAGCTGCCCTATAGAGAGCTGAGTGGGGGTCTCAGGCAGCGATCAGTTTGAAAGTTGACAATATCGTACTTTATCATATACTGTAGCAGTTGTACTGTAAGTAGTAATTTGGTATATTAAGCATTGATCATGTATGAATCCCTGTCTGCACTTCTAATGTTTTGCCTTTACTGCTATTCTGTAAATAAATGTGTATAATCTACTACATAATTAAATGTGGTAGAAGCACAACTATCTTTTAGAGGTTAGAGTAGCATCAAGTGACGGTAGGGATGGCCATCGATTGTTTCACCATCGATAGTCTCCATCAATGGCTCCATCGGAACTTTACATTGATATTGGTACTTTACATTGATATAAGGAAACCATTTATGTAAAACCATTGATAGTTTGAACCATTGATGAGCATCACTACTGTGTGATACTTGAATGCATATAAAAAAAGGATTTTCCTTCTGCAATCCATCCTAAATGCCGCAGTGAGTCTGGTGTTCCTCTACCATCAGCTGCACAATTCAAACTTCTCAACCTCACCTTGAAGACCCATACCAACTCATCCACTTCATACATCCTTCACCGGGTCACTAGAGACACTCCCACTCATTCTCTTTGATTTGTCTGACATATGCCTCTCTGGTAACCTCTTTCCCCCAATCCTCACCCCGTCTGACCAGACTCTCCCCCACCCTCAATCTTTCAAGCACGTTCTCAAAATACATATCTTCCTGTTAGCCTTTGCTAACCCCACCTGGTACACCTCTCTCTGCATGTTGTAACTGCTCTGGTTCCATGTACATTCCAAGTCGCACTAGATGCTGTTGTCTCAGTTTTGCCGTCTCTCTCTAGACAGTAAGCTCTCACGAGCAGGGCACTCTTACCCTTTGTCTCACGTCTGCACATGTTTCATCAACCTCGTCTGTACTTGTTTTAGTTGTATGAGTGACTGTATTTGGTATGATTTGTAAGTCTGAGTGTTGGTGCCTTACAAATAAATGATGATGATGATGATAGTATGTGGAGATCAGCAAGGCAAATGTGCTATGAAAGGAGTCTGTGCGATGTAGCAAAAAAGGGTTATGGGCAATGGGCCTGATTCAGAGCTGTACGCTATGCCGATCAGCAATCTGCGCATGCATCTGAGTCGCACTGCACATGTGTCAGGGTACATTACCGTAGTCGCTCGGAGCAACTTTGTACTCATAGTGTGATTGATGGAGAGTGAGCATTTGGGGAAGGCAATGGGGAGTGTTGGTAAAGAACACAGATGTATCGCTGATGATTTGGGGGCTGGTCACACCCTGTGTCTGCAATCTCGTACGCAAGAAATATGGCTCCCGTATCTCAGCTCCCACGCCCGTTCTGCAGGACTGCACTTTGACTGCAATAATCGAATGATCTGTGACCGATGCTGCGTCTTTGTACTCAGATGTTTGGGGGGGCATATCAATACATCGACCGCCGCCTGCGTCATTTGCAGCTGCGTTCAACTCTGAATCAGGCCTGATATGCAATGGCACAAAGAAGGGATGTGTGGTTGGGGCTGTGTGGATTAGTTATCTGCACTTTACATATTGTTTTGCACAACAGTCTTGCAGTTTTTCTCTGTTCATAGCCTAATACAATTTGGAAAAAAAATTACATTTCAATTCAGTTACAATTTACATTTTATTACAGAACATTTTGTTGAGATCTGCAAGTACCTGTCTGAGAATAAGAGGCTGGTCACTGCACACTTCTACCGGAACCTGGAGGTTTTACAATGATTATCTTTGAAAGTTTGGAGTGACCAGAGAATTATATTTTTGTACAAAAAGATTATGACTAACAAACAATCATTTTTGTGCATCTTTTAGTGTATTATTCTCCATTTTTATGTTTGCACAAATGTATTCTACAGTAACAAGCATATATTATCAACTATTCTACATACCCGGGGGCCCACAGAAAAAGCCATCTACACCATCTTTTTGCTCCACCATCCTACGGTAACGAGTGTCTCTTCTGGTTACTTGAAATAGCTTCTCATTCCTTCTGCTGGTATCAAGGTCATCCAAACTGACAACAAAAAAATGAAATAAATAACAAAACATATTGAATAAAAACTTAAGCTGCCCACACACATAGCGATATTTTACCGATTTGGCTGATTTCGACGAATCGTGACGACAAATCGTGTAAAATATGCCCAATTCATGAGTTTCTACTCACGATGCCGATGCGCATCCCCACTTGTTGTACATCGCATCTTCAGATCTGCCGTGCTGTAGGGCAGATTTGCCAATCTGAAACACAATGCACTGGATGCACGATAGATCTTAAGTCAGATTGGCCATTTTTTACTCCAAATCGTGTGTAGGACTGTCAGGGAGCTGCCGGGGGAGAGTTCAGGGGAAATCGCACACATCGTGGGATCGTGTGCAGATCGCTATGTGTGTGGGCACCTTAGTTACTCTGGTGTATCAAATAAAGTCATTACATTTATTAGAACAAGTCACAGTTTAAAATAAAGACAGATGTGTAATAAAAAATAACAATCACAATATTCAGTCAAATAGGGATTGATAAATTGCCACATATAAGTGGAAAGTTGGTATTATACGACTTTTCTACTTATACACTGAATAAATTCAATCCACGTGTGCTCAGTCGATAGATTCAAAGATATGGAAATAACGAAACATAATATTATTTCATGGATCATTCCTGCAAGATCCATATAAATGTCCACAACCCATTCAGGATTCCTCCCAATAGTCTGGAAATTAGAAGCTCTGTTTGGAGTAAGGAGGGTTGCTAATCCCAGATGGACGGTATCCAGAAACCCTCCAAAGAGAGGGCCTGATTCAGATTTGGGACTAGAGTAAAGGTCCCCATACATCTGCGACGGACCACCGTGATGTTGCGATGGGATCGGAAACACTGATCCGCTGGTCGGAAATGCCGGCCGGGGGCCATCAATGTTCCGTGATCTGTCGCAGGATCGGTGAAATTCTATATGTTAAAATTCACCGATCTGCCAATAACGATAATTTTTTGATCGTAATCGGCATATCTGTGAAATCCAACATGTTGGATTTCCCCGACCCTGCGATGCCGGGTTGCAGGATGGCTACATCCCAACGATCTGTCGCAGATGTATGGGGGCCTTTAGAAAGAGCAAGTAACTGATCATCTTGGTAAAACCATGCCGCACTGCAGGTGGGGCAGATGTACAAGGTGCAGAGAGATATAGGCCCTCATTCAGAGCCGCACGTTAACAACAGTACGCTCGTTGCGTTCCGATGTTGACTAACCGCGCATGCGTCGGTGTTACACTGCGCATGTGCGTACGGCAGATTGCGAGCTTTTTTTCTCTCGTTCCTAAAATAGCGTACAGGAAGTGACATGTCAAATGTGATTGACAGAACAGGGCGTTTTTGGGTGTTGACGGGGGTGGAGATGAAAAAACGCAGGCGTGGCGAGGCGTTTTTGGGGCGTACATACATTAGCAGATGCGAACGTCAAATGTGTTCGGACCGTCTCATACGTCACTGAAACATCCGCTTTCCCTTCAAAATGCTCGCACAGCTTAGGGTCAGGATTACTCGACCACATTGGCGATGGCCATCTCCTCCGTCCCGGGACTCCACGATGGTGCAGCGATTAATCGCGGCTGGTCAGTAAAGTAATTAGTGTTGGATTGAAATCCGGCTTGGTATGTGTTTGGAAAGCAGTTTATTGGGATAGCACAAAAGCGTACGCAGGTGGAAATCAGAGCTGCTAATGTCATGATTACACAATCAATTAGCGTACATTTTTGGGGTTTTATTTTGGCCACAATTTGGTGGTTATGGCCTATTGTAACAATAATGTCATCATCTTTTAATTAGCTCCCCTTTTTTTTGGTTTACTGTGGCATTTGCATCGCTATGTGATTTTTTAAACGTTCCTTAAAGAGGCCTTTTTTTTTTTTAAAGAGGGTCAGTTTTTGCGTTTAAGGCCAGGATTAAATGTAACCCATTTGTACAATAATGTCACAATACAATGTCAGTGTTTTTTTTTTAATTTATTGTTTACACACAAACAAATTGGCCTAATATTGAATTGCCTTTTTTTGTGGCCAAGATATTTGATCCAAAAAAAAATATAACATAACTACTAACATAAGCGTAAATACAAAATTTAAAAACATTTCACAAGAAAGGAGAGGGAAGTTTTGACCAGAAAGGAATATGAGCCAAGCACAGAAGGAGTGTGGGAAAAGTCGCCATTGCTGTCACCGTTTTCTCGCCCGTTTGGCTGGGTGAGGGTGGGCGCCAGACCGGGTCCGGGATGCCATCGGGCTGGCCTGTCCAGAGGCAGATGTTGTGGCCTCTGGACTAGGCACAGGGCTAGGCACATTTGGAGGATTGGCTGATGTTGTGCCAGAGGTGGAGGATCCGGATGTTCCGGCAGGAAGGGAGGTCGGCTCCACCATGTGCTGGCGAACGAGCTGCTCCAGGGCATCGGTGATGCGGATGTTGGCCCTGGTATTTTCCGCCAGGGCCTGACCAATGGTCACGATGGCCGCAGCATTTTGCTCCAGGGCCTCAGCCACCCGTAGCAGACTGGCGTCCATCCTCTGCAGAATCTCCGTATGGCAATCCGATTTAAAATTGAGTTCTGTGAGGAGGCCCACTGCCTGCGAGGGGGCACGCCCTGGACTGGCTTCTGCAGGGTCCTCAGCCGGATGCACTGGTTCCTCCCCTGCAGAGCCAGCAGAAATTCTGCGCCCAAGGCTCCCCTCTGGAGCAGACTCATCCGCCTCTGTCTCTGTTAGGAAATTGGAGAAAAGACTCACATTAGAATCTACATATTGGCACAATAGCATTTCAGAGTTGGTGACATCACAAGACTTACCTTGGCCAACATGAGGAGCCGCAAAGTCTGGCATGTCCGTATCCATGTTGGACACGCCAAACACCTCCACAGCCTGCACACACCCCTGTGCCATCTCTTCTAAGTCTGTCAACTCCAATGACACAGGGGTGGGACCCCCACCTGTCCCCCTTGCATGCCTAGCCCTGTCGGCAAGTTTTTGCTTTAGACGATATTTGAAGTCTGCCCATCTGTGGAATGAATTTGGAACCATTATCCTTTTTTTTACAATGGGGTTTGTTTATAGGATGGGAAAGTGTTTACTTACCGCCGTTTGACATCCCGGGCTAGACGGACATAATCACCCACCCTATTGACAGCAACGGCGACCTCCTCCCACATTCTCCACTTCTGGCTTTGGCTCATATTCCTGGCTGCCTGGGGCAGGATGTCAACGCACTTCTGGATCAAAACCTCCATCTCCTTGCTTGTGAAATGTGGCTGCCTTTTTTTTTTGGCAGCTTTGGCGGGTTGACTGGGGCCAGCAGTCTCTTCCATGTCATCCTCCTCACCTATTTGGGTAAATATGCAGATTTAGCCACTTCACAACTTGCACAATATTATGTTTTAAAAGAATCATTGACACAAAATGCATGAAGGCCTTACCGCCGCAATTTTGACCATTGTTTCCCTGGTTTGAAGCCATGTCTCTGCTTCCAGCATGAAATCATCCAGAAATTCTATGTGATTTCGTGACGTATTTATACATGCGTCCTTAGTTTGCGGCCGCATCATTGATTGTGCGTCCCTATGATTCATCCTTAATTTGTGCGGGAAAATAAACCCTATTTATGGCTTGGTGTGTGTGGAGTCGAGGTGGGGTTGTTGGAGTGTTGTCGGTTAAGTGGTTTAGGATTTGGTTGTTTGCGTTTGGAGGATTTGGCAGAGTTGGTTTTTTGTTTGTTTTTGCTACATTTCTTTGGTTTTTCCGTTCGCATTTCTTTCATTTTTTCCACATCCTTTCCTGATTTGGTAAGTTTTGTGCATTCAAATTTGTGGCCAATTGGTGTATTCTTCTGTTTTGTGGTTCGTTAATTTGTTTAACACTCATTTCATCTTTTTTAGTTTTTTTTGGTTTTCGGACCCAAAGAAGTTTTTTGTGGAAAGCTTATATATTCGATTTGGGTAAGTCCATTTTTTGACTTGCATTTGCGAATTAATTAACGCATTGTTGACTGTTGGTGTAGTGACTTGCATTTGCGAATTAATTACCGCATTGTTGACTGTTGGTGTAGTGACTTGCATTTGCGAATTAATTACCGCATTGTTGACTGTTGGTGTAGTGACTTGCATTTGCGAATTAATTACCGCATTTTTGACGGCTTATTCATCATATAATCCAGTTTTGCTTTTCCCTTTTCCATTTTTTGGGTCCATTTGAACCCTATTTGACGTACGGTGTGCAATGTCGTTTTCATCGATGGCCAAATGTGTTTTTCCGCTATTTTCTGTGTTGGCTTGCAACAATTTTTAAACCAAAAAAACACCCTCTAAATTTTTGAAGTCTCATTGTTGGCTTTTTTACAGTTTATACGTATCATGACAATACCCCGGCATGTAAGCAGCTATGGATGGTATCAGAAAGCTAAGTTGTTTTTTATTACTTTTGGGGTGGGTCAAAAGCCTTACATTGTAAACTTTGAATTTCAGGTAGATCTGGGGCGAATTGTTCTGGCCCTGCTCCCGGAAGACGACCAACCTCAAACTCGTCCCAGGCGTAGGCATCGTAGGCATGCAAGGCCCCAGATATTTCGAACACGTGTCACCCTTTTTGGAATGCCCGATGATGAGGTTTTAAGACGCTACCGTCTACCTCCCAAAATCATCATAGACACTCTCTCATTAATAGAAAGTGATCTTGAGCGGCAAATTGACAGTCCAACAGCAATACCACCACTGACGCAATTTATGGCGGTGTTACATTTCTGTGCCTCAGGATCGTTTCAAACAACAGTGGGAATAGTGGCGGGCATCTCACAATCCTCCTTTTCCAGGATCCTGAGGGCAGTGATGGAGGCACTTTTCAAGCACCTCCATCATTTTATTCAAATGCCTTTGGATATGGGTGCCCTTAGTGTGGCCAAGGCCAATTTTTACCAAATAGCTGGCTTCCCACACATCATAGGGGTTGTGGATGGTACTCACATACCACTTCAGCCTCCAGCACGGCTGGAGGCAATATTTAGAAACAGGAAACACTATCACTCCCTGAATGTAATGGTGGTATGTGATGCCTCCCTCCAGATCCTGTCCCTGAATGCTAAATTACCCGGAAGTGCTCATGACTCCTTCGTCATCCGGCAATCAGGGATATGGCAGAAATTAACCAACCTACAAGCTGGTGATGCGTGGCTTCTGGGTAAGTGGAGACCTTTAGTACATAACAATGTTAAGCTTGATACACAGTGTTCCTGATGTGGTCTATTTTTGTTCACAGGAGACAGTGGATACCCTTGCATGTCCTGGCTGCTCACTCCTTATTTGGCTCCCACACCAGGGCCACAAAGTGCGTATAATTCCGCACTTACAGCCACCAGGCAAGTGGTGGAGCGCTGTATCGGCCTTTTAAAAGGCCGATTCAGATGCCTCCACCGCTCTGGTGGCGAGCTCATGTATGTGCCAGATATGGTGTCGAAAATTGTGGTCCTGTGTGGGATATTTCACAACATTGCCATAAGGAGTGGTGTCCCAATGCAGCCAGAGGATGCCTTACCTGAGGATGGCCCCCCCGAGGTTGGTCGAAGGTCAGTATGTGGGGGGGCCATACGCGATGATGTGGTGGCCAGATTTTTTAGGTACGTTTGAACAAAACTCCAGTGTTTATACCTAATGTGTTTGTGTTTTTTGGCGAACATCTAATTTATTTTTATTTTTCTCACCATCTTCTGTTTGTTCACATAATCTTTGGCACTCCAACGCTCACTACTTCCTGCTACCCTTACCAAACCTGGATCTGGTCCTTTTGGGCATATATTCTGGAACCCATATCGCAACGCCATGTTTGTGGAATCATGTTGGCATGGTCCTTCGTCAACCAGTTCTTGATTTTGTGTTTTTATTTAATTATTTCTTGGTATGTGTTGTATTTGAATTTATCACTGTGTATTTTTTTTGGGAGTGACCACTTTGTTTTCTCTGTTATGTTGTGAATAAATGTTTGAAGAGTGAAATGGTCTTCCTTTGTTGGGACGTTAACAGCAAGTGTAACCAGGTTAACACAAGTTACATTTGACTAAGGGGTAAACCAGTACTGACGCCAGTTGAGCAAAACTGAAATATGTTTTCAGCTTCCCAATCCACACCAAAAGGAAGCCTGGCCCAACCTTGGGATTTGTAAGATTGGCCTAAGCAGCTTGCGCACCAAGTAGGAACCTGGAAAATGTAGAAATCTGTAATTGATACTACACCCAAAAAGGGACATGACATTGTTACTGTTATGTGTTTCTGGTGTCTGTTTGACATACAAAGACAAAACACAATCTAACTTTTAAAAAATGGAAATCCTTGCAGGAACTTATGTCAGGCTAAACTATCTTGGTTTTGGTTTTTAAAAATGAGCCACAACGTATATTTGTCTAAATAAATTTATTTGGGAAATAGAAAAAAAAAAAAAAAACTAATGCCGAAGGAGGCCAGACAGCCGGTCGAGGGCCACCAGAAGGCCGATTACATTTTGGCGCATCTGCCCCACAACATCCGCCACCTGTTGCCGACGCCTCTGTTCCTCTGTGGGTGAGAAAAGTGTGTGGGTTAATACAACAATAGGGAATCCACAGAAAAACTTTAAAAAAAAACAAAATCACTCCTAAACCAAAAAACAGAAATAAAAAGGGTGGGCTGGCAAAAATACAAGGCCTAGGTACAAATTCCCACAGGTATGATATGTGTATGCTTAAATCACCAGGAAGAGGTAAAGGCAAACCTTCACAATCAACAAAAGTCAAGCCACAAAAACACGAAGAAAGGCACGACACATGATTACATACAAACAGTTTGTGCTTTAAAAAAAAAAAAAAAAAACATACCGGGAGACAAATCGGGAGCTCCGGCCAAACCTCCATGATCCTCCTCGGAGGATCCGTCATTCCCCAAAGAATGGGGCGGAGTTATGCTGGACTCCGGGGAGGGGGTAATTGGAAGAGGGGTGGGTGGAGGAGAGGGGGAAGTGGGACGGAGGGGAAGGAGGCCCGAAATTTCCGGGAGAGGGTCTGGGAAGGATGGGGAGGAGTGGGGAATAGGGGAAAGATTTGGGGTGGAGTGTTGGCTGGGGGTTGGGGAGAGTGGGCGGGAACGCCGTCTGGATGGACGTTGAGGGCGGAGTCTTGGCTGTCCCCCTAAAATATGTCAAAGAAATTGCGTTTAGTTTATGGACAAATCCGGGCAACCAAACCAAATAAAAAAAAAAAAAAAAAAAATAGCAGTAGAATTAAAAAAACAGAAATAGAGGGGAAACATGCAGACGCAGATATGAGTACCAATAATAAATAGAACAGACAGGAAAACATGCAGACGCAGATATGAGTACAAATAATAAATAGAACAGACAGGAAAACATGCAGACGCAGATATGAGTACCAATAATAAATAGAACAGACAGGAAAACATGCAGACGCAGATATGAGTACAAATAATAAATAGAACAGACAGGAAAACATGCACACGCAGATATGAGTACCAATAATAAATAGAACAGACAGGAAAACATGCAGACGCAGATATGAGCACAAATAATAAATAGAACAGACAGGAAAACATGCAGACGCAGATATGAGTACCAATAATAAATAGAACAGACAGGAAAACATGCAGACGCAGATATGAGTACCAATAATAAATAGAACAGACAGGAAAACATGCAGACGCAGATATGAGTACCAATAATAAATAGAACAGACAGGAAAACATGCACACGCAGTTTGCCCCACAAACACAAACATTAAAACCACAATACATAACACTTACTTGCCACGATCTGCATGCGAAAGCATGCCAGCAAGCGGGGCGTTCGCCGTTGCAGGTCGGACCACCTGCGCTCCAGCTGCCCGATGTTGCGGCGTGAGCCGAAGGACCGCAGGCGGGACCGTACCTCCGCATACGCGGAGCGCTTCTGCCGGTTGGTCATGGGTTGAGGCTGGCTGGTGATCCGGCGATCCATGACCTCCGTAAGCACCAGCAGCTCACGCCTGGTGAATGCGGAGGCTCTCATGATGGCAATGGTGTTTTTCTTAAAAATCATTTTTGATAAAGTGTGTAAAAATTTTCTGATTGGCTAATGTATTTTGGAAATTAACAGGAGCAATTTTATTGGTTAGTGTATGAGTCATGTGTTCGACAGGGCCAGAAATCTCTGGAGAGTTATGATAGGCTTGATGCAGTGACATGCATAAGCAAATTTAAATAAAGAAATGAACCCAGGGAAATATGCGGGGATCCACAGCAATAGTACAATTGTTTAATTGTGGTTCACATGTTTTTTGAACAATAAAAGCGAATGTTTCATCCGTACGTATTCTGCGGGTAAACACAAACACGGACAAGAGTAAAGTTTCTTGCATTGTGTTGAAAAAAAACAAACAATTAAGCTAATTGATACATTGATTGGCATGATACGATTGATGGAGGTAGGCAGAATAAAGGAGCAGGTAATCGACATCTGACAAGGCCACTTCCTGTTTATACGTGTGCGTGCGTTCCTTTCAAGCCATTTCGGGGATGTACGCTCGCTATTTCGTACGCTCGTTAGTTAGAGGAGGGGTCGTCAGAGTTTAGGGAGGAATTTTAGATGCGAACGAAAATACGAGCGAGCCCTTGAATTTAAATATTTTTGTACGTACGCCTAACGTACGTGCGCCCGCTTGCGAGTGGGTCTGAATGAGGGCCATAGATTTGGGAGGTGTGTCCAAACTGAAATCTAAATTGCAGTGTAAAAATAAAGCTGTCCAGCATTTGTGGGCTGCATGCAACAAAAAGAAATGTACTTATTTGCACCCCTTGCAGTGCAGCATGGTTTGTCCAGGTACACAGTTACTTGCTATAACTTACTCTATTCCTAAATCTGAATCAGGCCTAGTGAAGCTAACCTGGAACATTCTCTGACCTAAGGCTGGAGCCTGCTTCTTATTTTAAACTGCAGTGCCTGCATTCCCTGTGTAATCTGATAAGACTGCAGCCGCTGCCACGTACATACTGCAGAGAATAAACAGAACTCCTTAATACCTCTGTACTCTTTCCCCGCCTGTTAGTGACCATTGCAGTGGCGTCCCTTCAGAAACACATGCTGCTGCTGTTCTGAGCAGACACTACAGCTCCCACATTTACGCTGTTACTTCATCTGTATCGGCCAGATCAACTGCAGCTGGTAAGTATGTCCTGCACGCTGAGATCGTGGTAAAAATTCGGACCTCAAAGTGGACCTTCAGAGGTAAAGCAACGGAAAGGGCGCGAGGGGGCTCTAGGCTGGAATATAAGGTCACATGGCAAACTGGCCTATATGGGCATGAGGGGCTCTGGGCTGGCCTGTATGGGCATGAGAGGGCCCTGGGCTGGCATATAAGGGCATGAGGGGACTCTGAGGCATATAAAGAGGCATGAGGAGCTCGGGCTCTGGTATAATAGGAACATAAATGGGCATGACTGAATACATATAAAGGGGCATGTGAGGACTCTGATCACCTGTAAATTGGCATGTGAGGGCTCTGATGGCATATAAGGTGCTTGTGGGACTGATTGCATATAATAAAGCATGTGAAGACCTGAAATCTGAGAAATAAAATGGTTATAACCCTACTGAGGTTTTGGCCATACTCCCTTTGCACTTCCCCTGCCTGGTAACCTGAAAACAAAATGTGGTAACCATAGGTGTCACATTTGGGTTTTGCAATATTGGCTCTTTTGTGAACTTAGAATTGCACTTGTTTATTTTATGGTGAAAGCAGTAGTAAATCTATCTATTGGTGTCTGACGCTTTATTAGACTTTCTAAGGTCATTGAGAACTAATATTTGCTAATATTCTTAAAAGGGTTGTCCACCTACAAATGCCTTTAAAGTTTAAAGGGATGTGCAGGCTTGGATAGGTTCGAGTTTGCACGCTGAGTTCGGATTTTTCCCTCCAAAAAAACGGAACTCAGAAATAGGCAAAACGTCATCTTGCATGGACAAACATCATCATTCCTGGTCCAGGAATGATGATGTTTGTCCATGCAAGATGACGTTTTGCCTCTTTCTGAGTTCCGTTTTTTTGGAGGGAAAAATCCGAACTCAGCGTGCAAACTCGAACCTATCCGAGCCTACACATCCCTACTTTAAAGTAGGGATGTGCAGGCTCGGATTTACTCGGATTTACTCGGTTCTTATCGCCACTTTACCACAAATTCGGATTTATTATATTGGCTATCCAAAACACATGATAGGCGATAGCCAATAAAATGCCGTTTTGAGATCCGAGTAAATCCGAGTAAATCCGAGCCTGCACATCCCTACTTTAAAGTATTGGATTGTGTTTGCTAAACATTGATGTGTTCTTCTAGCTTCATTATGTTGTTAGCCATAAGTACACATCTGGCAGAGTGGTTTATTTTCAGCAATTATAACAAAACTGTGTCATAATCTAGATCAATGTTTCCCAAACTCATTCCTCAGGGAGCTTTAAAGCTGGCCACACATCTAAAGATTATCTGTCCAACCAGCCGAAGGGTTGATTGGTTGGAATGAAAATCTGGTTAGGTATGAAAGCAAATGACAATCAGCAATTTGCTCCCAAACGCTGGAAAATGGACAAACACTGTTTGAACAAATTGTTTAGATCAAACATTTAACAAACTTGTCTGAATGACCATTTTCATCTGTTTTCTGGCATTTAGGAGCAAATTGCTGATCATCAGTTACTCCCATACGTTACCAGATTTTCATTCCAACCAATCAAGTAGTTGGCTGGTCGGACAGATAATCTTTAGATGTGTGGCCAGCTTAACAATGCATGGTTTCCATATTTCCTAATAAAACAAATTATAACAGCGCTTCACAGGAAGGTTAAGTCCTTTGCGGGAGCTGCTTGACAAGCGAGAAGTCCTATCTCGCAGGGTTTAGTAGTTAATGAGAAGTATGTCAAGCGCTACACCAGTGTCAAATAATATGCCTATGTGTGCACCTGTATATTCTATAATAGAATGTATACACAATCCAATAATTGTAGCATCAATTTTACTATTGCAATGCTTGAAATGGATAAATAATTGTGCAAATATCACATAGCATATGATATACATCAATTAAATACTTATAGCATATAAAATCATTGGCAACACTGTGGTACTGAAATGTGTTGCTGACACAAATAAGTACTGACTGTCTGTCAGGTGAAGCGATATTGGTAGAGTCAATGTCCTAACGAGTGAAAGGAACACGGCGTCCCGTGACCTCTGAAAGTTTATGTTCCAGTAGTAGGAAGTCTCAAATGAATTTTGAAAAGTTTATGCTTTCCGATTAGTGCTGGGTGTGCTGGTATGTTGCCCAGTATATCTTCAGGCTTGGAGGGGGGACAAGTGTCCGCGTGATCAGTGTGTTGGCCCGGACCTGCCACTGACACCAGTGGTCTGTGGCAGCTCTATGCTTCTATAGGAAGTCACACGCTGCTGTGACCCTCTGAATGTGTCTGAGCCGGTCTGGGGAGGAGGCGTGCACTGGCTAGGGTGTGAGAACCTGACACCGGGTGCTTCCTCCACACTATGGGGCAAACTTATCTGATCCAACGCTGGATATGCCGTCCTCCCGCCTCCTTGTTGCCCTTATCCTGTATATGGATCTTCCGTCTTCCGCCTCCGTCCAACTGGGATGTTCTCGCGAGATCCCTCTGGTGACGCGATCACGTGATCAGAGCTGTGTGGAATGATGCTGATGCTTGTAGCCAATAGTTGCCAGTAGTTGCCAATGTTGGTGTCCTGTGTTTCCAACGCATTTCAGCCTGTAAACGGCCTTTGTCAAGGATCTTGTGATGTCAGTGGGGCCAGCCCCAGACGGTAGGCGTTCCCATGGGAACGCCTCCGTCTGGGCAGCAATGCCCCCGGCACGCCCACCAAAGGGGGCGTGCGTCACTCAACATCGACAGCACGCCCCCTTTGGTACGAGCCAGCTCCGTCATGCGCATGTGCACTGGGCCACCATCGACTCGCTTGCGAGCGCTCAGCGCTCGTGAGCGGGTCTGAATCAGGCCCTGAGTTTGGGAAACACTGATCTAGACCAATGGATGTAAATGTCAACATGATTCTATAAACACAGTGCTAAAAAGCACAGAAGGTAGATAGAAAGACAAAACAATCTTGTTAGTAAAATATGCAGGAGCCATCATTAATAACTAACCTGTTTCCTATGATTTACTGTATGTCTACAAATTATTCTTTGGTAGCAGTGGGGTCACATAAGATAACATATGGCAGCAATAAGAAATATTTTTTTGTGCAAGTAATCAGTAATTAGGCAATAGCCTGTCACAGAGAAGAGGCCTGCAGTGAAGTGGCAATCGCTGCACACAAATGTTTGTGCAAGTTATTAATATTCTGATAATAGCCTGTCCCAAAGGGAATCAAGCTCAGAACGCAATTGCGATGGAACAGAGTGTAGGAGCATGCTGAGTGCCAGGGATGAATCAAAAGATCCTTCTGTAGCAATTCTCCCCATACGCACAGATGGTAATAGCTATCTGGGCCAAGCTCCAAAAAGCTACAGTAAGCTGGCCCAGACTGCAGTCCCTATTGAGAATAAAGGGGAACGCTGTCTGAGGTGTTACTGTCTGTTGGAGCTATCTCTGATATCTCCTGTCTCAGGAATTTCTCAAATTGCCCTGATGCCCAAACGATACGGAAATGGTTTTAGCCTTAATTATTATTATTATTATTATCCTTTATTTATATGGCGCCACAAGTGTTGCGCAGCGCCTTACATAGTACATAGAACTAATAGGTGAACAAGAAACAAGTAACATACAGTACATTACAGTACAGGACAAGGACACAACTTATATACATTGCTGAAAGAGTGATTAAAGCACTCACAATAAGCTGCCGGGAATTGGCGGTCCCGTGTTAGGTGCCCTAATGGGGAGTAGAGAGTAGAAGAAAATGTAAAAAGAAGCACATGAAGGAAGAGGTCCCTGCTCGTGAGAGCTTACATTCTAATAAATAGCCCTGACTGATGTCTAAAATACTATTGTTTGTTTGGTGTGACTGCTGTCTAGCTCAACATTTCTGTAGGTGTTCTTTTTTACAGTGACTTAATTAATCTCTCTTGTAGTTCAACTAGGGCAGCAAGAGAGTAACCTTTCAATCGTGAGGTGTGTTGCTTTCTATGTTACAAGAAGCTTAAATCAGAATCCCACATTTTTACATATACTTTGGAGAAGCAACATGTATGCAGTTTATTCATGTCATGCATTACACAATATATATGACTTTAGGGCATATTTGAATACTCTCCAGAAATTTCCTGGAAACTCCAGAATTTCAGGGAGCTCTCCTGGTATTCCTGAAAAGTAGGCCAGATTCCCAGAACCTGGCCACATCCCCAGTGAAGTGGGCGATACAGGGGTTCGATGATGCCATTCGTGGCTAATCACTTCATCGTGGCTGTGCACCCTGAGGCACAATGCCAAAATTTGCAGCATTGTATGGTGGGGGGCAGGGCAGCAATGACGTGAATATCGGCACCACACTCCCCTGCACCCCATCTGGATCTCCCCTCTCTGGAATCCCGAAGAGGTGGACAAGGGTAGGATGGCAAGTATAGTGGCGGTTGAGAAGCACCATATACATATTAAGTTTTTTAACTGTTATTTTCTAATACTAATCACAACCAGAGAAATGTTACCTTTGCATCTATTAATAACACTGTAAAGATACATTTCTCTTTTGGGTATATGACATTTCACTACATTATATTGTGTATTGTGTACGAGTAGGACAATGTAACATTTGAAATTGCTGCTAACACTATCACTATGTTATAATGGGACATAGGTGTACTAATTTCTATGACTGATCTATGCCCGATACAGACATATTGCTGTGCTTTGAGTTGGATGTACTGTATCTTGGGATACATTTAACTCAACATACACAGGTTAGTATACTTATATTGCTACAATATTTTTATGAGTATGTTTGGAGTGTCAAATATATCCAACTCTAAATGAGACACCTAGTGTAGTCCTTTATTTTTACACTGGAGATACAGTCGTAAAAATAAAGGATCAAACTTGTCCCGTGACTTGTCTCAGTAAGTAGCATTCAAAGCAATTGAAACTATTCATGTAATTAAAAAATAAAATAAAATGTATGTTATTGGTGTCCTAACCACTGTGGGCCTGATTCAGAGTCGAACGCTCTGACCAGAGCGCTCGCTCTGAATCAGGGCCCTCCTCCAAGAAAATGGAGCGTCCTCCTGGACGCTCGCATAGCTGTGGGTGACCACCCACAGCTATAGCGAGCGTCCATGATGATGGTCAAGACCATCGCGACCATCGGGCTTGCGACGGAGGCCCTGCGGTAGGGTCTAGCTGCCGCAAGCCCTGGAGTGATTTTGGCTCTATCAGAGCCAAAATCACTCCCACTGACATCACTAGTGATGTCAGTGTTGCTGGCTTGAGACGGTAGGCGTTCCCATGGGAACACCTCCGTTTGGCAGCCACGCCCCCAGCACGCCTACCAAAGGGGGCGTGCTGTCACTCAACATCGACAGCACGCCCCCTTTGGTGCGAGACCCGGAGCGACGGAGAGCCCGTCGCTATCCGGGTCTCGCGCATGCGCACGACGGAGCTCCCTCCGTCATGCGCATGCGCAGTGGGGCAACATCGACCCGCTTGCGAGCGTCCTGCGCTCGCGAGCGGGTCTGAATGACCCCCCTGTGTTCCATGACAAAGTTAATGCTGGGCATACATTATACAATTATCTAGGTGATCCCACTGATAAGGGCGGATCGCACAGATAATGGTCCTGTGTATTTGCACGACATACAGTATCTCAAAATATTGATTGGTCGGACATGCTGAATCGTCCAGTATGTCCGTCGCGGTAATTTCTGTAGTGATGTGTGTTTAAACTGCGGCATCTGTTTTCTTTTCTGTCTATAACTTGGACCCATAGTTCATTAGCTGTTTGAAATGGATAACAAGCTGATGGCCTAAGTGAGATCTAGTCATAAAACTAATGGTATACCTGTTCTTCTCCCCATGCGGATAGACAGACAAAGCCTTTTTGTAGCCAGTGTTGCTCTGTATATTTTTCCAGGTTGTTAATTTCCTCCCAATTTCTGTGTCTCTGGGCTCAAAACCCTGCTGTAGACAGAGAATTGTAAATGACAGATGTGACAGGAGATGGGAGAATGCGAGCATAATAGTGGTAAAATGCATGAAGGTGTTTATCTGACCTACATCTTGTGCCTATTATTCACAATATGCCCATGACTTGTATTTCTATAGTACGAGACAATTATTCCACTTGTCTAAGTCTAGCTGCAATTTCAAATTACTGTAGCAAAAATCCTTATACATTTGATGTATACTACACTATGCAAAAGCTACTAATCATTCTTATGGGGTCTATTCATGATGTTAATTATCAGGGTCTGTCCGGACCCTGATTAACATTTTAACTCGCCAAGGATTCCGGTGCAATTCAGAAGTGCTCCAGCGCAGTGACAGCTGATCCAAAAATCAACTGTCCCGTTAGCGATTTCACTGTTCACGCATGGAGTAGTGAGACAAGTGCATATGAGTGATCTACAGGTCATGCATGCGCATAAGGGCCCTGACGTCTGGGGGAAGGAGCCAGACAGGGGCGGAGGGATCTGAAAGGATTCCTTTCCGCAACCCGGAACTCCTTCCCATAGGGAAGGAATGGGTATGCAAGCCCGGAGCGGGAGCACTCGCCATCTGAAGATGGCGAATGCTCCCGTAGTCAAGCTCTGAAAATATTGCATTTTCAGAGCTTGATGAATTCTGTCCTCATACTAGTGTATGGGGACAGTGGGCCATTCCGCCAGAGGAAGGTAAGCAGGAGATATCTGTGATACTAGTGTACGGGGACAGTGGGCCATTCCGCCAGAGGAAGGTAAGCAGGAGATATCTATGATACTAGTGTATGGGGACAGTGGGCCATTCCGCCAGAGGAAGGTAAGCAGGAGATATCTGTGATACTAGTGTACGGGGACAGTGGGCCATTCCGCCAGAGGAAGGTAAGCAGGAGATATCTCTGATACTAGTGTATGGGGACAGGGGGCCATTCCGCCAGAGGAAGGTAAGCAGAAGATATCTGTGATACTAGTGTATGGGGACAGTGGGCCATTTCACCAGAGGAAGGTAAGCAGGAGATATCTGTGATACTAGTGTATGGGGACAGCGTGCCATTCCGCCAGAGGAAGGTAAGCAGGAGATATCTGTGATACTAGTGTATGGGGACAGTGGGCCATTCCGCCAGAGGAAGGTAAGCAGGAGATATCTGTGATACTAGTGTATGGGGACAGTGGGCCATTCCACCAGAATAAGGTAAGCAGGAGATATCTGTGATACTAGTGTATGGGGACAGCGTGCCATTCCGCCAGAGGAAGGTAAGCAGGAGATATCTGTGATACTAGTGTATGGGGACAGCGTGCCATTCCGCCAGAGGAAGGTAAGCAGGAGATATCTGTGATACTAGTGTATGGGGACAGTGGGCCATTCCGCCAGAGGAAGGTAAGCAGGAGATATCTGTGATACTAGTGTATGGGGACAGTGGGCCATTCCACCAGAGGAAGGTAAGCAGGAGATACAGTATCTGTGATTTCTCCTGCTTTACCTTCATGATGAAAGGCCTGATAACTTATTCATTTTCACCTGCTTTTGTAAATATTAAGTGATGAGGAATAGACCCCCCCCATATGTTATAACGAAACTGGTAAACTAAACATAGGAGGCTGCTTAACTAAGCAAAGGTTCTTTTAATGCATTGATTGATGATTTAAAGAGGAGCCCAAACTATTGTTTTGACGTATGTCCTGACATTTTTGAGATGTGTCCGGTTTTCCCTTAAGTCTGTAAAATTGGTGCTTTGCAGTGGGAAAAAGCTCACCATCAAAGGGTTGGAAAAGTCTGGCATTTGTCCAATCAGGAGCCCTGCCAACGTACACACCAACATCAGGACCAAACAGATTGCCAAGATGGGTAGTGGCCAGTCAGTTATCAGCTGAGAGTAACTGTAAGTAAATCACAATTATATGAATTATTTATTTGAATTTCTAATTAGGTAAAGTAGCAGCATAATAGTTATTGTTCCCATGAGCAATTTACATTTATTCAGTTT
This sequence comes from Taudactylus pleione, assembly GCA_031769625.1. Classification (NCBI taxonomy): domain Eukaryota; kingdom Metazoa; phylum Chordata; class Amphibia; order Anura; family Myobatrachidae; genus Taudactylus; species Taudactylus pleione. Next base: position 320,585 of record JAUIMM010000983.1, read on the forward strand.
ACTTTTATTATAAATAGTGCGGTGAGAATGTTAGCATAATGTCTACATGTAGTACCACATATGGGTTTAGAAATAAAAAAGTGCACTTATGGTTAGGGGCAAAGCGAAAAAGAGGAAGTGACTTTGTGTCTGATTCAGAAGGGGGCACAATGTGATATATTTACACAGTTGAACGATTATCGTCTGACTGCACATGCATCTTGGTAAAACTGCGCAAGTGCCAAGGTATCTTAGCGATGCCGCTTGCAGTCAGGATTTCTTTGCAAAGTGATTGACATTCAGGGGCCGCTTTGGGGAAGTTATGGGGCGTGGCAGCAAAAATGCAGGCGTGTCGCAGACATTTTTGGTGCCGCGTCTCAGCATACTACTGTGGTCTTGTATGCAGAAAACATGCCGCCAGTGTCTCAGTTCCTGCGTCAATAGTGCACGACCATAGGGTTACTCCATCATCAAAGGATCCTGGACCACCGCTGCGTGTTTGTATGCACTTGCTTAGATCTGCGGAGCTGCTGGTGGGCATCTCAATACATTTCAAGTCGGCTCCATGCATTAGCGTATATTCATATGGGATCACAGCTGCGATTGCATTAGCATACAGTATCTGAATCAGACCCTTTGTACCTTGGTAAAACCATGTTGCACTGCATGTGGGTCCGATGTAATGTGCAGAGAATTAAGCCGAGTACACACTATACAATTATCAGGCCGATCAGCCAACAATTGTATGATGGGTCTGATAATTGTATTATGCTCCTGCAATGGACAGATGGAGAGGTCTGGATCTGATGTACTGCTCACGGATCTGTGTGCACCCGTTGAAGACAGCACAGAATGAGCTAAAAACTGCTCAGTGTAAACGGGTGCACACAGATCCGATAATTGCTTTGTCAGGTCTGAGCGTTTGTTGGATCTGCAGAATATATATCTGCTAGTATGTACCTGGCTTTAGACATGGGAGAGCTGTGTCCGAAAGGAAATCTAAATTGCAGTGTAAAAATACAGCTGTTCTGCATTTGTGGGCTACATGCAAAAGCAGCCAGTGTTTACCCCACATGCAAGGAAAACAATAATAATTTGCACCCCTTGCATTACCACATGGTTTGTCCAGGTGCAAAGTTACTGGCTTTTTTCTGCTATGGTCCCAACTCAGAATCCGACACTTAGGGCCTGATGCACCGGTACTGTAGACACTGCTATGTCCACTCTGATATCTGTTGCCGGAGTGGCAGCAGCGATAATATGCAAATTCTAGTTTCTCCCTTCCCCTGGCATAGTAGCCTGCGTTTATGCACACTGTAACACTGTCAGTGATTATTCACATGCCACCATCAACGCACCTTCCCGGGCAGCACCGTCACTATGCTTCTCCACCTGACCATGGCCGCTGTGGCTGCGGCTGTACATCTGAGAACGCAGCCGCTGTCACTCTTACACCCGTGACACTCCCATAACACGGCCATGAGACAGACTTTTTTTGCGCTCACTACATGCCACCTCCCAGGAACGCCCATCACTCTGCTGCCCAATATCTGATACTGTCCTTCCCCAGTTGCAACAGTATCTTTGTGCGTGCACTCCATATAACACGTGCGCCATAGGGGATTTCTGAACTCTTCAAGCATGCACAGTGGGAAATAATGCCAAAACTACGTGACCATCAGCATTGCGTGCGGATTGCGTGCGCCTCTAGCTCAGGCCCTTCATTTCTTTCAAAATTTCACAAAAATCTTTTGTAAAATGAACGTATATTATACATTGTAGAGCATGGATACAAATACATGCACAGTGCTTTTTATACATTTGTATTTGGGCATATAAGTAGGAATGCTCTGTTATATTGTTAGATTTCATCGTGTGTAATTTAATTTGTGATCTGAACTTCTAATTGATCTATTCATGATGGAGCTTACATTAATGTTAAGTTACACTTAACAATAGCGGTGTTTAGGTATATAAGTTTGAATAAATATATAATATTGCAATTTGCTATACACAATGACACCTAGGATTATATTGGACATACAGACACATACATATATATTATTATTACTTATATATCATCACCTTGAAAGAAGACTAATACTGTCGAAACGCGTCAGTGGTGGATAGGAGCTACACTGTTATCGGACAGGCTGAACATCAGAGAATACTATTAAGCTTCTGATATGCCTGTTTATTGCTCTTGTCTGGTACGCAGTACGTGTTGTTTAGGTGTGTGGTGATTAAAGGATTTTATGCTATGAGAAGCATCTTTTCTGTTCTTTTTGAGGTTCAAGATTTACTACATTGGCTCAGAAAGACCCTGGCTGGCGAATACTTCGCTAAAACTGGATTTTTTTATTTATGAAATTGAGACTTTGGGAAATTAATTACTCCTGTAGGTACAGTTCCTTTACCTATTTATCTTTGTTCATGTTTTCCCAATAAGGAGCGCATGTCCTATTCTGTTTATACTCTGATGGAGTTGCTTCACTGTCACAATATTATAATAGAACCAATAAGAAGACTAGACTTTAAGCTTTCAATCAACTTGCTCAGGAATTATCTGCCCGCATCACACACAAGATCAACTGCAGTCAGAAAACCAACTGCCCCTGTCTGAAAACTTCTGCAGAAATATTCAGTACTTCCACCTTTTTCTGTAAAAAAAAGAAGAAAAAAAACCTGCAGGCAATATTTAAACTTAAAGCCTCATACTTATGCCACTGAGCATGTCTGTATTGCATTTGTCCAATTTTGCTAGAACTTTATGCTTTAGAGACTCATTGGATAGATTTCTGCAGGCCATGATATCAGGATTCAGAGCATATTACCACAGTTATTGCTCTAAGTACTTTAACTCATTGGAGGGGTTCTGCAGAGAATTGTTGCTCTATGTACATTCTGCAAGATGTGGTGTTTAACAGTGGATTATTCTTCCGAGTTACAATGGGGGGCAATTCTACTTTGGTGGTTTGATTCCTGTTGCCATCAATATAGAATAGGCTTTTCAGATGCATTTAAAGATGCCTTAACCAATTTTCCAATTGACAGCCACATTATTATTATTATTATTATTATTATTATTATTATTATTATCCTTAATTTGTATGGCGCCACAGGGGTTCCAGAGCGCCTTACAAAGAACATAAAAAAACAGAGACTTACAGTACAAAACATTGTAGGAAAAGGACGTGGTTTATAAACATTGCTGCAATAATGATCATAATACTCAAATAAGCAGCAGGGTGACCAAAATCAAGGATTAGGTGCCGTTGTATGGAGTAGATGATAGTATAAGTAAAGGACATGATGGAAGAGGGACCTGCTTGCGAGAGTTTACATTCTAAATGGGAGGAGCAGATATACAGGGGTGACACGAATGGAGGAGACAGTGAAATGGGGACAAAGATTTGGATTAGCTTGCAAGAAACTCATTGCTGACTTTTGTGAGGGCAGTTTCAGTGGAGTGGAGAGGACGAAAGCCAGACTGAAATAGGTCAGACAGGAAGTGGGAGAAAAGCAAGGCAGTTGTATACAGTACGCTCAAGGAGTTTGGCGGCATATGGGAGGACAGAGATGGGGCGGTATTTAGAGAGAGTGTTAGGATCAAAGGATGGGTTTTTAAGAATCGGGGAAACAAGGGCATGTTTGAATGCAGAGAGGATGAGAGGAAGAGATTGAAGAGATGTCCAGAATGTGAACTGGCAACAGTTGGTGGCGGGAGGTTATTGGGATCATGGGGGGAGATGTAAGGGGGGAGGGAATTGAGAGTGTCAAAGATTCAATGGGGTTTGGAGGACTGGGAGGAGATAAGGTTCTTAAAATATGACTGTTTAGAGAAGGAGAGGTCTGCACCGTAGATTGAGAGCATAAATTTGAAATGGAGGAATTCTGCATTGGAGCACTACTTCCTCCAAGGTCGCTCGCCAGTTTGTGAACCTCAGCCCTCAAGGCTGCATCTCTGCAATTAATATTTCAGCTCTCCAGCTGCACCCCAGCAGTCCAGCTGCACCTTGGTTTTCGTAGTCACATCTCGGCCCTCAAGGCCGCATCTCTGCTGGAACTTCGGCTCTCAAAGCCACATCTCAGACTGTATACCTATCAGCTGTTCAAGCTGCACCTCGGCTTTTAAAATCAATATCTAGCCCTCTAGGTCACATAGTTGTTGGACTATAAGTTCTTTAGCCACACTCTGTCAACTTCTCCCTTGCATATCTCACTCCCTCCTGAGGTCCTACAATCTGTTGATGCCTTCTTCCAAGCCTTACATCTCCTCCCAGATAAAGCAGCTATGGCTGAGGCAAATCTGTGTTCTATTAAACAAGGGCGGAAAGCGGCGGTGAATTATTGTACCGAGTTCCGTAAATGGTCTGTAGATAGCAGATGGAATGACCATGCGCTATGTAGTCAATTCTGTCTCGGTCTGTCTGAACAAATTAAGGATATCCTGTTCCAACATCCGATGCCCGAGACTCTGGATAATCTTATGTATCTCACTATCCGCATTGACTGCTGCATAAGGTGAGCGTAGGGTTGAAAAGGACTTTTCAGCTTTGTCTCCTTGGTCTCCAGCATGGGATTCCTCGACAGAGCAAGGAGAACCCATGCAGATAGGGGCATTTTGCCTGTCCACAGAAGAAAAGCTCAGGAGATGGACTCTAGGTCTCTGTCTATACTGTGGAGGTAAAGGTCACACTGCCAGCTCCTGCCCATCAAAGTTAGGAAAATCTGCCGGGAGAACTACATGTAGGCCTAGCATTTGTTTCTTTCAAAAATTCTTTCCTTGTACCTGCCCTTATCCAAGTATTTGGAAAGGAAATAGTTACTACTGGATAGTGGTGTGGCCGGAAATTTTATGGATGTTTCCTTCTTTAAGACTCTAGGAATTCCATCTGAAGTTCTTACGTCCTCCATCTCCATCTGTGGGCTTGATGGTAGTTCATTATCCAGTGGTGTTATTAATTCTCAGACCCTGTCCATATGTCTCACAGTGTGAACTTTACATACTGAGTCCATCTCCTTTTTCCTGCTACTTTGTCCCTTGGCTCTGATTGTCCTTTTTTTTACCATGGCTCAAAAACCACAACCCGATTCGTGACTGGAACTCGAGTGAGATCATCCGATGGGGTTCTAATTGCATATGTAGGTGTGTTTTTCTAACAGTCCGGACAGTACAACTTAATCCATCGTCTGCTTCTTCGGAATTGCCTGTCTCATACTATGATTTCCTCAATGTTTTTTCCAAGAAGAAAACTGATACTCTTCCCCCACATAGGCCTTAAGACTGCGTCATTGATTTGGTTCCTGATGCTAAGCTACCCAAAGGTAGATTATACGCTTTATCTATTCCAGAGAGTAAGGCTATGAATGAATATATCCAGGAAGCGTTAGCCAAGGGCTTCATTCATCCATCCAAGTCACCAGTTGGCACAGGTTTATTTTTTATGGAAAAGAAAGACAGGTATTGATTTTTGAGGCCTCAACAAAATCACTGTCAAGAATTCTTACCCTTTACCGTTGATCTCCGTTCTGTTCAACCAGTTAAGAGAGGCAACTATCTTTTCTAAAATAGATATTAGTGGAGCGTACAACCTGATCCATATAAGAAAGGGTGACGAGTGAAAAACGGCATTCAATACACACTCTGGACATTATGAGAATTTGGTAGTGCCATTTGGTCTCACCAATCCCCCAGCAGTCTTTCAGGATCTTATTAATGATATTCTTTGGGCAAATTTGCTGTAGTATACCTTGATGAGATACTGATTTATTCCCAGTCACTGGATCAATACCGTAATCATGCCAGATCAGTACTACAGAGACTGCGTGAGAACCATCTTTGAGCCAAACTCGAGAAATGTGATATATCATCACTTCTAGTGGATTTTCCATGGGTGTTGAATTGGGTCTGGCCAACGACTCTTAAGGCAATCCAACGTTTTTTCGGATTCACTAATTATTATCGGAGGTTCATCAGATCCTTCTCCGGTATCGTGGCACCAATAGTGGAGCTGACTACAAAAGGAGCTGATAAGGTTAATTGGTCCACACAAGCTATCCAGGCTTTTGACAACCTGAAGACCGCTTTCACCCTTGCTCCTGTCCTTCGACATCCAAATCCTGAGTTTCCATTGTTGTGGAGGTGCACACTTCTGAGATTGGAGTTGGAGCCATTTTATCTCAGAAGAATCCTCAGGACAACAAATTGCATCCCTGTGCTTTCTATTCCAGGAAATTTGTCGTCGCCAAGAAAAATTATGATGTGGGTAATTGTGAATTAATTGCTATTAAATTGGCGTTCGAGGATTGGAGACACTGGCTGGAGGGGGCCAAACATCAGATCACTGTCCTGACAGATAATAAAAATTTGTCATGCTTTGAGACAGCTAGGAGATTAAACTCCAGGCAAGCTCCTTTGGGCATTATTCTTTACACATTTTAATTATGTAATTTCCTTTCGGCCCGGATCTAAAAACATTAAAGCTGACACTCTCTCTCAAAGTTTTTCTCCGATTCAGCAGTCTACTGCCTCTGATGAGCCCATTATTCCTAGTTCTCAGATACATGTAGCTCTACATGTAGCTCTACCCGCTGATGCCCTTCTATCTTTTCAATCGCAAGCTCCATCTGGGAAACCTCCAGAACTATTATTTGTTCCCAAAAGACTCAGAGAAGCAGCTCTGGCAGATTTTCATTCCAGTAAAGCAGCAGGTCACCTGAGTATTTGCAAGACTCTTGAATTACTCTCCCATTCTGTATTGTGGCCATCCTTTTCCAAGATGTTTGTGAGTTCGTTTTGGCCTGCAACATTTGTGCCAGGCACAAGACTGCTCAGGTCACTCCCACCGGCCTTCTACTGCCACTCTAAGTGTCTTCTAAATCCTGACCCATATTGCTATGGATTTTGTTGTGGAACTTCCTCCTTCCTCACGATGTACTGTCATTTGGACTGTGGTGGTTCGATTTAGTCAAATATCAGATTTCATTCCGTTAACCAAACTCCCCATTGCTAAGGAGCTGTCCACTCAATTTCTCCAACATATTTTCAGACGCCATGAGTTACTGCTGGACATTGTTTCGGACCGAGGGACAGAGGACCTCATTCAGAGGTGCTCGCAAAATGCAAGCGCTCGCTCTGAATGAGGGCGACCGCATCCACTTTTCGACCCGGCCTCCTGGCCGCTTGCTAGACTGTGGGTTACCACCCACAGCTTTAGCGAGCGGCCAGGTTGATGGTCACAATGGTCAAGATCATTGCGACCATCGGGGCTTGCGACGAGATCCTTGTGGTAGGGTCTCATCTACCGCAAGCCCCAGTGAGCTTTCGGCTCTATTAGATCCGGAAGCTCACCACTGACATCACTCGTGATGTCAGTGGGGCCGCCCCAAAATGGCAGGCATGCCGTCGGAAACACCTCCATTTGTGTAGCCACCCCCCGCCCACCTAAAAAATGGGACGAGCTGTCGATCACCATCGACAGCTGCCCCGTTTGTAGTGAGTCCCGGAGCAAGAGAATTTCTCACTAGCTCCGGGGCTTGCGCACACGCAGTGCGACCGCTGCGCATGCGCAGGGCTCAACATCAACCCACTTGCGAGCGCATAGGTGCTTGCGAGCGGGTCTGAATGAGACCCAGAGTTCATTGCTCGCTTCTGTTCTTCTTTGGGCACCAGTCTTAGCTTATCCTCTGGCTACCATCCCCAATCCAATGGGCAGACGGAGTGGGTTAACCAGTCTCTGGAACAGTATCCCCGATGTTTTGTTTCCAAATGCCATAACGACTGGGTCAGCCATTTACCTTTGGCTGAATTTGCATTTAATAATTCATGTCACTCTGCCTCCGTAGTCTCAACTTTCTTCTGTACCACAGGACTGCATCCCAGAGTGATTTCCTTTGAACCTAATGCCTCTTCGGTCTCTCGACTCCGCTCCGCCTGGAAAAAGGTACACCATTGTCTCCTCAAAGCTTCCTTACGTTCCAAGCCACTGGTAGACAGACACCGGAAACTAAGTAATTTCAAAGTTGGGGATTTGGTCTGGTTATTGGCTAAAAACATCAGGCTCCATCAGCCTTCGCAGATGCTTGGTCTTAGATATATTGGACCATTCTGGATCATTTCTTGGGCTAATCCTGTCACCTTCTGGCTTAAACTGACCAGCACACTCAAAATTAATAATAAGCCAGTATTCTTCTCTAAGTTCAGATTTAAACGTCCTGGAAGACCATCTTCTGTGGTTCTGTGATTCTTCAACATCGGATTCAAATCCATCAAGTTCTTCAATTCATCAACAGTAATCTCAAACCGAGCCAGCTCTCAATCCAGCATCTTCGGTCCCAATCCGATTCTGCCCATTCCTTCGGTATTATATATCCAGTCCCATTCCAACCTGCTGTTCAATAAAGTCATTCTATTCCTGCTCTCGCCTTCGAGCCCATCATCCAGTGCCGTATCTCTACTTCCCCACATCTATACATGAGAAGTCCTGACTCAAGCCACCTAAGTTCCTTCACGCCTCTCAAGTCTCCTCTTCAGCCTTCCACGTCTGTTCCAACCCAAACCAACCCTCAGACATGACACAGGGGAGATGAAAACTAGTTGGTCATGGTGTGGATGTGAGAAAAAGGGGGAGGAAGACCAGTATTAGGAATGGATGCAGTATGAGATAGAGACAGTGCAGTAGATTTGTAAAAATACAGGAGAAAGCACAGTGTGGGTAAATATGTATGCACAAGGACAATAGTTTATATTTAGGAAGAATAAATGTGGCGATTTTATGGGTGCAGAAATTAAATACTAAAATAGACAATGAGACATGATAGAGATTATGTAAGAAAGTACACCTGGTCTTTCAGTCTTCACAACTCCCACCACCATATTAACTGAGTAACCAATGCTGATTGGTACTACCCTACTTACACCAGAAGAAAAAGATCTTCGGAGATCTCAGAGACTTTATATGTACTGCAGAGGGAAGTGGCATTTGCTAAGTTATTCTCCAAAGGGCCTGAGAAAGCCCAGCAGCTAGGTATCCTCATGGAGACTTAAATAGACAGTTCTCTGACTCTCTTAAGCAAATCTTGCTTCCAGTTACCACCCACATTTCTTCCACTGACATTTTGTTAACTACATGCAAATAGATTTCACATGCCTACATGTTATCCAAGTTCCCCTTAGCGGAATAGAACTACAAATCTAAATATTGGGGCAAATGTATCAAACCTTCTAAAGAGTGGAGAAGTTGGCAATAGCAACCAATCAGCATCTGCCTATCATTTTATAGAATGTACTTGATAGGTGCTAGCTAGAGGTTTATAGGTTTCTACTGCATGGGCAACTTCTCTACTCTTTTGAAGTTTTGATAAATGTCGCCCATTGACAGCTACTTACTATCAGCAAGTTCCGATTCTACTGCAGTAAATAAGGTGGTGCAATGACATTCAATAAAGCCTTGACCTTGATATTTGTCCTGCAAGTCAAAAGGGTATATTTACTAGAGTGTGTGTTTTTAGATATGGAGATGTTGCCCATAGCAACCAATCAGATTCTACTTAACATTTATCTACCACCTTCTAGAAGATAATAGCTAGAATCTAATTGGTTGCTTTTGGCAACATCTCCACTTCTATAATACCACACTTTAGTATATATAACCCAAAGATTTGTTTAGTCTGTCCAATCTGTTCATCATTCTCCTCAGCAATGTACACAGGGACTCACTATAATTGTAGACCATATTCCTATAATGCTACACTGTATTCCTTTCCCCACGTTGCCTTCCACACTTGTCAGAAACTCCATCCAATACATCTCCTGTCTACACAGCTTCCCACAGATCATCATATCTGATAGAGATAATGCAATGTGGGTGCTGAAGTAGATTCCAGAATAGATCAGTTGGTTTCTTTTCTTGGTTTGATTTTGTCCCAAAATCTCTGACAGAAAAATACAGTTTGTGTCTGTTACAAGCATTTTGTTCCCAGATGGGGTCCAGTTATATTGCTTCAGTTTCTCCTTCCCATACAAGTGGCCCTGATGGTGAGGATCAACCAGGAGCAAATTACAGTAGATACTTAAATTGTTTTGTTTCTGACCACCAGGCTAATTTTGAATTACATCTGGATTATCTCTTGTAATGGATTTCTTTTTAAAAGGATTACATCTAAGGATCACTCAAACAACAGAACTGTGGATCAAATGTTACTGTTAAAGATAATTCAATACAGAGACATTTATATCTTGTTGATATATTTCCACAGCATCATATTAAGAAGATAGCTGCAACTAATATTGCGACTTACCTCCCAGAGTACACACAAGGAGTGATCCCGCTATAATTAGCAGTATGCGTTGCATATAGTTTTTTTTACTGCACCGTCTGTTGATTTTGTGATTGTGGATTTTTACAATTTGTTATAAATAATTACCTTTATTTGTAATTTTCATTTCATTTTCCCACTATTTGTATGAGTGCATGGATTATCCATTGATTAAATACAGTATACGATCTATTTATGTAGATCATGAGCTACTAATCTGCAGCCTTTTTGTCTGTTTCATTTAGTTGGATGCATTTTAGCAAAAAGCTTTACAGGTAAAGAATGGAAATGTCCTACCTTTTTGGCATCCTGAATGCTTTATCGTGTCTTGCAAAAGAATAACAGATGAAAAATAGTTAATATGATTCATTTCTGAGATCAACAAAGAGATAGAGAGCTGAACTGAGACAATCCTACGCCTTAAATAACAACATTAATATGAGACAAAAATAATGAAATAAATGCAATTTCTAGGCACATTAATAAAGGGTGCAGTGTGTGCTGTGCACAATGGTCCCTGGGTCAGGGGTGACCCCTGCACTGCACACCCAGCACCCTGTGCATACCTCACACTACTAAAGGGCTTGCCAGCAATTGAACCTCTTTGGCCGATGCCAGCTTCCCAGTGATAACTTGGAAAGATGGCGCAATGCTTTGAAAGCAAAGACTCTGGCACTGTGCCAGTCATTGTATCTCCTGCGCATTCACCATTACTGCAAAGATGGCACCGGCCACAGAAGATAGGGGGGGCGCTGCATACTTCCCCACCCACCCAGGCGGTAATATACCTGTGATGCAACTTAAAAAGAAAAATTAGTCGATACCGCAAAGGTATTTGACATCAACATCCTTATTTTGTAACAATCATACTTCAGATACAAATGTTCTTAAAATGTCCCTGACGATGGTCCTGATGAACGTGCAGAGTCATTCATACACACTACTACCATGCAGTCTGTGATCCTCATCTCTAAAAACCATTTGTGGAAAAGACCGTGACTCCATACATACATACATACATACGCTGTTGAAGGGGGATGTAGTCAGCATCCCAGCATGTGGGATGCTGGCGGTCTAAATACTGGCGGGATCCCGCTACCAGTATCCTGACCGTCGGCATCCAATGGTAAGTATCAGGGTGTTAGGGGGAGGTTAGGGTGCGGGGTTAGGGTTAGGCACCGAGGAGGGAGTGTTAGGTTTAGGATGCGGGGAGCGGGACCAGTGGCATCCCGACAGCCGGGATTTCATACCCAACCTGTTAAAGGAGCATTGGCAGAAGCCTTTGACTGAAAGGTTGGTAGTACATACACACTTCCAGGTTTACCTGAGATTGTACCATCGCATTGCAATAATATTAGTACGAATATAAAACCAAATCAGCAAGCGCAACCTGTTTTGTTGTGTTAAAACATCATAGGTGCGTACACAATGTTACAATATCTCAATAACACTATCTGCAAGATATTTGTGTAGCTGTGTACTCATCTTATAGCAAAAACACAGAACAAAAAAAAACAAGGTGCTTTCAAACATTAGTAGAATAATATAGCACAATAAATAAAATCAAAATTCAATTTGCTGCAGAGAACCAACTGTGATGGTTCTAGAAAGAAAATGCAAACAGAAAGAAAATAGAATACCTGTGCAGTAGGTATTAGCACAAAACCAGGTATCTCATACAAATGATTTAATAAGTAACAATTCTAAAAAGTGTACATTGTTAAAATGCCAAACTGTCTAAGATATATGCTGTAGCTAAAAAGTATCTACTTGTGGGTGGTCACAAGGGTAATGCACATCTAAATCAGGAATAATCTTTTCCGTAGGACCTTGATAAAAAAAAATAAAAAAAGGAAATGTCCAGTATTGGTTTTTAAATGAATACTCCATAATATAGGAATCAAAACAGATGTGCTCGCAACCGGGTCGATGGGTAGCCCTGCGCACACGCAGCGGCCGCACTGTGCGTGCGACCGAGAGGGAAACTCTCTTGCTCCGGAGCTCGCTACAAAAGGGGCGGCTGTCGATGTTGATCGACAGCTCGCCCCTTTTTGTAGGCGGGCCAGGGGGGTGGTTTCCAAAACAGAGGCGTTCCTTAAGGAACGCCTACCGTTTTGTGGGCGGCCGCACTGACATCATCAGTGATGTCAGTGGGGAGCTTCCTGCTCCATCAGAGCATAAAGCTCCCTGGGGCTTGCAAGTGCCCAGACCCAACCTTAGGGTATGGTCGCAAGCCCCGATGGTCGCGATGGTGATCACCATCGCGACCATCACCCTGGTCGCTAGCTAAGCTGTGGGTGGTAAGCTTGCGACCAGGAGGCCGCATCAAAAAGAAAGAAGCGCCCGTCCTCATTCAGAGAAAGCGATTGCTTCTTGCGACCGCCTCTGAATGAGGTCCAGAGTTCCAAAGAAATGCAGCAGTCTGCAAAAACAGGTAATCTAAGCTCAGAAAGTCACGTGAGCGTGATGAAATGCGTTAAGGGCTCCATTACCTAATTGTCCCATACATCGGAGAACCTGAATGCCTTTACCCCGACTCTCCAAGGTCTCTGCAGCCGTTAGCAGGAGAACTGTGAAGCACAGAATCCGAGGACGCTCGGACGGACCTGCTACCTACATGTGCTTACCTTTCGGGCCTTCCTTCTGGTTACAGTAAGTGCCAGGCCGCCCACTACAAACACCGGGATTCCCGGACTATACGGAGGAACTGTTAGTCATCGGCTACCCACCGCTACCTGTTATTAACTGGGATTAGATTTCACCACTACCAAAGACTAAAGAGCTAACATCTCCTAATCTAAATACAGAACCATATATCCACATTATTGTTCTGAATGGTGTTATTAACAATTGGTTCACGGGTGTTTTAATACAGGAAGAATGGATATCCCTGTTTTAGCAGACTGCTGCATTCCTTTGGAACTTTGTATTGATCACTTTATTGTGGAGTATACATTTAAAGACCAATACTGGACATTTAATTTTTTATTTTTTTTTTCAAAGTCCTACGGAAAAGATTATTCCTGATTTACATGTGCATTTCCTTTGTGACCACCCACAAGTAGATACTTTTTAGCTACAGTATCTATCTTAGATAGTTTGGTATTTTCACAGTGTACACTTTTTAGAATTGTTACTTATTAAATCATTTGTATGAGATACCTGGTTTTGTGGTAATTCCTTTTATTTTCTTTCTGTGTATATTCATCTTATGCCTGATAGGTAAAATCTCCTTGACAAGCCCATCTCCAGAACTGCCATTGACGGTTATAACAAAAACATATACTTAGATTTCATAAATTCATAAGACATCTTTGATAATGTGTGTGGACATTCCAAACTACACTTAAAGGACGATTATTTCTATGTGACATAAAAGGGCATTTTAAATCTTACCTTACAGTCACTACATGATGTTGCATTGTTTGTGTTGCCCTCTGGTTATTTCCCCACTGCTTCCACAGGCAATCTGTGGTCTGATGTGAAGTGTCTGTTGAAAGATTGGCACTAGGCTGATGGGAACACAGTGTGCTCATATCTTCATGGCCTGGTAGTTGGGGTACTGTGTAGCTTGACTTGCGCTCCTGGTGGTTGCAATGACAACACTTTGGTTGGTTATGTGTATCACTTCCATGGGGAGGTAGTTGTCCATTGGATCTGTTCATGGCAGGTGTGTGAAAATAATTAGATGTAGGCGTACGGTCTCTCACACAACTGGCTGGCTCCTTTAGGAAACAGTGATGGAGCTCTTGTACATTTCTAGTGTTTGGAGTTTCATGATCTTGTGCCATATTGTCATTGCCACTTTCTTGACACTCTTCTTCGTCCATTAGATTTATGCTAATTAAGAAAAAAATGTCCACATAATTATTTAATATGGACCTTTTCATTCCTACTGAGGTAGGAGACACCAACAGGAAATTAAAAACATTTGTAAACATTCTTAAAAATAAGCATTTTTGGGAATAAAAAATATAAAAGTAATGTCTACGAATGAATGCCCACAAAGGGAGTGATGGGCATCATACTAGGCAGCCGCTAACTATCCAAGAGATAGACACAGCAATCATAATCAAAATATATACCAAGATCAGAGCAAGCAACATAAGAAACATTTCCAATCCAGGCACAAGGTCACAAGCCAGTTAACACATGCTCACACATCACTGGGCTAAGCGGTATTGGCTGTATGTCTGTCACTTCTGATAGAGCACCTTATGTGGTGCACTAGGAAAGGTTCATTATGACTACACTGTCTCTTCCATCCATGCTACAGGGTGACAGTACATCTTGCATTTATTTATACACAGGGGCTGATACAGAAGTGGATGGTAATCACACAGCTGCTGCTTCTACGATATTATGCAAATGCAGCAGGAGGCTTCTTGTGTAAATAGAGACCTACTACCAGCTTCTGTGATCTGCTAATGTGTCCAATGACAGATCACCATTGGGCAGGCATCAGCCATCTGAGTAACCCTAAGGTTACTGAGAATGGCCACCAGAACTCTGCTGCAGACGACGCAGACAGTGGCCACTGCACCCCTACAAAACGGGATTTATGCCCTCGTTTTGTCAAATGCACCCAGTCCCCGCCCCCAAATGGCCACAGCTGTCCAGGCTGCAGTGTCCAGGGCCTTGTGACCAGGGCTGCAGGACCATTGCTAGACATGTGCTCTGCAGCTCTGGGACATGTCGGTATGCAGTCGGGAAGCCGGCGGACCTTTTACCGACAGCCGGCTTCCCGACTGTCATATCCCGGAAAGGGTTAAATGACAGGCGTCGCAATCCCGATGCCTGTCATTTTACCTACGCCGGGAGACCGGCGCCCGGCATCCCGATCGAAGGGATGTTGGGCGCCGCTGCGGACAGCCACGGGGGGGGGGGTTAGGTTTAGGGCTCCTGGTGGGGACTTGGGGTTAAGCACGCTCCCGGGAGGTTAGGGTTAGGCTAGGTGGAGGGAGAGTTAAGGTTTAGGCGGCGGGGAAGGAGGGGTTAGGTTTAGGCACTTAGAGGGGGGATTAGGGTTAGGCACTTGGGGGGAAGGTTAGGATTAGGCATCCTAAAGGAGAGTTAGGGTTAGGGGGTTAGAAATAGGTTAGTATATACTTACCTTCGACGATCGGGATTTCCTCCTCTGCCGGGCTTGTGGTGTCGGGATTCCAACCGCTGGGTCATACTGATTCCGACATGTCCAGTTAAACATAATCAGTATAGTATCCACCTCTGAATCAGCCCCACAGTTCTTAAATAATAGCTACTGCATCTCACTGAGCTTTACTTAGTGTACCCAGAGAATACATGCACCAAACAAACATACAAGTATAACTACCATTCCTGCATCCATCCCTGCCCTAGTCCCATTAAAAGAAGCCAGAGAAAGCTAGAAACCACATATGTGACAACTTTTCTTTATATCATAAAAAAGAAAATGGAACAGACATTGAAGATTAGCATAATAGCATGTAATTAAATGAGAATAAAGTACTAAAGTATTTAGGGTTTATATGATGCCTATGCCTGAGCTACTTGGAGTTAGTGTAGCTCCATCTGAGCAACCTATTAATCTGCATATTCAGTAGCCACCTGCAAGTCATGAGCAGTGTACCTACTCCCGCCTCCAAAGGCACAACTAAAAGAAGAAGGAAACAAGAAGCAGGGAACGGAGTCTGTGGACATTCCCAAGCCTCCACCATGCAGTCTCAAAATGGTGGTGACCTTGTTTGCGTCATCACCATCCCTGCAGGACTCATTAACCGCTACTCAAATACCCCAAAGAACAATGATATATATACAGTATTGCTGATCCAAAATAAGTTGTGACACACAAAAGACCCAACAGCCTCTCGCTTTTTCTAGCATATATATTTCTAAACCTAGTGATCATTATCTCATAACAATATAAACACTTCAAACTTATCTAAGAATAAACACACGGAGACAGTAATAGATTTTAAAACAGACCAGCTATTTATTTAAGAAATTAATTCAATTATTTTAAATATTGTATGGTAGCTGGAAGGACGGCACTTACACAGAGCAGCCCAACAATGCAAACTCAACAACAAAAAACAGCATTGTGGGCGGAGTCTGCCCCGTGGATGTCAAACCCTGCACTTGGGTATTAAGCATAGACATTCTACCAAACACAATACCATCCTTAGATGGCTGTACTGCCCCCGTAGAGGTGGTACAGTACTTCTCTACACATAATAGAAGGTGAGCACACCCAATGCACACACACTACACCCGGGCTGATGATAAGCCGTACTTCCCGCCACACAAGATTATAGCTAACAAACAATGAAACTTGGGGAAGAGAGCGCGGGCAAATTAATCCCAGGAAAGAGGCCTTAGGCTTGTAAGCCTGGCCTTAAATACACTCTGACCCTACTCCTCCCACTAGGGATTTCGTAGGTTGGCCCCAACACAATGATCACCACCCTGGCCAAAGCCCAGCCTCCTGGTTTAAGTCAATCCTGGCTCATTCGAGCCCTCCGTTATTCTAAATCTAGTAACGGCTGATGTGTTCCCAGTGTGTGTGATCATTATCTCATAACAATATAAACACTTCAAACTTATCTAAGAATAAACACATGGAGACAGTAATGGATTTTAAAACAGGCCAGCTATTTATTTAAGAAATGAATTCAATTATTTTAAATATTGTATGGTAGCTGGAAGGACGGCACTTACGCAGAGCAGCCCAACAATGCAAACTCAACAACAAAAAACAGCATTGAGGGCGGAGTCCGCCCTGTGGATGTCAAACCCTGTACTTAGTGTTGATTTTAAAATGAACCTCTATATACCCCTGCCTATACCTTCTAAAATCCTTCCTATAAACCTCTAAGAATAACGCCAATTTGCGTATGCAGTCTGACCGCAAATAAAGACAGGAGTGGAATCTGTGGTTCCAAAGCACAAGTATTATTCAGGTAAAAGTTCAGTCAGTTACATGCAATTGATACATACACAATTTAGGCGTAAAAGGAAATAATACAGACCCAAGTACAGTATACATACGCTGCGCCTCCGGACACGGAGATAGGCATCAGTAAGAGACCCTCAGTTCATACAGCATTCAGCATGGACTAAAAAACCAGTATCCGGGCACACATATTTATCCCCCCCAGACTAAAACAGGACAATGGGGAAGTTTCTTGCTGATGTCATTGGTTCCCAGAGGAGAAGCATATGTTACAGCACATTTAACAGGCTGGTTCAAATAGACTCTCCCTGCCTCTAACAGCAGGGGAATCTTTCTAGTAACGCCCTCTGTAACATTCTAACATTTAAACATTCTGCGATCCATAACTTGAGTTTGATGATGCGATATCTCCACCGATAACACCGGAATGCTGTAAAAAGCGTACGCATCAGAACAAAACCAAACACAACTTGCTTATCATGTATAATACCTTAGTTATCAAATACCTTTATTTCTCAGCATTTAAACTAACTAAACCAACTTAAATCATACATTTTGATGCTTATTAAACCTTAGGAGTGAATATGAAATGTGTGGGTATTCAGGGTTTGGTATAAAGATGTATTAATATGTGTATGAAGAAGGGTGCAGTTAACTCTCACTGAGTGAACATTTTAGCAGTGTGACATGCTGGGCTAGATAGTTCTACATGCCTTCAGCAGGCCCCCACTTGTCCTGTGTTCAAAGGGAAAAACCTATTTTGTTCTCCTAGACTCTTGTGTGAAATGCAAATGTATTATCACCTCAAGCTGTGAAGTTTGGGGCCATCCTGTCTAGGATTCAGACAAATCCAATTGTGTATATCAACGCCTGGATTATATTACAATTGCCACAACTTTACTTTATCTGCATCCAGGGATTCCCAATTTGTATGTAAAAATACCCATTGTCTATTTCTATTTACTTTTACTCAGAAAGCTTGTTTTTCCAGTTGCCCTTGGTAGATTAACATTGCCATCTGTTCTTAGCTCCTGAGTTGTAACTTGAAATGACGCTGGTCATAAAATGGCGTCTTGCAGAGTCTTGTTTCTAAAATGGAATCTAGCTGCCATTTGCAAGATGGCGTCGCGCACGCTTCAATTTTAAACTGATCTTGTCTCAGCTAATAATCCAGTTTTGACATTAGGTATTAAGCATAGACCTATTACCAAACACAATACCATCCTTAGATGGCTGTACTGCCCCCGTAGAGGTGGTACAGTACTTCTCTACACATAATAGAAGGTGAGCACACCCAATGCACACACACTACATCCGGGCTGATGATAAGCAGTACTTCCCGCCAATACAAGATTCTACCTCAGAGAATCACAGCCAGTCACCATACACACTAAACCACCTGACCTATGCTAGCTAACAAGCTCCCCACAAACAAGACCAAACCAGCCTCCGTCAAATGCACCCCATCAGGCCTATAGAGATGCTTATCACTGTACCGTATTACGGATGTGTAATAACAAAACTTCTATGAGACAGCATAAATTTCGCCACAGCATCATCGATCTTTTTCGAGCCTCGTCCAAAGCCTTAGGAGAACGAGCGCCACACCACTGTTGCCTAGGGGTAATGCAGGACCACATAACCGTACAGCAAGACCAAGCACCCATAATGAGGAGGAGGTCTGACACAATGTTAAGCCGTAAATCAAGGGCAATCCTGGAACCAATATCGTTCCCACCTAGATGTATCACCAGCACTTTGTGTACCCCAAATGCCGTACTGCGGCTACAAGAAAAATTTGTAATTTAAGATAGGGTACATAACAGAAAAGCAACAGACAGGAGCGTCACACAAAAATTTTTGATTATAACTAAATTCTAAACTAAGCAGTAATTAATGTTTAATTTGAATGACAAACTTTACAGTATAAAATTTAAGTTAATTAAAATATATTGTATATCCAGTTTAATTTTAGCTGCCTAATGAAACATTGAACAAGCGCATTTTAATTTTAAGTTTTTAATCTAGATTAGCTTTGACAACATTAGAGAACGATAAGGAAAAACCAGGGAGGGAAAGGGAGGGGGGTTGGATGGAGAGAGGAAAAAACAAAACAACTCGGCGAGAGGAAAACCAAAAACCTGCTGAGGGTCCGGCAAGCTTTCTGGGGGCCAGCGAAGAAACAGGTTTCGAGCAGCCGGAAGCTGGGTGGGCAGTGACGCATTTGCTACAGAGGTGGCGAAAAACGACACTGTTGGCCAAACGAACATTGAGTTAAATTAAACACGAAGCACTTACCCTACTGCTGGTGGACGAGCCTGACCGCCCAGCGCCTAATTTTTTGCTTTTTTGTATATTTATTTTGTTTTAATAGATTGGTTTATGTGTATATTTGTTGGGGATATGATATATGGCTATCCCGGTTTTCACTATATTGTATAATATAGTTTTATTTATATATTGTTGTCTATCCATAGACATTGATTTCCAGCGATTATCTCATCGATGGTGAACTATAAATACTCAAGTCCAGGAATGATGATGTTCGTCCATGCAAGATGACGTTTTGCCTCTTTCTGAGTTCCGTGTTTTTGGAGGGAAAAATCCGAACTCCACGTGCAAACTCGAACCTATCCGAGCCTGCACATCCCTAATATATACACACACACAAACGTCAGGCCCAGCACTCCAGAGAAACTTCTAAATAAACTTCAGGTGGTGCCCTCACAAAGTAATGTAATATACCAAGGTGAAGGTGCGGCACTCGTCCCAGCAATAAATGACACTCAGATCAAATATAAGTCATCAACGTTTCAGGGTTTATTCACTATCTACATCCTGAAGATAATGTATAAACACTGAAATGTTGATGACTTATATTTGATCTGAGTGTCATTTATTGCTGGGACGAGTGCCGCACCTTCACCTTGGTATATTATATATATGCTCCAATAGGACCGGCACCTTAGTCCTAATGGCTCCGTGCCCTCTGGATCAGTTAATCTATATGTACAGCACAAACAAGCAGCGGCACTCTGAGACTTTTTTCAGTGTCGAATAATTGTATTCACACAAGGTTTTGAAAATGTAGTTTGTGTGAATACACTTATTCAACACCAAAAAAAGTCTCCGAGTGCCGCTGCTTGTTTGTGCTGTACATATTTATATATATATATATATATATATATATAAATGGCATAAAGCTTGGCACTCCTCCTCAGTCAGTGATTTTCGGGTGCCCTCCGCAAGTAACAAAAAACTATAATGTAGAAAGTGATAGCAGCGGCACTCCTTAGTAATAAATCAATAAACAGATGAAGTTCTAAACTTCTTTACTTCAACGTTTCAATCTTTTGGATTTTCGTCATATGGATATATGGAAAGCCTCCCCATACAATCCTGCCCACACAGGGTCGGTGTGACCCTGCCTAGAACAAGTGTCCAGTGGCACCTGTTCCCGGATGGGGTCGGAGCTGCTGCTGATGTGTTCAGAATGCAACCGCACAGTCAGAGCACAGGTCGGCTCCCGAGTCCCCTCATCAGTGTCACGTGACATATCATGTCTGTGATGCTGATCACTGATGTCGGGCTTCAGGAGCCGCTCTGCGCTCTATGCAGCAGCGCTGACTGTGCTACTGCATTCCAAAGAACACAGGGCCTGATTCAGACCTGCTCGCGAGTGCTGAGCGCTCGCAAGCGGGTCGATGGTGCCCTAGTGCGCATGCGCGAGACCAGCATAGCGACGTACAAGCCGTCGCTATGGGTCTCGCACCAAAGGGAGCGTGCTGTCGATGGTGAGCGACAGCACGCCCCCTTTGGTGGGCGTTCCGGGGGCGTTGCTGCCCAGACGGAGGCGTTCCCATGGGAACGCCTACCGTCTGGGGCCAGCCCCACTGACATCACTAGTGATGTCAGTGGGAGTGCTTTTGGCTCTGATAGAGCCAAAAGCACTCCTGGGCTTGCGACAGCGAGACCCTACCGCTGAGTCTCGTCGCAAGCCCGATGGTCGCGATGGTCTTGACCATCGCGACCATCTTTTTGGCCGCTCGCATAAGCTGTGGGTGGTCACCCACAGCTATGCGAGCGGCCAGGAGGCCGCTCCAATTTTAGGTAGGAAGGCAATGATTCGGAGCGAGCGCTCTTGTCAGAGCATCCTGCTCTGAATCAGGCCCATAGAGCCATCCCATAAGGTAAGTAATCAGGCAAGGGGGGAAGTAGGCTTTGTGTGGTGGGGGAGGGACTAGGCTCCATGTGGCGGGGGTAGGGAGGGTAGGCTCCGTGTGGCTTGGTGGGGGCCCCCACAACTTTGTTGCTCGAGGGCCCCCACATGCCTTAATCCGGCCCTATTTGTTGAGCATTCAGAGAGCGAATTAATGCACGATACATTTTACTCTGTATCAACCCCATATTCTCTGTCTTCACAAAGTTGTTAAAAATTAGTTATCTAGCAATTTGAAGCTCAGTAGTTACCCTTAACGTCAAGTCTCACAGGTCTCTAATATACTGACAACTGTCCCCAGCAACATACAGTATATACAGTTAAACATTTAAGGAGATAGCATCAGTCCTGACCTCAGCCCAAATTTAATATAGATGAGGTTTCCCATTCTGTCTGGTAGTCCTTTTTAATCATTAGTTTTTTTATCTTTTAGGAATTTAGGAAGTCTAGCACAGTGGTTCCCAAACTTTTTTGAACTGCAGAGTGCATCAGAATTGTTATCATGGCACCCCTAAGCCAAAAGTGTGTTATTGAGAAATTCAGAAAAAAATGTAGTGAAGTAGTAAAGTGAAGTAAATTGTGCTTACCTGTCATCCTTAGGTTCATTTATGTAGTGGATGACAGGTTTGCGCTTCTGTTTGTCCACATATTTACATTACATTGACCATAAATAATTTGATTTGGTGCTGGACCACCAACCTGAGGCACCCCTCACTGGTCTAGCAGATAGGGCATAACTCAGTCTGATGTGGTCTCCTAGGAATTTGGAATGATCTAGGAAGACTTGAGAGGCAACTAGATCCCCTCAATGACCCACACTGGCATATTGTAAGTAGGGGTGTGCACCGGCCACTTTTTGCGTTTTCGTTTTGGATCTGGATCTTTCTTCGTGTTTTAGATCTGGATTAGTTTTGCCAGAACCACCCTTCCGTGTTTCGGATTCTGGGTTTTGTGTTTGGATCTGTATTTTTTTAGAAAAAAGCATAAAAACAGCTAAAATCACAGAATTTTTTATTTTGTTTTGTTCCTATGCTATTATTAACCTCAATAACATTAATTTCCACTCATTTCCAGTCTATTCTGAACACCTCACACCTCACAATATTGTTTTTAGGCAAAAGCATTGCACCGAGGTAGCTGGATGACTATGCTAAGCGACACGAGTGGGCGGCACAAACACGTGGCCCATCCAGGAGTGACACTGCAGTAGCAGACATGATGGCAGTTTGAAATACTAGGCCCCAAAGAGTACATACCTGGCGCTGCTACTTTGTTGATGCATGTGCGGCTAAGGCGCACACAAACACAGAAAAAGAAACAAAAATAAAATGTTTTCATTTTTTGGGGCACTTTGGGGGTAACACCACCCTTCAACAGACTACCCAGCCCTTGACTTATGACACAGGCGCACGCTTGGCGCTGCTACTTTGTTGATGCACGTGTGGCTAATGCGCACACAAACACAGAAAAATAAACACGTTTAAAATGTTTTTATTTTTTGGGCACTTTGGGGGCTATACCGCCCTTCAACAGACTACCCGGCTCTTGACTTATGACACAGGCGCACGCTTGGCGCTGCTACTTTGTTGATGCACGTGCGGCTAAGGTGCACACAAACACAGAAAAATAAACACTTTTAAAATGCTTTAATTTTTTTGGTCACTTTGGGGGTTACACCACCCTTCAACAGACCAGCCGGCCCTTGACTTATGACACAGGCGAACGCTTGGCCATGCTACTTTGTTGATGCACATGCGGCTAACGCACACACAAACACAGAACAAGAAAAAAAAGAAAATGTTAAATTTTTTTGGGCACTTTGGGGGTTACACCACCCTTCAACAGACCAGCCGGCCCTTGACTCATGACACAGGCGCACGCTTGGTGCTGCTACTTTGCTGATGCATGTGCAGCTAACGCGCACACAAACACAGAAAAAAAAAATTATTTTTTTGCACTTGGGGGGAGCACCCCTGATGGACAAAGCACCCCCTGGACAACACTGCAGCACCCCTTTAGGATTACAGTGACATAGGAGCCACTATAGCCCCCCGTCTTGTGTGTGCACACAGCTACTATGGACAACACAGCCTTTATGGGACAACACCACTGTACAACACAGCCCAGCCAGCCCATTTGGACATTGGACACAGACCCTATGGACAACAGCAGCACCAGCACAGCAACCCCCACCCTCCCTCTATGAACAACACAGCCTTTATGGGACAACAGCACTGCACAACACATCCCAGCCAGCCCCTATGGACTTTGGACACAGCCCCTATGGACAACAGCAGCACCAGCACAGCAACCCCCACCCTCCCTCTTCACTGTCCACAGCCGGAGTGAAAAATGGCGCTGATGCGGGGACCTTTTATAGAATCCAAAACCCGCGAGAATCTGACAGCGTGAGGATGCCTCTTTCTGGGAATCAAGTCTGGCAGGAAAACCCGAGCCGGACTCAGTTCCCGGATTGGATCAGGGGTCTCAGGGGGTTTCGGATTTCTTAAATCCGAACCCGATCATGCCTAATTGTAAGTCAACCAGGTTGGGATTCCTTACTTTGACCACCAAAACACAGACATATTATTGCATGCATTAGGTACATCATAAACCTCATTACATTATGGCAAGTCAATTGTACAACCCTACATACCTACTGATATTATAACAAAACCAATAGTAAATCAATTTTTTGTAAAGAAAATGTAGAAAGCTGTTGCAACATAATTTTATGGAGCATGACTAACACCCTGCTATCATTTCTACATGCCCCAGATGACCTGTAACCACAATACCATCATAGAGCTTCTGTCACAGTGTGCCAGACCCTGGTCATCTCTTACCGGTCCGGCAGCACTGGTGTACTGGCGAGCAGCGGGTGGGGAGAACCCGACGCCCGCTGCCGGCAAAGCCTCCTCCGGCTCACTATCCTCCTTCTCGAAGGACGGCTGCTTCCGGCTTCTGCTGTGTGCAGGTGGCCGTGGCTCCCTAGGGGCATGCGTGCCGTCCTGCAAAAGATTTAAAGGGCCACTCATGATGACGTCTCCAGAGGCGTCTATTAGCCCTACCTTTAAAAGGAAGTTGCTGGGAACACTCCTGTGCCAGAGTATAGGCTCCATAACATTCCCTCCAGCATTCCTAGTGCCCATCTGTTATCCTGATCTTTGACCTTGACTTGTTATGACTCCGATTTTGCCTGATCCCTTGTACTGCTCCTGATATCTAGTTTGACCTCGGCTATTCCCTGTGACCCGTCTACGTCTCCTCCCTGGTACCATTTCATCTGTTGGTATTGACCCGGCCTGTCAACTACGTTATTCTTTTGCACGACATCCAGTACTCACCAGCAACTGTATAGGGAAACCTAACCTGAGGGCCGTGACCTGTGTGTCGGACGCAGCAAAGTCCAAACCTTCTTGCGAGGATCCCTGGTGAATACTGCCGGCACATTAGCCTCAGACACAGGTCTAGCCAATTCCTTAAATATGGGCTGCATCCACTATCCGTCCGAGAGTTTGCGAAAGAATACTCTGGCCCCAAAAACATGGATGCTGCTGGTAACCCGAGATCTGCTCGAGAACTTACTTGCTAGAATTGAGAAGCAAGAACAGGACCAGGCACAGATTATGCAGTGTCTGCAGACCCTAATGCAGCAAGTCGGGTCCGCTCAAGCACGTCCGGTACAACCAGGTCCATCTGCTACTGCACCTGCCGCAGGAACTTCCGCACCAATACAGATTCCGAATCCAACAAAGTACGATGGGGATCCTACAGGCTGTTGTGGATTCCTGAACCAGTGTTCGATCCAGTTTGAAGTACAGGCTGCAAGCTTCCCTTCAGATAGGACAAGAGTGGGTTATATCATCTCGCTATTGTCAGGTCAAGCATTGGCCTGGGCCTCTCCATTGTGGGAGAGGAATGATCCGCTAGTCAACAACAGCACTGAATTCCTGAAAGCCTTTCGGAAGGTCTTTGATGAGCCTGGTTGGGTATCCTCTGCAGGGCGGCCATTTTACAGCTGCAACAGGGAAATCAATCTGCAGGACAGTATGCCGTGCATGTCACGGCCAGGGTTTCTCGGCATGGTAGTCACCGGGTATTACCTGTGAGGTCATTATGGTGGGGGGTCTCTGGCAGCGGTGCTGGTGTTTGGCGAGGGGCATTGGCTGCGCGTTGTTCTGTGCTGACACATTGTCACTAGGCCTGGTGAGGTCTGGTGGTGTTTCCATTCCATTTGCATGGGCGCCACCATCTTGCCTGCGGCCATTTGATTCCAGCTGTCCTATCCTGGTAGGTCATGTACTCATTCCAGCCTGTCACAACGCGGCACTGAGTATTTAGGAAGGTCCAGAGCCTTCCTTCCTTTGCCAGTGCAACGTGTTTCTCAGCTGCGACTGAGAGAGAGTACCTGTGCCTTACCTGCCTGCTTGTAATACGCTTCTAGCCTGAACCTTGCCTGCTCCAACCTGCTGGACTTACCCTGCACCCTCCACATACTTTTCACCTGCCTGAGTACCTGAACCTGCTGTTACCTGCACCTTGCCTCCCTTCACTCCCAGATGGACTGAATTACCTCGGTCTGCATTTGTTACAGCTCACCATACCTGCATTCATTACAGCTCATCATTCCTGCATTCAGTTACAGCTCATCATACCTGCATTCTGTTTCAGCTCACCATACCTGTTTACTGGACTGTTCCTGCCTGTCACTATCTGGACATTTTCCCGTTAACCCCCACTACAGTTATCAAGTGCACTTTAGTGCTATACCTGGACTTTTCATTTGCCACTCTAATGTCTTCTAAGTCACCTATTAAAAATCCCACTTTTTCATTTAAGTCTGCTTCTGTGTCTGCTCCTATCATACCACCCCGAATCCACAACAAATTCAGAACCTCACAGTGCAGTTCTGAACCCTTGCTTCTGAGTTGGGATGGAACAATGAAGCCCTAGTGGCCGCATTTATGCAGGGGCTGTCAGATCAAATTAAATATGTCTTTGCATCTAGGGAATTGCTGACTTCTTTGGATGACTTAGTCTCCTTGTGTATCCGAGTGGATCTGCGCCACAGAGAAAGAGCACGTGAAAAGGAACAGTCTCGCCGCTTCACCTTTAAGCTTGCTCCACGTTTCACAGCACCTACTGAGCCTCTAGAGGAACCCATGCAGAGAGGAATAGGAGGTTCAAGAATAAACTTTGCTTGTACTGTGGCGAACCAGGTCATCTTCTCTCTGGCTGTCCAAAGCGTCCGGGAAACGGGAAGGCCTAACTGATCAAGGGGTAGTCAGGTTAGGTGCATTTTTTCCAATACACCCCAAAAAACAGTGTTACTTCCCAATTTACCATCTAAGTAACTCTGGTCGTGGGAGATTCATCTGAAGTCGTCAAGGCCTTCTTAGATTCAGTTGCCGATGGCAATTTCATTTCAGCTGAGAAAGTCTAAGAGTTAAGGACTGCGAGTATGTAGCTGCAAAAACCCCTTTGCATCATTGGAGTGGATGGGAATAAACTTACTATGGCTACCATTCACTAACGGACAACCAAAGTCACCATGCAAGTAAGGGCTCTTCATCAAGAATTAATAACAGTCTATATTCTTCCGTCAGTCGAGAGTCTGATCATTCTAGGTCTTCCCTGGCTCCGCAAGCATGCTCCTGTTCTAGATTGGAAGGAACCTCAAATCCTCTCATAGAGTTCTCAGTGCCGTGGGTCTTGTTTATCAACTGTTAGACCTCCACACCATGTCATTCAAAGCTCAGTTGTCTCTCCGGAAGACCAACTTCCAGTTCCATATCAAGCCTTTAGAGACGTATTTAGTTAAAAGGCTACAGAGATGCTTCCTGCTCACCGGGAGTGGGATTGCGCTATAGCCTTACTACCTGGGAAGGTGCCACCCCGTGGAAGAGTGTTTCCCCTTACACTTCCTGAATCTCAGACTGTAACCGAATACGGTAAGGAGAATCTAGAGCGGGGGTTTATCAGGGAGTCTAAATCACCCGCTGGAGCTGGCCTGTTCTTTGTTAAGAAGAAAGAAGGAGGATTGAGACCATGTATCGATTACCGGGGATTGAATGCAGTTACCATTAAGGACCGGTATCCCCTACTGCTGATTTCTTAACTTTTTGACCGTATAAAAGGGGCAAAGATTTTCATTAAATTGGATCTACGTGGGGCTTACAATCTAATCAGAATCTGGTCAGGAGACGAATGGAAGATGGCCTTTAACACTCGTGACAGCCACTACGAGTACTTAGTCATGCCCTTTGGATTAAGGGCCTGATTCAGAGCCGGACGCTCTGACCAGAGTGCTCGCTCTGAATCAGGGCCCTCCTCCATTAAAATGGAGTATCCTCCTGGATGCTCGTATAGCTGTGGGTCACCACCCACAGCATATACGAGCGTGCAAAAAGATGGTCGCGATGGTCTTGACCATCGCGACCATCGGACTTGCGAGGGAAACCCTGCGGTCGGGTTTCCCAGCCACAAGCCCTGGAGTGATTTTGGCTCTATCAGAGCCAAAATCACTCCCACTGACATCACTAGTGATGTCAGTAGGCCGGCTTCAGACGGTAGGCATTCCCATGGGAACGCCTCCGTCTGGCAGGCACGCCCCCGGCACGCCCACCAAAGGGGGCGTGCTGTCAATCAACATCGACAGCACGCCCCCTTTGGTGCGAAACCCCGAGCGATGGAAAGCCCATCGCTCGCCGGGTCTCGCGCATGCGCACGACGGAGCTCCCTCCGTCGTGCGCATGCGCAGTGGGGAACATCGACCCACTTGCGAGCGTACTGCCGCTCGCGAGTGGGTCTGAATGACCCCCTAAGTAATGCCCCAGTTGTGTTCCAAAAATACATGAACCATATCTTCCGGGACCTATTATACAAGTGCGTGGTGGTGAATTTGGATGATATCCTGATATTTTCAGAGGATATGGCAAGTCATCGCCAACATGTGTGTGAGGTACTGTCATGACTCCGGGCTATTCAGCTCTTTTGCAAGCTTGAGAAATGCTCCTTCGAGCAAAAAGAACTTTCATTTTTGGGGTACATCACTTTGGGTTCCTGTCTTAGAATGGATCCAGAGAAGATTGCCGCCATTGTAAACTGGCACCGTCCAGTCAGGTTGAAAGCTATACAATGTTTCCTGGGGTTTTGCAATTTCTACCATCAGTTCATCAGGAATTATTCAACCATCGCAGCCCCCATCACTGCTCTTACCAAAAATGGTCAAGACACTTGGCCAATTGAAGCAATGCTTCCTTTCAGCGCCTATTCTGAGGCAACCCAATTGTGATCTACCTTTTTTTTTGGAGGTGGTTGCTTCCACGGTTGGTGTGGGAGCAGTGCTGTCGCAGAGAGATAAAGAAAACAAGTGGTACTCCTGTGGGCTCTTCTCCCAGAAGTTCTCTGTGCCAGAAAGGAATTATGCTGTCGGTGATAAGGAACTGCTGGCCATCAAGTTGGCTCTCCAGGAATGGCGATACTTGCTGGAGGGAGCTAAATTTCCGGTGACAGTATATCGATCATAAGAACTTAACGTATCTCAAGACGGCCCATTGTCTAAATTACCGTCAGTCCAGGTGGTCGTTATTTTTTGATTGGTTTAATCTTGTGATTACCTACCGGCCAGGTAATAAGAATATCAATGCCGATGCATTATATCGAGCATTCAGTTCTGCTGAAATGGAGGAATTAAAGGAGGACAAGGCTATTCTAAACCCTGCTTGCTTTGTAGCTGTTACCAACAAGGTCAAGATTCCGCTGGGGAAAACATTTGTGGCACCTGAATTCCAGTCCAAGTTGCTTCAGTGGGCACATTCTTCACGTTTTAGTGGGCATGCAGGAGTTAACAGAACTCTGGAATGAATCCCCAGGGGCTATTGGTGGTCGACGGTCCGTCAAGATGTTAAGGATTTTGTGGCGGCCTGTCCTATACGTGCTCAGCACAAGATCCCTCCACACTCTCCATCAGGCCCTTTGTTGCCACTTCCAGTACCTGATTGTCCTTGGAATCACATTTCCTTGGACTTCGTGATGGATCTACCTTCACGCCTAGGGTTCAATACTGTTCTGGTGGTGGTGGATAGATTCTCCAAGGTGGCTCACTTTGTTCCATTGAAAAAGCTACCCTCTGCACCTAAGTTGGCGGAAGTGTTTATTGGAGAAATCTTTAGGTTGCATGGTTTTCCTAAAGATATTGTTTCTGATCGTGGTATACAGTTTACCTCTAGATTCTGGAGAGCATTATGCAAGTGCTTTGGCATCAATTTGAGTTTCTCTTCGGCCTACCATCCACAGTGCAATGGTCAAATGGAGCGAGTAAACCAGGAATTGGAGAAGCTTATTCGGATGTATGTTTCGGCCAATCAAGATGACTGGGTTTCTCTGTTGCCATGGGCTGAGTTTGCCCATAATAATTTGTACCATGAAGCATCGAGGCATTCTCCATTCTTTATTCAGTACGGTGTGCACCCCCTGTTACCCGAGTTACGAGGTCTCCAGTAAGTACCACTTCCAGCTGTACGTGGTACAGTTAATCGGTTTTGCAATATTTGGAAGGAGGTAAAGAAAAATTTGTACAAAGCCTCTTCAAGGTATATATTTTTTGCAGACAGGAAGAGGAGGCAGGGCCCATTGTTAAATCCAGGTGATAAAGTCTGGCTCGCAACCAAGCATCTGAGATTAAAAGTTCCTACTATGAAGTTTGCTCCCAGGTACATCGGTCCTTTTCAAATTCTTCAAGTAATCAATCCGGTGGCATTCGGTTTGAAATTACCAGGTACACTTAGGATACCTAATGTGTTTCATGTATATCTCCTAAAGCCTCTGGTGCTCAATCATTTCTCTACATCTTGTAGTCCTCCTCATGCAATTTCAATAGATCATCAGGAGGAGTATGAGGTGAAGCAAATCCTGGACTCCAGGTTTTCAAGTAGATCGGTACAGTTCCTGGTAGATTGGAAGAGACATTGCCCGGAAGAATGGTGTTGGGTCAAGGCCTCTGACATTCATGCACCGCAACTTCTTAAAAAATTCCATCAGAAATTTCCTTACAAATCATTTGTGGGGTGTTCGGTGCCCACCCCTAGAGGGGGAGGGGTAATGTCAGTGTGCCGGACCCCGGTCATCTCTTTCCGGGTCCGGCAGCACTGGTGTCCCGGCGAGCAGCGAGCGGGAAGAACCCGGTGCCTGCTGCTGGCAAAACCTCCTCCAGCTCACTATCCTCCTCAACGGATGGCCTCTTCTGGCTTCTGCTGTGTGCACGCGGCCGCGGCTCCCCTAGGGGTGTGCGCCATCCTGCAAAAGAATTAAAGGGCCAGTGCACCACTCGTGATGACGTCACCAGAGGCGTCTATTAGCCCTGCCTTTAAAAGGAAGTTGCTGGGAACACTCCTGTGCCAGAGTATAGGCTCCATACCATACTCTAGCGTTCCTAGTGCCCACCTGTTATCATGATTTTTGACCTTGGTTTGCTGTGACTCCAATTTCGCCTGATCCCTTGTACTGCTCCTGATATCTAGTTTGACCTCGGCTATTCCCTGTGACCAGTCTACGTCTCCTCCCTGGTACCGTTTCGTCTGTTGGTATTGACCCGGCCTGTTGACTACATTATTCTTCTGTACGACATCCAGTACTCATCAGCACCTGCATAGGGGAACCTAACCTGAGGGCCGCGACCTGTGTGTCGGACGCAGAAAAGTCCAAACCTTCTTGCGAGGGTCCCTGGTGAATACCGCCAGCACATTAGACTCCGCGCCTCAGGCACAAGTCTAGTTAATTCCCTAAATTCGGGCTGCATCCACAATCCGTCCGAGAGTTTGCGACAGCTTCTCATATCCTGCTGCAACCGAGATCATATCGGGCCTGTCTTATCCATCCCTTGTAACATCTAATAAATATATTTTATTCACATTTGGGGATGTATTCTTGTTTTACTACCCATAAGCAAAGGAAGCTTGGTAAAATTAAAAACAAGATCTAAAAATGCTGTGCTTTGGGACAAGTAATCTCATATCTGTGTTTTGCTTTAATTATCATCAATATTAATTGAAGCTGAATTTCACCACTCACTGTAATTAAAAATGTCTACCTCTTTTACCATCGGGAAATGAAGACTGCCCCTAGTAGGATGCTGCATTGGTTTATTTTGCTAATCCACTGACTTTTTGGCATTATGTGTTGTGATAGCTCAGTGCTGGGGAATTTGCATCTGTCTGTTAATTAACTGAATAAAGAGATTTGAAGGGAACTAAGTAGATCCAGAAAACAATGAAATCTTTTCCCTATTCTCTATCCTTCATCACAGCAGGCTGTACCCTAAGCAGAACAATCTCAGAAGTATTAGTTCTAACCCAGTAAGGAACATCTGCTTCTCTTGAGAAAAGCCAACAGAAGGCAAATATTAATTTTATCTAGTGTATTAATTAATCAGTTCCACCACTATAATAAGGTGCATATAATTCAGGCACTGATATTTGAACTATAAACTTAGGAGATATGCAGTCCGTATGTTGACGTTCACTATGTCAACATCAGAATTGTGACAGAAAGGATGTTGATGGTGAAAATGTTGACATCTGGAAAACGTCGACATGGACACAAACTGGACATGCCATGTCGACATAGTGAAAATGTTGACATTAGGATTAGGTTCAGGGTTATGGTTAGCATTAGGATTACCTCAGAAATGGGTTGTCGCCATAATTACCATGTTGACATTTCATCAGTGTCAACATATTGAATGTCAAAATGTTATCCGTTAACATTATCTTCATGTCAACATTATGAATGTATATATGGTCACTGTCGACATTTGATACCGAACCCACTTTGGGAACACATCACTGATACTAGATATCTAACTTTGGTTGCCTATCCCTAACCACAAAGTACCATTCCAATTATTAGGCCTCATGGTTATTCCAATTGGCCAAACAAACTGACACATGGATATTATGGTATACAGTTGTGCATAAAATAATTCAGCCCCAATGAAATTACTTGTGTTAGGCTAAATATCCTGCAGCCACTGTATTGATGAAGGTGCAGAAAAGAATTGCAAAGATATTTCATAGGAACTGAGCTACAGAGGTGCCCAGTAAAAGTTCAATGTCTGTGCCCATCAAATGTTCACAAACAATGGGGACCATTTTAAAGTGACCTTTCTCATAAAGCAGGCAAACTTACTGGTACTCAGCTGCCAACAGGTCTTAATCATAAAGCTCCAGATGAGGCAGGAACCTAACAACCTGGCCATCTTGGCTCTTGCTTCCTGTATAGGCCTTATAGCAACCACATTTTGTAGTATTTTGTACTATTCAAATTTCCATAGTCTGTTATCTACTGTTATTAATCCCAAGACAAGGATTCAAGCTGCTGGTCAGTGTTTGCAGTAAGGGTGTCTCATCTAACAGTAATTGTTAGGTGATTAGTCTTTCTAATGAAGCTTGTCTCTTAACTCCTGTGTCTGTAGGCAGTGCCTCTGCCTTGCATACTGGAACACCTTGTTGCCAGACCTTAGAGCAGACAGGAACGGCCTCTGCCCTTGCCCTGTACATTTGGATACCATTTTTACAGACTTTGAACCGGACTTGCCTCTCCCTTTGCCCTACATACTTGGTTAGCTTGTTGCCAGATCTTGGACTTGAATTACAAGCTGTGTGGCTGCCCGACCTGCGTCAATGTTACCAATGTTTATGCTCTTGTATGTCGTTGGACGGATATGAGAAAAAAAGGTTTTGTGCCCATCCATAATGAAAGGAATACCACTATAACTCTGGGCATGAGTCGAACGTATCTATGGCCACTTTTCCCTCCAGCCGCAGCAGCCTGCTTACTACCGTATATTAATCTGCCCATCTATAATCATTTTTATATGGATGGCTGGCCCGCCCACAGTATTTTCATCCGCAGTTGTCATCACTGATATCGGAACTTGAACCCACCCCATGCTGGGTGCAAATGCTTCATCTGAAACAGGGGTCCCATCTCTCCCATGCTTCAAATGACCGTGGGACTTAGCATACATGCCATAGACACTCCCATGACACTCAGGGCCTGATTCAGAGCCGGACGCTCTGACCAGAGCGCTCGCTCTGAATCAGGGCCCTCCTCCATGAAAATGGAGCATCCTCCTGGACGCTCGCATAGCTGTGGGTGAACACCCACAGCTTATGCGAGCGTCCATGTTGATGGTCGCGATGGTCAAGACCATCATGACCATCGGGCTTGCGACGGAGACCCTGCGGTAGGGTCTCGCTTCCGCAAGCCCTGGAGTGATTTTGGCTCTATCAGAGCCAAAATCACTCCCACTGACATCACTAGTAATGTCAGTGGGGCCGGCTTCAGACGGTAGACGTTCCCATGGGAACACCTCCGTCTGGCAGCCACGCCCCCGGCACGCCCACCAAAGGGGGAGTGCTGTCAATCATCATCGACAGCACGCCCCCTTTGGTGCGAGACCTCGAGCGATGGAGAGCCTGTCGCTATCCGGGTCTCGCGCATGCTCACGACGGAGCTCCCTCCGTCGTGCGCATGCGCAGTGGGGCAACATCGACCCGCTTGCGAGTGTTCTGCGCTCGCGAGCGGGTCTGAATGACCCCCACGGTTCCCTCAGTTCCATGCAATTTATCCACCTAGTTGCTGCCTAGACAGGGCAGCCAGGTCATCATAGTAGGTGGTGGTGGGGCTACGGTGACGTGATTCAGCATTGTCATCGGCCACCCAAACTGACCACTTCTTTGGGGAAGTATGGGGTGCTGGGCGGATGCGGGCAGCTCTGGGAGACTTGAATACTTTTCCAGGCCAGGATTGCCACCCGAGTTTTGGGAACCTCCATCTGCACTTTTAATCCCCATGCACGTCCTGCGATTATGTCCTGTGGCGCAGTTTGCAGATATCCATGGGATCCATCCCCATTGGACTTGGGATGTCTAGTCAGCACTAGCCCCTCTGTATTCTCCACCCTATTATATAATTGAAATAATCATATACTCAAAGACGCACCATCATTTCTGTCTGTGACTCCATGCCTCTCTATAATACCAGATGCTCTTGTACAAAAGTGATATCAGAGAAAATTGTGTTTTTTACGGAAGATATTTATTTTATTTATTTTTAAACTAAAGGATAGAAAACTGAAGCCTAAATCTGTGTTTAAAGCTGCCAGGCAACAATTAATTTTTTTTGGCTCATTTACTAAGATATGCTTGAAAAGTTTAATTAGGATCCTTCCTTGCACTGGTAAAAATAACTCTAATGAGAAGGACGATCTTTAGTACTGATGAAGACTATTAATTACTGCTTTGATTTGTAGAACTGTTTTGGGGATTTTTATCATTAACAATGTAGGAGAGGAAATGAGAGATGCTTGAAGCAGAAGACGCATTTTTCTTGGATGTGGCATTATCTAAATCCTGGTGACAAATACAGGTCTTAGAGCTGCACTGCAACATAAAAAAATTATTTCATACTTTTTTAGAAATTTGCCCCAAATAATACCCCTTTTACATCACTAATGGCAGGTGCGACCCGCCTGAGTCCCCTTTCAGACTGGTGGCCCGACCGGGCAATAATGCCAGGATGATGACGTCACCGCCATCGCTGCTGAGCCGACACTGGGAGATGATCTAATCTCCAAGCGCCAGCTCTTCCTATGAAGTGAACGGGACCCAGGTCGCCTCGACCCAGGTTACCCCTTCACAACGCACCGCGAGCTGGTTTGAACTCGTGTTCAACCGTACTCGCTACCCGAGTTGAAATGCCGGGTTATTTCAACTGGCCCCTTTCACGGGTTCATATGCAGTAACCCGGGTTATTTGATGGCAGTGTGAAAGGGGTATAACTTGGAAATGTACATATTTTTTTAATGTGTTATATTTATGTTTACCAGCAACCTATTTTATTAACACAAATACTGTATTATATCTATGGACTCTGCCTCAGTATTGTCAACAAATTTTGATTGCAGGTATAAATTGAATTAACTCTTATGCTGTGGAAATTAAGTTAATCTCTTCGCTGCAGACAATGAATGGGACTTATCTTATGCATATACCTTAAAACTGCGGACAAGTCCCAGTCTTCATCCACAGTGAAGAGTTCCATTAAAAAAAAAAAAAACCTAACCTTCCCCACCACCAGTATTGAACACCAGTAGGGAGTTATGGGCAGCAGCAGAGGTGGTCCCGGGCATCAGTTTTATAAGACAAAAATACTGTATGCTAAAGAGTGGGGAAAGGGTCTATAGGTACGGAATCGGTATGAAATACCGCCGGCCGCATGGTTTGATTCCCGGCAGTGCCTGGTCGACAAAAGCAGAGTTCCCGGCAGCGGAAGCCAGACATCGCTGGAAATCCTAATTGTTGCTAAGGTAAGTATAAACTAACCTAACCTAACCCTCCTTAGGGGTGCCTAACCCTAACCTCCCCCCCAAGTGCCTAACCCTAATCCCCCCTCTAAGTGCCTAACCCTAACCCCCCCTTCCCCGCTGCCTAAACCTAAGTCCCCCTGGGGGGTGCCTATCCCTAACTTCCCCCCGGGGGTGCCTAACCCTAACCCTCCCTCCCCCTAGCCTAACCCTAACCCTCCCGAGGGGGTGCCTAACTCTAAGTCCCCACCAGGGTGCCCTAAACCTAACCCTCCCCCCCACGTCTGTCTTCGATCGGGATGCCGGACACCTGTCTCCCAGCGTCGAGGAAATGACAGATGTCTAGATATAGACGCCCGGCATTTCACCCTCGCCGGGATATGACAGTCGGGAAGCCGGCTGTCGGTATTAAGGCAGCCGGTTTCCCGAATTGTATACCATAGGTCCTTATATCTCTCCCCACTATAGTTGCTAGAGATATGGGGGCACAAACGACTACAGGTAGTGGAATAACCACTACTAAACTTCCTGGTGCTAAATCAAATAAAACAGTGAGTTTACCTGTAACAGATGAAAGAAGTATGTGCAAAAACTTCAACAAGAGACCAACAAAACAAAAAGAATTCACTGCGTTGGATGCACTTATAAATAATAATATGTACCTTGTTTGCATATGTGAGGCTACAACTTTCCGCACCATTAATTAGCTTGTTGAACAAACTGTTCAAACATTCCCTTCCCCTGTACCAATTAACCCAGCTTTTCCTGCCAAAGGGAATTATTTGAAAGCTTGCACACACGGGCAGAGGCGTCACCGGGTGGAAAAGGTGGGCGTGTCCTAAATATAGGAGTGTGGCCTCGTGGGGGATCCCAATAACATCACTCCGGAGGACGCCCAACATCACCTGTTGATGTAAGCTGGGCAGAACTTTGACCCAGGGAGCCTGTTCTGAGCATTCCAATGGATGGATTTGGACAAAAACATCCCAGAGTGGTAAAACTGAATCCCAAAAGACATACTAGGGGGACCTCCCATTAGTGTATGCTGGGCAGAAGTTTGACCCGGGGAGCTTATACTGGGCCTTCCACTGGATAGATTTGGATGAAAACTTCACACAGGGGTGGCAATTGGTCTGGAATGCCTACATTAATAACTTGAAGATGAGATCCCAGTTGGACTTCCCGTTGGTGTATGCTGGGCAGAACTTTGACCTGGGAATCTTGTTCTGGGCCTTCCACTGAATGGATTTTGATGAAAACTTCACAGAGGGGTGGCAATTGGTCTGGGATGCTTAATTTAATTACGTGAAGATTTACACCCAGGCACTACCTGGTACTTCAACTTCAGCTAATATATATTTATATATATATATATATATATATATATTATATATACACACACACATACATACATACATACATACATGCATGCATACATACATACATACATGTGTGTATATATATATATATATATATATTCATACATACAGTAATATAAATAACATGGCACTCCACAAAAGATAACTAGATGAATAAGTCTATTATGACTGAAACTTTGAAGTAAAGTAAGGTCTTTGGACCCTTATTCATCTAGTTATCTTTTGTGGAGTGCCACTGCAATCGCTGCCTTGTTCACACAGAGGGAATCCAATGATTATGTTTCCCAGAGGAAACTTTGTGCTGTTTTGTAAATCCATGGAGTGTTGCGTATACCTTGTCTGTTTGTGAGTAACCGTTGGGGGTCTTCAGAAGTGCACCCGGGTACTTGAATCTTTTAAATGGAGTGCCGGTACAAAATTATAGATAGCTATTATAAAGCTGACTCAAATAAACGGAATTCTCCCATAGAGAATGCCTGAGATGGGGGCATGGTGTTTGAGGGGCTACATCTCAAAAGCTATTGGACGTACTGAAATTTGGCATGGACTGGTAGAACTGTCGCTCGGTGCTGCATGACAAATTTAATGGCAAAAAAAACTAAACAAAAAAACAGTAATTGGGAACAATCTAAAGTTTAAACTGTCAGTTTTATAAGTCCACTCCCTGACTGGTCAAAACTGCCACATTTCTGCTTTAGTCTGAGGGATTTTTGGGAAGGCCTAAGTCAGGGTAGAGTAAAAATTAAGACTTGGGGTTTGTTTTGTTAGATAGCTCTTGTTTCAGTGTAGGGCCTTTTGGGGTTCAGGTAATTGAGAAAGTTACAGTTTTTAAACTATTAGTCCACAAATGCCCCATTATAGAGATAGGAAATGTAAACTTGCTGCCCATGCTCAGTAGGTGGCCTCCTGCAGGGAGTGTGCAGTGGCTTCACCTGGGTGCACAAACATCACTGGCGGTATTGGTGTTAGTGATGGGACCCGGTGGAGGTAGTGGACGTTAGCGGCGGCAGGACCCGGTGGAGGTAGCAGGTGTTAGAAGCGGCAGGGACACAACGGCGGTGCGGGCGCTAGTGGCGATGGGAGCGGCAGTACCCAGCAACTGTGCAGGTGCTAGCGGTGGGACCCAGCGGTGGCAGCTGCCATGACGGCAGTCCCTGCCAGCCATTCTACAGAGTTTGGCAGCAGTGCCAAATGAAAAAATGGCACCTCATCGACATATTTGAAATTCAACGTCATCGCCCCGCCCCCTCGGCTGGCTTATATAAGCCAGCGCGAGGCAGCGGCATAGCAGTCCGTCAGCGGGGAGGGAAAGTGGAAGAGCTCTTGAAGAAAGAAGACCGCCGAAGTCCTAGCGGGCAGCGGCCAATCAAAAGAGTTAATTGGCTGCCTCTCCCAAGGTGAAGACACCGGAAGCCCTGGTGGGATGGCATGCCACGCAAAAGAGCTATTCGGCCACCACCCAACAGGCGAAGGCGCAGGAAGCCCTGGTGGGTCGGCTCCAGTCAGGCGAAGATGCCGGAAGCCCTGGGTGGGCGGCGGCCATGAAAAAGAGCTTAAAGGTCGCCATGCCTCAGATGATAAAGACAGCTGTCCCCCAGGTGAAGACACTGGAAGCCCTGGGTGGGCAGCGGCCCCCCAAGTGAAGACGTTGGAAGCCCTGGGTGAACGGCAACCATGAAAAAGAGCTTAAAGGCCACCATCCCCCAGGTGAAGATGTCGTAAGCCCTGGGGAGGCAGCAGCCCCAAGGCGAAGACTCTGGGGAAGTCCTGGGGGAGTCGGCAGCCATGTAAAAGAACTTGAAGGCTGCCACCCCCCCAGGTAAAGGTGCAGCAAAATAAAATATTAAAACATTCAGTTTTAAGTTTTTATTTTAATATTTATTTTACTGGGGTACTATAAGTACAAGAGGGCCTTTAATGCCCAGCTTGCTGGTACTTGTGATTCTAGAAGTACCAGCATGTGGGGGAGGCTTGTTGGGACCTGTAGGTTACCTGCAAAAGACAATATTTTTACTTCTTTCTTTGCACTACACTTTCACATAATCAACCTGGCACCCACCACCCAGGGCTGCCGGGGATAGCCCCGGGCTATCAGCCCAGGCCTGGGGTGCACTGGAGAGGGGGACCCCTTTATTGGGTGGGTTCCCACCTTCCCAGGGATCCCCGGCCTGGGCTTACTAGTAGTCAGGGGTAATGCCTTACCCGGGGGAAATGGTGAAATTGTCCCCTGGCTGTCACATTACTCCCCCTGTTAGAAAGGGTCTGGTGCTGGTTATGGATAATACTGGGGACCCCTACACTTTTTTTCCCCTGTATTTCCAAAACCAGGACCAGCTTGCTGAGCCCAGTGCTGGTTGTGCTAAATACAGGGGACCCCTACGTCTTTTGTCCCCTGTATTTTCACAACCAGTAGTGGCTCTCAAAAGCCCGGTGCTGGTTGTGCTAAATACAGGGGACTCCTATGTCATTTGTCCGCTGTATTTTCACAACCAGGACCAGCTGTGAAAAGCCCAGGGCTGGCTGTGCTTTAGGGATGGGAGGGGGGGAACACCTCATTATTTAACACAGATGCATGCCACACGAATCACACTGACCTGTGGTTGCATCTGTGAATATTTTTTTGCTGCACAGATGTCTGCATCACGGATCACACTGATCCGTGCATGCAGTCAGCTATCTTTATATCTTAGACAATAGTTCTTATGTCAAAATGTTCTGTTTAAACACCTCGTGTCCTGGAGTGCTGAGGAGAGTTCAAGTGAAATCGTTCACGTTATCGAATCATGAGTATATCGTTCCATGTGGAGGGGCCTTAAGAAGCAGTTCAGGGCTGGGACCATCAGCGCCAGTGAGCCCCTCTGTCCCCCGCTGCTGCCCCTGTGCACTGCCTCACTGTCCTGCACCTCCGTTGATGCCCCTGTGCACTGCCCTGCTGCTACCTCTAAACCACATGCCTGCAGCATGCCCCTGCAACCGTCTCTCCCTCTGCACCCCTGAAACACATCCTGTGTGCTGTCCCCTCCACCACCTGCGTTAGTGTACCATTTTCTTGCTCTTCTCCCCTGCAGGTGGCCCAGCTTGCTGCTTCCATCCCTGATGGTTAATAAACTAAAAAAAGCAATGAAATTCCATAGACAAAAATCTTTCACATGTCCCATTAAAGCTTCTTAGATATGATCTGAAATTTCACAAAACCTACTGAATTTCTGACACTCAAACTTAAAAAGCAATGAAATTCCGATCATTAAGGCTAACGCCTTAATGGACATGTTCCTTGTGCAATACAGATATGGTATGCCATCATATCCTGTGGTTAACTGCAGATTCAGCACACTCGCAGAGTGAGATTGCTGTCACTTACAAAATTGTGCTAATTCACAGAATTGTGTACTCATTGGAATACACACATGCAGTCTATGCAACTGAGGTCTGAGCAGTTATGTGGCTCCCACATCCCACTCAATGCCCACAATCTGTTAGGATCTGAGTTTGTTGTGGACCTGGGGTAGTAACAGGAGCAGACACCTGAACAGACTTAAACTGAAAAGTGTGTTTTTTAATGGGTGAACTTGAAGACATGTACACTGATAATATAAAGTCCAGAATATAGATGGGGAGGTGATGACTTGAAACTGAAGTGAAGCAAGAGAGGGTAATGTCCAGGTAGTGACAGAAATAATAAAAAGTATTTGTAATCCAAATGGTTACTGCAAGGCTGCAAACAGGATATCAGGTTACAAATTGATACTGGTGTGATGAAATCCAGAGAGGTTATGGAGTAGTTGAATAACTGATGAGTTTCACTGAGATGGCTCAGTGTAGAAACAGGATAGCTGCAAAGATCTAGGTAACTGGAGGCAGTGTAGGGTTAACTGCACACTCAGGTCTTTA
This sequence comes from Taudactylus pleione, assembly GCA_031769625.1. Lineage (NCBI taxonomy): Eukaryota > Metazoa > Chordata > Amphibia > Anura > Myobatrachidae > Taudactylus > Taudactylus pleione. Next base: position 361,675 of record JAUIMM010000983.1, read on the forward strand.
GGCAGGGAGAGGGTTAATGGAAGGTGCAGGGTGGTTCCAGCAGGAGACTGGGAGCAGGCAGAGCAATGCAGGCTGCTTGGAAGCTGGGATCCAGCAAGAGCACAGGTGAGCATGGAACAGACAGGTCTCAGGAGCACAGGAACTCTCTCACAGCATACGCTGTGAAACACATTGCACTGGCAACTATGGGGAGCTCTGAACTCCCTTAAGTACTCAGTGCAGGAGCGTGAATGTTCAGAGAGAGCATGTGACATGCCAGGATTAAAGCAACTAAGTCACATGACCAGAAGCAAGATGGCGGCACCCATACCAGAACGGAATGGAAACACCACCACGCTTACCCCAGCCAGAATGACACAGTGCCTGCGGAACACCTCACACAGCCAACGGCTGCCACCAGACACCAGTTCCTCCGACGGAAGGACCACGCCACAGCGCCCTCACAAGTAATACCCGTCGTCCCCTATGCTGGGAAACCCTGGTCGTGATACAATCTTCCTATTGGATCACCACAACAATCTCACTGGGTTCAAACATCCTTGTCACTCCATACATCCATCTTATTCGTTATACTCATTCAGCTCCCTAATTGCTAAAACTATCATTCTCTGTCTATGCATGCACACTTTCTTCCCCTATAAGCATTAAATTAACCGTAAGTTTTTTTATCTATGGAACATACTGTATATATATGTATATATATACGAGAAAAAAATTATCCGCACAGTTATACTAAAACGTCTGTTGGCCTCACAGTCTTATCAACTCTTTCCGTACTATGGGCCTGATTCAGAGATGGACGCTAATGCAATTTTCACGCAGATGGAGAGATTGTTTGCCATTGCACATGCGTATGCACTGCACTGTGTGTGCCCTGCAATCGCATAGCAATCAAGCACACACAGAGGAATCCATTGCCAAGCGAGTGACAGACTGCCAGGTTTTGGGGGGTGGTAATTGGGTGTGCATAAATTAGCCACTGTGATTGCATATGCAGCTCTGCATGACAGAAGAGCACCCAAGGCTGCGGCAAGTAAGACCTGCCTCAAGGGTAAGATGGCCACCGATGTGCTTCGATTTACCAATGTTTACGTAGGTATGTGTCGTCACATGCAGATGAGAAGGCAGCAGTGGGCATCTTTATTCTCAGGTGATCTTTGCAAACATTAGCATATGTTCTCAACTGCATTGCGTACGAAAACGCGGTTGCGATCGCATTAGGGTCCGTCTCTGAGTCAGGCCCTAGATCGTTGTATCTCCAGTCACTGCTGTGCAGGTTTGAACGTGTTACGTCAGGTCATTTGTATCTGGAGTGCAAGAAAAAATTGCTGCCTCACAGAAGAGCAGCATGCAATTTGTTGTTTTGTGGTCTGAGGGTCTGGTGTCTGGTGCCAATTTTATCGATGACTTTGTGCGCACTGTGGAGAAAGTGTTTTGTCGCAAAGAAGTGTGTATGAATGGATAGAGATGTTCAAGGAAGGTCGTACAAGTGTCAGCTATGATGAATTAGCCGGATGCCTGTCCACGTCCACAACTGAGGAGAACATTGAGCGTGCAAGAGAACTTATTCTGTTGGATAGACGAGTGACAGTGGAATATGGGCATGATTCAGAGCCACTCACTAGATGCGATCGCTCGCACGATGTGTATGCAAATTGCGTAGGCAGTACTACTGCACAGCAATGCATTAGCACGCCCAGTATCTCTTAGAGAGCGATCACTTAGTGTATACAGACACCCACCAGCCTGTTTTAAGACGCCCACTTGTGCACGTCATGTGCAGGAAGTGTATGCAACCATCAGTACATCAGATGCTATTGCAGCGCTTGAGGTTGGCCAGACCCTGCCACAAGCACTGCGAGCACTTCAGTGTAAACACAAACCAGGTGACATGTACTATGATGCTGCCTCTTAATTATGCACACCTCTAATACACTGTTGAGATGCTCAGGCATGCCTACGTTTGCACCTCCACTCCCCCATTTTTAATGGCCAGCCCCTGTTAACACCTACAAATGTCTTCCCCTGTCACTCACTCTGATGGGCTGTCTATGCACAGCGAGCGAATGCATTGTGAACTTTCACTAAAGTATGCGCATGCGCACTGCGATGCATACACACTGCACACCATCGGCAAGCAGCGAGAGTATGCATCATAGCGAGCGGGTCTGAATCAGGCCCTATGTTGCAAATCAGCCATGGCTCTGCCTATGCAATAATCCACGACAGGCTTGGGTTTGAAGACATTGCAGTCGTGCATTCATGGCTCACAGCTCAGCCTACAACATTTTTTTAATAAGGGAATACGAAAGCTTGTTGACAGATGGACAAACTGTATTGAAAAGCAGGGAGATTATGTCGAAAAATAATGTATTTTGTCTTTTCTGTAATTTGATTAAAATAAATTCTACAGCCAGAGTGCGGATAATTTTCATTCACCCTTGTATATATATATATATATATATATATATATATATCAGAGATCAGAACCCACCAGAATTTCGGGGATCCGGGCGATCCGAGCGATGCCTGCCCCAGATCCCTCACCCGATGCAAAACCTCGCGACTCGACAACTTGTATTGAGCGGGCTTAACGCTGGTTGGCTGAGAGAGCCGTCTGTCATGGTTCTCAGCCAATCAGTGTTAAGCCCATTGAAAATTAACACTAAAGAAGAAGAAGATGGTGCCTGCCATCCCCTGCTGCCTGACACCGCTGGCACTCCCTGCTGCCGACACCGCCGGCACCCCCACTGGCAGCATCCCCTGCTGCCGACACCACCTCTGCCAACACCCCTGCACTGCTGCCCCACGTACTGAGGACACCATCAGCGACCCCCACACTGCCGACACTCCCACACTGAGGACACCACCAGCAACCCTGCACTGCCGACACTGTCAGCACACATACACTGAGGACACCGCCGGCACCCTGCATTGACAACACCCCTGCACTGTCGACACAGTCAGCAATCCTGCACTGAGGACACCGCTGGCAACCCAGCTCTGCCAACACCCTTCTTTGAGAACACCCATGCACTGTCGACACAGTCAACAAACCTGCACCGCCAGGAACCCCAGCACTGCCAACACAGCCAGCAAACCTGCACTAAAGACACCGCCGGCACCTCTGCACTGCCAACACAGCCAGCAAACCTGCACTAAAGACACTGCTGGCACCCCCGCACTGCCGACATCACCGGTACCCTTCACTGAGGACACTGTGCGCCACCTACCCCAGGTCTGCAGTGGAGAAAGAATAAAGCTTCCTGGTTCTCGTTTGGGCTGGTATCCTATTGGCTGTGGTAATTTGCCTCGGTTATCTAATCCTGCGGGGGCTATCCAAAGCCCCGAAAGCTAGCACTTATTGGGGATTGTTGGGGATTGTGTTTCACCTGCCTTAGGCAGGCAAAACACAATCCTCGGAATCAGCCCCATTTTCGTTGAAGTGATTGCGAAAACACACAGGTTTTACGGGCCCCATGAAACTCCTTTTCATATATCAAAGATAATGAAGTGACCAACAAAATTCCTGCCGACAAATTATACTTTTTACATAAAAAAGTTGTACTACCATATAGGCATTGAGCGGAGCATTATAGCTCCATCTCCTCCAAGGAGCTGATGGTTTTCCATAGGCTCAATGGATAGCCTCAAAGCACTAACTGAAATAAAAACAGGATGTGGAAGGGGAATATGAGTGGGAGGATCAATAAAAAACCACAGTCATGGACACCACAGCTTCCCATTGGTCCAAGCACTCTCACTCCCTATCCTGGAGCCCTTTTAAAGTGCAGAACAGTATTTTTACCAGTTTAGGCCATAATACAGGCTTAAGCACCAAACTGGTCACAACAGGAGGAATAGTGACATGCTTAAAAAAGAAAATAAAAAAAATCTAACAGTCTAGCAGCACCATCAATAATTATGAACTTAAAAACATTGATGTCTTGTAGTATTTAAAGCATTCATATACTGGACACATTTTATTGATTGTTAGATTATCATTTTTCTAAATACAAAAGTTATGTTTTTAGGACATAGTGTTGATTAGCAGTGTGCTTTTGCAATAGCATTTGCCAGAACCAGTGCATGGAGCATTATGCAGCTTCAATGAAATAAAAAACGTGGAACTGAATATTTTTATTAGGTCATTTATATTTGTGAATGTATGCTTTTTAAGTAATAATAATTTACAATTTTATTGCAGGGCTTGGTATTGATTTGAAATATCACATATATCTATTTGAAGTTAGAATTTGCATAATAAGGGATTGTACAGTGGTGTTGAAAAGCTATGCTAGAAAAAAAACTTCTACTTTGTCCTCTTTTTAACAAAACATAGACTAACATGTATCAAAGCTCGACTGTAGCATAGCGTATTGTATTTGCAATAAGGTTTTCCATCTACAGTAGCTGTATTGCATTTTACTGGCAATTTGAACTTTACCTACAGTAAAACAAAAACTTGTCAGATAGTGTGTGTGCATACAAGCCCATTTATGTACATTATTTTGTGACCATCAGCATTATATCACATTTAACAGTCTTTCAGAATGAGCTTTAAATGTTTAAAATGAGCGCCTGTGTGTACGAGGCCGTAGCTAAGTAAATATTGGTTTACAGATTGTTACATGACTGCATCAAGCTGAAGTAAGGGATTATTTGCTGCTTTAGACAGTTATACGGTATTGGGAGACTTTGATTAAATTATTATAATGAGAAATGTTGTTACATGTTTATTTATTTTACAGCTGATTTGTAACATTTATATGGTTTAAAACATGTTTATTTATTTTACAGTTGATTTGTAACATATGGTTTAAAAATACTATAAGATCACATATGAACATAAATCTGTTATTGTAAGATGCTCTGAAATGTAGCACTGGAAGCAATAATAATGTATTATCTGTTTGATATACTGGATGGAAGCAGAAACAGTGACTGTATTGTAGATTACACAAATAAACTACATAAGAGTTTGAAAAATGAATAAAATGATTACATGTGACAGATAATAAGGGTAATAGAAAAAGGTATTGATGGAAAGAGAGTTTTATTGATAAACACACTTGGAGGAGCAGAGGGCATGGGTGAGTGACAGTGTAGTAAATGGAGGAAATATGGTAGGAGAACAGGCATGATAATGTATGACAAGGATCAGAGCTTGCAGATGGCGAATCATGCAGAATTTGAAGTACAGTGTTCTTGATACCTGGATTCCTGCTTTTGGCTGTCCACCACACAGCTGCATCCAGCATGTCCTCCCAGGCAATGACGTCTGTCCATAAGGCAAAATATAAAGATTGTGTCACCTCAGAATTGATTTGGCATGTGGCAGATTTCAGTCTTCAGAGAGCAAAGACCAAGAGCAGCAGCTAACCAGTATCCTGCGTTGTCTGCCCTATATCCATTAGTAATCCTGATTGCTTTCCAGTGGATAATGGAGATGGATGCTGTCCAGCTTCAGTGGTGCTGAAGTGCTATTCAGCTTCCAGTGAGGTTGAGGTCAGCCTAGGATGGAGTGCTGCTGACTTCTGTGCAGTTGATTCCTTACATCCACTCTGTGTGCATGCGTACTACAAGCTGTTTAGCCACCCTGTCACTAAACTGATGCTTGCACACAAAGGGAGGAGAATTCGGCTCGAAGATAGCAGTCACCATGCTAACACAGAGATAGAGCTGGAGCCTATCAGACAGAGGCTGTGAAATGATACAGCAAGGTCACTCCACCAATAGCAGAGAAACAGTCTATTGCAGTAAGGTGGAGTTACAGCCATCACAATGAATAAAGAAAGCTAGGATTCAGAGGAGGTAGGGCTACTACAAATTGATGCACCTTTCCTAATGCTAACTCTTCTTTGATTAGAGCAACTTGTTATTTTATTTTCTGCAAGGCTTATAAAATGGTAAATTGAGTTCAGTATTGTACATCTATATAAATATATGAATTGCACATATATCTATCTATCTATCTATCTATCTATCTATCTATCTATCTATCTATCTATCTATGTGTTTGTGCATGTATTTAGTAGGATCCTTGGTCTGTGGTAGACAACTGTGACAATACATGAAGAACCTAATTACAACGCAGCAATGTTGAGGGGCAACTAGCACACACTAGCAGCGCCCTCTCTTTAGGCTGGCTCTAACAGAGTCTCTGTTCTCACATCATGTCATGTGCAATACACCTTATTATCGCACCTGCACAGCTGGAGGCAGTTACTTACCTGGAGCTAACAAGACTTATATCTGCATTGGTTATATATCAAGTATAATCCACTGTCTTCTAAATGAATATATTCTCATAGGAAATAATTCCTCTCTATTTACTAGCTCAAGGTGGTGCTGCCAAGCTAAGTCATCTAAATTCTCTACTCAAAAGAAAAAGGAGTAATATAAAATAATGCACTAGTGAGAGAAGTAGAAACTGGGCCGAACCTGAAAATTTTGTGCCTTAGGCAAGATTTCAGCTGGTGCCCCATAAATTGCAGCCAATCGTTAGGTAAACATGTGGAAGTTACATTGGTGGCAATAGTATATTGTATATATTCCATATGAATCAGCTACAATTTACTTCCTGGAGCTGTGTAACCCACAACTGCCAATACTTCATTGGGACAGACAAGAGTCATGTGTTAATATAATTATATTCTTAACTGTGCATGGGATGACTAGGGGAGGCGCTGAACATTACAATCTCTGTACGGTTTTGCAGTTTCTTTCTCAGAGCCCCCTCCTCTCCCAGAAACTCTGTTCGTTCTGACGGTGACCATGCAGCATCAGAATCCAGGCAGGGCTGTAGCTAGGGTAGTGCAGCCGGTGCCATCGCACAGGGCACCACAGGTCAGGGGGCACTGTTTGGGCCTGTCAAATTTCTGTTTATTATAATTCTTGCTTGTAGCTTCCTCTTATTTCATCCCCAGCATCTCCTGGCCTCTCCTATCTCTTCCCTGGCCCTTCCCCATGAAGCCATTCCCCTTTTTTGGGTGCATTATGTCCCTTAGAAAAATGAGGGGGGCGCCAATGCTCTTTCTGGCACAGGGCACCAAAAAGTCTAGTTACGGCTCTGGATCCTGGAACTTGTTTAGTAGAGCTACTTCCAATTGAGGGAGCCACCATCTCACTACACCTGGAACACAGCAAGATAGGACCAATAGCGCATTGCACAAGTAAGTTGGACAATCGGTGGTTTTGCAGCCACTATAGAAATATAGGACATTCTGAGACAGTCTGGAGAGATGCACTGGTAGTTAGACACAGAGGAGGCGCTAACAGATGTAACCTCTTTCAAAAGCAATATAACAGTCAGTGAATTTTTTTCTGCATTTTGATATTGCCGAAATAGTACTGCTGCTGAGGTCACATCTCCTGGCAGCTCTTCCTTTCAGTGCGTGCTCGGTGATGTCTGGATAGGCCACTGTGCCTGTTGGGAGTCTGCTGGAGCAGTGGTGCAATAGGCATTATGGCCTATGCCCAGAGCCCACTCTGAATAGAAAACATTGGTTCTATAATGAAAGATTGGTTACTGTAACTAGTAGATTTAAAACAGCAATATAAATCATCAATTGAAAAGTCCATATTGTTAAGTGGGGTAATTTTCAGACAAAAACAAAACTTTTGCTGTAACTCTGATACTTTCTAGAATTGTTTTATTAGTTTTTTTTTGTATAAAATCCTTACATCCCTAGTCATTATTATGAGACATATTTAGACTGTTATCCCACATTAGATACAAGAGAAAAAGTAAAATTGTGTCTGGAAAATACCCCATGGGATGGGGTAAATTACAGACATTTGTGTGGTAGTTTTAAGACAGCTGTTTCAAGGGCAATTTAAATGGCTGATTTGAGCAACAACTAGGGTAATTAGCAGACATCATTTTACATTGGCATGACAAGAAATTGGGGTATTATTAGACCACAGGTTCTCAAACCCGGTCCTCAGGACCCCAAAACAGTGCATGTTTTCCAGTCTCCTCACAGAATCACAAGTAAAATAATTAGCTCCACCTGTGCCTAACCCTAAGTCCCCCAGTAGACTTAGGGTTAGGAACCCCACAGGAGGGTTAGGGTAGTGGAAGGGGGAATTAGGGTTAGGCTTAGCGTGTGGGGAGGTGGGGTTAGGTTTAGGCATTAACGGGGGGAGGTTAGGATTAGGCACTAAGGGGGAGGTTAGGGTTAGGCACCCCTAAGGGAGGGTTAGGGGGGGAGAGGAGAAGGTTAGGGTACTTACCTTCAGCTGTCTGGATTTCGACACACCGGGATGCCACTGTCGGTATATGATCCGGCGGCTAAACAGCTGCCGGTATTACATAACGATTTCCTGTGCACCTGCTGGGTGACCTGGAAAATGTGACCTGTGTGGGGTCCTGAGGACAACTGATTTAGACAATTCTGAAAATCTTGACACTCATATTTTTGCTAAATGTAGTAAACCAATGCTGCAGTAAACAATAGGCAAATCATTTCCCACAGAATGCGCACACAGATGTAGGAAAAGAACTGATCACAAATTAAAGGTTATTTGACAAAATTCAGATTCTATGGGAGTAGTGTGGCTGTCTGTTAATTACCGCCGAGATCCCTGTCTGAAAATTACTCTAGTCCGCCCAATGGAAAATAAAGTGTCTTAAATTAGTGCTCTGATTTCTTGTTGTCTTATATATTATGTTCTCTTTAATAAAGTTTTCATTATATTTAGGATTTAAATTTACATTACCCTGTTATATTGTCTCACATAATGTATAAAGGTAGACCCTAGGGGAAGTTGAACTATGATGTTATTATATAGTTTGGGGAAACCAGTCCGATAACGATAACCCATCTTCTAAGGTGACCACTGTAATTAAAGATCATTTTGCCTTCTGCGATAAGGGATAAGAGATCATGGGCTAAATGTAATAGCCTCCAAATTTCCGACGCCGTAGGGATTTATGCGAGTCTCCCAGTATTTTTAAAAGTGACAATTGTTTTAAAGGCTAAACCAAGCTGGTTTAGCCTTTTAAAGGATTGTCACTTTAAAAATACGGGGAGACTCGCATAAATCCCGCAGTGTCGAAAGTAAAGAGGCTATTACACTTACTGTAGCCCCAAATGTCAGTACACTCCAATTGGCCTCAACTGGACAGATATGGCAGATAGTTTAATAAGACCTGTCACCCTATTATGATTAATATGTATAGACTCAGCAGTGCCGCAGTCAGCGTAATCGCGTCTTTTTGTGGTACTGTAGGTGACTTATGGTTTGTGCAGAAACACAAAGTCATTTAAACCAGTTATAATTGTCCATAATATATCAAGCCATTTAGTCAGACTTCCAAAAGGAGGTGATCTCTCTTATATGATTCTGATATGATTATTAATAAGTGATCACATGCCAGAATAGGCATTCTTTCTACTAATTACCATTTCATATATGTAATAGAACCCTATATTTTGTGTTATACCGCTTAAATGTTTAACAGTCAGTAAAAGGCTGCTGCCAATGGTACTAATACCAAATGTACCTAATAAACTATATTGTTAAGAATTATTGTCTGGCTTCATATGCATACATTAATTGGATATTAAAACAGTCCTATTAGTTAAAGGAATTTACCCAGAAAGTATTTCTAATATTATCCCCTCACAAAAAGATAATGATACTTCAAGTTGAAGATTGATGGTGCTTTAAGAGTATACAAGGCATAAAGCAGGTGGATGGTGCCTTTATGGGGTATATAAAGCATAAAGCAGGTGGATGGTGCCCTTAAGGGTATATAAGGCATAAAGCAGATGGATGATGCCTTTATGGGTATAGAAAGCAGGTGGATGGTGCCCTTAAGGGTATATAGGGAATAAAACAAATGGATGGTGCCTTCAAGGGTATATAGGACAAAAATCATATGGATGGTGCCTTTAAGGATATATAGGGCATAAAGCAGATGGATGGTGCCTTTAAGGGTATATAGGGCATACAGCAGATGGATGGTGCATTTAAGGGTATATAGGGCATAAAGCAGATGGATGGTGCATTTAAGGGTATATAGGGCATAAAGCAGATGGATTATGCCTTTAAGGGTATACAGGGCATACAGCAGATAGATGGTGCCTTTAAGAGTATATAGGGAATAAAGAATATGGATGGTGCCTTCAAGGGTATATATAGCATAAAGCAAATGGATGGTGCCTTTAAGAGTATATAAATCATATGAATGGTGCCTTTAGGGTATATAGGGCATAAAGCATATGGATGGAGCCTTTAAGGGTATATAGGGCATAAAACATGGACTGTGGCCTTGATTCAGAGCTGGACGCTCTGATGGAGCACACGCTCTGAATCAGGGCCAGCCTTCTTGTTTTTTAGAGCAGCCTCCTGGCCACTCGCTATAGCTGTGGGTGGTCACCCACAGCTATAGCGAGCGGCCAGGAAGATGGTCGCGATGGTCAAGACCATCGTGACCATCGGGCTTGCGACGAGACCTGTGTGGTAGGGTCTCGTTGCCGCAAGCCCAAGAGAGATTTCGGCTCTGACAGAGCCGAAATCTCTCCCACTGACATCACACGTGATTGCAATGGGGCCGCTCCCAAATGGAGGCGTTCACATGGGAATGCCTCCGTTTGGGCAGCCACTCCCCTGGCCCACCCACCAAAGGGGGCGTGCTGTCACTCAACATCGACAGCACGCCCCCTTTGGTACGAGACCCAGAGCGACGGTTTGCCCATCGCTATCCGGGTCTCGCGCATGCGCACGACAGAGCCATGCGCATAGCGCTCGCGAGCTGGTCTGAATTAGGCCCAGTGCCCCATTAGGGTATGTCAAAACTGGATTATTGGCTGAGACAAGATCAGTTTAAAATTGAATCGCAGTGACACCATCTTGCGACTGGCCGCAAGATGCCATTTTGCGAATTGGCCACCTAAGCGCCATTTTAGATAAACTCACACTTTAGTACATGTGGCGATAATACTATTAGCATCATGCAAATGCATCTGTGACCATTGCCATAGGTTACGGCAATTCACCAAAAGCCCATTTCATTACTTTATGTATTATAAAGGAAATATATTTCAGAAATGGCTTTACAGTATGCGAAAATTGCATTAGCTGAATAGAGCAAGTGGCCAAGTGACAACTAGCTTGTGTAGATAAGCTTCCTGGACAGTGTCTGCTCTCACTACACATGGGGTGGCTAGAATACACACCTTACATTAGCAGGCTTCCTGCAATGACATGATTTCAAAGACTAGAGTGTCATCTTAGGTCTGTCTCTTGTAGCTGGGCTATTTGCATTTCACACAAGAGACTGGGAGAATAAAGAGTTTTTCTTTTGAAGCCTGGGACAGGTGGGGGGGACTGCTGACAGAGTGGGCATGTGGAACTATATGTTCACTTAGTGAGAGTTAAGTGCACCCTTCCTCATACACAAATTAATACGTCTTTATATCAAACCCCGAATACTCACACATTACATATTCACACATAAGGTTTAATAAGCTTTAAAGTATTTGATTTAAGTTGGTTCAGTTAGTTTAAATGCTGAGAAATAAAGATATTTGATAACTAAGGTTCTATACATGTTAAGACAGCCGTGTTTGGTTTCAAACTGATGCGTACTCTTTCAACAGAATTCCGGTACTATCGGTGTGGAGATCGCATCATGCATTCCCAACTTATGGACCACAGAGACTACAAGCAACAAAATGTATATTTTAGGAACAACTGTTAGGATGCAGCATGGGGAGGCGGGAGGGAAAAGACCCTCAGTTGTTAGAGGCTGGGCGAGTCTATTTGAACCAGCCTGTTAAATGCACTGTAAACCCACTCCCCTGGGAACCAATGGCATAAGCAAGAAACTTCTCTATTGTCCTGTCTATTCTGGGGGGTATAAACATGTGTGCTCAAACACTGGGTCTTTAGTCTTCTTCCTGAATGCTGATTGACGGAGGTTTTCTTTCTGAAGGCCGGGATCTGGTCCAGAGGGGCTGCGTATGTATACTGTACTTGGGTCTGTATAATTCCTTTGCACTAAATTGTACACAGATCATAGCATGTAACTGACTGTACTTTTACTTGAATAATACTTTGTGCTTCGGAACCACATGTTCTGAATCTGGAGTCTCTATTTATTGTATGACTGCATACGCAAATTAGGGTCATCCTTAGCGGTTTATAGGAAGGATTTTAGAAGGTACAGGCAGGGGTATATATAGGTTCATCTTAATATCGTCAGATGGGGGCTCGTCGAGTGAAGTCACTTACCTACTCAAACGGCACATACGGCTATCGATATCTCAGCAAAGGGTGGAGTGGCCACATGCATGGTTTTCCTGCAACCGCTTTGTGCTGAAAAATCGCTATATGTTTTCGTGTGAGCTAAGGAAGCTGACTAGAATCCAGGGACAAGAGAGGAAAAAGTTTGTTTTCCTTTGTTGATAGAACCTAATGTTTAAAAGGGGTGCCGCAGTATTGAGTACGCGGCTGAGTCGCAGTTTTGCGCACAGTAAAAGACACACTTTTGCGTACACAGTTAAAAAGTCATACGGTTGTGTGGTAGTCGCATTATTTTGTATGTGGCTGGTCACACAATAGCGTATACGTACTTCCGGTTGTGCTGCCATGGTGTTTAAACAAAGCCGTTGAGGTTTAACTTTTTCAATTGTTATCAATATCTGGGTTAACGTGTATTTTTCTGCACAGGAAAAGTGTGTAACAGTGAATATTTGTTGGACAAAGTTAAGGTATCGTATGATCCTTAAGGTCTAGGTGCAAGGGTTAGTCTAGCCGCTCGGTAAGTAGCTTTACCGTTCTATACACAGTAGCAGGTGTACATGTTGTCTTTGATGTAGAGAGGTGCATGGGAGCGGCCGACATATAAACTCCCATAGGTGTGGAAGTTGCCTTACTAAATCTTATCCGGTTGTGGAAGTTGCCTTTTTCAAATCTTATCCAGGTGTGTGGGCGCCGCCGGCTTAAATCGTCCACAGGTAAGTGAAAGCATCTTGATTGTCTTTCACCAGCTTAAATCTTTATTGAAAAGCATAGGATTTTGTCTCAGAATGGGAGCCATGCAAACAATAGAGATGTTAGACAATGATGTGCTGCTAATGGAGGCGCCAATCGGATCAGCCCGTTGTATTATGCATACTAAGTACGGTACTTATGCAATAAGGTATTGTGATGTATGGTTTAAAATGACGATGAAGAGTGTTAGACCGTTTCCCAGAATTGGTAGTTTTGATAAGGATGTATTAAATAATGTCTGGGATCACATCAGTCTGATGTGCTCCCGAGAGAAAAAGGTAAAATATAGTGAATGTTTAAAATTGTGGCAGCATGAGGGGGATGCGTGGCTTAAAAATGTGCAAGCGACGCAAATCAGCGTCGTGAGCGCATTGCCAGAAAACACATCCGCGACGCTAAATTGCAATACGGGCGTGCCGCCAAATGGTGCACACGTGCGGCAAGGTAGCGTTGTGGAAAGTATTGCCAGCAGTTCACGCTCACCTCCCCCACCTTATGTGGATGGAGGTGCAAGTACAGTTACCAAAAATACCCATAAATATGTAACAAGCAATTTGTACCCTCTCAAGCAACCATAAAGAAAATGTTTATGATGTGGATGATGAGCCTATTGTAATGTCTGCCATTTCCCATGCTGTGCAAATGATAGATGCTGCATCACCAGAATCACGAGTGGTGCCGCCATCTCCATCGGTAACAGCTAGGGAAGTGTTAACACAATCTGTACCCATAGAGGAAGTTGTTAATACCACATGTAGCAGCAGATTAAACCCCCAGCCAGGTAACCAGGTCAGAGGTAGCAACGCTACCGGTCTGCATCCCATTCGGACGATAACTGTCCCTTAAGGGTATATAGGGCATAAAGCAGATGGATGATGCCTTTATGGGTATAGAAAGCAGGTGGATGGTGCCCTTAAGGGTATATAGGGAATAAAACAAATGGATGGTGCCTTCAAGGGTATATAGGACAAAAATCATATGGATGGTGCCTTTAAGGATATATAGGGCATAAAGCAGATGGATGGTGCCTTTAAGGGTATATAGGGCATACAGCAGATGGATGGTGCATTTAAGGGTATATAGGGCATAAAGCAGATGGATGGTGCATTTAAGGGTATATAGGGCATAAAGCAGATGGATTATGCCTTTAAGGGTATACAGGGCATACAGCAGATAGATGGTGCCTTTAAGAGTATATAGGGAATAAAGAATATGGATGGTGTCTTCAAGGGTATATATAGCATAAAGCAAATGGATGGTGCCTTTAAGAGTATATAAAGCATATGAATGGTGCCTTCAGGGTATATAGGGCATAAAGCATATGGATGGAGCCTTTAAGGGTATATAGGGCATAAAACATGGACTGTGGCCTTGATTCAGAGCTGGACGCTCTGATGGAGCACACGCTCTGAATCAGGGCCAGCCTTCTTGTTTTTTAGAGCAGCCTCCTGGCCACTCGCTATAGCTGTGGGTGGTCACCCACAGCTATAGCGAGCGGCCAGGAAGATGGTCGCGATGGTCAAGACCATCGTGACCATCGGGCTTGCGACGAGACCTGTGTGGTAGGGTCTCGTTGCCGCAAGCCCCAGAGAGATTTTGGCTCTGACAGAGCCGAAATCTCTCCCACTGACATCACACGTGATTGCAATGGGGCCGCCCCCAAATGGAGGCGTTCACATGGGAATGCCTCCGTTTGGGCAGCCACTCCCCTGGCCCACCCACCAAAGGGGGTGTGCTGTCACTCAACATCGACAGCACGCCCCCTTTGGTACGAGACCCAGAGCGACGGTTTGCCCATCGCTATCTGGGTCTCGCGCATGCACACGACAGAGCCATGCGCATAGCGCTCGCGAGCTGGTCTGAATTAGGCCCAGTGCCCCATTAGGGTATGTTAAAACTGGATTATTGGCTGAGACAAGATCAGTTTAAAATTGAATCGCAGTGACACCATCTTGCGACTGGCCGCAAGATGCCATTTTGCGAATTGGCCACCTAAGCGCCATTTTAGATAAACTCACACTTTAGTACATGTGGCGATAATACTATTAGCATCATGCTAATGCATCTGTGACCATTGCCATAGGTTACGGCGATTCACCAAAAGCCCATTTCATAACTTTATGTATTATAAAGGATATATATTTCAGAAATGGCTTTACAGTATGCGAAAATTGCATTAGCTGAATAGAGCAAGTGGCCAAGTGACAACTAGCTTGTGTAGATAAGCTTCCTGGACAGTGTCTGCTCTCACTACACATGGGGTGGCTAGAATACACACCTTACATTAGCAGGCTTCCTGCAATGACATGATTTCAAAGACTAGAGTGTCATCTTAGGTCTGTCTTTTGTAGCTGGGCTATTTGCATTTCACACAAGAGACTGGGAGAATAAAGAGTTTTTCTTTTGAAGCCTGGGACAGGTGGGGGGGACTGCTGACAGAGTGGGCATGTGGAACTATATGTTCACTTAGTGAGAGTTAAGTGCACCCTTCCTCATACACAAATTAATACGTCTTTATATCAAACCCCGAATACTCACACATTACATATTCACACATAAGGTTTAATAAGCTTTAAAGTATTTGATTTAAGTTGGTTCAGTTAGTTTAAATGCTGAGAAATAAAGATATTTGATAACTAAGGTTCTATACATGTTAAGACAGCCGTGTTTGGTTTCGAACTGATGCGTACTCTTTCAACAGAATTCCGGTACTATCGGTGTGGAGATCGCATCATGCATTCCCAACTTATGGACCGCAGAGACTACAAGCAACAAAATGTATATTTTAGGAACAACTGTTAGGATGCAGCATGGGGAGGCAGGAGGGAAAAGACCCTCAGTTGTTAGAGGCTGGGCGAGTCTATTTGAACCAACCTGTTAAATGCACTGTAAACCCACTCCCCTGGGAACCAATGGCATAAGCAAGAAACTTCTCTATTGTCCTGTCTATTCTGGGGGGTATAAACATGTGTGCTCAAACACTGGGTCTTTAGTCTTCTTCCTGAATGCTGATTGACGGAGGTTTTCTTTCTGAAGGCCGGGATCTGGTCCAGAGGCGCTGCGTATGTATACTGTACTTGGGTCTGTATAATTCCTTTGCACTAAATTGTACACAGATCATAGCGTGTAACTGACTGTACTTTTACTTGAATAATACTTTGTGCTTCGGAACCACATGTTCTGAATCTGGAGTCTCTATTTATTGTATGACTGCGTACGCAAATTAGGGTCATCCTTAGCGGTTTATAGGAAGGATTTTAGAAGGTACAGGCAGGGGTATATATAGGTTCATCTTAATATCGTCAGATGGGGGCTCGTCGAGTGAAGTCACTTACCTACTCAAACGGCACATACGGCTATCGATATCTCAGCAAAGGGTGGAGTGGCCACATGCATGGTTTTCCTGCAACCGCTTTGTGCTGAAAAATCGCTATATGTTTTCGTGTGAGCTAAGGAAGCTGACTAGAATCCAGGGACAAGAGAGGAAAAGTTTGTTTTCCTTTGTTGATAGAACCTAATGTTTAAAAGGGGTGCCGCAGTATTGAGTACGCGGCTGAGTCGCAGTTTTGCGCACAGTAAAAGACACACTTTTCCGTACGCAGTTAAAAAGTCATACGGTTGTGTGGTAGTCGCATTATTTTGTATGTGGCTGGTCACACAATAGCGTATACGTACTTCCGGTTGTGCTGCCATGGTGTTTAAACAAAGCCGTTGAGGTTTAACTTTTTCAATTGTTATCAATATCTGGGTTAACGTGTATTTTTCTGCACAGGAAAAAGTGTGTAACAGTGAATATTTGTTGGACAAAGTTAAGGTATCGTATGATCCTTAAGGTCTAGGTGCAAGGGTTAGTCTAGCTGCTCGGTAAGTAGCTTTACCGTTCTATACACAGTAGCAGGTGTACATGTTGTCTTTGTTGTAGAGAGGTGCATGGGAGCGGCCAACATATAAACTCCCATAGGTGTGGAAGTTGCCTTACTAAATCTTATCCGGGTGTGGAAGTTGCCTTTTTCAAATCTTATCCAGGTGTGTGGGCGCCGCCGGCTTAAATCGTCCACAGGTAAGTGAAAGCATCTTGATTGTCTTTCACCAGCTTAAATCTTTATTGAAAAGCATAGGATTTTGTCTCAGAATGGGAGCCATGCAAACAATAGAGATGTTAGACAATGATGTGCTGCTAATGGAGGCACCAATCGGATCAGCCCGTTGTATTATGCATACTAAGTACGGTACTTATGCAATAAGGTATTGTGATGTATGGTTTAAAATGACGATGAAGAGTGTTAGACCGTTTCCCAGAATTGGTAGTTTTGATAAGGATGTATTAAATAATGTCTGGGATCACATCAGTCTGATGTGCTCCCGAGAGAAAAAGGTAAAATATTGTGAATGTTTAAAATTGTGGCAGCATGAGGGGGATGCGTGGCTTAAAAATGTGCAAGCGACGCAAATCAGCGTCGTGAGCGCATTGCCAGAAAACACATCCGCGACGCTAAATTGCAATACGGGCGAGCCGCCAAATGGTGCACACGTGCGGCAAGGTAGCGTTGTGGAGAGTATTGCCAGCAGTTCACGCTCACCTCCCCCACCTTATGTGGATGGAGGTGCAAGTACAGTTACCAAAAATACCCATAAATATGTAACAAGCAATTTGTACCCTCTCTTAAGCAACCATAAAGAAAATGTTTATGATGTGGATGATGAGCCTATTGTAATGTCTGCCATTTCCCATGCTGTGCAAATGATAGATGCTAGATCACCAGAATCATGAGTGGTGCCGCCATCTCCATCGGTAACAGCAAGGGAAGTGTTAACACACTCTGTACCCGTAGAGGAAGTTGTTAATACCACATGTAGCAGCAGATTAAACCCCCAGCCAGGTAACCAGGTCAGAGGTAGCAACGCTACCGGTCTGCATCCCATTCGGACGATAACTGTTCCGAATGGAAATGCAGATGCCAACGGTGTAGTGCCCATGAGGGAAGTAGTAATGCATTGTCCCTGGACAAGAGCAAAACTAAATGCCATCATAAATGATTTCCCTGGTCCCAAAAAGGAACTAGCCAAATGTCAAAGATTTTTGAGAAATTTGGGTAGCTCACATGAGCCAACTAATAAAGATTGGCATGTGGTCTTAAGGGCCTGTCTGCCATGCAATACCGACATGTCAAAATTTATCACAGATTGTGTATTGGATGGTGATGTTCCCTTAACAGACCAAGTAAACCAAGGTAACATTTCCCGCATTGTAACTCAATTGGGTGTATATTTTCCAGTAGTAGTTAACTGGAACAAAATTTTCACAATTAAGCAAAAGGAGAGTGAATCTGCAGAGGATTATAGTGATATGGCTCTGCAGGCTATCACCCAGTACACTGGGATAGAAGATATTAAAGATAGCACTCACCACAGGGGAATGATAGTCACGGTACTCATGGACGGTCTGAAAGACGACTTAAAGACTCGGGTTCAGACCTCACAACCTGGCTGGTGGGGAGTCACAATAGATAACCTCATAGAGTCTGCCATAGAACATGATAAAAATATCACAAAGAAGAGAGAGACCCAGAGCAAAAAGCTAATGGCTGTCAGTATCCAAGCTCTGGAAGGAATGACAATAACATCACAGCCAACCGACACACCTGCACCCACACACACACCTGCACCTGAACAATTACACGTCCTCACCTATCCCACACCACAGCAAACACATCCTTACCCCATATATCATACACAACCACAGGCCTCATAATTCCCACAAACTTCATACCTCCCACAATACCCTTATCCTTCACATCCTTACCCATACCCACCATCTTTCCCTCTTGCTCAAATCCCACAACAATCTTTTCATCCACCCAGCTCAAAAACATGTTTTAACCGCAACCAAGCGGGACACATAAGTAAGAACTGTAAAGTGAAGAACACCACACATGAACACGAGTTTCCCATGGGTTCATAGGTAACCCCAGTATCTTCTCCCAGGGCTTATATGACTGTTTACAATCTTTTCAACCTATCAATGGATCTGTTCTAATGTAAAATGTGGATAATTTATTGTTGTATTTTAGGTCATGTTTAAATGATATTAAACTGTTGTGCTTTATCTCCCACTCATAGGACACAAGGTTGCCAAGGATAAATGGCAGCCATGCCAGGCTGAGATCGACTACTCGGAATACTATCCAACCCAGTGGCCCAGACATTATTTAGAGCAGTACCTATTAATAACAAGATTTAATTGCAGGAACCTGTATGCAGATACTATATCCCTAGAATTATAAAAAAAAATGATAGGGGGACTTATTTTACAGGTGACGTTTCCAAGAACATGTGTAAGATGATGGGTAACAACACTGAGATTATCCCAGACTATCTTTTCCTTTATTTGCCCCCCTTTGAGATACTGTTCAAACAGGCAGCCTCATGTGAAAATATGATAATGAGGTTACTGTGCAGGGTCTCACAAAGATGAATGAGAATAACCGAAATTGAAAGTGTTATTAACTAACATGTCTAATGCAAACTGTCATGATGTCTCTGGTTGTTTGACTGATCGGCAGAATACAACATCCTCAAAGGGTGGCCAAGGAAGATACGTGGGTCCATTCCACTCACTATAGGGAGGTTAACCAACCGGTGGAGATACAAGCCGGAGACAAGGCCGATAACGTGGACCTGTCGATTGCAAGCTTGTGCCAAAAGGATTAAAAAGGTGATGGTGAGATATCTGAGCTAAAGAAATGTGTAGATCAGTGCTTCCAGCAATGGAGTGGTCTGCTGTGGTCATCTTAGTTCTTTTTTTTTTCTCCAGAGTTTTTGTTGTGATGATCTGTTTGGGGATACTCAGTGTCTGTGATGGAGGACCGATTGAGGAAATGGGAGCTGATGGCAGTGCTGATGGAGTGGAGTCAGGTGGAGTGCAATGCCAATCAGGGGAGTGTCTGACCAATTTTAGTATTGTAATTGTTATGTTATTTGGGAAGAATACTTCCAGAAGTTATGACCCTCACACATGTTGAAATGCTTGGTATACATAAAAACACACCATCACCATATCTTCACACGCAATATGAACACAGAGGCAAGAGAAATATGATACCTGGTGATGTGCATAAAGCCGCTCAGTAAATTAGCGAGACAACTGGCTTCCAAGTTTTAGTCGCACTGGATCCCACCAGAATTGCTCGGGGTACATTAAATTTTAGATATATTCAGGAACTTGCTAAATTGATAGATAATATCACCGAGATGTACGATGACACATTCAGGTATACAGGGAGAGAATTGCAAGCGTACAAGAAAGAACTGGTGCAACACAGGCTAGTGTTGAATTATTTAACTGCTGTTACTGGAGGGTATTGCATAATGTTAGCCACCCAATTTGGAGTAAAATGTTGCACCTATGTCACCAATGATACCAGCGACCCTAAGGAGGTGATAGACCGGAAGATGGATGAAATTCTGCAGCTAAAGTGGGAATTTCGTAAGAACCATAACGATTCAGTGGCTGAAGTAGGGGAGAAGATAGAAGGATGGGTTTCATGGCTGAACCCAGTGAAATGGTTCTCAGGTCTAGGGGAATGGGTCCAGGAAGTGATCGCCAGCATAGGCAAATTCTTAATCCTTATACTGCTTGTCATCATAATAATTGGCATATGCGTACGGTGTGTTCCTATTGTGTTGAAGTGTGGAAAATGTAAAAATAAAGTAAAACAAAAGAATGAAATTATGATAGTGGCCAGTATGCATACCGAGGTAAATACAGAACTGCATTACAACCCTGAGCTAGGAAATACCATCATTTAATGTATTATATTTAGCCATGCATAAAAATTTATTATTGAAATGTTATTTTTAAAACACCTCAGATAATGTAAAGTCTCAATTCCCCTTTAAGACTGCTTTTATAAGACTGGTGCATCCCACACCTTTCACATGATCTTCCAAGATCCACGGTGTGCGTATAATAGTAGTTTTATGTCCCCAACCAGAGACACATTATTGATGGATTAAGAACCACCTTGTGCCATCCCATAATAACACTAAATAATATATAAATGTAAGCCTAAATTAAATTTTAAGATCAGATTGTGATAGCATGTTGTTCGCTATCAAAGGGTGGACTGTCAAAACTGGATTATTGGCTGAGACAAGATCAGTTTAAAATTGAATCGCAGCGACACCATCTTGCGACTGCAAGATGCCATTTTGCGAAATGGCCACCTAAGTGCCATTTTAGATAAACTCACACTTTAGTACATGTGGCGATAATACTATTAGCATCATGCGAATGCATCTGTGACCATCGCCATAGGTTACAGCGATTCACCAATAGCCCATTTCATTACCTTACGTATTATAAAGGATATATATTTCAGAAATGGCTTTACAGTATGCCACAATTGCATTAGCTGAATAGAGCAAGTGGCCAAGTGACAACTAGCTTGTGTAGATAAGCTTCCTGGACAGTGTCTGCTCTCACTACAGGTGGTGCGGCTAGAATACACACCTTACATTAGCAGGCTTCCTGCAATGACATGATTTCAAAGACTAGAGTGTCATCTTAGGTCTGTCTCTTGTAGCTGAACTATTTGCATTTCACACAAGAGACTGGGAGAATAAAGAGTTTTTCTTTTGAAGCCTGGGACAGGTGGGGGGGACTGCTGACAGAGTGGGCATGTGGAACTATCTGGCTCAGCATGTCACACTGCTAAGATGTTCACTTAGTGAGAGTTAAGTGCACCCTTCCTCATATACAAATTAATACATCTTTATATCAAACCCCAAATACTCACACATTACATATTCACACATAAGGTTTAATAAGCTTTAAAATATATGATTTAAGTTGGTTCAGTTAGTTTAAATGCTGAGAAATAAAGATATTTGATAACTAAGGTTCTATACATGTTAAGACAGCCGTGTTTGGTTTCGAACTGATGCGTACTCTTTCAACAGAATTCCGGTACTATCGGTGTGGAGATCGCATCATGCATTCCCAACTTATGGACCGCAGAGACTACAAGCAACAAAATGTATATTTTAGGAACAACTGTTAGGATGCAGCATGGGGAGGCGGAAGGGAAAAGACCCTCAGTTGTTAGAGGTTGGACGAGTCTATTTGAACCAGCCTGTTAAATGCACTGTAACATATGCTTCTCCCCTGGGAACCAATGGCATAAGCAAGAAACTTCTCTATTGTCCTGTCTATTCTGGGGGGGCATAAACATGTGTGCTCAAACACTGGGTCTTTAGTCTTCTTGCTGAATGCTGATTGACGGAGGTTTTCTTTCTGAAGGCCGGGATCTGGTCCAGAGGCGCTGCGTATGTATACTGTACTTGGTTCTGTATAATTCCTTTGCGCAGATCATAGCGTGTAACTGACTGTACTTTTACTTGAATAATACTTTGTGCTTCGGAACCACATGTTCTGAAACTGGAGTCTCTATTTATTGTATGACTGCGTACGCAAATTAGCGTCATCCTTAGAGGCTTATAGGAAGGATTTTAGAAGGTACAGGCAGGGGTATATAGAGGTTCATTTTAATATCGTCAGAATATAGGGCATAAAGCAGAAGGATGGTGCATTTAAGAGTATATAAAGCATAAAGCAGATCGATTATGTCTTTAAGGGTATATAGGGAATAAAGCATATGGGTGGAGCCTTTAAGAGTATATACAGTAGGGCATAAAACAGATGGACTGTGGGGTCGATTCAGACCCGGGTGCTAAGCCGCTATCGCTCGCATCCAAAAGGGGCCGAGTATGCAAATTCCGCGATCTCACTGTCCAGTGTAAGGACGCCCTCTATGTATTTGAGAGCAATGGCAGAGTGAGTGCACGCTGGTGTAATGACACCCACTTTTCTTTCTTAGCACACGTCATCTCCAGGAAGTGTATGATTATTCAGTAGCATCGAGAGCCATCAGAGCTGCACATAGCGCTTGAGGTAGTCCCTACCCCACCGCAAGCACTGCGATCAGTGTAGGCTGAAATACAACCAAGTGACGTCTACAATGACGCGTCCATGCTAATTATGGACGTCCATTAAATGCCATTTTGATGCCCAGACACGCCTGCGTTCGATCCACCACTCCCCCATTCACAAGCACCTTCCCCTGTTACCACCCACAAATGGCACTATCTGTCACACAAAGGAGCGTCCAGTCTGTGTACTACGAGCGCACGATTCCCAGATGCAGTGACTGGCTCGCGCAGTGCGATGCATACGCATGCGCAGATGGATGATAATCACCCATAGCGAGCGATCGCGGCTTAGCGTTAGGGTCTCAATCAGCCCCTGTGCCTTTAAGGGTATATAGGGCATAAAACAGATCGACTGTGCTTTTAAAGGTTGTGATAGGATCACTGGTAAAGTGGTCAGTGATAGATACGTTTGCCCTAGGTTTCTGACCTATGTGTTTTAAAACCCCCAGGAGAAAGTTTGCAGTGAAGCAAGCTTGAGTTTTGGCTTTTTGAAAAGCCGGTTTGGGACCGGGGGGTGTGAGGAGAGGGTGGGCTCCATCCACAACCCACTCCAGGTTTTGGTTTTGGCCTGTTAGCAGGCTCATTAGGGCTTCCACCTGAAACTGGTGGTGATAAGCTCTGTTCAGTTGTAGCTGTGGGTCTCATACCTTGGAGAGCAAGGACGCTGGCTGGCTCAGAAACTACCTGTAAGGTCTGTGCATGCCCTTGTGTTGATGGTGGAGGCAGTAGGCCCCAATGTTTCTTTAGAGAGGGAACCCCTTGTTTAGTTAGCACGCAGACGGGCTAGTGTTTGCTTTTATGTTTTGTTTTTCCTTTTACTTGGCACAATAAAGACTGGCGCCGACCAGTTAGCACAAGACCCAGACTGGTGTACTATTTTCCGGCTGCTGTGTGTGTGAAGAGGGAGTCCATTTACCCCAGGAGAGGGACCCCTAATCCAGTCCTGTTACAATGTATATACAGATGTTTCCTCATACCTCTAGCCTGAATATGCTATGTGGTGCGAGATACCTGGGATCAAATGTAATAGGGTGAGAGTTTAGGAAACGTGAGAGTAAACTCACGTTTTTTAAACTCGCGCAATGTAATAGAGTGCGAAAACAGGCAAACTCACATGTATTTCATTCTCAAAAAACTCTCAAGATTGAAACTCTCATCCAGATGTTTTCCCATTTTGAAAATACAACTCGACCAATGTAATAGCTTACTGCTAAACTCTCCCATTTTCTAAACTCTCATCCTATTACATTTGGCCCCCGGCGTGAGTGAGCAGCCAGGTCCCTCGCAACTCCACTGGCACCTTTTTTGCATCTTTTTTTTTTTGCCTGAAAATGTGTCATAGTAGCAATGCACTAGGATGACTAGGATGCACCAGGAGACTGTCCTGATTAATTTGATTTGTGACACTTGTATATCTGTTTGCGCCTGAGTCTGTAAAAGAAGCACAGCAGGACTTGGTGTGGAAAAAATCGACGGCCAATGCATCGTAGAGACAGTCGCACAAAACAATATATAATTGTCACATATCGAATTAATCAGCACAGTCTCCTGGTGCGTCCTAGTCATATCACATTGCAAATAAGATGCGTTTTTGGGCAAAATAATGTGAAAAAGACACCCAGTGCTAGCAGAGTCACAAGGGATCTGCCGAGCCAAGATGATCTGTTTGATATGACTGCAGCAAGAATGTACATGGACCTTTGAAAATACTGTACACAGTATTATGTTTTAAAATGTAATGGTGCATCTTTTAAAATACTTTTTATTTAAAGAAGCATAAAGGGTACACAGGTATAGAAATCGGGATGGAGTTACTTCTGCCGATATACCAAAATTGGAATCCCGCAGCCAAACCGCCAGAATTCCGAACGAAGGATCTGGGTAAGTATCAGCGTTAGCACAGGGATGGGGGGGTTCAGTTTAGGGACCCCCAGGGGGAATTTAGGATTAGGCCCCCACGGGGAGGGCTAGGGTTAGGCTGTGAGGAGAGGGGGGTTAGGGTTAGGCACCACCGGAGGGAGGTTAGGGTTAGACACCCCCCCTTGGGAGGGATAGGTTTAGGGTGTGGGAAGGGGGTGTTAGGGATCACCAGGGGAAGATTGGGGTTAGGCACCCCCTCCAGGGAGGTTAGGGTTAGGCACCACTAAGGGAGGGTTAGAGTTAGGTGGGAGAGAGAGGAGGAATTGGGTACTTACCTGCCCCTGTCGGGATGTTCACTCATCGGGCTTCCGGTGTCGGGATTTGAACCGGTGGTTATTCAGCCAACGGTATTTCATACTCATTCCATAACAGAGAAAACAGACATACAGTATCTTAATCATAGTAAGCAGAAAAACTGAGATAACAAATTGCATGTGCAACCAAGGGGCCCAAATCTGATGAAACTTGTCCTCTTTGTTGTGTAAATAAGGAGTGATTTGCTTTTCATGCGAGCATTATACCAGATATAAGATTGCAATGCTGAGATGTGAGGTGGCTCGGAGGGAGACCTCGTTTGAGTGTAAATGTGAAAGGGGAGGAAAAGACTAAGGACCTCATTCAGAGTCGGTCGTTGCGGCCGCACGGTCGTGTGCCACCGATGTTTGCTAAACTGCGCATGCGTAAAGTTCGCAATGCGCGTGCGCAAACTAGCTGCGACGATCAGAAATTTCTCTCTCCTTGAACACAGCCAGGTCGGTAGTTTGAGTGACAGAATGAGGCGTTTGTGGGTGGTAACAGGGGAAGGTGCTTGAAAACGGGGGAGTGAAGATCCGAACGCAGGCGTGCCTAATTATGCGAACGGCGTTTTATGGGAGTGCATAATTAACTAAGTAGTGTCATGGCACACGTGACATGGGTGGTTTGTAACAAAGCAAAATTATTGTGTCATCCAGTGGCGCTGGATATAAAATGTTGCAAAACACAAAGTATTGGGATAGTACTTAATCCTTGTCAGAAATTTGAAATCATGCTGGTCATCCTTTTGTATCTGGAGTTCTCAAAATCTTCATACTTTGTCCATATGATACATGTAACAAAAATAGTAAAGGAATGTCTTAATAGTCTGATGTAATTTTCCTATTAATGTTCATATGCAGAATGACGTTGTTCTTATCAAATAGGCACATATGGTTGATGCGTACCCCACTCACATTAGAAAGTGTGGTTTAACTCCTAAAAAGGTTTCTTTACTCTTCCTTCCTAATTGTTATTCCAAACAAGTCTTTTTATATCGTGACACACAAATGTTTATGAGGGGTGAAGTGATGCGTACCCTACTCACATGGTGTAAATGCTGTAACCTGCATATAATGGTTTCTTTTCAGATATCCTCCTGGAGTATCCTCGGGGTTAATTCCCATATGATGTTTCCTCATAAAGAAGGAAATGGTATATGTTTGCTAAAAGCTTTTAATAACATATAAGATAAACTCAAACATACATAAAAGTGAAAAATAAAAAATAAGTAAATGTTGACCTGATAGTAGCAAAATAATCCTCCGTCTCGTCAGAGAGGAAACAGCCAAAGTTGTCCAATAGTTAAAAAATCCCTGTAGCCAACGCGTTTCGACCTGTCCCTGCAGGTCTTTTTCAAGGTATAGGGATTCATGTATACACTAGTGTCTTAAATACCCTGTGTAATCAATTAGTCTCAATTGTCACTTAATTGGTGTATAGACTACACGTTTCTGTAGAGATCTACCTTCTAGAGGTGGAAATACATATTCCGGGGTTGGTGGTTACTTAATGTCTCCCAACCGGATTTCCTCCAGAAATGGTTAAGCACGTTCGTCTCCTATTGAGTTCCCCCAAGTTTCGCTACCCACGTGTATGAGCGTTGAACTTCCTCCACGTGGGTAGCGTGCGCCCGTGCTCCTAAGTCCACAGCACATCACGTTGAAGCCGGCCCCGGCGTCCGACCGGAAGCCGCGTCATTGGGCCATGACGCACGTCCGGCGACAGACAAGCTGGGGCACAGCATACGGAGGGAATGTCTCACATTAGCGGCGGCCATATTGTAGCCTCATGGTTTCAAAGGGGGTGTTTAAATACATAAACTTAGTGTAAAACACAATAAATAAATAAATAAAAACATATAAATATGTGATATATAAAAAATATTATACAAAAGGGTGGTTTGTACACTGACCTGATCGTAGTGCTTAAGAGAGGGTATGGTCAACCTTAAGCTCTACGACCAGTTTCGATGGTTACCAATGGTCTCGATTAATCCTTATATGGCCGGAGATGACGTGTAATGCGTATGAGAAGGGGGCGTATTTTTTGTCTTACGGCCGCATCCTCCCCTTGGTCGGCCAGCTAACGATCCGATCTCAAGGACGCAACTTGCGAGTGCATCATTTGCATATCCGGCCCCTTTTCCCTTCCGACCATGCGGCCGCAGCGACCGACTCTGAATGAGGTCCTAAAAGAGGGAAGATGAGAGAGGGATGGGGGAATTGAGTCTTAGCTGACACAACAGATTGAGTGGACCTCAAAGGAAAAACGTATAGAGAGATTAAAGGCTAGGGCACAGAAGGTGCAGCCAGTGGAAATAAGAAGTCCCACACCACTCCCATGCTGGTCACCCAAGTGAGAGGTGTGAAGGAGAGAGAGACTCTGCAATGAGAGCGCAATGGGGAAGTGGTGTCTGAGGAGGAGAGCCAGGTTTCAGGGATGTTTGGATAGTTGGAATTTAAGTGGTTGTTGATGAAGGCCACTTTGTTACATACAAACCTGGCATTCTAGAAGGCACAGGAGCAAGGGAGGGAGTGATGAGTTTTTCTTCCTTAATGGTGCACAATGTGGATTGAGCATGGCTGTAGGATTGAGAGGGGGAAAGGACACAGGAGTGGGATAAGGGAGTTGACATCCAGCAGGGGGAGGGTGGTAAGCAAGTTGCTTGGAAGCAGGGGCTGGCTGGCAACTTTCAGCCTGGGAGGCAGACACAAACAAATAGCCCGGCTTTTCTACCAGTGCATGCAACAGAGAAATGGGTGTAATAAAAAATGTTGTGAATGTGGTTTAAATACAGATTGCAATTTGTGACAAACGGTTATGTAAAAGAGCTATGGACACATTACCTACCAGCCCCATCTGACCAATGCGGAGACTATTCTAGTGAGCGATAAACAATAAATGAACCACTCAAGTGATATACAATGCAGGGGCCATTCCACTCCATATGCAAAACAATAATATTACTGACTTGACATGAACTTTTATCTTCACCTATATGCATTATGCAAATGTCGCAGCTGCAGGAGTTTGTACTGAGACGCCCACTAGTGGCGACTATAGATTCCTACCTATCTATACACTCTAAATGTCGCTAAATAGCATTATAGGTCACACAACAAAATTGCTTTCCAGACTCTGTGGTTCCGAAGCACAAAAAGATATTATTCACCAAAAAAGCAGATAGTTACACGCTGTGATCTAAATACAATTAGCGCAAAGGATTATACATAAACAAGGTACATTACATACATTACGCAGGCGCTCTGAATCCAGATTTCCGGCATCAAAGGTGAAGCCTCCGTCAACAGAAAGAATATGATGACTGATTAGCAGGTTCAGGGAGCTTGCATATAAACCCTTGCAGAGATAGGCAATACAATAGAACAAGTTGGCATAATCCCATTGGCTTCCTCCTTTTTTTTCTCTTGTTACGATGCAGTTCATAGGTCAGTTTGTATGATCACAGTCCAGCCTCCAACAGCTCTTTGTGTCTATTTTCCCACTGAAGAACAAGTCTACCCTGGCTGCATTACAGAGTACATTTTAATGCCTATCTCTCTATGATCCATAATTCCCAGACAAATGTTGCGATTTCCTCACTGATGGAACCGGAAATCTGCAAATACACAATGGCTTAGAATAGCACCAAACACGGTCTGTTTATCATGTACTAAACCTGAGATCTTAAATACAGTCGCTTTATTACACACTTAATAATGAATAAACCTTGAATATTAACCTTAATGCTAGGGAACCTTTTTATGTAAGTGTGCAATGTGTAAGTGTAAGAATATTGCATAGTTTCGCTAATATGTGCGGTGCGTTTGTGTTTTGTGCTTTGATATATTTATATGTTTTATTTAATGTGTGTATGCATGTAAGTCTGTGTGTCTTATGCATGTAAGTCTATGTGTGTGTGTTATGCAATAAAGTGTATTTATGATGGATTTAATATATATATTATCCCTTTCTAACATATTTTAAAACTACAGTGCAAGGTATTACAAGCAGATAGGTTCACTTTCAAGCAGGGTGGAGACCTCCAGCTGACTGCCATTGCCACTTCATCTGAGAGCTAATTCAAAGGTTTTTCTCTGCCTATTTAGAATACACTTGTCAGTACTTCTTAAGCAAACCTCCGACCATTGTTTTCTAACTTCTCATTCAGACAAATTCAGTTGTGCATATCAGTGTCTGGGTTATATTTCAGTTGCCACAGCCATACTTGTCTGTATGCAGGGCTTTCCAATCCACATGTAAAACACTCACAGTATCCTGGTGTATATATCTTTCAACTACCTTTCCCAGGCATGTATACAGAAGCTGTTTCTCATTACTAACTAGACCCTGCATGAATATTGTGTTTGTCAGTGTGAGAGTGTTGTATATTATTCGCTATTTAGTGTTGTGCGAATGTGTGGCTACGTGCGCACATAGTCATGCATAATAAATTATTATCTAATGTCCTACATGGTATGACACAGTTAGGTCATTGAACCATTAGTAATGTGCCTCGGGAAGGGGTAAAACAACCCTTATATGCACTCAGTGGATCTATACGGGACCATGGGCAGGATGTGGGATCTCATCGAACCTATAAGAGTGGAGTGGGGGAAATGGAGACTACATTAACTAGGATGTTTAAATGAACATTTGCAATATTTTATCATACATGACCAATCCTAAGCAATCACCTGATTGTACACTATAGTTCAGGATTGTAATATAGTGTGTCATTTACCTTGGTATCCGTTCTGTTACTACTGACCACCATCATAATTTAATTCATTTGATTTACCTTATCTTTACATTTTCCATATATCAACACAGTAGGAACACATATGACACATAAGCCAATTATTATGATGACAACCAATATGAGGATAAGGAGTTTACCTATGCTAGCTACTATTTCCTGGACCCACTCTCCTAGACCGGAGAATCATTTCACTGGGTTCAATCATAAAACCCATTCTTCTACCTTCTCCCCTACTTCAGCCACTGAAGCATTATGGTTCTTCCTAAATTCCCATTTCAGCTGCAGAATTTCATCCATCTTCTGGTCTATCACCTACGTGGGGTCACTAGTATCATTTGTAATATATGTGCAACACTTTACACCAAATTGAGTGGCCAAAGTTACACAATACCCTCCAGTGACAGCTGTTAAATAATTTAACACTAGTCTATGTTGCACAAGTTCTTTCTTATAAGCTTGCAACTCCCTACCTGTATACCTAAACGTGTCATCATATATCTCGGTGACATTATCTATTAATTTAGCAAGATCTTGAATATATCTGAAATTTAGTGTACCCCAAGTGATCCTGGTGGGATCCAATGCGACTAAAACTTGAAAGCCAGTTGTTTCACTAATTTACTGTGTGGCTTTATGTACATCACCAGGTATCATATTTCTTTTGTCTCTATGTTCATACTGTGTGAAGATATGGTGATGGTGTGTTTTTATGAATACCAAGCATTTCACCATGTGTAAGGGTTATAACCTCTGGGAGTACTCTTCCCAGGTAACTCAAACCTTCGGAACTCGGAGAGAGACACTTATACGCTTTCCTTCCACATATAAAATATACATCATCGGGGAGAACATAAGGAATAGAATGTATCATGATCATTCTACACATTTCCCTAACAAATGATCCTATCTCAGGTTCCCCCATCTGGTTAACACACGTTTCTGGTTGTATAACTTTGGCACAGTACCCTTCTGGTACCCTACCAACCATTTCTTTGGTGGAACTTAGTGTATATTTATACCGGAAGTGTCTTCCACCTAGTCTAATTGTGCATAAAAGTTCAAGGTTTATAGGTTTGCTATCAGCTCTTAGTGAGAAGGTCATTGTCTGGTTATTCCCCGTCACCTCCCAACTTCCTGGTTTATTGAAGTTGGTGATGTTCAAACATAAAAGTGATCTATCTACTTGGTACTGGTGGAGTTTAAAATGAGGTGGTTTGGACTTAAGAAATTTTCCATCCAGTGCATCCCCTCTTTGCAGTTCTAAGACCTCAGAGACATTTAATGGGAATGGCACTAACCCTACATTATGCTGTCCCTGAGGCACATGAGAACACACCCAACAGTCAGTCTGGTGTAAAACTTTTCCCACCATAGTATGATAATCCTCTAAAGGATACCCACCCCAATACTGGTTATACTTAGGTTGGCACTGTTGGATTCAATTCTCATCAACTAAGGACCCACAAAACTCACACATACAATAATCCTCAGATGATAGACCTTCACACTGGCTCTGAGTTTCCAACATAGCAGATCTCTTAACAATTACTGTACTGAGTTTGGTCAGATACTCCCCCGGTTGGTTTAGCACTCCTTCTCCCAACTCCACTCCATTGATATCACCATCAGCTCCCCTCTCCATTCTCTATCCTCCATCACAGAAATGAGACATGCCAAGACAAACTAAAATGAGAAAAAACGAGGAAAAAAGACCCCCCATAATCACAGCCCGCCACTCCATTGCTGGAATAGTGGTCTGTATATTTCTCTAGCTCTGGTGTTCTACTGCAGTCACCAACTCTCCCGGAACAGACTCGCAATCGACAGGTCCACGTTATCTGCCGTGATTCCGCCTTGTATCTCCTCTGGGTGATTAACCTTTCTGCAGTGGCTGGAATGGACCCAGGTATCTCTCTCGGCTACTTTCACAGATATCGTACTTGTCAGCAGCACCTGATACGGTCCTTTCCACCGGTCAGTCAAACAACCTGAACGCAAGAAATTACGGATCATTTCATATTCTCCAGGTTCAAAATCATGACAGTTTGTCTCAGGCATATCAGGTGACAATATTTTCAATTTCTGCTGTTGTTGTTTCAATAGCTTACTCATTTTTATAAGATACCTCACAGTAACCTCTTTATTACACTTTAATTCATCCTGTGGACTTACAATCAAATGAGGATGCTTACCGAACAGTATCTCAAAGGGAGACAGATTAAGATGTGGTCTGGGGGGTGGTCCTGATGCTATTATTCCCCATCAACTTACACATGTTCTGGAAGACATCACCTGTGAAATGAGTACCCCTATCACTTTCAATAATTCTAGGGATACCGTATCTGCATACAGACTCCTGTACAGCCTTTTTGTCAGTGAATACAGCAGTATTAGTGGCAGCTGGATATGCTTCTTATCCAATTAGAAAACACAGCTGCACAAACTAATACATACTTAAGATTCCTGCAGGGTGGTAATTGGATGAAATCAATTTGTATTACCTGAAAAGGTCTGTCTGTTGGAGGGATGTGTAATGACTTGGACGGTATTGTTTTCCCAATGTTTTTCCTCAAGCAGGTCAGTGTCAGACCATGCGCTGCCTCAGCCAAGCTTGGGTAATATGCCTTAGGAGCCACTGGCGTACCTTGTTCATCTCTCCAGAGTCCAGAGGACTCTGGCTCACATCCCTTTGATCTCCAGACTGCATTTTCCTGAATGGAACACAAATTTTGCATCTCAATTAATATCTGCATTTCACCAGTTTGAAAAACCACTCTATTGATCAACCGTCATATTTATTCTTAAACTTGCTGCCCCTTTTTGCAGCTTCATCTGCCCTGTTATTGGAACAGTTGTTAGCAGTAATGTTGTAGACCCTGGGTTTAGACAAAGTGCCAAGTATTTGACCCAGGTCTGGTATGGCCGTAGTTTATTCTTTGCAACCTTGTGCCCTGTTTATGAGAAATGAAGCTCAACAGTTTAGTATCATTAATCATGACAAACAAAATCCAAGTACAACAATAAATCATCTACATATCAGATCCATTGCTTTAAAAACATGCCCTGTATAGTTTCACTGCAGATATACTGCAGGGGTTAGTGTGCTTCAGTTCTTAATCTCAATATTTACTGTAAGCAAGGACACTTGATTTTACCAACATGTACAATGACTTGAGGCTTACACACACTTATTACATTTCCTTAGAGGTGCAATGTCCTAGAGGTGACTTAAAACACATTTTAATGCTAATAATATTCCCCCTCCACCCACGCTCTCCACTACTCTCACCGGTTTCAACTTCTACCCCTGCTGGTTGCAGATTATCAGCTTGGGCAATGGCTGAATTTACGGTGGATTCATCATCTATAATTACATTTTCCTGTGGGTGACTTAAATCAGGGTATAAGTTACTTATTACGATTTTTTTTTTTTTTATAATTTTTTAGATTGACTGTACCTTCACCCCCATCAGCATAGGGCGGTGGTGGTGCGCATGAACTACTGACATTACCTTCCGCAACGCTACTTTGCTGTGCGTGCACGCTATTTCATGGTGTGCATGCAACGCTGTTTAGCGCTGCGTGTGCATTCCCCTGCATCGTGCATGCAACGCTGGTTTGCATCGCATGCACACCCCTAAGCCACATATCCCCCTCGTGCTGCCATAGCTTTAAACAATCGTTATACTTTGTCTTTTTCTTTCGAGAGTGCACCATACAGAAGCTATCTCGGACATTGTTCAATACCTCCTTATCAAAGCTGCCAATTCTGGGAAATGGTTTCACACTCTTCCTCATCATTTTAAACCATACATCACAGTACCTAGTTGCATAAGCACCATACCTAGTATGCATAATATGCTGTGCCGACCCGAGCAGCGCTTCCAAACGCAGCACATCATCTAATATCTCTACCGTTTGCCTGGCCCCCATCTTGGGAACATAACACTAAACTTTTCAATAGAGATTTAAATCGGTGAAAGAATGTCAAGGCTACTTTCACTTACCTGTGGACGATATTAACAGGATGCGCCCACACACCTATGGAAGAATAACCAGGCTGCTTCCACGCATCTAAGCCCTTTTTGAGTACTTTCCACTGCTAGCATTTAGGCATTCCAATAACACCTACCCTTTTCAGTGATTTCGTCCACCACTGCTCAGTTCACAATCACAATATGCTACAACTGTGCAGTTCAATTACAGTGCCCAATAACCATAACTAATCACTGGATGCTGCGATCACACTGAGAGCCGATACCTAACACAAAACAACAACTACACCTGCTTATGTGTATAGACTGCGGTATCTACTACCGAGCCACTAGGCCGACACCAGGCGCCTAGCACTTAAGGGTCCTACGATACCCCTAGCTAGGGAACATGTTACCCCTACCAACACACATTCACTGTTACACACCATTTTCCTGCGCAGAAAAATAAAAATTTTCCCAGATTATGGCAGCACCGACTAAGGTACTTACAACAATGTTATCATGCTATCAATATCACAATGCAATCTCAATGGCTTTGTTTAAACACACGGCAGCAATACAGGAAATACATATATGCTATTGTGCGACTGGTCGCATACACAATAATGCGACCGCTACACAAAACGTATTATTACCCTTACGCTATTGTGCGACTTCTCCTTTTAGCATGAAATTTTATCAACGAAGGAAAGCAAACTTTTCCTCCCTTGTCCCTGGATTCTAATCAGCGCTTTAGACTGTGTAGTGCAGCTTTGGTTCATTTTTGGGGCGTGGGTTCCCCTGGATTGCTTTGGTTGATCTATTTCAGGGCACCACATTGTAACACATTTTTCCCTTATAGCACATTTTTTAACCCTTCACTGTTTGTTTATTATATATGTATATCACTTTTTATTTTCATTCCTTATATGCAGCCTGGCTGCTCTTAACTATCTCTTTTACACTGCACTTTTCTAACTATGGTGGTGCCCTGGCAGTGCCCTGGGGCGGCTTGGCTGGGCCAGTTTGGGGGTGTCCTGCGCTCTGGATTTGAATCTTAGTATGTTAGGGACCTACCCGACAGAGGTTACCCGGATGCGGTGGGAAGGCCCATAAACTTGGCCAAGATTATGCCAAAAGCCTCTATTCATTGCAAAAATTTATTTATTTATATACAATCAGTTAATTTGGAGTTGAGCACCTGCACTTCTTTTTTGTGTACACTTAATAATGAATAAACCTTGAATATTAACCTTAATGCTAGGGAACCTTTTTATGTAAGTGTGCAATGTGTAAGTGTAAGAATATTGCATAGTTTTGCTAATATGTGTGGTGCTTTTGTGTTTTGAGCTTTGATATATTTATATGTTTTATTTAATGTGTGTATGCATGTAAGTCTATGTGTGTGTGTTATGCATGTAAGCATATGTGTGTGTGTTATGCAATAAAGTGTATTTATGATGGATTTAATATATATATTATCCCTTTCTAACATATTTTAAAACTACAGTGCAAAGTGTTACAAGCAGCTAGGTTCACTTTCAAGCAGGGTGGAGACCCCCAGCTGACTGTCGTTGCCACTTCGTCTGATAGCTAATTCAAAGGTTTTCCTCTGCCTATTTAGAATACACTTGTACTTAAGCAAACCTCCGACCATTGTTTTCTAACTTCTCCTTCAGACAAATTCAATTGTGTATATCAGTGTCTGGGTTGTATTTCAATTGCCACAGCCATACTTGTCTATATGCAGGGCTTCCCAATCCACATGTAAAACACTCACAGTATCCTAGTGTATATATCATTCAACTACCTTTCCCAGACATGTATACAGAAGCTGTTTCTCATTATTAACTAGACCCTGCATGAATATTGTGTTTGTCAGTGTGAGAGTGTTGTATATTATTCGCTATTTAGTGTTGTGCGAATGTGTGGCTATGTGCGCACACTGGGTGCGTGCGCACGCAATGTTACATCGTGGATTGTACCAACATAAATCGGAAAGTGGACGATCAAATCGTCCGATAACAGTTGAATTGCGGTCGCATTCAATTATTCGACTTCGACACGACTGAAAACCGTTGCTTGTATACAAAGATGCACCATCAGTCATACATCCATCTTCTGAGCAACCCTGTGGTCATTCAGAATGTCCGTCACAAGTAAGCACACACCAGGGCCTTCACTGTGTATAAATTCACATTCACAGGCTGAGATACGCCCCCCAAACGCCTAGACACCTGCTTTTGCCTCGCCATCCCCCCGTTATCTCCCACAACTGACCCATCAATCACACTGCATCCAAGTCCTTACTGCGACGGACACTGGTAATCTCACTTTGCACATGTGCAGTGTGACACATACACATGTGTTGTATACAAAGAAATGCTCAATCAGGCCCTATGTAGCATATTATGCCAAATGCTTTACCCTGCAAACCCTGCCTTCATTATGATGGTATCTGTTGTGTATATAGTTCTCATTGCTTTGTATGTATTATTATTTGTTTATATTAGTTGGCGTATGAATCTCTAGTCTGTGTCTTTGTTTTTCCTGCTGTTTTACAGTAAAGAAGCATGCTCACTGTCTGTGTCCAAGTTATTAAGAAACCCTTATTGAAGTTTAGTCACAGACTTAACACTGGCGATGAGGATAAAAATCTTCTTCAGCATTGCTCCAATGATCAGTGAGCACCAGTGGGCTGACAGCACAATTGCAGGTGCAAGAGGAGCAGCACATGCAGACTGCCAGCATCACTTAGACTGAATAAAGGGGCATGTGAGTTATATCATTCTGTCTCTAAGGAAGGGAGGAAAAAGGACATAAAGCAAAATGTCAGGATATATTGGCACAATAGCTGCTTTTGATAGTACTATAGAGTCCCGGGCCCCACAATTGCTAATGGCAGCCCTGCACACTATACAGATACATCTGCAGATGATGGTCATTCATACACACTGAACGGCCAACATCTGTGTCTGGCTGCAGGACCCGGTGGCCAGGGGGCGTGTCCCGCCCCCCTCCCCGCTGCTCCCGCTGTGTGTGTATGGGTACACACTTGTCAATGGACAGATATGTCTGCAGACTTATCTGTCCATCGGCTGTGCAACGCAGCCAATGCGATATGTCGGTGAACAACGACGTTCACTGACATATCACGGGTACACACTGGCCGATCAATTGATCGGCCAATATATCTGTCAGAGTGCACCCAGCTTGAGGAATGGAGGACAAGAGTAGTGAACAAAGGCTTAATAATAAAGAGAAGCAAAAATAAAACTGAACAATGGTGGACAAGAAAATAAAGGTTAGATGGTGTCAGAAAATACTACGCTACACAGTATTATTTATTTATACAGGGCAGTAGAATAATAAATTAACATAAAAGTAAGTAAGCCACAGTGCTAAGTTGCTGTGATGAGAACAAAGGAAAGGTAACACAGAAAGTGATGTATTAAAACACAGTTATGGTGACAACAAAACAAGAAAAAGAA
Organism: Taudactylus pleione; assembly: GCA_031769625.1. NCBI lineage: Eukaryota > Metazoa > Chordata > Amphibia > Anura > Myobatrachidae > Taudactylus > Taudactylus pleione. The sequence goes on from JAUIMM010000983.1 coordinate 399,117, forward strand.
TAAGGCAAAATTACATTCAGTGAAAAAGTAAAAATAAGAATATACTGTAAGCATGAAATTACCACACTACTACAGGTCCTGGTGAGCAGCTGAGAGGGCATTACCGGCAACAGGGCAGCCAGTCCAGGGTTAAAAAAAGCAGGAACTAGGATGTCTTAGAGTGAGAGCAGTGTCCAGGGGGCAAAGCAGGACTAGGGAAGTCAGGGCATGGAGAGATTACACGGTCAGAGGGGGATCCTCAAGGCTCAAAGAGTACATCAGTGAGTGGGAAATGGTGGGCAGGACGGAGGGTCCAGGAAAAAAGGAGCAGGCACAGATAGAAGGCATTCAGGAAACAGTGTACCAAGCAGCTCAGGGAGGCTAGGAAGAAGATGGAAGATCAGTTGAATATGGTCATCTATGCAGGGTGAAGGTTGCAAGGGCCATATATTTGGCCTTTATTCTGGGAGAGAACACAGCAAGGAGTAGCACATAAACAGCCTCTGGTAGAAATGGCTGTGTTTGTGGAAAAGCGAATGGAGTCAATAACAGGCTCAGGGAGTAAGGGACCCAGGTGGATAACCTGAGTCTAGGGGGATGCATACGTTTAGCGGAGAGAGGAAGGGTTGGTAGTATGACAGAAGGATCAGAGAAGATGGCAAGAGGCAGTGGAAATCAAGGGCAAGGCTGGAGCCACAACCTCAATTGTTGAAGCAGACAAGAGTGAGGACAGGACGTGGGAGGGTTCATTGAGTTAACAGTGAGGGATGAAGAGCCTGGTGGATGTTCAGACATCACAGTGCGAAAATCAGAACCAGCGAGGAGATAGTTGAGGGGACTAAAGAGCACGGCCTCGGCAACTCCAAGTAATTACAGGTCAAAGTCTGCATCACAGTGGAAAGCTCATCAGGGAATGTCACTGAGAATATTTGTGCAGTACCATGTTCTGCTATTTAGAAATCAGGATGCAGTCAGCATCCCGATGTGTGGGATGCCGATGGTCTAAATATCGGCGCCATAATCCTGACAGCGTCAGGATCCCGGCTCTAGTATTCTGACTGCCGGCATCCCAAAAGTAAGTATTGTGGGTTAGGGGTGGGTTAGATTTAGTCACTAGAGGGAGGGTTAGGGTTAGGCACTAAGGAGGGAGGGTTAGATTTAGGCTGCGAGGAGGAGGAGGTTAGGTTTAGGCACTAGAGGGGAGGTTAGGGTTAGGTACTAAGGGGGGAGGGTTAGGTTTAGGCTGTGGGGAGGGGGAAGTTGGGTTTGGGCACTAGGGGCGGAGGATTGGGTTAAGATAGGGGTAAGGGTTGGTTGTACTACACTTACCGACTGCTTTCGGGATTTTCATTGTCAGGATGCCATTGTCGGTATTCTGGCCAGCGGCATCCCAACCACCGGGAACTCATACCCAACCCTAGAAATCAACTGGGTATGAAATGAAGTTTGTTTATTAGCCTTTGGGGCATATTCAATTGCCTACAAGGTTTTGACCACAAAAAAATACGTGGACCTCGCAACCAATTTTGAATTACTGTGGTATCCAATTTGAAAAAATTGTTTGCAGGGTTTTTTTGTGGTCAAAAACTCACCTGTTCCGCATACTCTTCTGCCCAGGTTGAGGTAAGTGTCTGCACACTAGCAGGAGGTCACACAAAACTCACACTGGCAGGGAGGGTGGGGTCAAACACACTGGCCAGGTGACAGGGGTCTCACACACATTGATCTCTTAAGCATGTCAGGGATGCTCCTCCAGATTACAGCGCTGCCAGAAGGTAAGTAATTCATAGACTAATCTAATTGGAAACTTCCAATTGCTTAATTAGTCATGGTGGGGGGGTCCAAGGAAATCAGAAGCAAATCCATACAGTTTTTCCTAAAAATAATGATTTAAGGAAAAATTAGACTTGCACTGAAGCTGCGAGAATAACAAACATGAGCACCCACCCCAAGAAAAAAATCTCTCACCCAATTGAATACAAAAAATCTACCAATGACTTTTTCATTTCTGACTCAATAAATCTTAAATGTGTTTCTTGCATCAGGACAATTTTAGCCTGCTTGTCTTCTGAATGTTTTAGTATCCTAAGTGGCAAAGAGGATTCTTTGCCATGTTCAGCTATAAAGAATATGACTCATTCCGTGGAACAAAGAGGCTGGATACCTTTAAAACACAGCTGTACCACATGGGTTAATGTGTGTGTGCGTGTGTGTGTTAGGTTAGTATTAGGGAGCCATATGCGGGAAGTAAATGTGCTGATATAACATTTTGCATCAGTAAAAAAGCCATCTGACAATGACAATTGCTGTCAAGTGTGTTTCTTTGTAAGGAGAATATTACAAAGTGGTGTCATTCGTGGGTTCCTTCTGCTAGCCGCAATCTGCATGGCAGAAACTAGATGCTGTTTTATTTGGTTGGTGAGTGAGGTTAACCGGCCTGTAAAAATTGGTTTATTTGCGCCTGTGGAAAAGTTGTTCTGGGTGCAAATGTACTTCAGAGTTTGGCCGATGGTGAGTTTATTCCAGTTTGCAATCTCACCCGAGTTTATCAGTGAAAAGAGAGAAATCTCACCCGAGTTTGACTTTAGTAAATTTGCGAGTTGAAAAAACTGCCTAAACTCACACGAGATTGCAATCTCGACCAAACTCGAATCTTAGTAAATTTACCCCTTAGTATCAGTGATTTATTCTGAATTGCTAAATATGCATCATAACAGTGAATTGTTGTTTATTCAGTTGAAATGGGAAGCTGTTATTGGGATAATAGTAGAAGACGTATGGAAAGAAGCCTTAGGGACTCCCCGTCTGGCCACCACAGCTGTTATGTATCACCAGATTCAATTATGTTTACTTCACAGGCTATATATAACACCTGAACAGCTGTTTAAAATTGGGGGTAGGTCTGACTCAACTTGTCCTAAGTGTAATTCATCTGAAGGAACCTTCTGGCATTTGTTATGATCATGTCCTACCTACAGTCAGGGGCGGATTCAGGTCTGTGAGGGCCCCTGGGCAACAAACGCGTGGGGTCCCCTATCAATAAAAGTTGTGTATATATATATATATATATGTACACAAAAACACACACGCATATATACACACATGTGTATATGTATGTACAGTATGTCTATAATTTTAACTATATATATACTCACACACATCGGGGTACCTGCCTGATGTCCAATACACCCTGTAGTTGTGCCCCTTCTCCAATGCCCCCTGTAGCTGTGCCCCTCCTGCAATGCCCTAAGTTGTTGTGCCCCTTCTCCAATGCCCCTTGTAGTTGTGCCCCTTATCCAATGCCCCAGTATTTGTGCCCCTTCTGCAATGCCTCCAGTAGTTGTGCCCCTTTTCCAGTGCCCACTGTAGTTGTCCCCCTTCTCCAATGCCCCCTGTAGTTTTGCCCCTTCTGCAATGCCCCTGTAGTTGTGCCCCCAGTACTAGCTCCCTCTCCCTGCCCACACGCCTGTGAAGAAACTTACCTGTCTTCGCTCCACGCCGTCAGGTCTCCCGAGTCCCACCGTTGCTGCTGCTGCCTGCTGGATCTAACTGGATCCAGTTAGAGGCACGAAGGCTCCTCTCATTGTGGGTGACGTCATGATGTCACACGTGCACTGCATCACAGGGAACGCTGGCCTCTGAAGCGATCAGATAATTCAGAGGCTGATGTCCAATGCACCCTGTAGTTGTGCCCCTTCTCCAATGCCCCCTGTAGCTGTACCCCTCCTGCAATGCCCTAAGTTGTTGTGCCCCTTCTCCAATGCCCCTTGTAGTTGTGCCCCTTCTGCAATGCCCGTGTAGTTGTGCCCCTTATCCAATACCCAGTATTTGTGCCCCTTCTGCAATGCCCCCAGTAGTTGTGCCCCTTTTCCAGTGCCCACTGTAGTTGTGCCCCTTCTCCAATGCCCCCTGTAGTTTTGCCCCTTCTGCAATGCCCCCTGTAGTTGAGCCCCCAGTACTAGCTCCCCCTCCCTGCCCACACGCCTGTGAAGAAACTTACCTGTCTTCGCTCCACGCCATCAGGTCTCCCGAGTCCCACCGTCGCTGCTGCTGCTGCCTGCTGGATCTAACTGGATCCAGTTAGAGGCACGAAGGCTCCTCTCATTGTGGGTGACGTCATGACGTCACACGTGGACTGCATCACAGGGAACGCTGGCCTCTGAAGCGATCAGATAATTCAGAGGCCAGCATTCCCAGTTGCTTCAAATAAGTAAGTTGGTTGTGCTATTGTTTCCACGGGTATATCTCAAGACACACTCACCCCATTAGTATGTATTTTAGATGTGATGGATGAAGAGGCAGTAGACAAACACACCAAATGTTATATTATTAATCTGTGTATGCTTACTAAGGCACAGTGGGCCTGATTCAGACCCGCTTGCGAGCGCTGAGCGCTCGCAAGCGGGTCGATGTTGGCTCCATCGTGCGCATGCGCAAGACCCAGATAGCGACGGGCAAGCCATCGCTATGGGTCTCGCTACAAAGCAGGCGTGCTGTTGATGGTGAGTGACAGCACGCCCCCTTTGGTGGGCGTGCCGGGGGCGTGGCTCGCCAGACGGAGGCGTTCCCATGGGAACACCTACCGTCTGCGGCCGGCCCCACTGACATCACAAGTGATGTCAGTGGGAGTGCCGGGGGCGTGGCTCGCCAGACGGAGGCGTTCCCATGGGAACACCTACCGTCTGGGGCCGGCCCCACTGACATCACAAGTGATGTCAGTGGGAGTGCCGGGGGCGTGGCTCGCCAGACGGAGGCGTTCCCATGGGAACACCTACCGTCTGGGGCCGGCCCCTCTGACATCACAAGTGATGTCAGTGGGAGTGCTTTTGGCTCTGATAGAGCCAAAAGCACTCCAGGGCTTGCGGCAGATGAGACCCTACCACAAGGGTCTCGTCACAAGCCCGATGGCCGCGATGGTCTTGACCATCGCGACCATCTTTTTGGCCGCTCACTAAAGCTGTGGGTGGTCACCCACAGCTATGCGAGCGGCCAGGAGGCAGCTCTAAAATTCAGAGGGACGGCCCTGATTCAGAGCGAGCGCTCTGAAAGAGCGTCCGGCTCTGAATCAGGGCCAGTATGTGTAGCCAGGGCTTGGATGGCATCAAATGGCCCAAACTTAGGGACATGGCTCTCTTTGGTTGATGTAGTCGTGGCACATGAGAAATATGTTTATGCAGCTAGAAAAGCAGAGAAAAAGTATTTTGATATATGGGCTAGATGGCTGGATTCACCTTACAATTGTTGGGAGGGTGGAGTTTCTGGATCTAATTTGTCTATTATCAAAAGAGTAACATAATTGTGTCTATGCATTTATGCTTAAATCAATGTGTATTGTTTTCCTGCTAAAAATTTTCACACTATATATGGTCTGTAAGCCACACTTTATGTACTTACGAATATGTATGATTCTCATTGCTATATGCTAATATATTGCTTTCATATTTTTTGATTGTATAGTTAAGAATTGAGGGTCTGATTCATCACGGATCGCAGTTGCAAAGTCGCACGTACTGCGCATGCATATGCTTTGCAGTGCGCTTGTGCGAACTAGCAATTGCAAACAGAGTTGCGATTGCAAAGGCTATGCAGACCCATGGCAAAGTGATTGACAGAAAGTGCCATTTGTGGGTGGTGACGGGGGTTCTCGGGCGAACGCAGGCGTGCCAGTGTGTTTCAACGCCGTTGCAGAGACGTGCATAAATTATCCTCTGCGATACCAGATACCGCCTGCGGCATCATAGTGTGCACATAAGTAAGCAATTCCTGAGTGAGGTCTGGGCTACTCTAACTGTCCGATGTTACTTGATGTTACCAATTGTTTCACTATTTTGGTCAAGTATACGGATGTGAGTAAGGGGAAGTGGGCGTCCTCTTGTCAGGCAATGTACACAATGTGAATGCAATCAATAAAATATCACCGCTGATATTAGCAATGCAGTTGCATGCGTATAAGCAGAATAGCGATCCGTGTTGAATCAGGCCCTGAGTCCACACATGTACTGATATGTAATGGTTTTTATTTTTGCATACCAGACTGATTACTACTTTCTGTAATAGGCTGTTATTTTTTTATTGTTTTATTTATGGTTCTATGTTTAAAATATCAATAAAACTTATTGAATTTAAAAAAAGAAAAATGTTGTGGAAATGAATGGAGTGTGGAAGGCTGAGGGACTTGCTGAAAAAGAGCCATTCTTTAGAATAAAAGGGGACCTGCTATGTAGGGTATCTAGGTTCAAGGGAAACAAGTCAAACAGCTCTTGGTGCCACGGTTACTGGTTCCTTTGATATAGGCAGCGGCCCATGTACACCCCAAGGGAAGGCATTTGGGAGAGGAGAAAACTCTCAATTGGGTATTCCAGAGGTTTTACTGATTAGGCATCTGCATGGCAGTTGAGAGGTACTGTCAAGCTTGAACAGTCTGCCAACAGACCGTACCTAGTCCTAATTATAGAGTTCCCCAGGTACCCCTTCCTATAGTCCAAGATTCAAAAGTAAAGCAACACTTAAAGAGGGCACAGGGGCAACAAAAAAGGGGTTCTGATGCCCGAGCCTCCATACTCTCCTATAATCCAGGCAACAAGGGGCTTAACCAGGTGCCCACCCAAAAGGGCAAATGGTGTGCACATGCGCCCTTCCGTCCTTGACCTCCACTTCAACAGATTACAGAAGTGTCACGGTCTTGGTATTCTCTAGATCAGGCTCAGGACCGTTAGGTATGATGGATGTGCATAGGAAACGAGGAGGCTTAATAATACTTTGGCTCATAGGTATGAACAGGAGTATAGGTACACTAGTGACAGTGTAGGAACCACAGACTTGTGTTATGCATGGATACTGAACTGGAACCGGAGTGAACAGACCAGATCCACTGACGACCTAACCTAGTGACCTGTGAAGGCCAACAAGACCAGAGGAATGGAATGTCAATCTCTGGCTGTTTCAGGTTAGGGGCTGAAATAAAAGCTTGTTTTAACTGCTGGAAAGCCAATTGGGCTTCTTCAGGCCTTTTAGCAGGTTTAGAACCTTTTCTGGTTAATGCTGTGATGGGTGCAACTACGATGGAATAACCTTGGATGAACATCCAGTAATAGTTGACAAACCCCAAGAAACATTGTATTGCACCAAAAGTGGATGGCTGTGGCTAATTCAGAGTTGCCTGTACTTTTTCGAGGTCCATGGACAGACTGGTGCCAGAAATAAATCTCAGGAATTGAAAAGATGTGGTTTCAAAAGTGCATTTCTCCATCTTGCAATACAATTGATTTTCTCAAAGTTTCTGAAGCACTTCCTTTACATGACCACGATGGCTTTGAATGTCAGAAGAAAAAATTCATATATCATCCAGATATTACACAAGGGTTTTGTACAAGAGGTAATGCAAAATTTTGTTCACAAAGTTCTGAACTACTGCTGGTGCATTACTTAGACCAAATGACCGAATGGCGTCACAAGGTACTCATAATGACCGTTGTCACGGACCGCCGTCACAACTCTTCCCAGATACGACAATCTGAGAGTCGCCGCCATGACCTTACACCAATACCTCAGTGTGTATGGTTATTAACTCCGGTATCTGCCACCAGCAGAAGACTAATTTACAGCTAAAGAATAAGGCAAGCTTCTGCTCTCACCTGTACACACAACTTATCAATATTTAAACAAAGGTAACATGCCAAACATGAGCTGTTTGGGTCATAAAAACACAGATTCCAAGAACTAAAATTAGTTTAGTTTAATTCAAGAAATATCTTCAAAGCTTATGCACAAAAATTACAAGGGATATAAGGATGTTACAAAAAGTCACAAACACAGTTAATCACAATTTCAAGTAAACCAAAGAAAATAATAAAATGGGAGAAAACAGACCATTCAGATCGCGACGGATAGAACAGCTTTGGGATGAGGCCTTCCCAAGGAAGAGTTCAGGTGCCCTGTATCTTGTTGGCAGCCTCAAGCAGAGAATCAACTCTTCTGCCCAGTGAGCCTGTATTTTATTCCTGTGTGCCGAGCTATTTCCCCCCTCACCCCCCTGGCGGGGGGAATACTAACCCTCCAACAGAGAGTGGATGATTGGCTCACCCAAACTGTTTAAAGTTGTGGGACAGCAAACTGATACCACTTATACAGGTCAAAGTAAGGTCCTTTTTATGCCCAGCTGCACATCCTGACTCCAGGGTTTATAACCCTGTACTTTGTGTTCAATACCCACAACCACAGATTTTTACAGTTGACCAAGTTTTATGATGCTGTGGGAAGGAAAGCCCTTCTAACATTCATCCCAGTTTCAAATAACTACACTAAGGTTTTGACACCTAACATTAGACTTTAGCACGACATTATACAGATACACCTTCCTACAGAGAGACACATATATATTGACATTATATTCTGTATCAGGCCCCACTTCTTAAGAAAAAAATGTACTTTTTCATCACAACCGTCTCTGGTATTGACTGCTGTTTTCCATTAGTCACCTTGCCGTATACGGATCAATTGTATGCTCCACAAAAATCCAATTTCGTGGCGCCTTTGACTAGGTTATGAGAAGTAATGGATATCTGTTTTTAACTGTTATCTCATAGAGGCCACGATAATCAATGCATGGCCACAGTCCTCCATCCATCTTTTTTACAAAAAAGAAACACCAGCTAGAGATGAGGAAGGACGTATGAACCCACATTCCAAATTCTCTTTGATGTAATCAGACATGGTTTGGGTCTCAGGAACCGATAACATATAAACCCATCCACGAGGAGGAATCTTCCCAGGGATGAGATCAATTGGACAGTCCCACAGCCTGTGAGGTGGTAAAATCCCATGGCTTGCCTACTGAAGACATCGATGAATTATCGGTAAGGCACAGGTAATCCCGAGGCTTTATCTTCAGAGGTAGAACAAGTGGTAATGTAGCCTGAAGACAGGACATGGTACAATTGGGACACCAAGATAGAATATGTGGAGATGACCAGTCAATGTGTGCATTATGGTACTGTAACCAGGGAGATCCAAGAATTATCTCACTAGTGGATTCAGGAATCACTAACAATTATATAGTCTCTGTATGTAATACGCCAATAAGAATTGTCACAGGAAAAGTACAGTATTTGATATGACATCCAGGGATGCCATCCACAGCCATGAGAGAAACATGAACTGGTAATTCCTGTAGAGATATGGAAAGTTCTTTGACAAGTTCAGCAGACCTAAATATTTCTGCAGCTCCAGAATCCACCAAAGCTGTTTATAACATGAGAACCTTGTGGATATTTTACTTGTGCAGATATAGCACAGGTTTTATTTTTTTGGAGAGTGAAGAGACACTCCTAGATTAACCTCTCATCTAGGAAGGAGCGTTTCCCGTTTTTACGGGGACAATTCTTCAAAGAATGACCAGAGGCTGCTCAATAAATGCATAATTTCTCCTTAATTCGGTGTTCACATTCTTTTAGGGAAAGATGAGCCTTGCCAAGCTGCATGGGCTAATCTGCTGAAGGTAAAGATGACCTTAATTGAGAAACGGACTGAACTTCAGGATGCTCTGCTTTATTATTCTCCAACTCTCTTGTCTTTCTCTGAATTGAATATCCACACGATTGCACATAGTAATTAAATCGTCCCGGTCCTGGTGGGTAAATCTCTGTCTGTGAGTTCATCCTTAACTCGTATCAGATAGTCCTTGCCAGAAAACTGCTACCAGAACCTCATTATTCCATGAGAGCTCAGAGGATAATTTCCTAAAATGAATAACATATTGCCCTACTGATTGATGACCCTGTTTCCGATGCAAGATGTAGATGCTGCTGAAGAAGATCTGCCTGGCTCATTGAATATTTTGCGAAATGTGGATAGAAATCCTTGCTAGACCCATAAAATGGAATCTGACCTCTCCCACAATGTTAAAGCCCACGATAATGCTTGCCCAGTCAGGAGAGAAATAATATAGGCAGTCTTAGTTCTTTCAGTGTAAAAATTTGTAGCTTGTAATTCAAAATGAATACTGCATTGGTTAAGAACCCCGCGACAATTTTTAGGGTTACCATCATACTTGTCCAGAATGGCTAACCTGGGATTGGATGTACTGTAGGAAAAGTATTAACAGTGCTGAGAATTTCGGCCAAAGAAGCCTGAAAAGTTTTTATCTGAGATGATGACTCCTGGAGATAATGAATAATCTTTTGTTGAACTGTTTCCTGTTGGGTCACACAATCGATTAAATCAGACATGTCTGCCTTTAGGGTATGATCCCCTGCTCGATCTATATTGCCTGAAAAATCTGTCATCGTCTTGATATTCTGTAGATCCAGCTAGGGACCTTTCGGTATTACGGATTTACATAGGAAGAGAGGAGGATTAATTATACTTTGGCTCATGGGTATGAACAGGAGTTTAGGTACACTAGTGACAGTGTAGGACTTGTGATATGCATGGATCTTGAACTGGAACTAGATTAAAACAGTCCAGATCGACAGGGTGACCCCTCGACTAGTGACATGTGAAGGCCAGCAAGACCAGGGATACACTCCACGGACAAGGGTGATCTCCGGAACTCAGAACAGTATAGTACTGGTAGATTGGAACTCAGGGGCTGATTCAGAGCCGCTCAAAAGCCTGGCGTTTGTGGGCGGACCTACTGACATCACTCAGGCTTGCGGGAGCCGAGACCCTACCACAGGGTCTCGTCGCAAGCCCGGTGGTCACGATAATCGCAATGGACTCCAGGCCGCACGCACAAGCTGTGGGTGGTCGCCCACAGCTATGCGAGTGGGCTGGAGAAAAAAAACAAAACACACCCTGATTCAGAGCGAGCACTCGTTCTGAAGCAGTGAGTGGCTCTGAATCAGGCCCTCAGTCTTATGTAGTCAAAATACAGCTTGAGGAAGCTGCAACTCTGGTACTGCTCTGATGCAAGACCTGGAACTGGAACCCAGTGCGGAACTCAGAAACTGAAAGTCAGGATAAGCAATACAGCTTACTGAACACCTCAGTGTACAGACCGTATACTGTACACTGACCCCTAGCCCTGGAACCAGCAGCCTTCTCTGAACCTGCCCAAGACAATAGCACACATTACAGGGAAACCAATACAAGGTCAGTACTAACCCAATGACCTAAACAACCACCAAGCAGAGAGTAATACAGTATAGATAACTTGCATGCACCGCCCAGCAGTATGATGGAATGAAGACCGTGGCTGCACTCATCGGCTCTGCACAGAGAAGTAGCAAGTTGGTATGCAGCATGGAAGCCGCCGTGCTGAAAAGTGATGATACACTACAGTAGATGGAATGCTGGCCTGTATACTCATTGGTTGAATGAAGTGGTTGGAGCAGGTCTGTATGCAGAGTGGAAGCGCCGAGAAGCCGATCAAACTTGACTATCTAGAGGAAGTAAAAGTCATAACAAGGTTTCCGTAGTAAACCTTTTACCCACACAGCGGCAGATGGAAAGCAGGTCTGTATACTTGCTGGCTGAACTAAGTGGTTGGAGCAAGTCTGTATGCAGTGTGGAAGCTGACAGGTGATGATACACAGCGGCAGATGGTAAATAGTGAGAAATCCACAGAGTAGCAAAGAGACAAAACAAAACATTTTTTAAAAATAAATTTCCTGGCCTACCTCCACACAGGGAGACTCCTCATGTGCCGCTCGTGGATGGCTGTCATTGTCTCGCGAGCTGCGGTGCAGCACTTGAATCCGCGTTGGCGGCGTCCCAGATACAGGACTAAGACACGCGACAGTGGCAAACGCTGGATTTCTAGAAGGGGGGTCTCCAAATGCTTGATTTTAGAGTGAGTGTGACCAGTCCATGAAGAGGGCATAATTAGCACTTATCCAGCTTTAATATGTTACATACAAAGTATATTGCGTTGCATAATTCCAGCATATACAGGACCAGCAGTCACAGTATGCCATTAGATGCGGCAGTAGGTCCATCCTGTGTGAGCAGAATGTTTTCTTTTCAGATGTGGGCATCATTCCAGAGCATTGGAGCAAGTCCGAGAGTCTGGGGAAGCAGCAGAAGAACTTAGCACTGCCCTGGACATATATGTACATATTGGTCTCCTTATGTACTGGATAGTGTATTATTATACAGTATTAATTATTATTCCTATTGATGGTCTATAGCAGTGCACCCCTAACATTGCATGTTTTCCACATCTCCTAGTTGGTGCACAGGTATATTTATTATTGGCTGACACATTTTAAAAGATCCACAGTTGGTGTTAATCATTTAATTTGTGATACTGAGAAGAACATACAGCACTAGTAACATTCTATTATTATACGATTTCTATTGTGATCATGGTGTATGCTGGGGAGGGGGGTTTCCAGGCAGACGGAAACCCCCTTTGCGTTTGCCTATGCATGCAACTGTGCCAGCCAAAAGCTTGTGGCAGCTCTGAGACCCTTGAAGCTCAGTTACCATTGGTCATGATGCTAGAAATTGTGCAGCAGTGCCACCTCGTGGACAGATGCTGGAAGCACCTGTATAACATAAGTAAATGCCTTTTTGTTCTACATTGCCAGGACAGAGTAGACGTGGACTGTCCAACCATATACAACTTTCCAGCTGCCCTATCTGTACAGAGGATTTACTGTGCTGCTGCGTTTACGGGCCCCATTAACTTAAAGGAAGAGGCTTCTAGATCTTTCATGTCGCAGGTAATGGGGGAGGTGGATTACATTACAAAAATAAAAAAAACTGCACTGCTTCGAAGTTACTAGAAGTGAAAATGCAGAGGGACAGTTATGTTTATCATATAATTATTTCAATATGATTTCATGATTTTTGGCTTATTAGTGGCCGGTCATAACAGTGCCAAGAAGTAGGTAACTGCGGTACTTGGGCTACTTCTTACTGTATAATCGCTGGAAATAGAAACACTTTTTCCATTACTAGGAGCCAGCGCTGACAGACAAACATGAATCACCTCTGTCACTACACAGCACTACCTCACCCTGAGAGAGATGCACTATGCCTTGGAGAGTAATAAAGTACTAACCAATCAGCTCCTAACTGTCATTTTTCAAACAGCCTATTTTAGCATCGGTCGGCCACACACACAGTAGGATGGGGCGGATCGGCCCGATAATTGTATAGTGTATCCCGAGCATTAGAAATTACAGCTTTGTGGATATCCAAAATATCAGGTGCCAGCCTGAGGAGAGGAACACGACTGATGGAACAGAAATTCCTGTGACAGAGTGAACCTATAGGTAAGTAACCGCTGTATTGTATAGACTGGCCTTACCATCCAAATGTCAGGTATTCCCCGCAGGTCACCAGGTAAATAATAGGCACAGGGGGAGCCAACAGGTGAATGGTGATCTGTGGGCACTCCCCTGTTCTGCACCTAATTGCTGCGGGTAAGAAAACTGACTTGCAGCCGTACTTGTCAGGGGAGCTCCCGTTGGGTCTGCACAGCCGTCCAGGGATGACCCCCTGGGAAGTAGCTTGTGTGAGCTCCCGCAGTGGAAGCCAGCAAATTTGGAGGACGGCTTCAGCTGATCGAAGGTCAGATAAGATTGATTGGTGAATGTGATCCTCAGTCCATAAACTGCCACAAAATCAATATAGTGCACAGTTCAATGTATGGAATAAATCACTGATACAAGGCTTAGAGCATGGACACCCTTAATGCGTTTCTTTCGCTAGGAGAATTTCTTCAAAACCAAGGACAGAGGATCACATTCATAAATCGAATCTTATCTGACCCCAGCTTACACAGAGGCCAATGCAGTACAGATTTTGTTACTTTGATTCCAAAAAATCAACCACAAGAATCCAATACAGCTGGACCCTACAGTAAAATTAAAGACACGTAAACTGAATGCCCCCCTTGTATGGATTCTGAGCTGAAAATAGTAAGATGAGACCAGACTTGTATAGAGATACTAGTGAGCCAGGGCAGGAGCTGACTGGCAATTATTAGCCTGGGGGAAGCACAAAGCACTGCCCCATGAGCAGTGGCTCATTCTAAAAGGGGCTAATTTGTTACTGTACCATGGCAATTCCCTTATTACTCTTGCCATCTCAGAAAGGTGATACAGTAGCAGGGAATCAGTTAAGGAATGAATGATTTATTATTATAATTAAAAAATTTTACCAAAATTCTAAATATTTTGTTTCCATAATCACTTCCCCTCCGAGAATGCAAAGAGACACATTAGGGACTTCTATTGGGACTTTTTAAATAATCACAGAGACACTTTACAGTGCAATCCTGTAGATATAACCAACAGATGGACGGCCCACTACCGTAATTACTATCTCCGATTCACTAGAGCAACACACTGCAGCAGACACAGCAAGCCCTGTGTCTTTATCCATACTTGCACACAGGATTACCCTGTCAGGGATGTAGTCATGATCCCGGCTGTCAGAGTGGCCGCGCTCAGAATGCCTGCGCCGTAATCCCGACACCAGTGTCCCGACCGCTGAGTATTGGGGTTAGGAGAGGGTTAGGGCTAAGTACTAGAGGGACTGGGGCCACATACACTGATGGGGGTCACATGCACTGACGGGGACCACATAAACTGAAGGGGGTCACATACCCTGAAAGGTTTCACATACACTGACGGGGGGTCTCACACACAAGAATCTCCCTGTGCGCTGCGGACGAAATCGTGGAAAGACTGAGCCACTTAAGCATGTCAAGGATACTCCTGCCAGAAGGTAAGTAATTAATGGACTAATTAATCTAATTGGAAACTTCCAATTGCTTAATTAGTCATAAGGGGCGGTGTGTCCTGGGGCTCCAGAAGCAAGTCCATACAATTTTTCCTAAAAATTACGAGTTTAGGAAAAATTAGACTAGCTCTGAAGCAGCGAGAATAACAAAAATGAGCGCCCCCCCCAAAAAAAGAAAAAATATCTCATCCAATTGGATAACAAAAATCATGCACCTTTGGGAAAAACCCTGCAGATGCGATTTTTTTTTTTTTTTTTGTAAACTCTCACCTCATTGAATATGTCCTTTTATCTAATCACAAACAATAAAGTAACCAATAGTCTTAGTTTATTATTTATTATCAGTCCTTTAGCACACATATTCAACAGCACTTTACAGAGAATATTTGGCCATTCACATCAGTCCCTGTCCCAGTGGAGCGTACAGTCTATGCTCCCTACCACATGCACGCTAGGGTTAATTTTTGCTGTGAACCAATTAACTTACCATTATATATTTTTGAAGCTGAAGTACCCGGAGGAAACCTCGCAAGCACGGGGAGAATATACAAACTCCACACAGTTAGGGCCGGGTGGGAATCAAGCCAAAGACCTCAGTGCTGTGAGGCTACATTATACCATCCATGCTGCCCAATATCTGTTTTGACTTTTACCATTTGTAAAGGTAAAAATTTGGAGAATAATGCATTCACACCTCATTTTTATTCATTGCCGCTAAATTAAGTACCTACCAATGACTTTTTCATTTCTGATTCAGTAAAACCTAAATGTGATTCTTGCATTAGGACAATTTTAGCCTGCTTGTCTTGTAAATGTTACATAGTATCCTAGTCCTCTGCACTAAAGAATCAGGGGCCTACTGTATTTAGGACGAATAGCATTTTCTGTCCTTTAAGTATCATCTCTTTTCACAGCTATTCTCAGCATTAAGAGCTACATTTAGGGAATCATTTATTATTAGTGTTTTACCAGATCAGTGCATCTGTGGTAAAACAATGAACGTCCAGGATTTGGCCTGGCGTCTTTACTACGGACGGGCAACCACCTGTCAGGATATGCGCACAGTCCAGCCTGCTGGGGAGGGATCCGAAGATCTCCCACAGGGGTGAACTGGTCATAGGGCTTACCAGGAAAATTATACGTGGGCTGCTAGCTTGATGGGACCATTTGGAGATTGGATGTTACTTACGAAATATATATTTTTTTAATGTAGTCTTCTTAGTGGCATCAAAAATGTGGATAATAGGGATCGTGGGACGGCTGCTTTATAGAACAGCTGCCCTGGCACTGATGCATTTCTGCATTACTCCGCTGCCAGGACAGCTGCGCCAAAAAGCAGTGTCCTATACTGTAACCTTTCATCGGTAATGTTTGATTGTATATATATATATTACAAAAAATTAGTCTAACATTCCATGCTTAAAAACAGATATCATCATTGTTAACAGTGAAATACCTGTAGGATGAGAGCATGTATGAGGGAGCGAATAGCAAAGATGCAGACAATGCTGTCTATGGTGTAATGCTGCCTGTACTAACCTTACTAAATACACCACCCGGTCACTGAAATATCTCTCGCCCATCCATCAATGCAGTAAACCTTTTACCCAATAATACTCACAGATACCATCCCTCAAACACAAAAATACCCGTCACCATCACTCCCTGGCATCATACCTCACCCACTGTAATACTCACTCGCTCTCCATTGCTCCCTGGCACCATACCTCCTCCAATGTAATACCCTCTAACCACTGCTCCCTGACACCATACCTCATCCACTGTGATACCCTCTTGTTGGCTACTGCTCCCTGTCACCATACCTTACTCACAGTAATCCCTAATCTCTCAGCACCACTCCCTCGCACCATACCTTATCCACTTTAATACCCCCTTTCTTGGCACCGCTCCCTGTCACCATTCCTCACCCACTGTAATGCCTCCTTACTCGCCACCACTCCTTGTCACTATACATCATCCACTGTAATACCCCATTACTCACCACCACTCAGTTACCCTACATCACCCACTGAAATACCGTACTCCACTTTTACCACCACTCACTTGCACCATACTTCATCCACTGTAATACCCCCTTACTTGCCTTTGCTCCCTTAAAATACAATATATAATACAATATATGTGCAAAAAAAGGTTGTATTCATGTAATCATAAAAGATGATAATCACCCTTGTATATCCAACATCAAAGTGGATGAGGTCCTGTTTATTTAGCACTTCTGAGGAAGAACCAATCTGGTTCGAAACGCGTTAAGCGGTGTGGCTTCATTAAGTATTGGATGTCCCTGGGGTGTCTGCCTGTCTGTCTCGGCCTAAGGAGTGTGGAGTATCCGGAGCTCTGAGCATTACCTTTTTTAAAGAGCTGGCCTGATGAGTATATACTGACCCTCTACACATGCCTTTGTGTTACATGCCTTTTAATTCATTATGTTTGAGTGCAATATTTTTAAATATTAAAAATATTTTATTATCATAAAGGTGTCTGCACTATTGGATTTCTCTTTTTAATTTTATATCATCGTGAGTGGTGCTGTTGGTACATCAACTTTCCTAGATTGAGGAAAAAAAGAGGACTACTGTGATTGATTCATATATTAAAGTGCTAAATAAACAGGACCCTCATCCACTTTGATGTTGGATATACAAGGGTGATTATCATCGTTTATGATTACATGAATACAACGTTTTTTTGCGCATATATTGTATTATATATTGTATTTTAAGTCTTTGTTGTGGGAAGTTGTGTGAACCTTCTCAGTAATACATATGCTGCATTACTTTGTTTGTTTTTGCGCATAAACACAGAAAAAGTTTTTTCATATTGCCTTTGCTACCTGGCACTATACTGTACCTCATCCGCTGTAATAACCCTCACTCACCCCTGTCCCCTATTACCATACATCACACACTGTAATACCCCCTTTCTCACCACTGCTCCCTGGCACTATACCTCACTGATTGTAACACCTCCTTAATTGCCACTGCTCCCTGTCACCATACCACATCCACTGTAATACTCCAGCACCACTCATAACCGTTCCCTGTCACCATACCTCTAACTATAATACCCCCTTTCACCACTGCTCCATCACCATACTTAATCCACTGTAACAGTCCCTCACTTTCCACTGCTTGCCGTCCACCATATCTCACCCAGTGTATTGTCCACTCACTTGCCACTGCTACTCCCAGGCACCATACCTTACTTACTGTAGTACCACCATACTTCATCCACTGTAATATGCACTCTCTCACCACCGCTCCCTGTCAGCATACCTTATCCACTGTAATACTCCCTTACTGGCCACTGCTCCCTGTCACTGTAACACCCCCTTACTCACCACCATTTTTTGGCACCATACCTCACCCACTGTAATACCAACTCACTCAACACCAGCGGCATAACTAAGGGGGGGTCGAGCGGGCCCATGCCCTGGGCACCATTGGACCAGGGGCGCCGTGGGGCACCGCTGACTGTGGTCCAGGACATGGGCACCGCCGACCACGGTCCAGGACACAGTCCACACTACACAGTAACAAACACAGCCGCCGGCTAGTACACTCGTACTACCCAGCGGCAGTGTGTTTGTTTTGGCAGCCAGCCAATGAGAGACAGATAGCCTCTCATTGACGGCTGCGCCTACTGCCATAGCTGGGCTGGAGCTCACTCATGTGCTCCATCTTCCAGCTCCCGCAGTGGGTGATGGGAGAGACGACATGATGTCTTTCCCATAATGCAGAGTGAGCCAGTCCGGGAGGACAGAGGAGCAGACAACGGCGGCGGGCACAGGAGTGGGGATACAGGTGTTTGTTTTTGGGTTTTTTTTTCCGTGTTAGTCTTTGTCTGGCACTGCTGAGGTGAAGGAAGGAAAAAGAACTGAGCTGCATTGATGAGAAAAATATATATTAATATGATTATTAATATCAGTAGTACATTCCCAACACTGCTGCCAATAATGGATAATAAGTTAGTAACAAATTCACAAACCTATGTAAATACAATGTGTCCTATTAGGTGTATGGCTGGCTTATGCACTCATAGTGAACACTGGGAATACTTAGGAATAGATCGAGATCTCTCTCTCAACTGATCATCTTGGTGAAGCCATGCTGCACTGCAGATGGGGCAGATTTATACTGTGCAGAGAGATTTAGATTTGGGAGGAGTGTTTCCAAACTGACATCTAATTGTGTAGTAATAATAAAGCTGTGCAGTATTTGTGGGCTACATGCATAAGCAGCCAGTATTTACCCTGCATGCAAAAATATGTATGTATTTACACCCCTTGCATTGCAGCATGGTTTGTTCAGGTTCACTCTTGAGAGATATATTTCACTCTATTTCCAAGTCTGAATCAGGCCCTCTGCTCACCAGAAGATAATCAGTCAGATCTCCATAGATATTCTCCACAGAGCAATGAATATGCTGGATCAGTAGTCAGGGCCGGTTCTAGACATTGTGGAGCTCAGGGCAAAAGTTCCCAGTTGCGCCCCCCCCCCCCCCCCAAAAAAAAAAAAAAAAAATAATAATAATAGTAAAGAAATAACCTTTAATAGATGGCATTCCTCTGCGTGCGCACCTCCAGAAAGGGGGCATGTCCTTGCGGAACACCCCCAATTCATCACACTGTGGGGCGTGCCCAGCACTTACGAAGGTGCCGGACTTCCCCCAAGCTCTCCCCACGAATAATTGCCATGTGCAGTAATGCGCCTTACACAGTATGTCTTACACTGTAACACATTATGACACACGCAGTAATGCCCTTTATAACACATTATGCCACACGCAGTAATGCCCTGTATAACACATTATGCCACACGCAGTAATTCCCTGTATAACACATTATGCCACACACAGTAATGTCCTGTATAACACATTATGCCACACGCAGTAATGCCGTTTATAACACATTATACCACACGCAGTAATGCCCTGTATAACACATTATGCCACACGCAGTAATGCCCTGTATAACACATTATGACACACGCAGTAATTCCCTGTATAACACATTATGCCACACACAGTAATGTCCTGTATAACACATTATGCCACACGCAGTAATGCCGTTTATAACACATTATACCACACGCAGTAATGCCCTGTATAACACATTATGCCACACGCAGTAATGCCCTGTATAACACATTATGACACACGCAGTAATGCCCTGTATAACACATTATACCACACGCAGTAATGCCCTGTATAACACATTATGCCACACGCAGTAATGCCCTGTATAACACATTATGCCACACGCAGTAATGCCCTGTATAACACATTATGACACACGCAGTAATGTCCTGTATAACACATTACGCCACACGCAGTAATGGCCTTTATAACACATTATACCACATGCAGTAATGTCCTGTATAACACATTATGCCACACGCAGTAATTCCCTGTATAACACATTATGCCACACACAGTAATGTCCTGTATAACACATTATGCCACACGCAGTAATGCCGTTTATAACACATTATACCACACGCAGTAATGCCCTGTATAACACATTATGCCACACGCAGTAATGCCCTGTATAACACATTATGACACACGCAGTAATGCCCTGTATAACACATTATACCACACGCAGTAATGCCCTGTATAACACATTATGCCACACGCAGTAATGCCCTGTATAACACATTATGACACACGCAGTAATGTCCTGTATAACACATTACGCCACACGCAGTAATGCCCTTTATAACACATTACGCCACATGCAGTAATGGCCTTTATAACACATTATACCACATGCAGTAATGTCCTGTATAACACATTATGCCACACGCAGTATTTCCCTGTATAACACATTATGCCACACGTAGTAATAACCTGTATAATACATTATTCCACACGCAGTAATGCCCTGTATAATACATTATGCCACACGCAGTAGTGCCCTGTATAATACATTGTGCCACACACAGTGATTCCCTTTATAATACATTATCCCCAATTCAAATTATGCCACACCACACAGTAATCCCTTATTCATGTTATGACACACAGTGGTGCCCCTTTTACACAATGCCCAAATTAGTGCCCCTTATACACAAGGCCCACAGTAGTACTGCCCCTAATACAATGCCCACAGTAGTAGTGCCCCTTATACAATGCCCACAGCAGTGGTGCCCCTTACATAATGGCCCCCCAAGTGGTGCCCCCATGCAGTGCCCTCAGTAGTGACTGCAGTGGTAATGCCCCCATTGGTAATACCCACAGTGTTAATGCCCCTAGTAGTAGTACCCCCATTGGTAATGTCCCCTATAGTAGTGCTGCCATTGGTAATGCCCCCAATAGTAGTGCCCACAGTAGTAATGCCCACATTAGTAGTGCCCCCAGTAGTAGTGCCCCTATAGTAGTGCCCCTATAGTAGTGCCCAAAGTAGTAATGCCCCCTATAGTAGTGCCCAAAGTAGTAATGCCCCCTATAGTAGTGCCCCCAGTAGTAATGCCCCATTATTAGTGTCCACTGTAGTAATGCCCCCATTAGTAGTGTCCACTGTAGTAATGCCCCCTATAGTAGTGCCTCCAGTAGTAATGCCCCCTATATTAATGCCCCCATTAGTAGTGTCCACTGTGGTAATGCCCTCTATAGTAGTGCCTCCATTAGTAATGCCCTCTATATTAATGTCCCCATTAGTAATGCCCCCATTAGTAGTGTCCACTGCAGTAATGCCCCCTTTAGTAGTGCCTCCAGTAGTAATGTCCCCATTAGTAGTGTCCACTGTAGTAATGCCCCCTTTAGTAGTACCTTCAGTAGTAATGCCCCCTATATTAATGCCCCCATTAGTTGTGTCCACTGTTGTAATGCCCCAGTAGTAATGCCCCCCTATAGTCGTGCCCCCAGTAGTAATGCCCCCCTATAGCCATGCCCCCAGTTGTAATGCCCCCTATAGCTATGCCCCCAGTGCTGGTGCTTCTGAAAAAAATATACAATTAAAAAACAAACACAATTAAAAAACAAAATTAAGCCCCTCTCCTGCATCCGCTCTCCTGCATCGGCTCCACCACGGATCTATGGGAGAGACGTCATGACGTCCCTCCCATAGGGCTCTATTTATTAACAATATTTTTACTAAAATAAAGTGAAAAAGGGTGTTTTCACACCCTTTTCACATTATTTTAGTGTCACCTACAGTTACTACAGGGCAATTGGAGTAGAATTTGTAAATTTTTACTCCAATCCCTAAGTATCACTTATTTTTAGTAAGCAGATCGCATTTTCCATAATTGTATAATGGGAAATATGATCTGACCAAAGTTACTAAAAATAAAATGTGAAAAAATACCGGGGAAAGCCCTATGATAATAACGCCACCTGGAGGTGGCGTTATCCAGGGTCTCCCCCGGTTACCAGACTCCTGATCCACTCTAACATGCAGAGCAGAGCCCGGAGCCGGCCCCAGTAATCAGCTGTGTGGTCTAAACAGTCCACATGCTGATACACTGTAAAAAAAAGTAAAAAAAAACAAACTTACCTAATTCCAGGGACCGGAGTTCGGGGCTCTGGTGATGTCCTCCCTCCAGTCAGCTGGTATTCCATGCTGCTTTGGGGCCCGGCCGTCACCTGACAGGGTCCCAGTGCAGTATGGGATGTCAGCTGACCGGAGCGACAGAGGACATCACCGGAGGCCCGATAACTGCAGGTAAGTGTAATTAAGGGGGGGTCGTGGGAGGGGGGGTCTGCGATCATGGGGGGTGGGGCTTAGCGACAGGGGCGGGGCTTGGCAACAGGAGGGGTAGCAGCGGTGGCCGGTTGGCGCATGCGTAGGGCACTTGTCACTGTATTTTATACGAAAATACAGCGATAAGGCTCTGGAGGGGATTCGCAGGGACAGATCTTTCTCGCAAGCTCTGTCCCTGCAAGGGATTTGTAGTAAATCCCTGTGATATTGCCTGAATTCGCAATGCAAATTCAGTCGGTATTATCACACTACAATCTGCATTACAAATGTGGATTGTAGTAAATAGAGCCCATAGTGCTCTCTGCGGAAGCCAGAGCTCAGGTGTGAGCTCTGGCTTTTGGCTGCCACTGCAGGGAGGGAGCTGGGTGCCCACTGATAACAAATATCAACAGGCGCCCGGCAAATGGAGCCTCCATGCGGTGGCTAGCAGGGGGGTAACCGGCACAGTTTTTCTTTTTTTCTGGGATTTTTTTTTTCTCCTGGGGACTCAGTGGCGCCCTCAAGGGGCTGGCACTCAGGGCGACGGCCATGTTAGCCCGCTCCTAGAACCGCCACTGTCAGTAGTAATAGGATATCACTTGAGTAGTATAAAATAACACCAATTCCTGAAATTAGTTAGTATGATTCTCCACTAGAATATCCCCCAGTGGACAGACTCTGATGTCGGGCTGTATTCAATTAAATGTATAGTACCTACATATACGGCTGCTCATATAACACTTGTAGTTAGTAAATAGTGTGCAGTACTGATTGTCTCGGGCCAGGTCTTACTGTGCCCGATCTTACAGTGCTTCAACCGCAGGAGTGGCGGAGCAGCCGTGGATGGCAGATATCAGCTGGTGTGAATGGCAAGCCTTCTTGTATGTTCTGTGTGTGGCAAGGACCTCAGCTAACAGCCACACTCTTCACTGATGCTTGTCCACAGGGAGAGAGGAGCAGCCAGTCCACTGTAAGTTTGAATGATGGCAAGTCTGCAGCCGGGGAAACAGGAGATCAAGGCTGGTGAGCAGTGATATTAATGCAGCAGTAATACAGAGAGGCTCCTATCGACTGGTGTCGCTCCTATTAAGGAGCTTTTTCAAGTCTGGTAGCAGCAGCGAGAGGGAGGTAGCGGGGGAGGAGGAGGAGGCGGAGTTGCTGGCCTGGGCTGGCCCGGCTCTATCATTAGCAGGGTATGTGTGGAGTGCTGGTGAGTCACTCACTTGGTTCCCCCCACTCCTCTCCCTGTGCTCAGTTATGTAGGGCTCATCAAGTCACATCGCAATTACACTCACTGACTGGATGGCAGAGGATGAGCCAATTTGAGAAGCCATGCAGGTCCGTGGCACAGGGTGGAGGGCCTGCAGAGGGTGGGGGGCCTGTGCTGTGAGTGCAGAAGGGGGACCTGTGCTGTGAGGGCTGGGGGGCGGGTCTATGCTGTGAGGGCAGGAGATGGATTTGTGCTGAGACTGCAGTAGGGAGCCTGTGCTGTGAGGGCAGAAGGGGGTCTGTGCTGAGAGGACAGAAGGGGATCTGTGCATAATTGACAGATGGGGAACTGTGCTGAGAGGGCTGTGGGAGGCCTGTGCTGTGAGGGTAGAAGGGGGATCTGTCCTAAGAGGGCAGAGGGGGGTCTGCACTGAGAGGGCAAAGGGGGGGCTGTGCTGAGAGGGCAGAGGGGGGGGCTGTGCTGAGAGGGCAGAGGGGGGGCTGTGCTGAGAGGGCAGAGGGAGGGGCTGTGCTGAGAGGGCTGTGGGAGGCCTGTGCTGAGAGGGCTGTGGGAGGCCTGTGCTGTGAGGGCTGTGGGAGGCCTGTGCTGTGAGGGCAGCGGGACGGCAGTGCTGAGAGGGCAGAGGGGGGATCTGTGCTGTGAGAGCAGAGGGGGGATCTGTGCTGTAAGGGCAGAGGGGGGATCTGTGCTGTGAGGGGAGAGGGTGTCTGTGCTGTGAGGGGAGAGGGGGGTCTGTGCTGTGAGGGGAGAGGGAGCCTGTGCTGTGAGTGGAGAGGGGTCTGTGCTGTGAGGTGAGGGGTTATGCGCTGTGAGGTGAGGGGTTCTGCACTGTGAGGTGAGGGGTTCTGTGCTGAGAGGTGTCTGTGCTGTGAGGAGAAAGGGTTCTGTGCTGAGAGGTGTCTGTGCTGTGAGTAGAGAGGGGTGCTGTGCTGTGAGGGAGAGGGTGATCTGTGCTGTGACGAGAGGGGTCTGTGCTGTGAGGGAGAGGGTGGTCTGCTGTGAGGGAAGAGGGATGTTGTGCTGTGAGGAGAGAGGGGTGCTATGCTGAGAGTGGTCTGTGCTGTGAGGGAGAGGGTGATCTGTGCTGTGAGGAGAGAGGGGTCTGTGCTGTGAGGGAGATGGTGGTCTACTGTGAGGGGAGAGGGGTGCTGTGCTGTGAGGGAGAGGGTGATCTGTGCTGTGACGAGAGGGGTCTGTGCTGTGAGGGAGAGGGTGGTCTGCTGTGAGGGAAGAGGGATGTTGTGCTGTGAGGAGAGAGGGGTCTATGCTGTGAGGAGAGAGGGGTGCTATGCTGAGAGTGGTCTGTGCTGTGAGGGAGAGGGTGATCTGTGCTGTGAGGAGAGAGGGGTCTGTGCTGTGAGGGAGAGGGTGGTCTGCTGTGAGGGGAGAGGGGTACTGTGAAGATAAAGGGGTCTGTCTTGTGAGGTGAGGGGTTCTGTGCTGAGAGGGGTCTGTGCTGTAAGGGAGAGGGTGATCTGGGCTGTGACGAGAGAGGGGTCTGTGCTGTGAGGGAGAGGGTGGTCTGCTGTGAGGGGAGAGGGGTGCTGTGCTGTGAGGAGAGAGGGGTCTATGCTGTGAGGAGAGAGGGGTGCTATGCTGAGAGGGGTCTGTGCTGTGAGGGAGAGGGTGATCTGTGCTATGAGGAGAGAGGGGTCTGTGCTGTGAGGGGAGAGGGGTACTGTGAAGGTAAAGGAGTCTGTCTTGTGAGGAGAGAGGATTTCTGTGCTGTGAGGGGAAAGGGGTCAGCAGCATGAATTAGGAATTAAAGTATAGTGCTATGGAATGATTGAGGGAGGGGGGGCCCTGAACCAAGATCTTGCTTAGGGCCCCATGAGGTCTAAATCTGGCTCTGTTCACCACTGTCACTCCATGGCACTATACCTCACCCACTGTAATACCCCTTTATTGGCCACTGCTCCCTGTCACCATACCTCATCTACTGTAATACCACATCACTCACAATCGCTCCCTGTCACCATACTTCATTCACTGTAATACCTCCTTACTCGCCACTGCTCCCTGTCACCCTACCTCAACCACTGTAATATCCCACACTATCCACTGCTTGCTGTCCACCATACCTCACCCAGGGAGAGATGTATAAAGGGGCGGATAACGTCCTTTAAATGCCTGGACCTGCTTCACCTATTTTACCCGGTAAAGCAGGTCCAGACACCGCCTGCATGTACCATCTCCTCGTTTGCCAAAGATATAGAGTGATAAATCACCTGGCTGGCAATTTGTACATTCTCTCTTTTGGCTTCTCTGATCTGCACATGAGATGGCCAGAATGAGATGGCCAGAAACTGACCTGCACATGAGCCTGCACATTAGATGGCCAGAAACTCCCAGAGGCACCCGCAGCTAATAGAAAACCAAAAAACTTTTTCCTTTTTTGCCTGTACAACTGATGGCTGTCAGAACCGGCAACCAGGAAGAGTGCTGTGAGGTGCGGCAACAACAGCTGCAGCTGTCGAAATTTATAGCTGCAGTTGCCGGAACGTTCAGTGCCACTGACCATTCACGTATTGCCAACCCACTTCGGCGCCCTATCTAGGGATAGCGGTGCCGATATAGACTGAGGTGCATAGCTCATTTCCTTGCATTACAACTTGCAGTGAAACGGTAACTGTAGCACTTATCGTATGCAGTTATCGTTTTTCCCCCTAGTGCCCCTTCATACATCTTCCCCCAATGTACTACGCTCCCAAACAAAAAATGTGTGGACAAACAGAATGCTGACCACCACCACATAAATGACCCTAAGGATGACAGGTAAACACAATTTCTTAATTTATTTTTTTCTGAATTTCTCAATAAGAAACATTTTCCCTTAGGGTTGCCTTGAAAAAATGCTGATACTCTAGGGCACCGTGATTCAAAATAGTTTTTGGAACCACTGAGTTAATAACTTCCTTGTGGAGAAAAGTGGGCAATGCGCACCCATAATAAAAAGTAAAGTCCAGCCAGGCCCAGACTTTCTGCTTTCACTAATAATAAAGAACTAAGGATCCTATTTTTCAAACACTAACTCCGTCATTCACACCAAAGAAAGGGTCATTTGAAATTTGCATTAAAGTCTTGGTGATAGATTTGTCAATTCGAAAGTGCTTCACTGGGACAGCCTCATTTGGGAAGTGGTGTTCTGACTAGCAATCATTGTTAAATAGCTCAGATAAATTGGTGCTTGTTAATTATCAGGGAAATACTCAATTAAACAATAAATGGGTTCACATGTGTATTGTTTAGTTTTGTTTTTTTATCAGCAATGGCAATAGTGTAAACATGTGCTGTTGTACATGCAATGCTTCAGCAGTTACTGTTTATGTCCAGATTCAACCAAAGAAATGATTCTGGTGGCCAGAGATAGATAATAGCTATATTACACTAGAGGATTAAAACCACAGTTACCTACTCTCCCAGAAAGTTGCTGGAGGCTCCTGAATTTTCAGGTAGTCTCCCGGACTCCCAAAAGAGTGTCCGGATCTCCCGCACTTTCTAGTGAAGTGGGCAGGATGTGGAGATAATTTCTGGGAACCGCGGCTCTCTATGGGGTGGGTCGTGACAGGGGCAGGGCCTAATGACATAGGAGCCCGGCCCCGCTTCCCGAAGTAGCCAGCTACATCTCCTCTACGGGCTTCTCCCAGAGAGGAGACTTAAAAAGTCAGCAAGTGTGGTTAAAACAATAACCCTGCCCCACAGTCCAAGTATATCCCCTTTTTTATCCTAAAGTTACTAATCCAGTAGTTCCCAAACTGGGTGCTGTGGCACCCGGGGGTGCTTGAGTTGGTGGTCCAGGACCAAATCAAATTATTTACTTTGGTAACCTATGGAGGTGTGTATAATTGTTACGCAAGAGTACCAGCGTATACAATTTTTGGATTGAAAGCACTTGAAAAGGGTAACATTCCTGATATGGAGTTATAATTGTGTGTATTATGTTAAATAGAGATCGTTCCAATTTTCTGATGTTAACTTTATTTAACTTCAAGTTCAATTACAGTATGTAGATATAACTTTCTTTGATTATTTAATAAAGGAGTATTTATTGAACGGTTGAGAGCATCTGCATTAACTGGTGGATGTGGAACATCACTCCTAAATTACTTTTTTAGATTTATTTGCAAAAATGTTGTAATATGTCTAATTACTTTAAAAAACCTACATTAGGTGGATGTACTAATTTCCATTTGATTACTTTCTAAGGTCACAGAACCAGAGTGATATCATTAGAAACATACACAAGTATGAAAATCTGCAATTGCAAGAAACAGAATATGTTTTATTTATATGCTTGTAACTAGTTCTACACAGAGACACAGAGAGGTTATACAGTACAGAATGCGTCATCATGAAAACACAGAGGTTTCACTGTTATTCGATTGGTCTATTGCTTATCTTTTCCTTGTCGAAAGTTATAAGAAGAATCCTGTCCACTACGCCCTTGACCTTTTTCCTGACTCTGCCCCCCTTGTTGACTTCCACGACCTTGCTGCCCTCTGCTCTGACCCTGTTGACCTGAACTCTGGCTGTCTTGGCCACAGCTACTGCCTTGGCTTTGTTGGTCACTTCCTTGACCCTGTCCTGGTTTCTGGTATCCACCACCCTGTTGATCGCTGCCTTGACTCTGCCCTTGTTGGCATCCACTACCCTGCTGTCCAGTACCTTGGTCCTGGCCTTGTTTCTGAGATCCACTTCCCTGCTGTCCACTGCTTTGATCCTGCCCTTGTTGAGATCCACTGCCCTGCTGCCCTCGGCCTTGTTGCTGGTTTCCACTGCTTTGTTGCCCACTGGATTGATTATTACCCTGTCCCTGCTGATATCCGCTACCTTGTCCACTTCCGTGACTCTGTTTTCCACTGCTCTGACTCTGTTGGCCAGAGCTTTGGCTTTGCTGGCCACTTCCCTGACTCTGTTGTCCACTGCTCTGACTCTGTTGGCCAGAGCTTTGGCTTTGCTGGCCACTTCCCTGACTCTGTTGGCCACTTCCCTGACTCTGTTTTCCAGAGTTTTGGCTCTGCTGGCCACTGCTCTGACTCTGTTGTCCAGAGCTTTGGTTCTGCTGGCCACTGCTCTGACTTTGTTGTCCACGGCTCTGGCTTTGATCCTTGCCTTGTCTCCCATCATCCAATGCAGTCTGTAAAAATACATTGAAATTAACAACAATATAAAAATACAAATACAATAATAATGTATAACATATATTTGATTGTGGACCCAAAGTTAACACCATAACTGACAAACGTATTTCACCATTTGCTAATCCCTATGTACTGTAATATGAGCTGACAGCCAAGAGACACTACAATACTCCTATATACAAACACAATTAGTAATATGCCTCCTATTGCAATAGTATAGCATTTCCATTTTTCTTCTCATATGTCACATAAGAAACTTACCTCATTTTGTATATTTCCAGAAGGCTATAAAAAAACAAAAACAAAAAACAAAATTCAAGTTAGGGATTGCATTGGTTTGACGATGTGCCAGAGAGAGCATTGGTGCCTCCCCACCTCCATTTTTAAATAGGGACTTAAGACAGTGCACCTGAAAAAGAGCCATGGCTTCATGGGGAAGGGCCAGGGAAGAGACAGGGGAAGCCAGGAGATGCTGGGGATAAAAGAGGAAGCTTTAACTGAGAATGATAATAAACAGGAAAATTGATAGGCACAAACAGCGCCTCCTGCTCTGCGAGGCCCTGTGCCATGGCACAGGTCGCACTACCCTAGTTACGGCCCTGGCAGGATCCAACAAATATCCAGTGAACCTCTTCTTCCGCTAGGCATACCCAGTATGGTACAACAGCATGTTATATAGAGTATCTCACAAATATTGACGGGTGTAACTTCAGTGATCTTACAGAGATTATTAGCTGCAACTTTCCGCTTGGGGCAAGCCCAAATCACTGCCTATTAGTTAGGCAAAATGGATGCGTTTGAAAGAGTAGGGTAGATGAGCGAGAAAAGCTGACCTGAAACAATTTTATTTACCCTTTGTTATCTCTCCCTTAATGCATGATTATAAATAATGTACCTAACTTAATACATCTTAAGCTTGGCATCCACTATACAATTTTCTGTCAGATATCTGTCCAATCTGGCTGGTTGGTATGAAAACCTGGTAATGTATGGGAGCAAATGACAGTCAATCATATGGTTTTAAAGTGTTTAAACACTGAATAAAGGACAAAAAAAATTGTTCAAATTAGTTACATTTGTGTGTTTTAACCAATTTGTTTGAACAACCATTATTGGCTATTTTCCAGTGTTTGGGAACATATGGTCGGTTGTCATTTGCTCCCATACATTACCAGGTTTTCATTCCAACCTGTCAGATTGGACAGATATGTGACAGATAATTGTATATGTATATGTGGATGCCCAGCATTACATCTCATTTACCATATTTAAAGTTGATCAATGAATGCATCCCACCATGTGTGTGTCATATAACTTTACTATCTTACCTTCTTAGAGGGGTTTGGTGCTAAAAGTAAAAAAGGATATGTGTTAGGAAAGTTTGATGGAAATACCTGACACACAATGATTTGTGTCTAGTTATTAATCCAATGATCCTACCTCCTTCCATGGCTGCGGGTGGGGTTTATTGGTGCCTGAAAAGGACTAGTAAAGCAAAACCTGTGAATAAATCATATTATTCATATTAAAATTAGAATGTATCAGGAGTCAGATGTTAGGTAATAGCCAAGTTATTTTTTTTTTCTTTTCAGTGGAAACTACGATCTAATATATCAGAATTAAACATAGACATTTCCTATGGGATTATACATATCAGTAATACCTTTTAGACATGAAAAGTTTTTATGTCCTCATGTCTTACAATACTTTGGGCTCTATTTATTAACATTATTTTTACTAAAATAAAGTGAAAAGGGGTGTTTTCACACCCTTTTCACATTATTTTAGTATCACCTATAGTTATTACAGGGCAATTGGAGAAGAATTAGTAAAATTCTACTCTAACCCCTAAGTATCACTTATTTTTAGTAAAGCAGATCACATTTCCCATAATTGTAATGGGAAATGTGATCCGACCAGAGTTACTAAAAATAAATTGTAAAAAAATACCGGGGGAAGCCCTGTGATAATAACGCCACCTGGAGGTGGCGTTATCCAGGGTCTCCCCCGGTTACCGGGCTCCCACTCTGCTCTAACGGGGAGAGCAGAGGCGGGAGCCGGTACCAGTAATCAGCTATGTGGTCTAAACAGACCGCAAGCTGATTGCTGTAAAAAAAGAAAAAAAAAGTGAAACATGTTTTTTTTACTTACCTGAATCCAGGGACCGATGATCGGGCTTCCGGTGATGGCTCCTCTCCGGTCAGCTGGTCTCCCATAGTGCACTGCGGCCCGGTCATCAGGTGATCGGGTCCCAGTGCAGTATGGGAGATCACCTGATCGGGAAGCCCGGAGAAGATCACCGGAGGCCAGGAGGATGCAGGTAAGTGTAATGAAGGGAGGGGGGGTTGCGGGGGTTTGCGATCGCAGGGGGTGGGGCTTAGCGTCGGTGGGGGTAGCAGCGACGGTGGGTCAGCGCATGCGCGGGGTCTTAGTCGCGGTATTTTTTCCAAAAATACCACGACTAGAGTGCGGATGGGATCCGCAGGGACAGAGCTTTATCACAAGCTCTGTCCCTGCAAGGGATTTATAGTAAATCCCTGTGATATTGCCTGAATTCGCAATGCGAATTCACTCGGTAATATCACACTACAATCAGCATTCAATATGCGGATTGTAGTAAATAGAGCCCTTTGTCATGAACCTTTGTACACGCTCCATGCTTTGTACAGCGCTACAGGAAACATTGGCACCATATCATAGAGATCTTGAATTGAAATATCAGATCAGTACAATGTCGGCTCAGCTGATGGTTGTTCAAAATGATTTTATTCTTATTTATGAACTATTATTTATTAATATTCATTTATATACTGTTCTAGTAAGTTTAGTTGCATACCGTGTGCAGTTATCTACTTTAATCAAGAAATTACAATATAAAAGGATGGTACCTTGAAAAGTTTACTATGTAAATAATTATTGTAGGGTTCTTGAGGTAAAATCTTTAATACTTTATTTGTTATTTATTTTCAACTCAAAGATACTTTACCCTCTAGATGACGTAGTAACACTCTTTATTTGACTAAAATATATATAATCCAGTTTTCCCAGAGAAAACATTTATTTATTTTGCGTTTTAAAGTCAGAAGAGCTCATTTAGGGACGTATTCATCATCACTTAATTTTCACAAAAGCAGGGGAAAAAGCACATTTTCACCTGCAATTGTGAAAACTAAGTATTCGGGCCATTTATTAAGAAGGTGAAGCAGGAGATATCACAGATATCTCCTACTTACCTCCCTCTGGTGGAATGGCCCGCTGTCCCCATACACTAGTATCTCAGATATCTCCTACTTACCTTCTGTTTGCGGAATGGCCCGCTGTCCCCATACACTAGTATCACAGATATCTCCTACTTACCTTCTGTTTGCGGAATGGCCCACTGTCCCCATACACTAGTATGGGGACAGAATTCATCAAGCTCCGAAAATATTATATTTTCGGTGCTTGACTGCGGGAGCATTCGCCATCTTCAGATGGCGAATGCCCCCATTTGTATATCGCTACCCGCTCTTCCCTATGGGAAGAGGGTCCGGGTTGTGAGAAGGGATCCTTTTAGATCCCTCCACCCCTGTTCAGTGCCGGACGCCAGACGCCGGGGCTCTTGTGCGCATGCGTGACCTGTAGGTCACGCATGTGCACCACCGTCACTGTTCCGACAGTGATGAAAAGGAGCAGTGAAGCTGCTCGCGGGGGCAGCTGATTTCACATCGGACCCTGATAATTAACATCATGAATAGGCCCCTTATTAATATTCCATTTAGATTTATAACCAACCAACAGGCAATTAGCTTGGTTTAGTGCTAGTTTTGCACCTATAAGCAATGTTAGTAGTACACATGCTCAGAAAACACTGCAAAGTACCAGCGTAAGATCGGCAGTAACTTAAAAAAAAATGTTGGTTTTGATTATCCGCGTTCTCTGTCACCCTCCTCTCATTCCTCTTATATCTCTTGTGTATACCTGGGCCATAATTAGAGGAGGGTGAGCTGTGCCGCTACCCAGGGTGCAGGGACTACGTGTCGACACCATCACTGCCCCATGTCACCTGTATTTGGCATACAGGGTCTCTGCATCCTTAGGACGCTTCAAGTGCTCAGCTGTTCCCTGGACCCAGCGGCAAGGCATAATAGGACCTCCTGCACGCTCTGCTTCTTAGGAAGCTCTGCTACTCCCTGGTCCAGACAGGGAGCAGCCAGGAGCATCCTTAGGATGCTCTAGGGCAGTGGTGTCAAACTCAGGCCATCCAGCTGCAGTGAAACTACACATACCAGGATGCACTACTACAATTTTGCTATTAGGGCATTTTAAACCTGTGGCAGTGCATGCTGGAATATGTAGTCCTACAGCAGCTGGATGCCACGACTTTGATACCCCTACTCTAGGGGCATTCAACTTCTCCTTGGTCCCAGTGCATTTTCGCCATGTTACAGTCCTGGTGTCCACCCACATGCACTATCGATTATCGAGTATACATCAAAATTAACATCATACCTGCAGCGAGTCTGTGTGCATGTGTATGTGTGTATGTGTGTTGTATTACAGTTTAACTTGACTTTAGCCTTTCCTCTTTTAAGATCTCCTCTTCCTGATTTGGCAACGACACTGTTAAAATTAGGTTCAAAGAACTTTCCTTAGACTGTTTTTATGATGTCTTATGTTATAATTGGCCTAATTATATATCTTGAAATTGATCTAAATCCAGCTATACAAAGTCAAGAACAGTACATCTGACACAACAGAATCCTCTACTAATTAACTGGGCGTCTGGCTTCTGCTGTCATTATATACTTTTTCTAATAATTTATGCTTCATTTATGTCATCATTAATATCAGCTTAGATGTAGTCCGCTCCTTGTCAGTGTGTGCTAATTAGAATTTACAAGCTACCATTCTCCAATTTTATTAGCTTGAGCTCTGTTTATGCAAAATAATTCAGTAATAATTTCTTACTTGCAAAATTGTTTTTCATCCCTGACAATACATGTGAATGTCACACTCGGGGAGGGTTTACATTTTGTATACTTTTATATGTTTGTAACATCTTTTATAGCTCTATAAATAAAACAGGTTCAAGTAATAAGAAAAATATAAAACAATATATAGCCATATAGTACACTATTATAATAACATACATGACAAAATATCAGCACATGAGACCATATTTTATCATATACTTAATTACACCCGATAATTTTTCACAGGTGAAAACGGGAGGTAGCCGTTATTCAATTAGGCTCCCTTTTTTACCCAATACCCCCTGAATTCCCCATGAGATAACACTCCTAAAGTAAAAAAATGCTTTCAAATGTGATCATACAGTATATTGTGACTGTCATTGTTTGCAGTTAGGAACCGCTCTATTAGCAGGGTGAAGTTTTTGATTGAGAAACTGATATTTTGTTTATCAAAATGGTGGTGATGGTAAAGGGTACTGAATACTGTGACCTCTTTTATCTGAAAACAGGAACCTCTTGTGTCATTGCTGGTAATTTATACCACTACTCCCTGGAACTTGTATCATCAGACTATAGTCCATTCCAGCTACTTAATAGGCCTGGGAGAAACTTACCTGGCCCTAGAACCTACAGCAGTTTTTGTGAATACGGCAGCCTTTGCTCATTAAAAAGCACTATATACAGGCCAACAGGGGGACAGGGGAAATCCCCAGGGCCCCGCTTTCTCCATTAGGGGGTCAAGACTGTGCATTGCTGCTCTTCTATAGAAACAACACCAAGGTTTGCACTCCTGCCAATCACAGTGGCCAGTCAAAACACAACCCTGTCCCCTCCTCTTATTGGCTGGGCCCCTTAACATAACAAACACAGTTCCTGCTAGTGAGGAATGGCATTGTAGATCTGCTTTCATTCAGTAACCTACAATTAAGTCATCACAGTGGTAATAGCTTAGTTTTTATTTTTTATTTTTACAGTGACATGTATTTACTCTTTAATAGTCCTGATACGGTTCTCATTAAGATTTAGAAACTGGACAGTTAGTACTGGGGACCCCTATGTCATGTACAGTACATTATTGTGGTATATACAGTATAGACAGGATTACTTTTGTGTGCTTAATTATTATACATATGTTACATTATTCTGTATTCCTAAGACTACAATTTATTCACTAGAGTGCATTGCAATCATCACAGTCTGGTACATTATCATTCATGCACTATCAGTATTTATTATCTAACTAAATATATATATATATATATATATATATATATTTAAATTAATGTTTATAAAGGGGACCAAACCATGCACTCCTTAGCCTCTATGGTGGCTGGCTGCACCCCTCACTCATGGGTTCCTAACACTGCATCCTAAGTAACAGTGTTCTTCATGCTCCAGTCCAACACTGACTATATATATTAATTGCCTCACATTTGTATCCCAGTATTAATAGTACCGTCATATTGATACTTGTTGTGATGAACAAAAATGTAAATCTCATTAATCCCATTAATCCAATTCATAAAATACAAGTAATGGTAATGTTTCATGTAATTATTAAACAGAATTCAAAATAGTACAATCATTCATTGAATCTTAGAATTACAGAACAGCCTTCCATAGCAAAAAAAAGTGAATAATGCAATTTGAAAAGCAATCCAATCTGCAGCCTAACCTTGTGAACATGGCTAAAAACACTGTCAGCAGACTAAAAGAGCACATCCACTAGGCGACTGCCGAAGGACTGAACGATAACGATGTAGTTATCTTTCAGTCGTTCATTAAACTGTGCAGTGTCTATACTGAACGATCAGTTGTTCAGTGCAGGCACCCTCCCTCATCCCTGAACATGGCCATTCTGTCTTATCGGCAGATTGACCGGCATGTTCAGACGATGATAGATGTCAGAAACGACCAGCGGGAGTGCATCGCTGGTCGTTACCGACATTTTAGTGCACGATTAATGAGCAATTGAACGATAACGATATCATTATTGTTCAATCGCTCATTAATATCGCCTAGTGGATGTGCGCCTTAAGCCTCCGATACAAAGCAGAAAGCATCTAGTGATGGAAGAAGTTACATACAGTACCTTGCAGAAGTAGCAGCAGTAGACTCTGAGGTTTGAATGACCATTGCGCCTTATTTATACTGACAGAATAGGTGTTGTGTCATGTATCTAAGAGTATGGAATCCAGTCCAGCATAGGTGTGTCCTATAAGTGTTCACTGATATAAATATCATCTAGTGTGATTGTATGAAATTCATAAAAAATAATTGCTCAGCAAAGACGGAAATGAAACATTTAAGATAAACTGCTGGTTAATAACAGTCATTTCAACTCTGCAATAATTACTATGATTATGTCAAATTTGTGGGAGGGTTAATGCAATAAAGTAACATAACATTTTAATAGCATTGCAGAGCCAGATATAGGAATTCACTTCTCACAAACGTCATGAGATCAGAAGGCCTGATTCAGACCCGGTCACAAGCACTGAGCACTCGCAACCGGGTCGATGGTGACCTAGAGTGCATGCGCACGACGGAGCCGGCTCTGTCGTGCGCATGCACGAGACCCGGATAGCAACGGGCAAGCCGTCGCTCCGGGTCTCGCACCAAAGGGGGCGTGCTGTCGATGTTGAGTGACAGCACGCCCCCTTTGGTGGGCGGGCCGGGGGGGTGGCTGCCCAGACGGAGGCATTCCCATGAGAATGCCTACCATCTGGGGGCGGCCCCACTGACATCACAAGTGATGTCAGTGGGAGAGCTTTCGGCTCTGTTTGAGCTGAAAGCTCTCTGGGGCTTGCGGAAACGAGACCCTACCACAAGGGTCTCGTCGCAAGCCCGATGGTCGCGATGGTCTTGACCATCGTGACCATCTTCCTGACCGCTCGCTATAGCTGTGGGTGGTCACCCACAGCTATGTGACCGGCTCTGAATCAGGCCCAGAGTTCAGTAGATAAACTCATGCACTGTATAAATTATTTCCAACTATATTTGTTTTATATTTCCTTGCTAAATATATTATTCCTGGATATGTACATTGACATGCTATTTTGAAGGACATTACTAATAAGTCTATTTTAAATAATGTATTTTCAGAATAGACATTTTTGTTCCCATGTCTGTCATACAATTTGTTTGAGAGCTATTTATAATCCTGGCAATTATTTTAGCATCCATAAAAGCCATGGTACTGTATACACTCATATATAGCAGCAGAAAGTTGCCATCCACTTTTTACCCAACCATCACCCATACGCACTCTGCAACCTGTCAAAGGTGAATCCAAAATCCATATTGCATTCTGATGATCTCTACTAAAATTGAAATATCTGCATGGTAGCTGGAACTATGACTCTACATAAGGGTTTCCCAAACTCGGTCCTCAAAGCACTTTACATTCTAGGTTTTAACAATATCCATGCTTTAGCACAGATGGTTAAATCAAACTAACTGATGTACTATTTAAGTCACCTGTGCTGGACTGACAGAGTGCCCTGAGGCATTCAGCATATGCAAGTCAAAACTGAAAAATGTGGCCATTTGTATGTCTCCACCTCATAGGCACCGGAACAGGGGAGGGGGCGACTCTGTTCTCTATTCTGGCTCTATTAGAGCCGGAAGCTCTCTGGGGCTCACGACAGACGAGACCCTACCACAAGGGTCTCGTCGCAAGCCCCGATAGTCGCGATGGTCTTGACCATCGCGACCATCATCTTGGCCGCTCATTAAAGCTGTGGGTGGTAACCCACAGCCTATGGAGCGGCCAGGAGGCCGGCTCAGAAAATGGAAGCGACCGCCCTCATTCAGAGCGAGTGCTTGCATTTTGCGAGCGCCTCTGTATGAGGTCCAGAGCCTGTGCAGTGTACATAAGAAGTCTTGTCCAAGTTAATCTGCTGAGCTTGGACTACATCGAGCAGAGTTATGGTGCGCACACACTTGGCGATATTACTGAGCAATTGCATGATTATGACATTGTGATCGTGCAATCGCTCAGTAATCGTGCAGAAATCATGCACTATAATGTCAGAAACGACCAGCAATGCGCACTCCCGCTGGTCGTTTCCAACATTGTCCATCGCCTGAACATGCAGGCCAATCTGCCGACAACAACAGATTGGTCATGTTCAGGAATGATGGAGTGTGCCTGCACTGAACAACTGATCATTCAGTGTAGGCACTACAGGAGATCAGAAGCGATGGTACGATTACGATGTCGTATGTATGTATGCACCTTAAGATCATCCCGGTCTCAGGAAGTTGCTGAAGAAGAAAAAACCAGAAAGATGATTCCTGGTTTAGGTGGAAAGCCGAAGCACCTATCAGCTGGAATTTAGGAACTGTACAAAGAATAGCTCTATCGTCATGGAATACGAGAAAAGGCGGCTTGCAAGCCAAAGCCCCCAATTTGGAAGCATGTAGAGAGCCAACAGGGTCAGACTAAGATCCCACAGTGCTACTGGCAGATGAAACGGTGGTTGAATACACACCATGCCCTGTAAAAAGGTTATAATCTTTGGAAGAAGGGCTAAATGCCGCTGGAAAAAATTGACAGGGCTGAAATTTGTACTTTCAAAGAACAAAGCTTTAAACTGTTCTCCCAACCCCCTTGAAGGAAAGCCAAGAAATGAGAGATACGAAACTTGGAGGTATGGACCATTCTATGTTCACACCACAAGATGTAATAAATTTTTTGCACCCTAATTGTGGAATGAAACCTGTTTCCGAGCCTGCAACATAGTATGGACTACTGAGCGAGAAAAACCTTTAGCCCTCAAAAGCTTGGTCTTAAAAGTTAGGCCATTAAGCCAACGGAAGAAGGTCCTCATATAGAAACGGACCTTGTTGCAGCAGATCTGGTCACAGTAGAAGATGCCACCCAGGACCTACCAACATCTTGAGTATGTCAGCGTACCATGAACAGTGAGTCTAGAGCCACTAGGGTTACTGTTACCCATTAATACTTGATGCACTTGAATACCTGAGGCAACAATAGGATCGGAGAAAACATATACAACAAATGAAAATCCCATGGAACAGTCTTGGCATCCACTGTGTAAGCCAGTGGGTCTCTGAATCTCGCAGAAAACTGGGGTACCTTGAAGTTGTGTCAAGAGGCCATAAGATCAACCTGCGGAAGGCCCCACTTCTGAACCAACTGTTGGAAGATGTCCGGATGGAGAGACCACTCTCTTGGGAGAAACTTGGTTCTTTTGAGGAAGTCCGCTTCCCAATTGTCCACTACAAAAGCATCTGCCCAGGAAAGGATTCAGGCTTCCTCTGCCACTGCTGTTGTGCTCTTTGTTCCTCCCTGACAACTGACATACAGATATGTCCAGTTGCATCTTTGCTGCTTATGCAGCAAATTACACCATGTATAGCGTGAATCATGTGCCCGCGGATGCATACATGCACTGCCATGGTGCAAACGCAATGTGCAGCATGGCATACCATGGCACACACAGCTGCGGCAAATCGCATAGCATGATGCATGCACACGTTTACAGGGTGAGTGGCAAATATACAAGAGAACATATCTGTATGCCACCGGTGTTTTCCGACTGAATCCAAACCGGCTGGCCTGCCAGGACAGACTGTGCTCCTGAGAGAGCCAGAAAGATGGCTCGGAGCTCGAGCAAGTTGATTGGAAAAGTTGTCAGAGCCATGGCTATACCAAATGGTAGGGTTTGGAATTGATAGTGATCGGATCTGACTGTAAAAAGAAGGAGAGAATGATGACCTGCCCATATTAGAATGTGAAGATACACGTCCCTGATGTCCAGTGGGGCCAAAAATTTGTTGGCCTCTATGCCATGGATCACCGATCAGAGAGATTCCATTTGAAAATGATCCACCAACAATCTGATGTTCAAAGCATGAAGATTCAAGATGAGTACAATCCCAATTTCCATTCCAGTGACAGAACTGGAGTAATGACGCCCTCTGAGAGGAGGGAATTGATAGCCTGGTCTAATGCCACCCTCTTATCTGAATCCTGGGGAAGAGTGGCAAAAAAATGCTCTGCCGGTGGACCCCTGAGGTCAATGATGTAATCGCTGGAAATGATGCCCACCCAGGCATCTGAAGATGACTCCACCCAAATGTCTCTGAACTGGAGCAACCACCCTCCGAATGGCAAACAGACTGGGTGTGGAGAGATACCCCATCAGGCGCTATAATTGTCCTGAGCCTTGGCCCTGAGTGTCGGTTGGGACCAGAAGTCTGAGAAGAAGCGGCCTCTAGCAGACTCACCTCTAGTGGGTGGTCCACCCCGAAAGGAGGAGCGAAAAGCTAAGAGA
This sequence comes from Taudactylus pleione, assembly GCA_031769625.1. NCBI lineage: Eukaryota > Metazoa > Chordata > Amphibia > Anura > Myobatrachidae > Taudactylus > Taudactylus pleione. The sequence goes on from JAUIMM010000983.1 coordinate 439,127, forward strand.
TGTGGACCCCGCTGTTTAGTGTTTAGGGCCAGCCACCTGAAAAAAGTGCATTTCCCACCTGTAGCCTGGGCGATAAGAGTATCCAGTTCAGTCCCAAAGAGAATGACCCCACTAAACGGAAGGGATTCCAGGGAGTATTTCGATTCTGAACTCGCATTCCAAGCACGAAGCCAAAGAGTCATCCGAGCCAAGACGGCTGTAGCTGAAACCCTGGAACCCACCTTAGCACCATCTTGCATGGTCTCACACACATATTCAGCTGCACCGCAAAACTGTTCCACCAGATCCAGTAGGGCATCTGTGGACAAATCACTGTGAAGTTCTCTGATGAGTTTGTCAGCCCAAGTCTCCATAAATCGAACCACCAATGCCGATGCCAGTGAAGGTCATATAATAACCACGGAGCCCATGAAAATGGACTTGAGACAATTTTTTATCTAGCGAATCCTTAAAGGATGCCAAATCCTGAACAGTAAGAGCTGTGTGTATAGCTAAACACGCCATCACCACGTCAACCTTGGGAGGCAATTCTCACTTGAACACATAGGGCCTGATTCATTACCGATCGCTATTGCGATTGCAGCTGTGATTACGCATGCAGGTCTGCTGTGAAAATATGCTAATGACTCCAATCGCAAAGCTATTATAGAGACACCCAAAGCCAGCATAGCATACCTTGCAATCCTGCGTAAACATCAGGAACATCGACTACCAGCGGCCCCTTATGCACAATTACAACAGGTCTGACCTTACTTGCTAATCTTGTCACACGCAGTGAGTACACAAGCTGCATATGCCGTCGCAGTGGCTAGTTTATGCAAGCCCAAGTAACGGCATTCAAATGGACAGGCACGTCTGCATTTCTCCGACCACTCCCCTGTCACCACCCCCAAATGCTGACCTGACAGCACTCATTCTGAGATGGTTTTGTATCTGCGTTGGTGAACGCAGAGTGATCGCAATGGTAACTTGAGCACACGCATGTGATGCGCAACAATCGTCCATCTGTGTACTCTATCGCACTAGCGATCCATGCTGAATCAGGCCCATGATCCGCCGGAAATGGATAAAGTGAAGTGAATATGCGACGAATGGAGAACTTCTTATACGGCAATTGCCAGACCTCCTCAATGAGAATGATGAAAAAGCCGGCAAAGTAACAACCTTTTCGCACCAATGCTGGAACAGATCCACAGCCTGCTTGGGAATCTATATCCAAACAGTCCAGAGAGTGTTGCACAGCAGCAATGTGATTTTCCATGCCGTGACACGAGGAAAGTCTTGGGACGACGCCAATCTCCCCTAACTCATCATCCTTCTTTTCTGAAACATTTAACGGAGCCATGGCAGGAGGACAACGCTTATGCAACTTGCACAGCTTTGAATCCTTGAAAAAACATTCCGAATAAGAGGAACATTTTTCAAACCCTGACACCATATGCTCCATGGTACAGAGCCAAGGTGGATCAGACACTGTGCAGAAACTTATGTAAAAGTAATAAAAGTGTTATAAAACAAATCAAAAGGTCTAAGTTAACAATAGCCCCTCTGTCATGTTGTGGCCTAGGATTGGCCATTACTCACCTCAGCACCGGCTTCCCCTGACCTCTCGAGCTGTCAGACGCCAGGTGCGGCAGCGAGTGACATGCTGAAGATTATGCTGGGGTCTGCTAGGACATCCATGTGTTGCTCCGTAATTTGGTTCCTGCGATTACCATCATGGACACAGCCATGACAGTCTACATCACCTGATTAACCCTGCACCTAATGGTAGCATTGGTTGCTGTCAGCTGACACTATCCTCCTATGGACTGCTGCCTTAGGGCATTTAGCAGAGCTCCATATAACAGGAAGTTCCCTGTACAATGTCATTGCTTCCAGTGAATAGTTGATATTGCACAGTTCCACAGCTCCTTTCTTCTAGCGATACATTCCTAGTGTCTATCCACGGTGCGTGTACTCAGTAAGTCATCCAAGTACTAGCTTCTAAGTGTCATCCTCCTATGCCAGGTCTGCGTCTGGAGCCACAATGTGTGTACTCAGTATGTAATCTGAGTACAATCTCCTAGTGTCATCCTCCTGTGCCAGTTCTGCATCTGGATCCACAGTGCATGTGTACTTAGTATGTCACCCAAGTGCTGACTCCCAGTGTCGTTCTCCTGTGCTTTCCCTGCAATTGTGTTCTTCCATTTCCCACTTGTGCTGGATAACTGACCATAGGGCCACGACCTGCTTGCTTGGTGTAGCTTACACCCAAATCCCGATTGGTGGGGTCACTGGTGAACACCTCCCAGTAAGTTAGATTCCGCACCTTTGGTCAGGTCTAGCCAACATCCGTTACTTGTGGATGAGGAAGGCATCTCTCCAGGCCATTCGCCGCTGGGTATTTCCCCAACATGGGACCTCGACTTCCAATCCCTCAGTAGAGGATCTCAATAGCCCACACATGACACCCTCTAACCATTTCCTACTACATAGGCACCTAAAGTAGACTGGGATTATAGGGATTCAGGTGGAAGAAGCTTTGTTTTAAAGCTACAGTGTAGTTCATACTGTACTTGACTACTCTCCCGGTATGGCTGGGAGCCTCTCAAAAATTGGGTGGCGCTCCCGGCCGCCTGGAAGAGTGTGCAAGTCTCCCGGCCAATCCCAGTCCCCTATCGTACCACCCTGCCGGTGTTCGTTCCCTCATGATATAAGTGGCCAGTTTGGGGGGAGCTGAAGGCGTGATTTACTCTGAATTGTGTCATCTAGGCCACACCCCAGCTGCTGCAGAGTGTGTGTAATCACAGAGCTGCGATGATGCAACTGCACAGTCACCCCCCCCCCCTTGCCCTCAAAACTGGGTTATGCTTCACACTGTACCGACCTGGCTGCCTCCTCCTGGAGGAGGAAGCCAGAATGTTGGCAAGTTTGGTGTAGTTTAAGTGCCAACTACAGCCCCAGTCTGCAATCCCATGGTCCAATGTCCCACAAGCCTTGTTGGAAGAGAAAAAATTATGGGATTTAAATCCCGCCACTTACTGTAGTAGTTACAACCCTAAATATGATCCAATCTGCTGTCATTGTTGGGTTGTAGTTGACATCCCAGCAGTCGGTATGCCAGTGCTCAGAATACTGGCGCCAGAATCCTGATAACAGTCAGAATCCCAGCACTAGAATCCCGACCAGTAGCATCCTGACGGTAAGTATTAGGCTTAGGGGGAGGTTTAGGTTTAGGGCTAGGGGTTAGGTTTAGGGCTAGGGGTTCGGTTTAGGCACTAGGGGGTGGGTTAGGCTGCGGGGGAGAAGGGTCAGGGTTAGGCTGTGGGAAAGGTGAGTTAGGGGTTAGGGTTAGGCAACTTACCTTTGGGCATTGGAATTCTGACTGTTAGATGCCGCTGTCAGTATTCTGACTGGCGAAATTCTGACTGCTGGGGTCCCGTAACCAACCCGCTGTATGTTTTACTAATGGAATAAAAGGCAATATTCACTTATATTTAGGTTAATGTAATATACAGGCTTGGACTGGCCCACAGGAGACAGGGGAAATCCCCGGTGGGCCCCACTGCATTCTTCCGGTGGGCCCTTTATGCCTCAGTCCAACACTGGTAATATATAATTGTATTTTGATGGTTGTTTTAAAATCGGATTGGCATTAAGTGACTAATGCAAGCAGTAGTCTTAATTTGAATACATTGTCAACTTACTCTGCTAAGTAATTATACGCAAACATACTGCACTGTAAGTTACACCTTCACGTCAAAGATAATTTGTCTTTACAGTATATAGAATATACTTTACATTTGTTGTTCTGTGGGATTCTTTCTAATTGAACAATAAATGTGGAATTAAACATTGGGAATTTTCTAGGCTTATGTTTCCGTGCAAGATGTCTGGAGGAACTCTGAAAAACAGTACACGCATCTTTTTAAAAGGTGTTGAGTTAGTAAAGATGACATTTTTATGATGCAGTAAAATAAAAATAGATTAAGTCCTTTTTATGCTTTATATGTCTATATTTGCACAAAGAACTATTTCGGTAAATAAATTGTATGACATCAGAGTAATAAGAATCACAACATCATTAACTGTATGACTTTTATAAGATGAATAAGACATATATAGCTTACTAGCTTTAAAGCTGCCCTAGCAAGAGCCCCAATAAAAACAGCAGCATTTGCTGGATGGAAGGTATGAGTAGGTGAACCAAACACAAGCTGCGATATCTTGATTGCAACTTATAATTGGTCTTTCTGTTTACACTACGTGGGGGTTTTATAGGGTATATGTACTAAGCCTTGGAGAGAGATAAAGCGGACAGAGATAAACTATCAACCATTCAGCTCATAACTGTCATTTTTCAAACAAAGGGGTCTATGTACTAAGCCTTATTTATTTCATTATTTATTTATTACCATTTTTGTATAAACTGTCAGTTAGGAGATGATTGGTTGGTACTTTATCCCTGTCCATATTTTCTCCTTCCAAGGCTTAGCGCATAGACCCCTTGATCTTTAAGAGGAAATTACAGCTGCATGTAGCAGTCCCTTGTGCAGGCTAGTAAAATATTTTCCATAAGTGATAACACAGCTTGACTACAGAAGCATAACTATGGGGAATACTTTAATGAGTGGTAGAGACTAATGTTCTTTACCCGCTTATATATTCACCATCCGTTTCCTGATGGTCCTGACTGATGATGTCTAATTCAGTACAGGACTATACTACCTACTACTGCCCAGGTCCGGCTCCAGGGGTCAGAGCACCCTGTGCCGGCTCTTGAGAAGGCGCCCTTACTTTGGTGTGCGGCTTTGCCGCGCATGTCCTAATTTGGGGGGGTGGCCTAATTACCATAGGTCAAGCCCCCTACGTGACGTTATTTGGAGGCATGCCCGCATGGTATGCCTCCAAATAACGTCAGGCTGGGGGTAAAGCCCAGCACTCCGTCATTGGCTGGGCTTCCCCCAGCCCTCTCCCGTCAGTGAATGGTTGCCGCGCGCAGCATCCACTCCCCCTCCGGGGGTCCGGCACCACTGCACAGCAGCATTGGTGGGGTCCCCAACCTCCCCATTTGACCACGCGCAGGCCACTTCGACCCGCGTGTCGAACAGCACTGTCCCGCTGAAATCGGGATGCTGGGGAGGGGTGCGCCATCTATGGGTGGCGCCCCTGTGCGACCGCACTGGTCGAACATCCCTAGAGACGGCCCTGCTACTGCTTATATAAAATTGAGAGCTCTCTGCGTGTCAGGAGAGTTGCAGTGTTTGTGACTGGTCAGACCTGACTTACGTTCTGTGTGACTGATGTACATTGATGGTACCGATGTTTACGCAGGAGTGCGACATTGGACGGATATGAGAAGGCAGCGGTGGGTGTCCCTTTGTTCAATTAAGCTTTGGAAGCATTAGTATATTTTCGCAGCTGCATTTGTGGAATGCAGCTGCAATTGCATTAGTGTTCATCTCTGAATCAGGCCCAAAAAGCATTTCTTACTAGAAGAGCTGTCCATCATGGTGCCAACACTCTTAGAGCCATCTTTCTCTGGTTCAAATAATATGAATAACTAATATGAATGTGATCCAGGAACAGTGAGTGCCAGTATTAAAAGTTTGATTATATGTTGAATATGATGTATTTCTTCACTGCACTGCAATTTGTGATGCACTTGCTTTAAAAAAAATTATTTGGAAAATTAAAAAGTGAGCTGAAAAATCGTTAAATCTGTTGGAAGTGGATCGCGCTACTGCGTAGACTCCAAACATATGACTCCTCAAGGGACACTTCAGTTCCCTTACCAAGATAGCCGCTGATACTATAACTACACATGCGCGGCCCCAACTTGTTCACTGTGTATGAGCAATACAGTAAAAGACGACTGGCCTCTCTTTAGTTCCTGAGACTGTTACCTGCATATGACGCTGTTCCAGTGCCTGCGCCATTACCATAATACCTGAAATAGTCACCAGCTGGTGAGCTGCCTAAACCCACTCCTCTCCATGCTCTGGACATCCAGTGCAACAATGAGTACACAATAAACCACACAACCTGGGAAATTCCACTGGGCTAGTCGTCTGGATTCTTTATACATTCGCTGGTGTGTGCACAACTCTGCTAAACCACCAAGTTGTACAAACATTTCCATTAAAACAAGTAAGTACACAGTTTAAAACTCTACAAGGGGTTCACTCTCAGCCCTCTCTTCTACATGCCACTAAGCATCCTCATATGATGAACTTATGTTGGAGGGTGACTAATGCTAATTGGGTATACAATCGGGAAACCGGCTGCCTTAATACCGACAGCCGGCTTCACGACTGTCATATCCCGGCGAGGGTGAAATGCCGGGAGTCTATATCTAGATGCCTGTCATTTCCCCGACGCCGGGAGACAGGTACCCAGCATCCCAATCGAAGTGATGCCGGGCGCCGCGAGCGGACAGCCGCAGGGGGGAGAGGGTTAGGTTTAGGGCACCTGGGGGGGACTTAGGATCAGGTACCCCCCCGGGAGGGTTAGGGTTAGGCTAGGGGGAGGCAGGGTTAGGGTTAGGCACCCCCGGGGGGAGACTTAGGGTTAGGCACCCCCCCGGGGGACTTAGATTTAGGCAGCAGGGAAGGGGGGAGTTAGAGTTAGGCACTTAGAGGGGGGATTAGGGTTAGGCACTTGGGGGGGAGGTTAGGGTTAGGCACCCCTAAGGAGGGTTAGGGGGTTAGGTTAGGTGAGTTTATACTTACCTTGGCGACAATCGGGATTTCCAGCGCTGTCGGGCTTCCGCTGCTGGGAACTCTGCTTTTGTCGGCCGATTTCATACCGATTCCGCTAATTGGCACCTCTGCTTATATACATACTGTAGAACCTAACATTGTCTACAATGAAGAAGACTTACAGATGGGCCCAGCTGCATTATTGCGCAGCGAGTCATGGCCATGCGTGGCGCGAGACGCCTTCCCGCGATCAGGGATGCACAATAGCATCTCCATTCAATCCTATGGAGACGCACTCTCGTCATCGAGGACGCGCCATAGCGTGGCGCATAGACCGATTCACGGGCACGTTTGTGTCGCGATCGGCAACAAACTAAATGGGTGCATCTGTAATTATAAGAGTAATGAATGTGCTAGTATTATATATATATATATATATATATATAAATATATATATATACATATATATATATATAATACTAGCACATTCATTCCTCATATATATATATATATATCTATATCTATCTATATATATATATATATAAAAACAGCATGGTGTCCGGCTCTCCCTGTGTAACAAATTCAGCGTCGGGTGCCCGCATAAACAGGAGTTAGATAGATACATACAAAGATGCTGCACTCCAGACGGCTTGTAAGAAACACACTAAATCACGGCATGTGTCAATCAGCAACGTTTCAGTGCTATTTTATTCAGCACTTTCGTCAGACTTATAACCATATATAACAATGCTCCTACCTTAAGTAGTCTTACACCCACCACGTGAACGCAGCACGAGCCGGAAGCGGGACCGAACACCCGTCCAGCCGGCGCAGATGATGACGTCATCGAAAGAGGCATCATCAAAGTGAGACCCATCACCATGGAAACTTAACAGCGCTAAACAAATAGAGATCACCAGCACATTAGTATGTCTGTATGCGATACATACAGACAATAGACAACATACAAGGAGTTTACACAATGCTATCATGATATCTACTTATAGACAGATATTAACATATAATCGAATCCACTATATAGAACAAATAGGAAAAAAAACCAACACATTATAATCATAATATAGCTCACCTACTACATTCAAAGTTAACAGTCATGAATATTGAACATGGTCAACATTTGAAAAAAGAGAGAAATAACACATATGTATAATCAGGATCTTCAAATAAAATTACATAGACCCAATTGGTCATTCAGCCCCTTGGGAACAAGGGTACCTAGACGATGTATCCACCGGGTCTCACATTGAAGTAATTTTAAAGATCTATCCCCCCAGACAGAAGTGACGAGCCACAGATTGATCACTACTGCCACTCAACAAAGCTGCTCTAATAGCTGACCTGTGGACTGCCATACGTTCCTTAAACATACGTTCAGTTTTACCTATGTATGACAGTCCACAGGGGCAAATCAATTGAGTTTTTTTGGTTTTTTTGGAAGTGATCAATCTGTGGCTCGTCACTTCTGTCTGGCTCATCATCCGTTAACCTCATTGAAGTATCGTATGATTGATCAGGTAGCCCCGTTGGTTCGAGGGGGGGATAGATCTTTAAAATTACTTCAATGTGAGACCCGGTGGATACATCGTCTAGGTACCCTTGTTCCCAAGGGGCTGAATGACCAATTGGGTCTATGTAATTTTATTTGAAGATCCTGATTATACATATGTGTTATTTCTCTCTTTTTTCAAATGTTGACCATGTTCAATATTCATGACTGTTAACTTTGAATGTAGTAGGTGAGCTATATTATGATTATAATGTGTTGGTTTTTTTTCCTATTTGTTCTATATAGTGGATTCGATTATATGTTAATATCTGTCTATAAGTAGATATCATGATAGCATTGTGTAAACTCCTTGTATGTTGTCTATTGTCTGTATGTATCGCATACAGACATACTAATGTGCTGGTGATCTCTATTTGTTTAGCGCTGTTAAGTTTCCATGGTGATGGGTCTCACTTTGATGATGCCTCTTTCGATGACGTCATCATCTGCGCCGGCTGGACGGGTGTTCGGTCCCGCTTCCGGCTCGTGCTGCGTTCACGTGGTGGGTGTAAGACTACTTAAGGTAGGAGCATTGTTATATATGGTTATAAGTCTGACGAAAGTGCTAAATAAAATAGCACTGAAATATTGCTGATTGACACATGCCGTGATTTAGTGTGTTTCTTACAAGCCGTCTGGAGTGCAGCATCTTTGTATGTATCTATATATATATATATATATATATATATATATATATATATATAGTACATACACTAGTGGGCAAAATTGTGTAACCCTTTTGGAAAATGTGCATTTTTGAAGTTTAACAGCTTATAGTACTAATATATTTTAGTATTATACCTAAAAGCATACATTACTGAACTGTGGGAAAGTACATTTCTTAGTTTTGCACAATATCCATTAGTACTTAGGGCCTGATTCAGAGATGAACGCAGGCTCGGACTGGGGTGCCGGGGATTCGGGTAATTCCCGGGTGGGCCCCGGTACATTGTGACCACGCCCCTTTCAGTAAGGGGGCAGGGCTTAGCGAGCCGAGAAAGGGGGGTACGCTGCCATCAGGTCCTAACAATGGGCAAGTGAAGCCTCAAACCCTTGCCCATGCAGCACCCGGCCGTCACAAGCCCCGCCCATGGCCAATTAAGCTCAGCCCACCCATGGGCGGCCGAAGCTCCGCCCACTACCCGGAAACTAGGTTCCGACCATTTACCCCGTCATGCACACAGCCAGTGGGGGGAAGAGCCGAGGCTGCTGCAGGCGCTCACCAGTCACGCAAAGAGCAGAGGAGCCAGGTCCATCCAATGCTGAGAGACATCCTCCTTCTGGGCAGGTAAGTGTGACTGGTGGTGTGAAAAATGTTTTAATGTTATCTAAGCTGGTTGGTATATGGGGGGTGTGGATTAGTTTCTTTTCTGGGGGATACTGTGTTTTAATATTATTTATGGTAGTGTATTAATGTTGTATGTGTGTGTGTCTGGGTGGGGTGTATTTATATTGTGTGTGTAAAGAGTGTATTCATATTTCTGTTATATGTGGGTCACTTATGCTCTGCATTATATGGATGGTACTACGGCACTCTCTACTATATGGCAGTAACTGCGGCACTCTCCTATATGGTGGTCACTGTGGCAGTCTCTAAATATGGTCACTATGGCACTCTCTGTATTATATGGTGGTGACTGCGGCACTTTGTAATACATGGCGGTCACTGCGGCACTGTATTACATGGCGATCACTGCAACACTCTGCATTATATGGTGGGCATACTGCATTATATGGTGGGCACTACGAATCTCTGCAATTTATGGTGGGCACTGCAACACTGCATTTTATGGTGGGCACTGAGACGCATGCCACCGCTCCCTCTTCCACTGACCACCGCGTTGGGTGTATCTTCTCTGGTAAGTGCTCGCTGTGCCCAAGTTTGTGCCCCTAAAGGGGATAGCGAGCACTTACCGGAGAACATACACCCGACGCGGTGGTCAGTGGAAGAGGGCGCGGTGGCAGGCGTCCCCCACTTCCGAGACACAAGTAAATGAACCTATATTTAATTTATCCTCTAAAACATTGTCTGACACAGAGAAAAAAGTCTTATCCAAAGGTCTTAATTTTGTTCCTACTTCTAAATTGGATCCTTTTCAATGGAAAATTGAACAGTACAAACTTGGTAGACAGTTACGTCTAAAGGAATTCTTTCAGTCTAAAGAGAATTTAGTTACCACCACGTCACATCCTTCATCAACAGTGCCGATACCTCTTAAGAAAAAATCTAAATTTGACCCATCATCTGCCAATCCATCAATCAAAACATATTGTAGACTTATTGACATGGAGACACAATCCATTATTAAAAACCAGAAGAACTTCCAGTCTAATTTTTCACAGCAAGAGTGGCAAGCCTTGAAAGGATTGAGTAAAGATCCTGATGTTATATCAGACCGGCGGATAAAGGTGGGGGGCATTGATCTAGTTGACCGTGAGGATTATGTTGCTGAAATAGATAGACAGCTGAGTGACATTTCAACCTATCGAGTATTGGACTCTGATCCCACTACACAATTCAAAAAAGAACTGGATAGTATATTAGTAGATGCGGTTAATAATGGCATTATTGACATTGAAACTAAAGAAGCATTAATTACTCTATACCCCATCAAACCATTGTTATACACGATTCCAAAAATCCACAAGGATAGTCAACATCCTCCAGGGAGGCCGATCATTTCGGCCTGTGGGTCTATATTTCAGTCGATATCTATATATTTGGATAATGCCCTCCAACCTTGTGTACAGGCACAGCCAACGTATTTAAAAGACACCAACATGTTACTGTCGAAACTTGATCAAATTTCACATATCCAACCTGGTAGTTTTCTTTGCACACTTGATGTGAAGTAATTATATACCTGTATTCCCCACGAACAGGGGCTATGTGCAGTGCAGAAACTGATCACTGGCAATCCCTTATATTGCAGACCAGAAATTAAATTTTTTCTTGTGCTGTTGAGTTTGACTCTCAAACGTAATTATTTCTATTTTAATGGCAAACACTATATACAACTCAGGGGGTGTGCCATGGGGTCTTGTGTGGCCTCCTCCTTTGCAAATTCGTTCATGTTTGATGTGGAACAAGACTTATTTTTCAGCAACCCTGCTATCAGCTCTAATATCTCTCTATATATGCGCTATATAGATGATCTATTGCTTCTTTGGACTGACTCCTTAGCCTCATTAACAGCTATGATTGAGCAACATAACTTGTCTTCCTCTCCAGCAAAGCTTACCTTTGTGGCAGATGAACATAGGGTTCACTATTTAGATGTTTTGATTGAAATTACAGATGGTCATTTTACAACATCTTTATATACGAAACCAACAGACCGTAACAACATTTTATTAGCATCAAGTCACCATCCACATTCTCTTAAATATGGGCTAACCTATTCGCAAATGCTGAGGGTTAGGAGAATTACCAGCAATCCAGCCAAAATTGAGGTTGCTTTGATCTAGGGGTGAGCGGGTTTGGATTTCTGAAATCCGAACCCCCCCGAGCACCCCCGATCCGAGGCCGATCCGAGTCAGGCTCGACTTTTCCCGCCTGACTCGGATCTGAAATCGAGGCAAAACGTCATCATCCCGCCTTCCGGGTCTCGCGGGTTTTGGATCCTATATAAGGTACCCGCGTCTGCGCCATTTTCTCACTCGGCTGTGGACAGTGAAGAGGGAGGGTGGGAGTTAGGGCTGGCTGGGCTGTGTAGTGTAGTGTAGTGCAGAGTAGTGTTGTGCTGTGCTGTGCTGCGCTGTGCTGCTGTTGTCCATAGGGGCTGTGTCCACTACTTCAAAGTCCATAGGGGCTGGCTGGACTGTGTTGTGCAGTCAGGTGTCCACTCCAAAGTCCTGTGCAGTGTCCCAGTCCTAAAAGGGTGCTGTAGTGTTGTCCAGGGGGTGCTCTGTCCGTCAGGGGTGCTCCCCCCAAGTGCTAAAAATATACATATTTTTTCTGTGTTTGTGAATTGTGTGCGCAGTAGCCGCACGTGCATCAACAAAGTAGTGCCAAGCGTGCGCCTGTGTCATAAGTAAAGGGCCAGCTGGCTTGACCGTTAAAGGGTGCTGTAACCCCCAAAGTACACTCCAAACCAAATAACAAAATATTTTCTGTGTTTGTGAATTGTGTGCGCAGTAGCCGCACGTGCATCAACAAAGTAGTGCCAAGCGTGCGCCTGTGTCATAAGTAAAGGGCCAGCTGGCTTGACCGTTAAAGGGTGCTGTAACCCCCAAAGTACACTCCAAACCAAATAAAAAAATATTTTCTGTGTTTGTGAATTGTGTGCACAGTAGCCGCACGTCCATCAACAAAGTAGTGCCAAGCGTGCGCCTGTGTCACAAGTAAAGAGCCGGCTGGCTTGACCGTTAAAGGGTGCTGTAGCCCCCAAAGTACACTCCAAACCAAATAAAAAAATATTTTCTGTGTTTGTGAATTGTGTGCGCACTAGCCGCACGTGCATCAACAAAGTAGTGCCAAGCGTGCGCCTGTGTCATAAGTAAAGGGCCGGCTGGCTTTACCGTTAAAGGGTGCTGTAACCCCCAAAGTACACTCCATAAAAAAATATTTTCTCTGTTTGTGAATTGTGTGCGCAGTAGCCGCACGTGCATCAACAAAGTAGTGCCAAGCGTGCGCCTGTGTCATAAGTAAAGGGCCGGCTGGCTTGACCGTTAAAGGGTGCTGTAACCCCCAAAGTACACTCCAAACCAAATAAAAAAATATTTTCTGTGTTTGTGAATTGTGTGCGCAGTAGCCGCACGTGCATCAACAAAGGAGCAGCGCCAAGCGTGCGCCTGTGTCCCATAAGTAAAGAGCCGGCTGGCTCATTTCTTAAAGGGTGGTGTAACCCACAAAGTGCACTACTCTCCAGCAAAAATAAAAAAATATTTTCTATGTTTGTGTGCGCCTTAGCCGCACGTATATATCAAATCGATATAACATAAATGGAGGACCAAACTTTTTCCGTTAAAAATAAAATAGAGAAAGATCAAGAACCACTTCCTCCTAGTGCGGAAGCTGCTGCCACTAGTCATGACATAGATGATAACATGCCATCAACGTCGTCTGCCAAGGCCGATGCCCAATGTCATAGTAGAAGCCACATACAATCCCAAATGACAAAGTTCAGGAAAATGACCTTAAAAAAAACATTTAAATCATCTGAAGAGAAACGTAAACTTGCCAATATGCCATTTATGACACGGAGTGGCAAGGAACGGCTAAGGTCTTTCCCTATGTTCATGACTAGTGGTTCAGCTTCACATGACGATGGAAGCCCTCCTCCCACTAAAAATATCAAACGAGTTAAGCTGCCAAAAGCACAGCGAAGAACTGTGCGTTCTAAGAAGATATCACAAATCCCCAAGGAGAGTCCAAGTGTGGTGGCGGTTGCGATGCCTGACCTTCCCAGCACTGGACGGGAAGAGGTGGCTCTTTCCACCATTTGCACGCCCCCTGCAAGTGCTGAAAGGAGCACCCACAGTCCACTTGCTGATATGCAAATTGAAGATGTCACTGTTGAAGTACAACAGGATGAGGATACTGGTGTAGCTGGCGCTGAGGAGGAAGTTGGCGAGGAGGATTCTGATGGTGATGTGGTTTGTTTAAATCAGGCTCCGGGGGAGACAGTTGTTGTCCGTGGGATGAAAAAGCCCATCGCGGTCATGCCTGGGCAGAAGACCAAACATTCCACCTCTTTGGTCTGGCAATATTTCTATCCAAATCCGGACAACAACTGTCTTGCCATATGTACCATATGTAAAGGTAAAATAAGTAGGGGTAGGGACGTTAACCACCTAAGAACATCCTCCCTTATACGGCACCTGCAGCGCGTTCATAAAAAGTTACTGTCGAGTTCAGAACTTTGGCTAAGACTAAGACCGTAAGCAGTCCAGGGACACCTAAATCCCGTTGTCCTGTTGTATCCAAGCGCCTGCAAACCACACCGTGAACTCCCTCCTCGTCAATTTCCTCCTTAGTCAGGATCGGAAGTAGTCCTGCAGGCCATGTCACTGGCATGACTGACTCTCCTATCCGGGATTCCTCCGGAGGATCCTGCATTGCTACGCCTCCTGCTGCCGCTGCTGCTTTTGCTGCTTCTGGAAGTCGTTCATCATCCCAGAGAGTAAGTAGGAACACCACTACTTTTAGTAAACAATTGACCCTCCAACAGTCCTTTAAGTACGACAGCAGTCATCCTGAAGCAAAACGTATAACTGAGGCCTTGACTGCTATGTTGGTGTTAGACGTGCGTCCGGTATCTGCCATTAGTGCAGTGGGATTTAGACAATTGATGGAGGTAGTGTGTCCCCGGTTCCAAATCCTGTCTAGATTCCACTTCACTAGGCAGGCGATACCGAGACTGTAGAGAAACGTCAGAAAAAGTGTCCTCAGTGTCCTGAAAAATGCCGTTGTACCCAATGTCCACTTAACCATGGACATGTGGACATGTGGAACAGGGCAGACTAAGGACTATATGACTGTGACAGCCCACTGGGTAGATGTATCACCTTCCGCAGCAACAGCAGCAGCAGCGTCACCAGTAGCAGCATCTCAGAAATGCCAGCTCGTTCCAAGGCAGGCTACGCTGTGTAACACCGGTTTCAGTAAGAGGCACACCATCGACAACCTCTTAGAGAAACTGAGGGAAATCATCGCCCAGTGGCTTACCCCACTTAGACTCTCCTGGGGACTTGTGATATCTGACAACGCCACCAATATTGTGCGGGCATTACATCTGGGCAAATTCCAGCACGTCCCATGTTTTGCTCACACAATAAACTTGGTGGTGCAGAATTTTCTGAAAAGCGACAGGGACGTGCAGGAGACGCTTTGGGTGGACCGAAAAATTTCTGGCCACTTTCGCCATTCAGTGACTGCGTGCCGAAGACTGGAGCACCAGCAAACACTCTTGAACCTGCCCCGCCATCACCTGAAGCAAGAGGTTGTGATGCGGTGGAACTCAACCCTCTATATGCTTCAGAGGATGGAGGAGCAGCAAAAGGCCATTCAAGCCTATACATCCACCTATGACATAGGCAAAGGAGGGGATATGCACCTGACTCAAGCACAGTGGATAATGATTTCCGTATTGTGCAAGGTTCTCCAACCCTTCGAACTTGCCACACGTGAAGTCAGTTCAGACACTGCCAGCTTGAGTCAGGTCATTCCCCTCATCAGGCTTTTGCAGAAGCAGCCGGAAAAAGTGAAGGAGGAGCTAAGACAGAGCGATTCCGCTCGGCATGTGGGACTTGTGGATGAAGCCCTTCTTTCGCTTTGCCAGGATTCCAGGGTGGTCAATCTGTAGAGCCACCGTGCTCGATCCTAGGTTTAAAGCCTATGTGGTGTCTCTCTTTCCGGCCGACACAAGCCTGCAGAGGTGCAAAGACCTGCTGGTGAAAACACTGTCAGCTGAAGCGGAACGTGACACGTCAACAGCTCCTTCTTCATTCTCTCCCGCAACTGGAGCTGCCAGGAAAAAACTTAGGTATCCTAAGCAACCCGCTGGCGGTGATGCAGGGCAGGCAGGACCAAGTTTGGACATCTGGTCCGGACTGAAGGACCTGGCAACAATTTCTGACATGTCTACTGTCACTGCATATGATACTGTCACCATTGACAGAATGGTGGAGGATTACATCGGTGACAGCATGCACGTAGGCATGTCAGACAGTCCGTACCTGTACTGGCAGGAAAAAGAGGCAATTTGGAGGCCCCTGTACAAACTGGCTCTATTTTACCTGAGTTGCCCCCCCTCCAGTGTGTACTACGGAAGAGTGTTTAGTGCAGCCGGGAACCTTGTCAGCGAAAGGCGTAGGAGGTTGCTTCCACAAAATGTGGAGAAGATGATGTTCTTAAAAATGAATTATCAACTCTTCCAGGGAGACCAGCCTCCAGAACGTACAGAGGGACCTGTGGTGGTGGATTCCAGCGGGGACGAGTTAATACTCTGTTAGGATGAGGATGTACACAACACTGAAGAGGGTGAGGAATCGGTGGATGAGGATGAGGACGACATCTTGCCTCCATAGAACCAGTTTGTGCAGGGACAGATTAATTGCCAGCTTGTTTTGTGGGGGCCCAAACGAACCAATCATTTCAGCCACAGTCATGTGGCAGACCCTGGCGCTGAAATGATTGGTTTGTTAAAGTGTGCATGTCCTGTTTATACAACATAAGGGTGGGTGGGAGGGCCCAAGGACAATTCCATCTTGCACCTCTTTTTTTTTCTTTGAATTATGTACTGTTTGGGGCCTAGTTTTTCAAACTGCCATCCTGCCTGCCACTGCAGTGTCACTCCTAGATGGGCCACGTGTTTGTGCCGCCCACTCGTGTCGCTTAGCATAGTCATCCATCTACCTCGGTGCAACCTTTTGGACATAAAAACACTATTGTGAGGTGTGAGGTGTTCAGAATAGACTGGAAATGAGTGGAAATTAAGGTTTTTGAGGTTAATAATAGCATAGGAGCAGAAAAATCAACACATTCTGTGATTTTAGCTGTTTTTATGCTTTTTAAAAAAAAAATACATATGCAAAACACAAAACCCAGAACCCAGAACCCAAAACACCTAAGGGTGGTTTTGGCAAAACCAATCCAGATCCAAAACACGAAGAAAGATCCAGACCCAAAACCAAAACACAAAACACGAAAAGTGGCTGGTGCACACCCCTACTTTGAACAAGATGGTTAATAAATTTCAGGCGCGTGGATATGATCGACATCGTTTGGTACAGGTTAAACATAAAGTTCTTGGTCTCTCTAGGCAAACCATATTGGAGGGTAAGTCAAAAATCAATGATAAAAACAAATTCATCTGGGTCAATACTTTCAACAATTTGAGTACCAATATTAATAGAATTTCCAAACAATATTGGCCTATTATTAATACGGACCCGCACCTTTCATCTATACAAGGTAAACAGATTATGACAGTTTACCAGAGAGGACATCATTTGAAAGATTACCTAGTGAAAAACGATGTCTCGGTTATACCAAAACAACCGCAACATATTTTGGGCTCACAGCGCCCTGGTTGTTATAAATGTACGTGCTCATATATGGTTACTGGAGACTCGTTTTTGTCATCCATTCTCAGAGAAGAAGTACAAAATCCGCCAGTGTATCCTGCACCTCCAAATTTGTTGTTTATTTAATCAGCTGTCCCTGTGGTAAACACAATGTGGGGAAGACGGAACGGATGTTCAAAGAACGAATGGCCGTACACCGTTCCTCCATAAAATTGGCATTAGCGTCTGGGTCAAGTGATCAACTGGTCGCTCAGCATTTTTGTGAGGCTAAGCAAGGCCTTGCTACTTTGCGATACCGGATCATTGAGCATGTTCCATCCCCAGTGTGGGGAGGTGATCGTTCTCTCATGTTGTTGCAGGCTGAATCCCGTTGGATATTCCGGTTGGACTCTTTGGCACCCAGAGAGTTAAATGAAAATTTGGGACTATCCTGTTTCTTATAATGTGTATCAGTACTGTTATACATACTTTTATATTGATTTTTATTAGTGGTTTATATGTTGAGTTTTTAGGCTTATGTTTTCCGTTTCACGTAATAGGCTGATTAAGCAGCCCTACATATATTACTATCATGCTAACATAGATGATTTATAATTTGTATTCAATACCTGTTTCTGTTTATCCTTGTGCTTTTTTAGATATGTTCCATGACACTGTTTATTTATCACCATGGTTACCATGTTGCCCATCTTTCATTGGCAACTCATATACATGTGTTTGTGGTCTCTCCGTGTCCCCTTGCGGTGCCTTCCTGTGATGTCATTCTTTAGCGCCTGGGCTGACTTCGGGCGGAGGCATGGACGCTCTTGCAACTATTTAGGTAAACGCTTTTGATTTGTTTCTGTATCTGCACCCTGACGAAAATACCAAAAACGAGTATTGAAACGTTGGTTCACCTAAACGACTGAGTCTGGTCTTGATTTGAGTGCCGCCTGTTGGAAGTTTGGATATTAGGTTACCCGGTATCTGTGCAGGCCATTGGCGGGCACCTGCCAGTCATTTATCAGCCTCCAGTCTCGATTCATCTATTGAGGAGTGCCGCTTTTGCAAAACTTTATATATATATATATATATATATATATAAAGCATGTGGATGGGCACTCAAGGTAACCAAAATGTCGCTGCCGAGGTGCCTTCCTAAAATAGCAAGTACTCCACCAATTCCTCCATAGAAAGAAACAAGCGGCACTCCATCGGTCTTCATTCAAAGTGACTTTAGTGCATAGGATAAACCAACGTTTCAAAGCTGGAACGGCCTTGTCATCAGGGTGTGCATAAACAACGTAGTGTAAAGGTGCTTACCTTATATACCATAAGGAATATGGAAATGAAGAAGATGTCCACTCGCGTGTCCGTGCTCTGGATGGTTCATCTGATTCCTGAACCTAAAAATCGCTGTCACTGTTTGATACAGATCCTTCTTTACATTGCCGAAAAAATAGAAACGTATTCCATCACCCACCAAGCTACATTGGAAGATGATGCATATCAGCAATTTTGGAACAAGCTTTGCACTCAATGTGACACATATAAAAAAGATCTCCTTAAATACAAAAAGACCAAATTAGGAAAAGTAACCACCGATTATGAGACCAACCAGGTGTATAGATGGCTAAGCGGCCAGGAAGGTAAAAACACCCAGCCACCTAGAACAACATGACCAACATGGCGGAATAGAAAATTTTGGCAACGTAAAGAAGGATCTGTATCAAACAGTGACAGCGATTTTCAGGTTCAGGATTCAGATGAACCATCCAGTTCAAGAGCAGTCCCTTTAGGACCTGTAAACCCACTCGACGTGGTGGCCAAAACAAAAGGATCAATAACAAAAGTAAACAAGAAGAAAACCTAGTTTTTAACCTGTCCTCGACCCCTTTAACAGCTGCTGAAATTACCATCTTAAATAAAGGACTGTCATTCATGCCTACTAACCGACATCGAGATTTTGAGTGGAAAGTGGAAAATTATAGATTTGCCTGGAATTTAAGACTCAAAGACTTTTTTCAACATAAGAAACTAATCGAGACACAAGATACGACATCTGTATCATCTATTATTGGAACATCTTCTAGTTTTGACCCTCCCTCGTTCAATCCATCTATCAAGACATTTTCTAGATTAATGGACGATTCAGTTCAGAAATACAATAAGGCACAGAAAAAGATTTATCATAATCTCACTCCCAAAGAACAAGTGGCTCTGAAAAATGTATCCAAACGTACAGATATCGTAGTCCACCCTGCCGACAAAGGTGGGGGGGTTGTTGTACAGGATATAGAGGATTATACAATAGAGTTGGAGATTCAACTATCAAATAGCGACACGTATGAGAAATTGGGACGGGACACAACAAACCAACATAAAGCAGAATTAGATGGCATTTTGGATAAAATTGAACAAGATAAATCATTGGAAATTAAAATCATTAAGGCACTTCGATCTGAACATCCAAAGGTATCTTTAATATATACAGTACCCAAGGTACACAAAGACCCAAAAAAAACACCTGGGAGACCGATTATATCAGCAAGAGCTTCTCTGTTCCACCCTGTGATACGACAGACTTTCTCATTAAATTAAATTATCTCAAAGATATACCTCACAATGCATTTCTGTGCACGTTAGACGTTAAAAGTCTTTATACAGTTATTCCTCAACATGATGGACTTCAGAAAGTGGAACGGTTTCTTATTTCAGAGTCTTTTGATAAATGCAACAAAGCAGTGTTTATGCAATTATTACAGCTTACCCTTACTCGGAATTATTTTTATTATGATGAGAATTTTTACAGGCAACGAACCGGATGCGCTATGGGCTCAAATGTATGCCCAAGCCTGGAAAACATTTACATGTTTGAACAGGAATATAATTTTTTCTTCATGGACTTGAGCATCAGGCGTCATATTTTTATGTATACAAGGTTCATAGATGACCTGTTCCTTATTTGGACAGGTGATAAGGCATTGCTTGTATCCACCATTCACAACATCAATCAGATGGATTCACCAATCAAATTTACATACAATATCAGTCCCAACGAGATCCACTTTTTGGATGTATGGGTAACTATAGAAGAGAGGTAAAATTAACACATCCATTTTCTCCAAACCTGACGGACCGCAACACACTTTTAATGGCTAACAGTTTTCATCCACCAGCTTTAAAGAAAAGTTTGGTGAAATCCCAAATGATGCGTGCCGCCAGGATTGCTAACCAACCGGAAGTTTTGGACACTGCACTGAATCACATCATGGATAAATTTACACAACGTGGGTATGATAAGCAAACTCTGCTCCAGCAAAAACAGGAGGTACTCCGGATACCTAGAGAACAATTGCTAATTTCTAAACCTAAGGTTGATGTGAATAAACGCATCCCTTTTGTTACTGAATACAAATTGACCAACCCGGTGGTATCTAGAGCAGCCAAAGCACTTTGGCCCATAGTTCGTACTGATAAAGACTTACCCACTTTCCATGATAAAATCCCATTAATTAGTTTTAAACGTGGTAGAAATTTGAAGAATATCCTGATGAAGACTGATATAACTTCTTTGAAGCCACCTATTTTGGGTACCAGCCCTAAAAAACCAGCATGCTATAGGTTTGCATTTTGTGTCACTTGTGGATATATGGATCCAGCCATCCCCACACGGGCAAACAATATACTATCAACCATGTTTTGACATGTACCTCGAAATATGTGGTCTATTTGCTAACATGTCCATGTGGTCTGAGCTATATCAGACAGACTACTAGGATGTTTAAAGAACGTATGGCGACTCATCGCTCATCCATCAAATTGGCTCTTCAAGGCAGAGACTCGGCCCAACCTGTAGCACGCCATTTCAAGGCAGCTAATCATCAACTGTCCAGCTTACGTTACAAAATAATAGATCATGTACCCGAGCTGACTACAGGGGGGGAGACCGATCTAACAAATTACTTCAGTTAGAATTTAAGTGGATTGTAATGCTTGATACGATCCATCCTAAAGGTTTAAACGATAAAATTCTTTCGTCAGCGTTTTTCTAATGACATCGATATGCCACATATGAAACAGCATGAATCAGCACACTCTGACACTTTGTGTTTATTGAAGTTGCTGCATTGTTTTTCTTTTACATCAATTTGTAGCACTGCTTTTAACAATTTAACATGCTGGCACTGTTATTATTATTTGGCCAGCACATATATATATATATCGCCAACAGTCCTGCACTCTCAACTTAAGCTTGTCATCTTCAGGGTGCTTCCGAGGACGACTAGGTCCCAAAATAGAGCTAGATTTCCTGTACGGAAGGATGCACTCACTGTTTTTTTTTTTAATTTTTAAAGTTTATTCATCTTTAGACATCACAGTGGAGCGAAGAAAATCTTGTTTTCATGGTTGACGTTTCGGTACAATCATGTACCTTTCTCAAGACCTCAATTCGACAAGATCATAATTGACAGACACTGGAGACCGAAAATAACAATATCTGTGAAACATGAAAAGAAACATACAATAATCTGTCTATCAGGTTCCCAAACATCAAATATTCTCAACCATGCCATTAATCACCAATGTGTGAACAAAATATATACATGAATATATCTATTCATGTGTGCACCCTCAACATGCAGCCTGACACCATATGTAGACCTGTGAAAAGACTGCATACCTGTGCTCCGTTGAAACCAGGCCATAAACATATCGGAGATAATCTGAATACTAAATACATATAATATGTTACTAAAACTCACAACTACACACAAAGATAACACTCTAGCTATAGAAACTGCCGCTCATGCAGACCCAATCCCGGTAGTGATAACAAGATACACTTAATTACCTCTATAAAAACTCACGGGGTATGGCCAGACTTAAGAAATCCACAGAAGTACATCATAACCTGTAGATATAATAATCACGATGGTATCAGTAGCACAATGTGAAATGGGACTTATAGCCACGTGTATTATAAACACAGGCTTACCTGCAGTCATGTGTCTAAAGTCAAAGCAGAATATCAACGCGGTCCTGGAGTGTCGAGGCTCCAATCCACCCCCTGCTATGCTGGTAACATAGCGCTCAGTCGCGGCTAAAAAGCCGCCAGACCGGAAGTGTGTGATCTTGAGATCCACTTCCGCGTGTCACATGGACACGCAAGCCAAACGGTGGTATCTAGGCAACGCGCATTAGTAGTCAACAGTGACAAGCAGACACAGGGTATCCAGGCAACGTACACACGTGATATGACAAGGCACAAAATCGGGAATATGTGCAAACAGGGTGTCTAAGCCTGCTCAATCAGGCAACAGTATGCATATTGATAGATGTTATAGGAACCTGATAGGATTAATATCAGGGTATCCATTGATAAAAAATTTTATGAAGAAATTTGACAAATCACTTAACATTCATATTTGGTGTTTCATATATACAATACACTACTTTGAAACATATATTACCAAATACCAATAATGTATTAAATATTGAAACCCCGTATGGCTAAATGAGTCAGAAAACTACCTATTTATACATATAATAAAAAAATTAGAGAAATGAACAAAATACCCACTAGACTCTCAAATCTTTACTAAAAAAAGAATCAAACTGATCAAATAATCAAAATTTGTATTATAGGAACTGACTCTATAATCCTGTTAATAGGATATAATTATTCCTATATGGACTCACAAGAACACACTCCACGGGTTATGTTCATTTAAACCTCTTATCAAGTTTATGGATCCAAAAGCCCTCATGTCTTTTTAGACTTAAGAGCCTGTCGCAGCCTGCTTTTGGAGGAATCCAATCGATTAATTTACATCTTAGGGCTGCCGCCTGGTGAGATTTTTCTAAAAAATGTCTGGCTACCGGTTTATCACTTTTACCAGTATGCAAGGCTACCCAAATAGAGGCTCGGTGGTTTGCCATCCTGTCCCTAAAGCGACGTGTCGTGAGGCCTATAAGGATATAGATTAGATGACCTAATGCACAATATAACCTTTACTTAATGGCAATCTTGCTACCTGAGTGAGGGTGAGGGAAAGAAGGACCCACTATCATGGAGGTGCAGGTTATGCAACTTCCACATGAGTAACTTTCTGGTCTTGATAGAAACAAATCTGATATTTCACTCTTCTTATTTGGATACAAAGTGGGCCTCATTATTGGGACCTCTTCGGCATGCCATCATAGGGGGTGCCATATGTTGAAAAGGTAACGTTTTATCACTTTGTATTATTGGCCAATGTTTTTTTATCGATTTCTGAATGTACTTTGCTTTTCCATCATATGTAGTAATATAAATCAAGCGCTTGTCCTTCTTTCTAATATCTTCATCTGGAGGGGTCGTAAAAATTAGTTTCGCCTTCTGGAGGCATCTAAGCAAAGTGGATTGCTGGTAGCCCCTTTCGAGAAATCTTGTTGTCATGTCTTTCAACTGGATCTCCCCCATTTCAGATGTAGTATTAATTTGCATAACCCTCAGGTATTGCGATACCGGCAGGTTTTCTTTCAACACTACTGGATGGTGGCTCATTGGTGACAAAGCTAAATTCCTGTCCGTCGGCATCCTAAATAATGAAGTAGCTAGTTTGCCTTCACATAAACAAATAGAGACATCTAAAAAAATTATAGATCCACTGTCAATCTCGTACGTAAAACGTATTGGACTGTCCAGTGTATTCAAATTAATGACCATTTGTTTAAATTCTTCCATCGTACCCTGCCATATCAAAAAAATGTCATCTCTGAACCGGCTGTAGAACTTAATATTATTACCATACTTAGAGGTAATATGTTCTTTTTCATATATCCGGCCATGTACAGATTGGCGTACGAAGGTGCCAAGTTCGATCCCATTGCCATACCCGATACTTGAAGATAAAATTCATCTTTGTATTGGAAATGGTTTTTAGAAAGTACCAGTGTCGCAAGGTCAATCAAAAACTGTTGGAATGCACTTAGATTCCCTAGTCATTCAAGCTGTTCTCAAAGCTTCCAGACGTTATGGTGAGGGATAACAGTATAAAGTGACTTCATGTCTAAAGTGGCTAAAAAAAGTCATCATTAAGATCTCGTATGTCACTCAACAATTGCAGCAAATGTCCAGTATCTCTCAGGTAAGTATCCTGTTGTTGTACTAATGTTTGCAATTCTTTATCAATGAAGATCGCTAATGGTTATAAGACCGACCCTTGTGCAGAAATAATTGGTCTGCCAGGTGGTTTGACTGCTGTTTTATGTATTTTCGGGAGTGTGTACAAAATACGGCATTGTGGGTTGTCAACCGTCAGAAATTTTAATTAATCTTCATCAATCCATCCCTGGATCTTGGCATTATTCAGTACAACATCAACCTGATTTTTAATCTCATCTACTGGTCTCAAAGCTACATTAACATAGGTGTTACTGTCAGCCAACTGTGACATGATTTCTGCGTCATAGTCAACCCAATCCTGCACAACCACTGCTCCTCCCTTGTCAGCAGGTTTATAATACAAATTTTGATTATTTGATCAGTATCAGTAGTAAGATAGCACTCAGTCGCGGCTAAAAAGCCGCCAGACCGGAAGTGTGTGATCTTGAGATCCGCTTCCGCGTGTCACAGGGACACGCAAGCCAAACGGAGGTATCTAGGCAACGCGCATTAGTAGTCAACAGTGACAAGCAGACACAGGGTATCCAGGCAATGTACACACGTGATATGACAAGGCACAAAATCGGGAATATGTGCAAACAGGGTGTCTAAGCCTGCTCAATCAGGCAACAGTATGCATATTGATAGACATTATAGGAACCTGATAGGATTAATATCAGGGTATCCATTGATAAAAAAATTTATGAAGAAATTTGACAAATCACTTAACATTCATATTTGGTGTTTCATATATACAATACACTACTTTGAAACATATATTACCAAATACCAATAATGTATTAAATATTGAAACCCCGTATGGCTAAATGAGTCAGAAAACTACCTATTTATACATATAATAAAAAAAATTGAGAAATGAACAAAATACCCACTAGACTCTCAAATCTTTACTAAAGAAATAATCAAACTGACCAAATAATCAAAATTTGTATTATAGGAACTGACTCTATAATCCTGTTAATAGGATATAATTATTCCTATATGGACTCACAAGAACACACTCCACGGGTTATGTTCATTTAAACCTCTTATCAAGTTTATGGATCCAAAAGCCCTCACGTCTTTTTAGACTTAAGAGCCTGTCGCAGACTGCTTTTGGAGGAATCCAATCGATTAATTTACATCTTAGGGCTGCCGCCTGGTGAGATTTTTCTAAAAAATGTCTGGCTACCGGTTTATCACTTTTACCAGTATGCAGGGCTACCCAAATAGAGGCTCGGTGGTTTGCCATCCTGTCCCTAAAGCGACGTGTCGTGAGGCCTACATAATATAGGCCACAAGGGCAAATAAGGATATAGATTAGATGATCTAATGCACAATGTAACCTATAATTAATGATCTGATAGGCAGATTATTGTATGTTTCTTTTCATGTTTCACAGATATTGTTATTTTCGGTCTCCAGTGTCTGTCATTTATGATCTTGTCGAATTGAGGTCTTGAGAAAGGTACATGATTGTACCGAAACGTCGACCATGAAAACAAGATTTTCTTCGCTTCACTGTGATGTCTAAAGATGAATAAACTTAAAAAAAAAACAAAAAAAACAGTGAGTGCATCCTTCCGTACAGGAAATCTAGCTATATATATATATTTAGTCTTGAGACAGAGGAATTAACTTTTAGGTTGACAATGTACTTTTGTAATAATATTTACATTAGCCTCTGTCCCATTATTTATAGTCCTTTTTCTTTTTTGTTGTTTTCCTTTTAAAAAAAATGTTTATGCATATTTTGGAATATTTATATTTATACACATGTATTTATAAATTGTATATAACAGGAGGCTGCGGTGCAACTCCAGCACAACTGTATTTCACATTTAACATTTTATTCACTTTTATTCATATTATGTCTCTTGGCATTTTTTACACATTTATATACATGTCACATTTGTCCCCTTTAGCGCACCGTGCCTGAGGCGCCACAGTAGGTTGCTAACCCCCTCCACTGTCTGGATAGGAGAAACAGCGACCTTGGTTACCGCCCCACAAGGCCTAGCGTCAAGAGGCAGCATGATGACGTCATCAGTAAGCGGCGCCCGATGCACCGACACGCAAGTGGACATCTTCTACATTTCCATATTCCTTATGGTATATAAGGTAAGTACCTTTACACTACGTTGTTTATGCACACCCTAATGACAAGGCCGTTCTGGCTTTCAAACGTTGGTTTATCCTATGCACTAAAGTCACTTTGAATTAAAACCGATGGAGTGCCGCTTGTTTCTTTCTATGGAGGAATTGGTGGAGTATATATATATTAGGGGTGAGCGGGTTCGGATTTCTGAAATCCGAAACCCCCCCCGAGCCCCCCCGATCCGAGGCCGATCTGAGTAAGGCTCGACTTTTCCCGCCTGACTCGGATCTGAAATCGAGGCAAAACGTCATCATCCCGCCTTCCGGGTCTCACGGGTTTTGCACCCTATATAAGGTACCCGCGTCGGCGCCATTTTCTCACTCGGCTGTGGACAGTGAAGAGGGAGGGTGGGAGTTAGTGCTGGCTGGGCTGTGTAGTGTAGTGTAGTGTAGTGCAGTGTAGTGTTGTGCTGTGCTGTGCTGCGCTGTGCTGCTGTTGTCCATAGGGGCTTTGTCCACTACTTCAAAGTCCATAGGGGCTGGCTGGACTGTGTTGTGCAGTCAGTTGTCCATAGGGGCTGTGTCCACTCCAAAGTCCTGTGCAGTGTCCCAGTCCTAAAGGGGTGCTGTAGTGTTGTCCAGGGGGTGCTCTGTCCATCAGGGGTGCTCCCCCCAAGTGCAAAAAAAAAATATTTTTTTTCTGTGTTTGTGAATTGTGTGCACTGTGGCTGCACGTGCATCAACAAAGGAGCAGCGCCACGCGTGCGCCTGTGTCCCATAAGTAAAAGGCCGGCTGGCTTGTCCGTTAAAGGGTGCTGTAACCCCCAAAGGGCACTCCAAACAAAATAAAAATATATATTTTTTTGTGTTTGTGAATTGTGTGCGCAGTAGCCGCACGTGCATCAACAAAGTAGTGCCAAGCGTGCGCCTGTGTCCCATAAATAAAGGGCCGGCTGGATTGACCGCTAAAGGGTGCTGTAACCCCCAAAGGGCACGCCAAACTAAATAAAAATATATATTTTTTTGTTTGTGAATTGTGTGCGCAGTAGCCGCACGTGCATCAACAAAGTAGTGCCAAGCGTGCGCCTGTGTCCCTTAAATAAAGGGCCGGCTGGATTGACTGCTAAAGGGTGCTGTAACCCCCAAAGGGCACTCCAAACAAAATAAAAAAAAATATTTTTTTGTGTTTGTGAATTGTGTGCGCAGTAGCCGCACGTGCATCAACAAAGTAGTGCCAAGCGTGCGCCTGTGTCCCATAAATTAAGGGCCGGCTGGATTGACTGCTAAAGGTTGCTGTAACCCCCAAAGGACACTCCAAACAAAATAAAAAAATATATTTTTTTGTGTTCGTGAATTGTGTGCGCAGTAGCCGCACGTGCATCAACAAAGTAGTGCCAAGCGTGCGCCTGTGTCCCATAAATAAAGGGCCGGCTGGATTGACTGCTAAAGGGTGCTGTAACCCCCAAAGGGCACTCCAAACAAAATAAAAAAATATATTTTTTTGTGTTTGTGAATTGTGTGTGCAGTAGCTGCACATGCATCAACAAAGTAGTGCCAAGCGTGCGCCCGTGTCCCATAAATAAAGGGCCAGCTGGATTGACCGCTAAAGCGTGCTGTAACCCCCAAAGGGCACTCCAAACAAAATAAAAAAATATTTTCTGTGTTTGTGAATTGTGTGGGCTGTAGCTGCACGTGCATCAACAAAGCAGCAGCGCCAATCGTGCGCCTGTGTCCCATAAGTAAAGGGCCGGCTGGCTCATTTCTTAAAGGGTGGTGTAACCCACAAAGTGCACTAGTCTCCAACAAAAATTAAAAATTATTTTCTGTGTTTGTGTGCACCTTAGCCGCACGTATATATCAATATAACATAAATGGAGGACCAAACTTTCTCCGATAAAAATAAAATAGGGAAAGATCAAGAACCACTTCCTCCTAGTGCTGAAGCTGCTGCCACTAGTCATAACATAGATGATAACATGCCATCAACGTCGTCTGCCAAGGCCGATGCCCAATGTCATAGTAGAGGGCACATACAATCCCAAATGACAAAGTTCAGGAAAATGACCTTGAAAAAAACATTTAAATCATCTGAAGAGAAACGTAAACTTGCCAATATGCCATTTACGACACGGAGTGGCAAGGAACGTCTAAGGTCTTTCCCTATGTTCATGACTAGACGATCGAAGCCCTCCTCCCTCTAAAAAAATCAAACGAGTTAAGCTGGCAAAAGCACAGGGAAGAACTGTGCGTTCTAAGAAGATATCACAAATCCCCAAGGAGAGTCCAAGTGTGGTGGCGGTTGCGATGCCTGACCTTCCCAGCACTGGATGGGAAGAGGTGGCTCTTTCCACCATTTGCACGCCCCCTGCAAGTGCTGAAAGGAGCACCCACAGTCCACTTGCTGATATGCAAATTGAAGATGTCACTGTTGAACTACAACAGGATGAGGATACTGGTGTAGCTGGTGCTGAGGAGGAAGTTGGCGAGGAGGATTCTGATGGTGATGTGGTTTGTTTAAATCAGGCTCCGGGGGAGACAGTTGTTGTCCGTGGGATGAAAAAGCCCATCGCAGTCATGCCTGGGCAGAAGACCAAACATTCCACCTCTTTGGTCTGGCAATATTTCTATCCAAATCCGGACAACAACTGTCTTGCCATATGTACCATATGTAAAGGTGAAATAAGTAGAGGTAGGGACGTTAACCACCTAGGAACATCCCCCCTTATACGGCACCTGCAGCGCGTTCATAAAAAGTTACTGTCAAGTTCAGAAACTTTGGCTAAGACCATAAGCAGTCCAGGGACACCTAAATCCCTTTTTCCTGTTTTATCCAAGGAATCGGTGGATGAGGAGGATGAGGACGACATCTTGCCTCCGTAGAACCAGTTTGTGCAGGGACACATTAATTGCCAGCTTGTTTTGTGGGGGCCCAAACGAACCAATAATTTCAGCCACAGTCATGTGGCAGACCCTGGCGCTGAAATGATTGGTTTGTTAAGTGTGCATGTCCTATTTATACAACATAAGGGTGGGTGGGAGGGCCCAAGGACAATTCCATCTTGCACCTCTTTTTATTCTTTGCATTATGTACTGTTTGGGGCCTAGTTTTTCAAACTGCCATCCTGTCTTCCACTGCAGTGTCACTCCTAGATGGGCCACGTGTTTGTGCCGCCCACTCGTGTTGCTTAGCGTAGTCATCCAGCTACCTCGGTGCAACCTTTTGGCCATAAAAACAATATTGTGAGGTGTGAGGTGTTCAGAATAGACTGGAAATGAGTGGAAATGAAGGTTATTGAGGTTAATAATTGCATAGGAGCAGAAAAACCCACACATTCTGTGATTTTAGCTGTTTTTATGCTTTTTCTTCAAAAAAATACAGATCCAAAACACAAAACCCAGAACCCAAAACACGGAAGGGTGGTTTTGGGAAAACCAATCCAGATCCAAAACACGAAGAAAGATCCAGATCCAAAAGCAAAACACAAAACACGAAAAGTGGCCGGTGCACACCCCTAATATATATATATATATATATATATATATACACACACACATACAGTATATATATATATAGTAGAAGTTCGAGGCGGCACTGAAGGACTTAATGTACTTTATTCCATAAAAGATTCCTGGACAAAGTCCAAGAATGATGATGTTTGTCCATGCAAGATGACGTTTTGCCTCTTTCTGAGTTCGGTATTTTTGGAGGGAAAAATCCGAACTCGGCGTGCAAACTCGAACCTATCCGAGCCTGCCATCCCTAAGATATATATCTTAGACCTCCCAACATTTGAAGTGGAGTCGGGACCTGCGCGCGCCCAAAAAGGGGGCGTGGCCTGATCGTAAAGGGCCTGACACGCCCCCGTTTACATCACTAATGGGGCGTGTCCAGCATCTCCGAGATGCTGGGCTGCCTGCGGGCAGCTATTCTCGCTCTGCATACCCGCTGC
Source organism: Taudactylus pleione (assembly GCA_031769625.1). Taxonomy (NCBI): domain Eukaryota; kingdom Metazoa; phylum Chordata; class Amphibia; order Anura; family Myobatrachidae; genus Taudactylus; species Taudactylus pleione. Next base: position 469,583 of record JAUIMM010000983.1, read on the forward strand.
TCTGCTAAGCAGAGCAGCCGTATATACTTCCCCCAACTTCCCCCCCACCGCGGGACACTGCGGCCCGCGGGTGGGACAGCGTGACAGTCCCAGAAAAATGGGACTGTCCCGCTAAATGCGGGACAGTTGGGAGGTATGTATATATATATATGTAGTGAATGTCTTATATACAAATATATTAAACGTTTATCCTCTGCATCATAAATAACTATAACTCAGACATGTCAGTTTGAAGCATGAATTATGTCCAATAATATATTAATAGATAAGTATACAGGTGAAGAAAATATGCTAGAAATGGGAGTACAAATAATCTAAACTCCTCAGGTTACCTCCCTTTGGATACACATAACCATTCACTTTATTGCCAACTCCATGACTCATAAGTGAAAATGTAATACATGTTTTAAAGCTTATTGCTGGAATCAGGCCAATGACTGCATCTTGCAGGCTATTAACATTTCTCTCATACTGTAGTTTCATTCAATTTAAACTACGTGAGCGATTTCTCAGCCACATAATCTCAGGAGATGAATCTACCTCCTATTGTAATGATGTATTGTTTCCTATGTGCTGTTATACAGGCTATTCTTTTTTCTTCATGTTGTAACGCAATGGTCCTTTTACCTGCACAATGGTGGGATATAGCGGATTTGCATGCTGTTAGGGCGATTACTCTTCTGCATACAGTTTAGTGAGATGTGTAATTAATCACTGATATTGTCAACCATGGACAATTTGGAGATATTCATTCATATATTGAACACAGGTAACTATTTTTTTCCTTGCATGATTAATCTTGTAAAAGTAAAATCATGTAAAGTACTCTAATATTTTCACAAGGAATTTAATCACAGAGGGGCCTATTCATCAACACTAAAATAAAATTTTTGAGGACATTTTCCTTAATTGCCGTTATTTTAGTATTCATGAAGACACTTAACACAGGAGATATCACTGATACTCCTGGTTAAGTTCGCATTAGTATGGGGATGTAGAAATTAGGCTATTCATCAAATTCCAAAAATTATGTATTTTCGGAATTTGATGGTGTTACTATACCCCACTCTGAGGTGGCATATAGCGGGTTACACTTACCTGCTGTCAGCTGGGCAGGTCCTCCGCCGGCTCCCTCCGTCACTCTGGTCTCTTCTCAGGCTCCGGCTTCTACTCTGACACTGTGTGTTTTTTCTAAACTTTACTGTGTTCTGCAGGGAGAACAGTGTCAGAGCAGCAGTCGGAGCCTGAGGCGGCTGCAGCCGCCAGGTAAGTGGGGGACAGGGAGGTGAGGGGAGAAGGAAGGGGTTTGGGGGGGCACACAACATTACTGCAGCTGTAGGCAGTGCTGCACATACGCTTCTTTTACGGATGTGACGGCACATGCGCAGCACTGATTACAGCTGCGGTAAGGTAGAGTAGAGAGGAAAAACTATCTATTTCCCGAAAAGCTGTCATCGCAAAAATGACAGCTTTTCGGAATAGTTATAGGGAGGAGGAATGATGAGTTCCTGCAGTAATTAGGTAGAACTTCATGCGAGTTCTAAACCTAATTACCTCCATCAAATTTTTAGTAATGATGAATAGGCCCCAGAGTCTGAATATAAAATAAGTAGCCTTATCCTTACTGTTCAGAGTAAGGGGCCTATTTATCATTGTGCAGATGGACTATGAATGTGCTCAGTGAATACTATACCATGTAACCCCCTCACTCTAATGTCTACCTGTTTTGCTTTAATCATTGTAATTTTATATGTTATATGTGTATCACTGATGCAGATTTGAACGTAAATCACCCGTAGAAGCTCTGCATTGTGCACATAGAATTATATTGATATATTTACCCTTATGGAGAGTTGAATCTGCTTTCTGTCCATACATTTAGTTTGATAGCCATCATCATTATCAGGGTCCTTGCACCAGCCTATCCTTTGCTTTGACATGCCATGAGAGCATGCCACAGAAGTCGTAGGTACCAATGACCCTTCCTTAACAGTGCGGGCCGCCGCCACTGGGGACACTATTCAATTGAGGACAATTCTCAAGGTGTAATGTACTCTTATCCCAGATTACAGCCTGAATCTGGGATTAGAGTACATCACACCTTGAGAATTGTCCTCAGTTGAATAGGACAACAATTCAACAGCTTTTTTATTGGATCATAGACAATTTTGGTCCTTTTTATGGGCATTATTTCGCCAGTTTTCTATTGGATCACATACAGTTTTGATGTGTATACCCCTGATGAATACCTAGTGAACGAAACGCGTTGGGTTGTGATTCTTAGTTAGAAGTAAGACACCTGCCTATTGAAAATCTGACCCTATAATGAGAAACAGCAGGATAATTATTGTCATCTTCCACTGTTAGAACCAGTGGACAGTTATTTGTGTAAGCAATTATATACAAATTGTTTTATGTCAATTTGATAAAAAAAAAATTATAAATATATTGTCTACTACATCTAATAGTGGGCCATTGGGCCATTTCTTGGGTGTTCTTTTTTGGTGAGTTGATCTTTTTTAGTTATTTATTTTTGGAATTTATGGAATCTACCATAAACTTCCTTGGAGCTTTTATCAAAGAGACGAGATCTATCTAAAAGTACTTTTAAATGGACATTATGCCAGCACTTAGTGCAAATTATCGAATATCTGGAATTGTTTGATATGTCAAAAAATATATATCATTGCGCCCCCTAAGTATATTTTTTTGTGTGTTTAAATTTGTTGGGTTCCCACTAACTGGGGTTCCACTTGAGGTACAGCAAAACTTTTCACATTATAGCGCAAAATAAGGACATTTTATATATACTGTATATATATATATATGTGTGTGTGTGTGTGTGTGTGTGTGTGTGTGTGTGTGTGTGTGTGTGTGTGTGTGTGTGAGTTTGTGTGAGATTGTGTGAGTTTGCATTAATTAGAATGGAAATTAGAGAACACATTTACCACACACTCCTCTCTTCTAGTTCTTAATTTTGATTGACAGTGCTGCTGCAGTTGCCTCAGGGATGGAGTGGGTGTCGCAAGTGAGTACAGTGGTTGCTCTACTGCTGAACTTGCAGCTTGCTTCTTGCAGCCAGGTCAGGCTGACAGTTGTCTGTCATCCTGCCTCCTTCTCTACCCTGGCCGCAGCAGCAGGGTAGCGGATAGCAGCAGGGAGTCAGGAAGTGGGTCAGAAGAGCTGGCGCTGGGGAGGGAACTCAAAAATTCTCACAGTCTCACGTAATGATGCCACGCACATAAACAGTGACGTAGTCAGGGAGGAGCAGATGAGGTCACTGGGGGGAGTGCCACTACCCTGTTTTGTGCCCCTCTAACCCTCGGGGCCCCTGCGCACAAGGCACAAAGAAGGAAGTGCCCCTGAAGCTGGCACCCAGCAGGCTGTCAGGCTGTTTAGACTCTTCGATCAGCCAGCATGCGAAGTGCGCGGCACTTCCATACACCTTCGGCGCCTGGAGCTTGTGCTCTACTGAAACCGCCCTCCCTATGCCCCTGCATGCCATCACTAAACTTAGCCTACATAAGTACGCCCAATTACCATGCACCTCCTCTTCTCTGGACGCAAGATACAACTGAAATACATACAACTCTGCATCGCCCATATCTGCATACATGGGCCTAGCTATAGTGGGGGTAGTGGGTGCAATTGCTGTGGGCCCCACAGGCTTAGAGGACCCGCCCCTGGACATATAGGGCCAAATGCAATAGGGTGAGAGTTTAGAATATGTTTAGCAGTAAACTCTCACAGTTTTTAAAATCGCCCAATGTAATTGAGTCCGAGAACATTTAAACTCTCATCCAGATCTTTTCCCATTTTGAAGATAAAACTCAACCAATGTGAGAGTTTACTGCCATAATCTCACATTTTCTAAACTCCCACCCTATCACATTGGCCCATATTTGTTTACTAAGATCCCAGATTGCCTGCTAAGCAATTATATCCGGCCCCTTCTCTGTCCTGAAAAAGGGGACTCTTCTGCACTCATATACTGTCGGTAGCTGCCTCTGTCTCTCCATCTCAGTAAAGATCTAAACTGATATGATCCATCTCCCACACACCTGTTTCTCCCTGTTTCTCCCTCACACGCACAGCTGTCAGAGAGTAGGCCTTGATTACAACCTTTGTGAAGTGAGCTGGATTGAGCTCCAAAATTAGGACAGTCCCAGAACAGGACAGTGATCGCAAATTAAGTTCTCCACTCAAAGTGCGATTTCGTGGATCAGGAAGTATCTCTCCCAAGTAGTAGCTGGTTGGTCACTGCTCCTCCTCCTGTATTTACAGTCACTAAACTGCAATCTTCTCAACCCTGAAGGCCATGAGGTTGTGGAGCTGTCGTGTATTCAAAATCTGCCAATAGTGATGGAGCACTTGAAGCATCACCTTATATGATTTGGGGGCAATACAATGTGAAATGATAAGTACTGGTGGCACTACAATGTGGTATAAGATGTATGGGGACACTGTGTGGCATAATGTGGCACTGTGTGGTATAATGTGACCTAGCAACATTACAATGTGGCATAATGTGGACTGGGGGCACTGTGTGGCATAATGTGAACTAAGGCACTGCTAGTGGAGTATTTCTAGAAGCAGTGGGATGTGGCCCCTTCAGAATGTTGCTATGGGGTTTAATAAATGTTGGTTACGCCTCTATTTATGTACGCTCAGTTCTGGAGCACTCTTCTCTAGATGAGGGACATTCAACTCTGCATCAGACTCTAATGGGGAGATGTATCAAACCTTCAAAAGAGTAGACAAGTGAGAAGTTGCTCATACAGTAGCAACCAATCAGCTCCTAGCTAGCATTTATCTAGTACATTCTATAAAATGATAGATAGAAGCTGATTGATTGCTAGAGGCAACTCATGCACTTGTTCTCTTCTCCATAGCATTATTTTGCATGATATGAATTATGAGCATAGACGCATGCAGGGGGGGGGTTCTGAGTACCCAGAAACCCCCCCTGCCCACCGACCAGTAAGTGCAGTGTTTTCCGCACTACACAGTCACATCGCCTCTGGTGCCGTACTACCAGGCGGCAGTGTGTTTGTTTTAGCAGCCAATGAGAGTCAGACAGACTGTCATTGGGCTCTGCATCCATGGAGGCAGCCAGGCTGGAGCTCATTCATGAGCTCCGCCTTCCAGCTCCTGCAGTGGGTGATGGGAGAGACGTCATGACATATATCCCATAGTGCCGAGCTGGAGGACAGAGGAATTGACGGCAGGTGAAGGAATGGGGATTCAGGTAAGTAATCTGTGTGTGTCATGTGTTATATATGTAAGGGGCACTGCATAGGGGGACCACTACTTTGGACCCTGCATAGGGGGACCACTACTGGGGGCACTGTATAAGGGTGGCACTGAATAGGGGGACCCACTACTGGGGGCACTATATAGGGGGCACTGTATAGGGGACACTACTAAGAGCACCGCATAAGGGGCACTACTGGGGGAACTGTATAAGGGGCACTCCTGGGGGAACTGTATAAGGGGCACCACTGGGGCACTGTATAAGAAGCACTACTGGGGGCATTGAATAGGGGGGGCACTGCTGCGGGCACTGTATAAAGGACACTACTGGCGGCACTGCATAAGGTGACCACTACTGGGGGCACTACATAGTGGGGCACTGTATATGGGGCAGTACTGGGGGCATTACTGGGGGTACTGCATAGGGGGACCACTACTGGGGGCACTACACAGTGGGGCACTACTGGGGGCTCTGTATAAGGGGCATTGCATAGGGGGACCACTACTGGGGGCACTACATAGTAGGGCACTGTATATGGGGCACTACTGGGGGCTCTGTATAAGATGCACTACTGGGGGCACTGTATATGGGGTACTACTGAGGGCACTGCATAGGGGTGCCACTACTGAAGGCACTGTATAAATGGCACTGCATAGGGGGACCAATACTGGGAGTACTGTATAAGGGGCACTACTGATGACACTGTATAAGGGGCACTACTGGGGGCACTGCATAGGGGACCACTATTGAGGCACTACATATAAGGGCACTGTATAAGGGATACTAATGGGGGGACTGCATAAGGGGACAACTACTGGGGACAGGCACTGTATATGGGGCACTACTGGGGGCATTGTATAAGGGACACTACTGTGGGCACTGTATAAGGAGCAGTACTGGGGGCACTGCATAAGTGGCACTATTTGGGGCACTGTATAAGGGGCACTACTTAGGGCACTGCATAGGAGGCACTACTGAGGGCACTGCATAAAAGGCACTACTGGGGGCACTGCATAGGGGGACCACTACAGGGGGTACTACATAGGGGGCACTGCATAAGGGGCACTACTGGGGCACTGTATAAGAGGCACTACTGGGGGCACTGTTTAAGGGGCACGGTATATGGGGCACTACTTGGGGCACTGCATAAGAGGCACTGCATAGTGGAACCACTACTGGGGGCACTGTATAAGGGTCACTACTTTAATAAATCATGCTGGCTGTATTTATTTGCCAGTTGCAGATGTGTTTTTTAGTGATAGAGGTGTGTGTGTCTGTGTCACTCAGTGTGTCTGTACCCCATCATAGGCTGAATGGTATATTTTACTGTAGTGGTCGTAAATACTGTGTAAGCTGTCTCTATGTATATATATATATATATATATATATATATATCCCAGACCAAGCCCCGGCACGCCAATACAAATCAGACAGTACTTTGCTCCAGTGCAAAGTACCGTCCTAGATAGGGTTCACCGTTTGATGTTAGGGCTCCAAGTGCTGCCTCTTTTTCCTACTGTTATATATATATATATACATATATATATATTTATTTATTTATTTATTTGTGGCTAGATGTTTTTTCATTGGTTCGGTAACCAAGGATTTGGAAATTTGGAACCCCCTCTTTCAAAATCCTGTGTTTGCCACTGATGAGGTATGCAGTACATACAGTAAAAGGGAAAGTACATGTCCCTACACATGAAAATGCACCTTATGCTGCTAATATGTAATGTATGGTAATGTTTCTTAACGATGAACATGTGTATTGTACTGTAAAAGTAAATATCAGTTGCATGTCAGAAAGACTGACCTACCATCTATCATTCATCTACCATCTTGATCAGCTTACTTGCCTACTTTCAGCTGGAATCCCTACACACAAGAGTGCAGGGTGAGGTGTGTCTGTGTCTGACCTTATTCCAGGGATAGTAGGTGTGTGACAGGTGCAGCATAATTGCCAGTCTGCCGTAAACCTGCCTAAGAAAATTATTTTTGAAACATAAGCAATGTGTTATATCTACTTGCAACCTAGTCTGTGCTAACTAGAGGTGTTGTACCTGCATTGGAAGCATATTGAACATGTAGGGAAACTCCATTTATGATCCTTTCTTAGTTTCTATGGGGCTGATTCTGAGACGTACACCATACATGCCTACTCTCCCGGGAATCGCGGGAGGCTCACGATTTTTCGGGTAACCCCCCGCGATCCCAGGCATATCTCCCGCATCCCGCCCACTTCCTAGTGAAGTGGGCAGGATGGGAAGATTTTACCTGAAATTATCGGGTCCCTCGGGAAGGGGCGGGGCTAAATTAAGCAAATCGCGTCATTAATGCCGTCTATCGTCTGGCCCCGGCCCCCGAAGAGGAGAGCAGCAGGTTCCCTCCTGATGCTCCCGGAAAGCTGCCCAGCAATGTAGGTAAGTATGACGTACACAGAGTGGCTGTAGGTGCGGGCAGCGGCGGAAGCCAGATGTATTATCTTATGTGAATGCTAGCATCCGTTCAACTGAGCAGGAGCTCCTGCAAGCGGCATGATACCACGACTGTCATCATTAGCGTCTGCACTGGCACAAGCCCCATGCTACCGTAGGTGCAAGATATCCTCAGAAACAGGCGTCCCTTCCCATATGCGTGACTCAGAATCGCATGGAGCTTTTGATACACACCCAACACACGCCCACAATCAGAGTGGTTACATGTGATCGCATTGTCACCGCCCAGTTTCCACCCAGAAACTCCATATTTAACAAAAAGACTTGTCCAGCCAAGTCTGACTCAGAATAGGGCGGACAAAGGCGGAAGTGCATAAATTCGCTCCTGAGCATGCGCTGTATGCAAACACTCGCCATCTGCATCCGTACACAGAGGGCCTGATTCAGACCCGCTCACAAGCGCTTGCGAGCGGGTTGATGGTGTGCTCTGCACATGCGCAGCGGCCGCATTGTGCGTGCGCAAGCCCCAGAGCGAAAGAGAAATTCTCTCACTCCGTGGCTCACTACAAAAGAGGTGGCTGTCGATGTTGATCGACAGCTCGCCCCGTTTTGTAGGCGTGGCGGAGGGGTGGCTTCACAAACGGAGGCATTCCCATGCGAACGCCTGCCGTTTGTGGGCAGCCCCACTGACATCACCGGTGATTTCAGTGGGAGAGCTTCCGGCTCCATTAGAGCCAGAAGCTCTCTGGGGCTTGCGGCCACGAGACCCTACCACAAGGGTCTCGTCTCAAGCCTCGATGGTCGCGATGGTCTTGACCATCGCGACCATCATCCTGGCCGCTCGCAATAGCTGTGGGTGGTCACCCACAGCTATTATTTATTTATTACCAGTTATTTATATAGGGCACACATATTCCGCAGCGCTTTACAGAGAATATTTGGCCATTCACATCAGTCCCTGCCCCAGTGGAGCTTACACTCTATGGGTCTCATTCAGACCCACTCGCGAGCACAGGATGCTCGCAAGCGGGTCGATGGTACCCAAATGCGCATGCGCACGATGGAGGGAGCTCCGTCGTGTGCATGCGCGAGACCCGGATAGCGACAGCCAAGCTGTCGCTCTGGGTCTCGCACCAAAGGGGGTGCGCTGTCGATGGTGATTGACAGCACACCCCCTTTGGTTGGCGTGCCGGGGGCGTGGCTGCCAGACGGAGGCGTTCCCATGGGAACGCATACCGTCTGGGTCCGGCCCCACTGACATCACTAGTGATGTCATTGGGAGTGATTTTGGCTCTGATAGAGCCAAAATCACTCCAGGGCTTGCGGCAGTGAGACTCTACCGCAGGGTCTCGTCGCAAGCCCGATGGTCGCGATGGTCTTGACCATCGCAACCATCATCATGGACGCTCGCATAAGCTGTGGGTGGTAACCCACAGCTATGCGAGCGTCCAAAAGGCCGCTCCAAATTTAAATAGGACAGCCCTGATTCAGAGCGAGCGCTCTGGTCAGAGCGTCCGGCTCTGAATCAGGGCCTATATTCCCTATTACATGCGCACACACATACACACTAGGATTAATTTGCATTGGGAGCCAATTAACCTACCAGTATATATTTTTAGTGTGGGAGGAAACCGGAGTACCCGGAGGAAACCCACGCAAGCACAGGGAGAATATACAAACTCCGCATAGGTAGGGCTATGGTGGGAATCGAACCCATGACCTCAGTGCTGTGAGGCAGTAATGCTAACCATTACACCGTCTGTGCTGCTGTGCGAGCGGCCAGGAGGCCGCACAAAAAAAAAAAAAACACCCTGATTCAGAGCGAGTGCTCTTTTAGAGTGTCCGGCTCTGAATCAGCCCTTATGTATTTCCTCCAATTTGTTCCTACTTTTCATTATATCTCAGAGCCATTTTCTATCCTGCATTCATTTTATTGCATTATTGATAAGGGGAAACAAGAATGCACAAAATAAAAACAACATTTTTTTTTTGTCTTCTTGACAGTGCATTAGAAAAGAAGCATTACTGTACATCCAGTCAATTGATTTATACATGGAGGTGGAGGCCCGCACATTGTTGGCGATGGATAGATATTCTGAAATAATATCCACCTGGTATTATTGACTAGGCTTTTAAGAATAGCCTGAATATTTAGGCTCTGTGCCCCCAGCCCTTGCTTGTCTTCTGTCCTTGTTATCTTTCATTGTTTAAGATGATTTAAATTAAATGTTTTGTCATGTATATGCGTCTTGTTGTCCTTTATTGTGTATCTATTAAATAAAAGAAAGTGATACAATACTATAGAGGATCATGTGCAGAGAATCACTATAATTCACCGTCCGAGCTCAAACAGCCAGGGCCGGTTCCAGGGTTCTGAGCACACTGTGCTGGCTCTTGAGAAGGCGCCCTAACATCGCACGCAGAATTACCATAGGCCACGCCCCCTGTGTGATGTTATTTTGAGGCGTGCCCACATGGCACGCCTCCAAATAACGTCAGGCTGGGGGTAAAGCCCAGCACTCCGTCACTGGCTGGGCTTCCCCCAGCCCTCTCCCGTCAGCGAATGGTTGCCGCACGCATGCGCGCGGCATCCATTCACACTCCGGGGGTCCGGCACCGCCGCACAGCTACGGCGGTGGGGGTCCCCAACCTCCCGATTTGACCACCCGTGGGCCAAAGTGGAACACCGGGACAGTACTGTCCCGCTGAAATCGGGATCCTGGGGAGGGGTGCACCCTCTACGGGTGGCATTCCTATGCACCGCACTGGTCTAAACCCTTAGAGCCGACCCTGATAACAGCTTCATAATGGGGGTAAGGTGCAATCAGGGAGACTGCTAGCCTCTTCAGCGAGTCAGGGAGATTACTACTATTTCAGGGAGTCTCACTAACAATCAGGGAGAGTTGGCAAATATGGTGTGCAATAGCAAAAAGCAGGGGAGATAGAGGGCAACCCTGCCAAGTCTCTCTAGATATAGGAAATGTTTGAGAGAGGTATCCATTACTTGCTATCTGGGTGGTATTGTAAATTGTAGAAAGTATGGTTTTTTGCAGGGTTGGAGACCCAGGAATTATGTCCTGGGATGACCCTTTCACACAGAAAAAACCTATGTTGTTCAGCAAATTACCAGGTAAAAGTGCTTTACCCGGTAATTTGATTTTCAGTGTGAAAGTGGTATAAGAAGTCCTCCAGGGACCCGAAGACTCATACAGATGGTCCCACGTCACAAGATCAAAATCCTTCTTGGTGTCAAGTAAGGAAGCATTGCCCCCAGGGGACGCCAGCCCCTGTATCACCAACAGGACTCTGGAGTGCATTCCCATAATGAATCCAGTTTGATACATATGGATTATTGAGGGGAGAACCACTTTGAGGCAGTCAGCTAAAATTTTTGTAAGAATTTTATAATCGTTATTAAGCAAAGATAGCCTACAAAACCCTGGTAATTCAGGGTCCTTGCCTGGTTTGGGGAGAACTTTGATTATAGCTGAATTAAAAAATCTTGGCAAAACCCTTTCGGGTAGGATTGTATTATAGACAGCCAGTAGTGTTTCACAAATTTGGGGTTAATGGATTTTTTAATACTCCCCTGTAATTCCATCAGGTTCTAGATCTCACTGCCTTGGATAATTCCTCTGACGGATTGAGAACCCCCAAGGCTGCAGCATAGCTGGAGGAAAGCTGGGGGAGATGGAGATCCATGGTATCCCAAAATACCGCCTTTTCAGTGTGGTCAATGGGACAGATTCAGAGATGAACGCAATGGCAATTACGTACACAGATCGAGCAATTGTTTGCCATTGTGCATGCCTAAAAGCCACAGTGCGCGTGCGCAGCGATCACATTGCAATTACGGACGCACATAGGAATCCATCGCAAAGTGAGTGACAGGTGGACTGCATTTGGGGGTGGTAACAGCGGGGTGGTCAGAAAAACGCAGGCGTGTCTGTACGTTAGAACGCTGTTTTATGGCCGTGCATAAATTAGCCACTGCAATTGCATACGCAGCATGAGAGCCTTCTGTGTGCAAGGAGAGCTACTAAGTCTGCTTCTGGCAATACCTGCCACAAGGGCAAGATGGCCTCTTGATGTGCGTCGATGTTACTGATATATACTGATATAGTCGCACGCAGGTAAGAGGGCAGCAGTGGGTGTCTTTATGCTCGGGTGATCTTTGCACACATTAGCATATTTTCGCAGCTGTGTTGCATACAAAAACGCAGCTGCGATCACATTAGCATCCATCTCTGAATCTGTCCCTATGTGCATAAAGGTTAGAGTAAAATTACCTAAGAATTTCCATAATTTGTTCACTAGTATGTAATTGAGGGATGCCGGACTATAGATCTAGATGAAAAAGGTCAACAATGTCTAGATATACACAAATGGTCAACAGGGTCAAAAGGTCGACATGAAAATGTTTGCCACATTTATTATAATTTTTTTGGGGGGGTTAGGCACTTACCGGAGGGTTAGGGTTAGGCACTTACCCCGATGGTTAGGGTTGGGTACCAGAAGAGAGGGTCAAGGTTAGGCACTTACCGGATGGTTACGCACTTACCAGGGGGTTAGGGATAGGTGCTAGAATGGACAGTTAGGGTCAGGCACCTACCCTGATGGTTAGGATTAGCCACCAAGGGGAGAGTTAGGGTTAAGATTAGGGTTAGAAAAATAAAAAATCATGTGTAGACCATTTCTGTGTCGACAATTCAATGTCTTCCTTTCAACACTGTTGACAATTTGTACCTGTCGCCTGTCTTCCATGTCGACCTTTAGTGTGGCGACCTTTTTTCCCTGTCGACCTATTGTCTGTCTAACATCTGGTGTCTATCTAGACATTATCGACATTTTTCATGTAGCTCCACACCCGTACTTGAGATCCACCTGCTGTTTTTAGGGATTTAATAACAGTCGCGGTACGGGGACCTCAAAGCAGAAGAGACGTCTTGTTGATATTGAAAATTGTCATGTTAATGAGATACCATCAGTGGTGGCTCCAGAGGTGGGGCTGCAGTGCAGTCCAATATTCAAATAGGGGAACCACACAAACTGCCAGTGAAACCGGCCAGTGATGTTTGGCAGCAGTTGGAGTGGCTCCTATTTGAATTTCGGACTGTGCCGCAGCCCTACCTCTGGATCCGCTACTGGATACCATAATAACAAAACTCAACTTCTTATCAAGATAAACATCTTTAAGGGTCGAGGTGGGAGAGGTTGTATAAGTTTGATAGTTATTATTGATAGTTATTATAATAATTCTTTGTGTATGGTTTGGCATAGGAGATTAGTTCTCCTCGCAGAATTGTTTTGGACGCCTGCCAAAATATGAGTGGTTTCGATTGTGCATGTTCCATGTTATTAATCAAATAGACTTGCCAGGCGGATTCCAACATACATAAATTTCAATGAGTTTGTCATATATGTGGGAAACCGCTACTAAATATATGGGCCTCTATCAATATTGCCTGAAATAGTGATCCATACCAAAGCAGGGTACGATATACAAATCGATTACATTTCAGCTGCTATTACTTTAGGGCAGAGGTTCCCAAACTTTCTTGAATCATGGCACCCTAGTGTATCAGCATCAAACCTCTTATTGAGAATTTTAGTAAAATTAAGTAAATTGTGCTGGTAAATTGCTAGAGCAAATAAAGCTGAGGAGAAGGGACACCCTTGTCTCATACCCCTAGATAAGGAGAATGACGATGATACAAATCCATTAACCGATACCGTGGCACTAGGAGCCATGTACAACAGCTGAAGCCATGTAATAAAATCGGGACCAATCCCAAAAGCACACATAACCGCCCAAAGGAAAGAAAAAAAAGCTTTAGCAGCATCTAGTTATAAAATAACTGAGGAGAATCCTCTCCCTGAGAGACCTGCAAATGGGTAAATAAGCATCAAAGGTTTTCTGAGGTACATTTCACAGTCATAAACCCAGTCTGGTCTGGTCTGATGGATTATAGTAGTGATAACCTGATTAAGACATATAGAAAGGATTTTTGCTAATATCTTAGCAACTGTAGGTAATGGTATTGAAGATATGAGCCGATAAGATTCCAGTAACAAAGGTTCCTAACCATGCTTTGGTAGAAACACTATCACCGCCTCAGACATGGATGCCGCAAACGTATTCTCTTCATAAAGGGCATTAACTAGATCTAATAGTTAAAATGCATGTTTCTTATATACCTCTAGAGCAGTGGTTCTCAAACTCGGTCCTCAGGACCCCCAACAGTGCATGTTTTCCAGGTCTCCTCACAGAATCACAAGTAAAATAATTAGCTACACCTGTGAATCTTTTCAAATGTGTCAGTGAGTAATGAGTACACCTGTGCACCTGCTGGGTCACCTGGAAAATGGGAACTGTGTGGGGTCCCGAGGACCGAGTTTGAGAACCACTGCTCTAGAGGAATACCGTTGATCATTGGGGCCTTACCCCAGGAAGCTTTTTGATAGATAACTCTATTTCCTCAACAGTAAGGGGAGCATCCAAGAAATCTGTGGCCTCCAAAGAGAGAGTGGGGAGACTGTCAGCAATAACTTATGCTAGAAATTCATCCTGGCTGCAGGATAACCCAGGGGAATAAACTCCTTGAAAAAATTTCATAAATACACCAGCTATATCAGGGGTGATAGAAACTAAGGTACCAGTAGACTGGCTCTTAATTCTGCTATAGTGTTAGGAGGTCTGTCTGTGATGACTGAGGGGGTCTATTTACTAAGCTGTGTTAGGAAATAAAGTGAACGGTGATAAGGTACCAGCCAATCAGCTCCTAATGGCCATTTTTCAAACACAGCCTGTGACATGGCAGTTAGGAGCTGATTGGCTGGTACCTTATCACCGTTCACTTTATCTCCTAACACAGCTTAGTAAACAGACCCCTAAATGAACTAGATGACTACCTGTTTTATCAGCGAAAGCATAACGTGAGTGGAAGGTAAATAATAACTGGCAACTCACTTTGTCCTGTATTTGTCCAAGGTATTACATACAGATTCAAACTCAGTAGCCTTTTTCCTATAGAAGAGTTTCAACTCAGCCACCCTTTTCAATAAGGATCCCCCGTAAAAAAGATTTAAATGCATCCCAAGTAAAAGCAGTAGAACCAGTGTTATCACCAAAGTATCCTGACCATAATGCCTCCAACTCAGACCCTGACCCCATCTGCAACAACCAAGATGGCCAGAATTTCCAAAAGATCTGTCCCCTATTAACCTCATTGTTTAAGTGAAGGACAAGAGGGGAATGGTCAGATATACCTCTAGTTTTGTATTCTTTAACAGATATAGTATATTTCTAAAGACCAGGGCTAAGTCAGTCCTTGAAAAGGAGTGATATGTGTGAGCAAAATGAGAACTGTTGTGTAACAGGATACTACTCACACCAAGGATCAACCCAGCCCAGAACCCATACAAATACCCCCAGCCCCTTACTAGCTTGCCGGGGGAGAACTGAAGTTTCACTCCATCTGTCCAATACAGGATCGAAAACATTGTTAAAATCCCTAAGACATATAACCAGGGTGTTAGGCAAGAGTGCAACAAATTCGGCAGCCCATTTCAGGACAGCATATGAAAAGGGAGGAGGAATGTAGACTGCTATAAGAAATATACTGACCGAGTATAGTATACAATCTATGAAAACATAACATCCCCCGAGGTTAATCTTTACAGCATTACACACAAAAAGCACAGTTTTATTAATAAGGACAGAAATCCCTAGATGAAGTCGAAATGCCCACCCTACCCAAGGCCTTTTTAGGGATAGCAGTTTAAGTCTGTGACTTTATACACCACACTCTTCCCAACTTAGATAAATAAACGACATAGAGAGTGGTTAGCATTCCACAATGTATATGTTACCCCAGAAGGCTACAAATCAAGCCTTTGGGGTGCCTTATGAACTTGTCTGGGTATGGATGTTTAGGTTCCAGAGTGACAGGCTGCTCCACCGAAATCACACTAGAAGGTTCAGGATCAGTTGTTGTCACTAAGGGAACCTCATGCTCAGGTGACAGGTAACAGGCTTGGGAACAGTCTCTGTAGCAGACTCAGAGGGGTGTACATTCTCTACAGTGTCAGGAACAGTCTCTGTAACAGACCCAGTGAGGTATACATAAACTCCCAAATCACTTGCTTGGCTATATCCAGGTGACGACGTACAGTCTGTTTGCCTCCCCACCTCAATTATTTGATCAATGTGGCGTCGCCACAATTCTCCTCCCACTTTAATCACGTACATCAGAGGGCCGGATTTGGAAGAAACTAATCCTGGTTGCCATTTGTCTCCTCTGTAATCACGGACAAGCACCTGCTGGCCAATGTCGAAGGTCCGAGTAGGTTTCTGATAAACAGTTTGAAACTGTTTGTCGTGTACCTTCCGTCTTACATCTGGTTTTATCAAGTCCCACTGAGACCGCAAGTTCCATTGCATAAAGAGCACAGCAGGTGGCTGACCGGTAGTAGAGTGCTCAGTTCTACGATATATGACAGATCTTTTGTCCATTTCCGATGTGCATTTTTCTGTAGTAAGGTGTTTAGTGGGTGTAGTACTGTGGAGATGTCTGGTAAGAACTTGTGATAATAATTCACTAGGCCCAAGTAAGATCTCAGTTGTGACACAGACTGGGGCCGGGGTGCTTTCAGTACTGCCTCAATTTTATCATTTGACTTGTGCAGGCCCTAATTACATGTCCACAATAGGAAATGCTTTCTTGGAAAAATGCACATTTGTCTTTATTTACTCTGAGTCCATATTCTTGTAGTCGGGTTAGTACTCTTTCCAAATTACTTAAATGGTCCACGTCATCTTTGCCTGTTACAATTATGTCATCTAGGTAACATTATGTACCTGTTATTCCTTGTACGACTTGGTCCTTTGCTCTCTGCCATAGTGCTGGGGCGGAAGATAGTCCAAACACAAGACGATTATATTGCAATAAGCCTTTGTGTGTCTTGATGGTTAGATATTTCTTTGATGCGTCCTCTATTTCCATCTGTATGTACGCTTGAGCTAGATCAATATTGGAGAAGTGGTAGCCCCCTGAGAGAGCTGCAAAGATGTCCTCTATTTTAGGCAAAGGATACTGTACAGTGAGTAGTACTGTATTTATTGTCATTTTGAAATCTCCAAAAATTTGGATACTTCCCGCTTTGTCCTTCTTTACTACTGGAACTATAGGCGTAGCCCATTCACTCCATTCTACAGGGGAGAGTATACCAGAGTCTTCCAGTTTCCGTAATTCCTCCTCAACTCCTGGTCAAATAGCATATGCTACTGTACGAGCTTTATGAAACTTTGGAACGGCATGTGGATCCAACTCTATACTGGCCTTAATGCTCTTTAGTGTGCTTATCCCTTGTTGGATATGGGTTGTGCAGCAGGTAACAATTGTGACAGTCCTTTAGTAGCTGCATCACTTTTGGATACATTAGATGCGGTAGACTGAATCATGTGAATGGACTGCCAATGAAGTTGAATTTTCCTTATCCATTCGCAGCCCAATAGTGCTGGTCCACCCTGTGGAAGTACGTATAAATATTGCCTTTGTATTTCACAAATACTTTTATTTTTCCCAATGGGGACACAGGTTTGCCCGTATATATGTGCGGAGTGCTACTGATGTTTTCTTTAACCGAATCTCAGCAAATAGGCTTTTGTAATCCCTCGCATTTATCACTGACAGAGCAGAGCCTGTGTCTAATTCCATTTTTAAGTCAATACCTGCTACTTCCAAGGTGACCCAAATCACTTGGCGCTCTTTTGCCGTTATAGAGTGCACCTCTAGGCTGCCTAAACCTTTGTCTGTCTCAGTAGAGTCTCACTCATTATCAGCTACCTTATGCACCTGGGGTGTTGTATATTTTCTCCCATGGGCTTTGGATACTTGCGGGTGGTTGGGTGTTCTTCCCGACTGGCACACCCTTTCAATATTGTCTCTTTTCTTACATTTTCTACACAATTTGTCTTTAAATCAGCACTGACTGGCATCATGTGAGGACTTGCCACAGCAGACACAGTACTGTCTCTGATTCCAATTAATTGGATTAGCAGTACATTCTGGTTCCTTTTGTTGTAATTCTGATGCATCCCTGGTTGCAGTCTCCATTGAAATAGCTATGTATAGTGCTCGTTCTAAGGTCAGTTCAGGGTCAGCCAGCAATTTCTTTTGTACACTAGCACTTGTCATCCCACAAACTAAACAGTCTCTTAGGGCATCTGGTAACCCTGCTCCAAACTCACAGTTTTCAGATAACTTTCTCAGTTCAGCAATGTACTCAGATACACTTTCACTTGTAGTTTGATCCCTTCTATGAAACCTGAATCTTTCAGCAATCACTAATGGTTGAGGATGTAAATGCTTTTTTAAAATGTCTACTATGTCAGAGAATTACTTGCTAGCTAGCTTTTCAGGTGTTATTAAAATCCTTAGCAAACTGTATGTTTTGGCCCCCATTACACTGAGTAAGACTGCTACTTTTTTGTCTTCCTGCACAGAATTAGCATGACAGTATAATTCCACTCTCTCAATATATGTAGCCCAGTCCTCTATAGTACTATCAAAAGCAACTATTGTGCCAATATATTCTGACATTTTGCTTTATGTCCTTTTTCCTCCCTTCCTTAGAGACAGAATGATATAACTCACATGCCCCTTTATTCAGTCTAAGTGATGCTGGCAGTCTGCATGTGCTACTCCTCTTGCACCTGCAATTGTGCTGTCAGCCCACTGGTGCTCACTGATCATTGGAGCAATGCTGAAGAAGATTTTTATCCTCATCGCCAGTGTTAAGTCTGTGACTAAACTTCAATAAGGGTTTCTTAATAACTTGGACACAGACAGTGAGCATGCTTCTTTACTGTAAAACAGCAGGAAAAACAAAGACACAGACTAGAGATTCATACGCCAACTAATATAAACAAATAATAAGTAACCTTCCACCATACACATACACAATACATACACAGCAATTAGAACTATATACACCACACAGTTTACCACCTTTTAGATGTGTTTCAGTCAGGCAGGCAATTTTTGATCATATTGCCACAATTGTTTAGTGAGCGAGATCTGAGGACGCTCAACAGAACGGTGCGTTGGTTTGGTTACCAGGGTCTGTCTGTGTAATTTGCTGCTCCTGCTCCAACCTAATTTCCCCTTCATGTTCAAAGAATTGGGAATGCAACAATATCGTTTACACGGAGCTAACAATAAAAAGGCTAAACATAGACTACCTTTTCTTATGGAAGATTTGGTTCCTTGGTGATTTTATATAGTATCGCAGGAGATCCCCTCAATTTAAGCTATTGAGAAACTGTAGTTGAGAAAACAGATTGCTGTTAAATCCACAGTACGTCATTTGAAGCATGAACCGTTTGATCAACAACAGGTTTACAAGAACAGAGGACTGTTAGATAAGAGGATTCTAGTGTGTAACCTTTGAATATTGTATACCTCTGCAGAGACAATATATTGGTTACATATTGAGACTAGGGGGTAAATTTACTAAAGTGAGAGGTTTTAGAAGTGAGTTTTAGAAGAGATGTTGCCCATAGCAACCAATCAGATTCTACTTAATATATGACTAGCACCTTTTAGAACAGGGGTGGGGAACCCTTTTTCTGCCGAGGGCCATTTTGATATATATAACATTATTTGCGGGCCCGATGCCAGCCACACCTCCTCCATGTGATGTCACACGGGGACGGGGCTACAATCACCAGTGATTACAGCAATGTCTGGAGCATCCACTGTGTTGTATATTACTCGAGAATCATCAGTCATATACTCCTTAAAATACAGTAGACAACACCAGTACAGCACCAGGGGGAGCGCATTACATTATTATTGTTTATTGTATTTAACCCCAGAGGGATTGGCACCCTCATATCTAAGTGCCGCATACCCCGTCAGATATAATCCAGTGCGCAGGAATACCGAATCTCTTATCCCCATATGATGCTAAGGGCCGAGGAATAAGAGTGGACACCACTATCTATAAAAGGAAAAATCCCTGGCTGTGATGTGCTTTAATTTGTTCATCCACGTGTGAGTGAGATACAGTATATTGGTCTAATCCTTTCTTATTATTAGACAATATTATGCTATGTGCTTTTCTTCTACTTTGAGGACAATACAAACAAAGCTTCCAAGGAGTGAATAAAAAGGTGTATCAAAACCTTAAGGAAAAACGCAGAGACTGATATATACACTATTTGTTTATAAAAGTAACATCAATTTTGAACCTATTGATATTCTAAGTGGAAAGCGCCATTGTGGTTCATTTTTGTTTTATTTGTGCACTTACCGGATGGAAAGATGGCACAGGTGCAGTTGACCCTCTTATTGCACTGATCCTCCATACGTGTGTATGAAGATATCAAGGTAGAATTATATAAATTTGATGGGCCTATGTAATATTGGGTTTTAGACCCGATAATTATAATTTCTTCTCGCCGCTTATGAGAAATTATGAACCACCGGGATGTATAAAAAAAACACATCCAGAGACAGGGGCTCCGATATTAGTACGTTCCTGCGATTTGTAAAAAGTGCCAATGATGACCATCCCCTGATCCCAGTGGAGAACACCCTGATAAGCTTGTCCCTTTCTTTGCAAGGGGCAAAGTAGGGTCTACGTCTGCATCCAAACTGCAGTCCAGAACCATGGACCGGACGGCCTGTAGGTAAGAGCGAGTGGCGTGAGGTAAGTGTACAACTATACCTGTGCCGCACCAGGCCCCCTATAGCCACTCCTAACAACATTCGCACGTGTGTGGCCGACCCAGGAAGTATAGTAATTGCCTTAGCGGCCACTTTATTTTGGCCTCCGACTAGTTACACCTTAGTGCTAAGCACCGAGTGCAACCCAAACAAGATTGCACCAAAAGGAGGGGGAAGAAGGAATACATACACAGCACAGATTTCGCTTACCACATTTACACTGGTCCCCTTGATGGACAAATGGTCTCAGTCTCTGTCCCTGCAATGGCACTATGACACAGTGCACCCACCCACACAGCTGTACTAGGCTACCTTGGTTTCCCTGGCGTGTACCACCCACATCCTCATTACTCCTTTGCACCTTAGGCCATAACTCTGGTTGGCCTGGCGACAGTAACAAAACTGACTAGGTGTAGTGTACTACTTAACTCACCAAGAACTGCGCAGTTGAAGCAGAATACTGATGGATCACCGTAAAATACAGTTTACATGCTACAGTTTACAATGTGTTGTACATATTACTCGAGAATCATCAGTCATATACTCCTTAAAATACAGTAGACAACACCAGTACAGCACCAGGGGAGCGCATTAGATTATTATTGTTTATCATATGGGGATAGACTGTGTTTTGCCTCATGCAAAAGAAATCAGGAAAAATACGTAGTGCAATGTTGTTGAGTAAAAATCACAAAGGTATTTATTACAACATCTCACTCACATGTACACAGATAAACAAAAGCATATCGCACCCCACTGGTGTATCCACGTAGTCCCATACAACACTATTACCCTCCTTAGAATGGTACCTTTGTGATTTTTACTCGACAATATTGCACTACGTATTTTTCCTGATTTCTTTTGCATGAGGGAAAACACAGTCTATCCTCATATAATGCTAAGGGCCGAGGAATAACAGTGGACACCACTATCTATAAAAGGAAAAATCCCTGGTTGTGATGTGCTTGAATTTGTTCATCCACGTGTGAGTGAGATACAGTATATTGGTCTAATCCTTTCTTATTATTAGACAATATTATGCAATGTGCTTTTCTTCTACTTTGAGGACAATACAAACAAAGCTTCCAAGGAGTGAATAAAAAGGTGTATCAAAACCTTAAGGAAAAATGCAGAGACTGATATATACACTATTTGTTTATAAAAGTAAGATCAATGTTGAACCTATTGATATTCTAAGTGGAAAGCGCCATTGTGGTTCATTTTTGTTTTATTTGTATGCTTATTGGGAGGGGTTGTGAAGACTCCTCACTTGTTTCCACAGGCTGCTATCCATTAAATACGCAAATTTCTAAATGAACACATTTGTACACCCGGTAAGTGCAGCACTGACTCTAGCATCCTGAGGATGCTCCGTTCAGCTATTCAGACTGCTGGTTACCTGTCTGGAGTCCCCATAGGAAACTCCGGGTGGCACTTCAGCAGCAATTCTGTCTGCAGGGTGCCGTTCCAGGCATCCTGCTAGCCAGAAATAAGGGCTGTGGGGTAGCAAGGAATAGGCATGTAATACCGCCGGCCGTATGGCCGGCAGTTCTATTCCCGGCAGCGTCAGGCCGACAGAGGAAGAGATCCCGGCAGCGGCAGTCCGACAGCGCTGGAAATCCCGATCATCCCCAGGTAAGTACTAACTAACCTAACCTACCCCCTAACCCTCCCTTAGGGGTGCCTAACCCTAACCTCCCCCCAAGTGCCTAACCCTAATACCCCCTCTAAGTGCCTAAACCTAACCCCCCCATTCCCGGCTGCCTAAACCTAAGGCCCCCGGGGGGGGTGCCTAACCCTAACCTCCCCCTGGAGGTGTCTAACCCTAACCCCCCCTTCCGCTAGCCTAACCCTAACCCTCCTGGGGGGTTGCCTAACCCTAAGTCCCCCCGGGAGCCCTAAACCCCCCCGCGCGGCTGTCCGCTCGCGGCGCCCGGAATCCCTTCAATCAGGATGCCGGGTGCCAGTCTCCCGGCGCAGGGGTAATGACAGGCATCTAGATTTTAGACGCCTGTCATGTAACCCTAGCCGGGATTGAGGAGTCGGGAAGCCGGCGGTCGGTATTGCGGCCGCCGGCATCCTAAACGTATACCGGTAGCAATGGTGCCGGCCACAGAAACCTAGGCTTTGTGTGGTGGCTCTGTGGTTAGCACTTTTCTCTAAGTGCAGCGGCTGTGAGTTCAGTTACCGACAGGGACTTAGTGGTGTGGAGTTTGTATTCGCTCTGTGTTTGTGTGGGTTTCTTTACTAAATTAATTCTAGTGTTTATGCGCTTTTGCATTGGGAATTTAGACTGTTAGCTCCACTGAGGCAGGGACTGGTGTGAATTAATTGCAAATATTCTCCGTACAGCGCTGAATAAAATAGTGGTACTATATAAACAATATTAATAATACTGCAAGTAATCTATAAGGTAAAAGCTCCTTTCTTCACTAGCCTATCTGAAGTAGGTTTTAGAAAATGTTGTGTAAACCACATAAAATAGACTGTGTGACTTGTATAATGTATAGGTCTCAGTAATTAGTATCCTTCCTAGCAAGGAATAGGTTATTATCCAATAATCATGTGTGTCAGACATTGCATATACTCCTCATGTGGGGTGATTAAGGTCCTTTTTATAACTATCTCCACAGTTCTGCTACATGACCTCTGTAGCTACAATTATTTATTATAAGGCATCCATCTATGTGACTAGCATAATTATATAGCCATATCTATAGTATTTATTGCCATTTTAATAAACACTACCTGGTTTCTAAAGATAATTCAGTTGCCACTTGTGTTTAAAATGTACTGTGGTTTATGGGTGGTGATCAATATGCACTCACTCCTTTTCTTAATTATATTATCTGCACATAGCAATTATTTCAAAATTAAGAATGACTAAGATGAATCTAGTTATCATGGAATCTCTTGGAATGTCCAACATCAATATACCAAGAGAAGTGGTGTTTGGAGAACTCTGACATTATTTTATTACAGGAGACACATATTACGGGACCAAGTTGCTATTCTTTATTTATATATTACTCAAAATATATTAGATTTTCTAAAGGGGCCTATCCATTACACGACTTTGTGAACAATCCAACCAAAACCAGGAGGTTTTGGTCGCATTGTTCACAAAGTCATGTAATGGATAGCCGGCAAGGACCAGCGATGCGCGTGCACGCGGGGTCCTTGCCGACCCCGACTATCTACTGAACATGCTCGTCAGGTACGGCATGTTCAGAGATAGGAGGTCGGGCTCCTTCATTGAATGACATTCAGGATAGGCCCCTTAACCCTTTTCAATGTTTTCAATTACAGTGTAAAATAATTTTTATATTTATTACTCAACTGATTTTTCAAGATCTTCAATGAGCTCAGTCCCAATTCAGTTGTAGTTCAGCTATGGCAGTACTGGCACTTTCTTATTATTTCAATTTCCTTGAACACAAATTCAGCACACACATAGCCCTGGTTACAACCCCAAGCAGAGTCCTGAGCAGCGATACTAGAAGCACAGTGGCGTCAGAAGGGGGGTGCGGGGGGTGCGGCCCGCATCGGGTGTCACCCTTCAAGGGGGTGACACCATAAACAGCAGCATACAGACCCGCGGGCCGCACCTGCTGCCAGCACACCCCCTTCCTCCGAGGTCCTGCACTCTGCCGCCGGGAGTGACTTAGTTCTCTCTCCGCGGCCGGCGTCCAGAGCCACAGACAGGTACAGAGCATTTCTATGTGCCTGTGTGTGGCTCTGGACGCCGGCCGCGGTGACGTCATCACTCGCGCGGCATGAGGAAAAAGGAGGTGCGCGCCCGGAACCCTCCTGGTGGAAGCCAGCCTGGAGTGGATATCCTGAAGATAGGTAAGTAAGTATTGCACAGGGGAGGGGGCACAGCATAAGGGGCATTACTGGGGGTGTTCTGGGGGCACTACTGGGGGTACTGTATAGGGGGCACAGTATAAGGGCATTATGGAAGGCACAGCATATGGGGCACTACTGTCTGGGGGCACTGCATAAGGGGAGCTCCTGCGGGGTACTGTATAAGGGCACTACTGGGGTACTGTATAAGGGCACTATAGGGGCACTGTATAAGGGGTGCTACTGGGGTACTGTATAAGGGCACTATAGGGGGCACTGTATAAGGGGTGCTACTGGGGGTACTGTGTAAGGGCACTACTGGGGTACTGTATAAGGGCACTATAGGGGGCACTGCATAAGGGGAGCTACTGGGGGCACAGCATCAGGGGCTCTAATACAGGAAGCATTGCATAATGGGCTTTAATATAGGAGGCATTGCATAATGGGTTCTAATACAGGAAGCACTGCATATTGGGCACAACTACAGGGGGCATTGCATAAAGGGGTATTACTAAAGGGGAAACTGCATAATGGACACTATTACTGGGGGCATTGAATAAGGGGCACTACTACTGTGGGCATTGTGTATAAGTGTCAATAACGTGGTCATTGTGTGAAATGGGCACTACTGTGTGTCTGAACATAAATAAGGGACACTACTTTATGGTGTAATGTGAATCTCTAGCACTATGTGCGGTGTAATGTGGATAAGATTGTGCTACTGTGTGGCGTAATTTGAATTAGGGATAGTATTGTATGGCCATGTCCCTTTCTTTCAAGATCACGCCCCTTTTTGCGCTACATGCCTTAGGCGCACGCTGTCCTTTTATTGATAAATCGCCGGGGGGAGGGGGGGGTCGTTCCACCACATCTCTAGGACCACTTTAAGCATTGCTACCCAGAATCTCGGGCGTGGCATCGACACGCCTGCCGGGTGCGCCTGGCATTCCATGAGGAGCACAGTGTGACTGCTGGACTGGTAAGGGGGAAGAGTTTGTGGAGCTGCGCTCCATGGTTCCGATTTTTTTTTTGTGTGGGGGGGGTGTCACCATGCATTACAGTACCGGGTGACACCAACCCTAGTGACGCCTCTGTAGAAGCACAATCTCTGGTAATGTGCTCCTAGTCCACGCCAACATATAAATATAATACTCTATTACTTAGTCCTGTTTGTAAATATTATTCCCCTTTGACTTCATTATAGGTCAATGAGGGTTTTTCATACCCAGCCTCACACCCTAATAGGCTAGTGCAAATGCTTTGACATCATTACCTATGTTCATGCTTTTATAGATGGGAAGTTAGATTTACGTGAAGGTCTTGCAACACAATTTGATGTGCACCAACATTTGACAATTCTACAATAAGCAAAACTTAGATATTCATTAAAATCTCAACTCCAAAATCAAACCCTTAGGAAGCAAATGTCTACATTGGAAGACTCATACAGTATCTCTTCTCTAGTCAGGCTACATTACTCTGTCTCCTATATATGGTAGGCGGGTGGCCCCTGCCAGCTATTATACTCCAAATCAAATGTCAGTTTGAGTCCTCGTCTTTCTCCCCCCTTAGTGAATACATTCATTGTTGATTAAAGAGAAGAGAAACAAATGACAATGTTTTGCATCTAAATTAAGTCAATGGGAGGATGACCTGCCCTGTATTAATGAATGGGAAGAGGTTTTTCAATAGCTAAGAAGCTAGCAATTAGTACAAGTAATCAGCTGACACAAGTCAAATATATTCACAGAATTTATTACATATCAAAATGATATTGCAAAGTAAACACTAGCTCAAACCTATATGAGCATTATAGGAGCTGACACATTTATACCAAATCCACAGACACTAGAGCAGTAGTTCCCAAACTGGATGCAATGGCACCCTAGGGTGCCTCAGGACACTTGCAGGGTGCCTCGGGTTGGTGGTCCAGTACCAAATACAATGATTTTTAGTCAGTGTGATAGGCAAAACCAGTGCTAATGGCTGCCAATAAAAAAATATGTGGACAAAAAGAAGCACAGCCCTGTCACCCACCACATAACTGAACCTAAGGATGACATAGATGCACAATTTACTTCATTTAATTTTTGCTGAATTTCTCAATAAGAAACTTTTGGCCCAGATGTGCCGTGGAAAAAATGCTGATACTAAAAGGTGCCGTGGTTTGAAAAAGATTGGGAACCATTGCACTAGAGAGATAATTTGTTTAGAGAGAGACATTCTGTTTACTCCCAGACAATTCACTCGTGGTCCATTAACATCCAGTTTTTCCATTTGCTCTTTATGTATGCTTTGTTCTATGCACAGGTATACTAGACATTGGAGACCTCTAGCTAAGCCACTTAACTTCCAATGGATTTACCATTTACCAAGGTCACAAATTATCACACGGGATGTCACTCATAGTTGCAGACTTTGTGGAACTCCCATAAAATCTTGGAACAAGAGTTGCCAGGGGCAACAGCTGTCAGCATGGTACAGGAAATAGCTATATCACAGCCCAGCTGTGACTGCAAATCTCATGACCCTGCCCTGACCACTTCGATGGAGACGTGGACAAGATGCACTAGGGTTTTCCATTCTCTTGGAATTTCGGGGAGAGCTTCCCAAAATGTATGTGTCTCCTGGACATTGTGGGTTAGTTCTGGGATGAAATAAGGGCCACATGGGCCTGGGGCTGAAAATGTTCAAGGGCCTATTATGAAAAACAAAGGAGCTGTCACCAGTGCTGTGTGGATGTGGCCAGTACCATGTGGACATGTACACTTTTACACTATAAGCTCCAATGTCTCACTAAGGCCCAGATTATCTTGTTATCCCTCGTTACTAATCTTAAATGGTGCTTCAGCGAATCAGCTCCTAACATGTCATTTTTCAAACATATGACAGGAGCAGATTGGTTGCAGCACCATTTAAGATTAGTAATGAGTGATAATAAGAATATCACTTGTTGATAAATCTGGGCCTTAATATGTAATGATATAAAATTAATATATATTTTTTAGGAAAATAGAAATATAATACCTATGATTTATGGCCGACTGTGTGGGTTTATTATTTTGTGGAGGCCTGGAGCTGGAGCTCCATCCGCCCCTTTGTTAATCTGGCCTTGGGGAGATTAGGTAAGTATGATGTTACTTGAAAAAATTGGGATCTGTGGATACAAAGACATAATGGTGATTTGCCAGATTTAATGAGGGATGAAGACCCTGTGGGGGAGAAGTATCAACTCTTTGAGAGAGATAAAATAAGGAAGACGAGCATAGCAATTAATCAGCTTCTAACTGTCATTTCATGGACTGTGCTACATATATGACAGAAGCAGATTGGTTGCTTTGGGCAACTTCTTCACTTTATCTCTCTCCAAGAAGGAGATATACTGTATTAAGGGGCCTATTCATCAACACTAAAATAACGTTTTTAAGGACATTTTCCTTAAATAACGTTATTTTGGTATTCATTTAGCCACTTAGCACAGGAGATATCACAGATATCTCCTTGCTAAGTTCCCCTGCGTTAATTTCCACACTCCCCATACATTAGTATGGGGATGTGGAAATTGTGGTATACATCAAATTCCGAAAATTATCAATTTTCGGAATTTGATGCAGTTACTATTCGCCACTGTGAGGTGGCGAATAGCAGGTGAAACCTGTATCCGCGTGTGCAGGTCCCCCGACGAGTCTCCTCCGGCGCTCTGCTCTGTCCTCAGGCTCCGGAGGCTGGTCGGACATGTGTGCTCCCCAGCAGAGCACAAGAAAAGTTTAGACAAAAAAAAAAAAAAGTTTTAAAAAACTTAACGCATCTGTAGGCAGTGCTGCGCATGCGCTGGTTTTACAGATGTACCAGTGCATGCGCAGCACTGTTTCCAGATGCGATAAGGTAGTGTAGGAGGGAAAAGTATCTATTTCCCGAAAAGCTGTCATCGCAAAAATGACAGCTTTTCGGAATAGATACTTATGGAGAGGTGGAATGATGAATTCCACCTATAATTAGCTAGAACTCCATGAGAGTTCTAAAGCTAATTATCTCCCGAGAATTTTTATGTTTAATGAATAGACCCCTTAGCCTTAGAGAGTGATAAACTGGAGAAGTTGCGCTGTGAATGCAAGATATCTCTGTTAAGCTTTGCTTGTGTGGTTTGATTGATCACTTAAAAAAATAAGTAAAACATCCAAAAAAATAAGTGCCTACCAAACAATACACTGTAGCGTCTCACACCTTTTCCATAACAAAAATCCAAAGGTCTCCAAATTTGTGGCAATCTCAACAAGTCAAAAAAATCTTGAGAGGTGGAAATTACTCTGAAGCAATATCCAGAATGGAGGCTAAAGTAATATATCAGATGAAGATAATGACTCCCACTGACTTCAACCTTGACTGACCTATTGCGGGAGGGGGGGGGGGGGTAACAGTCTGCGGCTTTGAGACCAGGAATGATGATGTTCGTCCATGTAAGATTACGTTTAGCCTCTTTCTGAGTTCCGTTTTTTTGGAGGGAAAAATCCGAACTCAACGTGCAAACTCGAACCTATCCGAGCCTGCACATCCCTACTTTTTACATTTGCGACCAATCGGGCACAGTCATCATTAGTGATGGATAGTCTGCTGCCATTTCTGGCCTGGGAAGGGGTGGCGAAGGCCTCAGTTTCCCAAAAAGGGAGGAGTGGTGCCTCCATCGGGGGAAGGGAGAGGCCAGGATCTCCATCGGCTGACAGAGATTCCCTGGCTTCTTTGTTGTATCTGCGGCGGCCGGCTTGCTTGACCCCATGGGTCACTCAGCCATCTGATGGTATCACAGATTATCCGATGGTGCCTCCTTGGACGCAGCTCGGATAAGTAATGCATGCAGGAGGCACTACTATATTACAGCTTTCACAGCTGCTAACACGTTAGCAATTGCGATAGCTACTGCGTCCTTTGCTGAATCAACCCCAGAGGACGTAAGGGACATTTGCACAATCTATCCCATACGGAATGGGTATGATATACCGCCGGCTGCATGGCCGGCGGTTCGATTCCCGTCAGCGGCAGCCCGACAGGAGCAGAGTTCGAAGCAGTGGAAGCCCGACAGCGCTGGAAATCCCGATTGTGGATAGGTAAGTATAGACTAACCTAACCCCCCTAACCCTCCTTAGGGGTGCCTAACCCCAACTTCCCCCCCAGTGCCTAACCCTAATCCCCCCTCTAAGTGTCTAACCCTAACCACCCCCTTCCCCGCTGCCTAAACCTAAGTCCCCCGGGGGGGTGCCTAACCCTAAGTCCCCCCCGGGGGTGCCTAACCCTAACCCTCCCTCCCCCTAGCCTAACCCTAACCCTCCCGGGGGGGTGCCTAACCCTAAGTCCCCCCCGGGAGCCCTAATCCTAACCCTCCCCCCCGCGGCTGTACGCTCGCGGCGCCTGGCATCACTACGATCGGGATACCGGGCGCCGGTCTCCCGGCATTGGGGAAATGCGGACGTCTACATCTAGACGCCCGGCATTTCACCCATGCCGGGATAAGACAGTCGGGAAGCCGGCTGCCGGTATTTAGGCAGTCGGCTTCCCGATTGCTTCCCATCCCATACATATAACATGATCTTAATAGATGGAAAGATGGCAGAGTAAGCAGATGTTTGGGTGTCCATAATAAGTCAGTTATAGGGAAACCTGGGTAGCAAGATTGTTCACGGGTCACCTAATTTTTAACATTAGGTGGACTGAACCAGTCTTGTAGTTGAGCTAAACGGCAGGCCTGTAAATATTTAGTCAAGTCAGGTAAAGTCAAACCCCTCGTATCTTAGGAAGATTCTTACAAGACCAGGTCATTTTAGGTGGGTGATTCTTCCAAAGATAACAAGACAATATAGAATGATAATTATCTAAATATTTGGTAGGGGAAATAAACGGGATTGTGTGGAAAAGGTACATAGGTTTAGGAAGCAGGGACATTTTTAATGCCACTAAGCGACCCAGCCAGGAAATCTCATAAGATATCCAGGATTTAGTGTAACCCATTAAATGTTCAGTTAAATTTGGAAGGTTAACATCAAAAACAGACGAAGAGTCAGGAATGCCCAGGTATTGGATAGAGGTAGTTTGCCAATTATACTTAAAACAAGAGCGCAGGGAAAAACAAGGGCTGAAAGATTAATGGGCTTAGCATCAGTCTTAGTTGTATTAAGTTTATAGTATGAGGCAGCGCTATAACTGTCTAAAGGTGGGTACACACTATACAGATATATCTGCAGATCAAGTGATCTGCAGATGATGGTTGTTCATACACACTGAATGGCCATCATCTGTGTCTGGCTGTGGGTCCCGGCAGCCAGGGGGGGTGTCCCGGTGGAGGGTGCATCCCGCCCCCCTCCCCGCGGCTGCCGCTGTGTGTGTACAGGCGGTCTGCAGACATATCTGTCCATCGGCTGTGCAGCACAGCAAATGCGATATGTCGGAGATGACATTCACCAACATATTACGGGTACACACTGGTCGACGGGCAGCAGATATATTGGCCGATCAATTGATCAGCAAATATATCTGTCAGTGTGTACCCAGCATAAGACATCATGCAAATGACGCAATGAAAATGGGGAAAAGCTATACTTCATACTATTTTTGGCCATAATTTATGGGACAACGAACCTATTATCAGCTAAATAAACCTTCTGTCGCAACCTATTCAAAGTGGCTTGGATGCGTGCAATGAGAAGTTTTTGTAATTGGCTCCTTATGGAGAAGAGCTCCTTAAGGAAATCTTTATAAGGGTGAAGCTTGTACTTGCCTAGTTTGTCTGGATAATTTAGCTCCTGCTTGAATAGCAAAACCACAAACCACTGCCCTAAGGGTGCACCAGAAATTCAAAGTAGATCTGTCAGAGGCAGAATTAGTGCTCAGATAAATCGATAGACTACAGTACCTGCCTTAAATTTTTTTCATGATTGAGTCTGCCAAAAGGTGTGGGGATAATCTCCAAGGGCGTGGGGTCATAAATTACTCAGAGATATTCTACGACCACAGTAATGGAGCATGGTCGGACCAAGTGATGGGCAATATATCTAACAAGCCAGAATGCTGTAATATCCATTTATCCAGTATGATGTCCTGGTTTTGTTGTGGGCCCAGGGTGGTGATAGGAGCAGACACAGAAGCAGATTTAAAACAAAAGGTGGAACTTTTAATAAGTAGTTTGGCAAACATGAATGATGGGAGAAAATAAGTCCAGGGATGGAACTAAAGTGCAAATGGGAACTGAGGTGAATGCAATGAGAAAAAGTCCAGGTAGTGGCAGATAGGAGCAGTCCAGTATCCGGGTCTTGTAAGGGTGGTGAAAAAAGACATGTAATTCAGCAGTGTGAGTTTCTGGTTAATAGGGAAATGTCCAGTTAATGACAGGCAGGGGAAATCAGGTGTAGTGGTTGAAATGACAATGTAGGCTGAGGGAAAATCATCCAGCAGAATATCAGTGGAGGCAAGGTGCAGGGTGAACAGCAGACTCAGGTTCTCAGGCAAGGGAAGGTAATGGAGGATGCAGGGTAGTCCAGTGGGGTAGGAGAAGACAAGCAGGCAGGCAGGTAGCGTTACACAGGAACAGATGGTGAGCACAGGGAACTCTCTCTCAGCTATGCTGACAAACACGTTGCACTGGCAATGAAGTGAGGCTCTGAACCTCCCTAAATACCAAGTGCTGTGCTGTGACTGGCCAGAGAGAGCATGTGACAAACCAGGATTGGGCGATTAGGTCACATGATCGGAGGCAAGATGGCGTCGCCCGTGCCAGAGCGGAACGGAAGCACCACCAGCCCAAAGTGACAACATGCCCGCACAGAACCACGCACAGCCATTGCCCCTTGTCAAACACCAGCGCCACTGCCAGACGCCTCCCGCCATAGTCACCTCACAGGTAATACCCGTCAACCACCAAGCCGAGAAACTCTGGTCGTGATATCCAGTAACAAAAGATCTATTTGCAAATAGGAATTTGTGAATTTTAACTATTTTTCATTGTGGCCAAACAGAGACAACTTACATTATACCACATCTTTCAGAAAGTCTGATTATCAGATGAAACGTGTTGGATACAGACAGATTTGTAGTTTTTACTTCAACTGACCTGCATGCTGCTACTCGGGGGGTGGGGGGAACCTTGTGTCCCATGCATGCTGCTTGCACGAGTACACAAGTACAGCAGACAAGACCAGCTGCCAGGGAAAGAACAGGGTGAGAATCATGCAGCACTTTACCATTCTGGGTTAGAAGTGCACACTATTGCAGCTGCTATTGTGTCTTCATGTGAATAATGCAGTCGATGTTCTTCCTACTGAGACATCTACCAGCTGCGACACCAATCCGGCTTTGTGTATATGAATATGTACCATCAGTCGCACTCACCAGCGGAGATTGCACCAGCCCCTATGGAGGCGGTCTCTCCATCTGAATATGGCCGTCGGTGTCAGTGCAACTGTGTCTTTAGACGTAGTCTGTGACCGTCACATGCCCGCAACATACATGTGTCTTGCTAGCCACCCCCATGTTACCTCCCAGGAAAACCTACTGATAATCCCAGCTTGTCACGGCCAGGGTATTTTAGCATGGCGCTAGGCGGGTGTTACCTGTGAGGTCGTTGTGGCGCGGGCTGTCTGGTGGCGGAGCTGGTGTCTGGCGGGGGGCTTTGGCTGCGCGCGTTGTTGTGCGGGCCTGTTGTCACTCTGCGCTGGTAAGGCCTGGCGGCGTCTCCGTTCCGTTTGGCATGGGCGCTGCCATCTTGCCTTCTGGCCATGTGATGCGGCTGGCCAATCCTGGTGAGTCACATGTTCCCTCCGGCCAGTAACAGCACAGCATGGGGTATTTAGGAAGGGTCAGTGCCTTCCTTCTTTGCCAGTGCAACGTGTATCTCAGCCTAGCTGAGAGGGAGTTCTCTGTGCTTATCCTGTTCCTGTGAATTCGCTGTCTGCCAGTCTGCCTGTCAGCTCCTAGCTTCCGCTGGACTACCCCGCTTCCTCCATCACCCTTGCCCATACCTGAGTGCCTGAGCCTGCTGACATCCTGCTCATTGCCTTAGTTCACTACCTCCATACCTGGCTATTATTTTCCTGCATCACTACCTGCATACCTGGTTAATTATTTTCAGTCTCACTACCTGCACACCTGGACAGCTCTAATTGTTTCTACTTGGACATTAACCCATTACTCCCACCACAGAACTCTTGTGCACATTTATATATTCCTGGACTTTTATTTACTGCCATATTTTATGTCTTCTCAAGCACTTATTAAAAAACCTAGTTTTTTATTCAAATCCGCTTCTGTGATCGCTCCTGCTACCACCCCGGGTCCACAAACAACTCAGAACATAACACAGCTCGAGTCCAAATCTGTTCGGTGGCTTAGAGCGGTACCTATCGGGACGCATGCGCAGTGTGACTAGGACCTACTGTATTTGCAGTCTGAAACATCAGACACCTGCATGCAGCATCGATACTATGTGCACCTGAATCAGGCCCTCTATCTGCCTCTGTCATGCCACATCACTTGTTTCACTAAAGGAACTAAATTTAATAGTACATTGCGACCGGTTATGTGATTTTTTTTATTCTTATGATTTATACACAGTATTTGCTTGTTTTTATTATTTATAGAACTGGAATTAACATTTCAAACTATTTACTACATATTTTCTTATATAGGACATTATTTTCATCTCATACTTTTGTGTACATTATAAATATTACTTCTAACTGCAAGAGAACTGATATTGTATCCCTATATATTCATTTGATTATTACAAATAGATTATCAGGACAGGAGTGCAAAAAGATGTCACAACTCACAGATGGATAGTGGATGCCAGCCCGTACTTGAGGATTGATGAGACCCAGTACAGAGGCACGGAGTCTAACGTGCTGGCGGTATTCACCAGGGACCCCCACAAGGAGGTTTGGACATCGTTGCATCTGACATGCAGGTCGCAGCCCTCAGACTAGGTTCCTTTGTACAGGTGGCAATATTGTAATCTGGCCGCTAGACCTTTATCTAAAAGAAGCCAGCAGGCAATTAAAGGACACTGCATGTTCCCAAACTACACTATTTGACCCAACCGATAATTTTAAGACTCTGTATTCCAGGATCATCGATCGAGCTCTGAACTATGGTACAATTACCAAAATGGAACATGACTACCTCTGGACACTATACCCAAGAACCCCGACTTTCTATCTCTTAAAGTTCACAAAGATCTAGTGAACCCACCAGGAAGTTTCTGGGAATGGTGGCCTCCTAGAATAATGCAAGTTGTTTTCTGTATGTCCATCTGAGACACCATGCGATGAGTCTTCCCTCATATGTTAAAGACACAACAGATGTTCTTAGGAAGTGCGTGATGTGGTCCTGGTGGACACCTATCTCCTTGTAAGTTTGAATGTTGAGTCCCTTTACACATCCATTATACATGACATGGGGATACAAGCAGTTAAGTACTTCTTAACTATGGAAGGATTAGTGGTGTTTCAAGAATTTCTCCTAGAATTACTTCATTTTTTTCTGCACCATAAATACTTCATTTTCAACAACCACTTCCAAATCCAGGTAAGAGGCACTGCAATGGGGACAACTTGTGCCCCCACCTACGTGAACCTCTTTCTGGGATGGTGGGAGAGAGAAATTGTCTTCCAAGAGGGTCAAGATAACCATACCCAACATAACGTTGCATGGTTTGTGTTACTTTGACGATATTTTAGTTATCTGGGATGGAATGCAAGGAGAACTTGACAATTTTGTCAAATCTCTCAACAACAATGACCTTAACTTGAAATTAACTTGTAGTATTAGCAGAACCAGTATACCACTTTAGACCTTAGGATCTTCATGGGGGAGAAGAGTAAAGTTTACACAGAGATCTTCAGAAAAGAAACATTCATGAATAGTCTGCTTCATTGTAGCAGCTCGCATTTCCCTCCCACAGTCAAAATATCCCCAAGGGAAAATTTTTGAGGTTGCAACGTAACTCCTCAAGTGAAGAATCCTACAATATCCAAAGTAAAGAACTTGCTCTAAGATTACAAGAATGGGGATATAGCAATTGTACTATAAAGAAAGCTAAACATGATGTAGGGAAGATCACAAGAGAGTCCCTTATCTTCAGTGATAAATCCAAAAAAAGAAAAAGCTGATGTCATCAGATTTATAGGTGATTTCTGCAACAGCTGGAAAGAAGCCAGAGATATAATACAGAAATAATGGCATATATTGCTGTTGGATGATGACCTGGTCAAAGATTTGGACAGTTGGATGAGACCAATTGACGAGAAGCCATTTCTCTTTGACCTCAAACAAATCGCTCCTTACTGTGGGAGCCACCCATGTGGTGGGTGTCAAGTATGTTCACATATACTTCAGACCAACAAAATCACAGATAATTTGGGCAAGAATTAAGAATAAAATTATTTTTTTTAATTGCAGGACTACCAACATGATCTACTACAGTATATCACTAGTGAATGGCAAATTAAGTACATTGGCTTGGCAACAAGGATGTTGAAAGTGAGAACTTTGGAACATCTGGGCAACATACACAATGCCTTAAGGGATATAAAGAAGATGAAACAACTCACTACAGTAGCCAGGCACTTTCATCAAAAACATTCAGGGTGTGTGCAAGATTTAAAAATATTCGGTCTGGAAAAGGTGAAATTAGGAATCAGAGGAGATCTCATTAAAGCACTCCAAATGAAGGAGAGTGAATGGATCTTCAGATTAGGGACAATAATAACTGGAGGTCTGAAAGAAAACATCAATTATAGTGTATTTCTTACGGAATAAGAAGTGATACAATACATTATATACTGTACCTTTTCACCTTTCAGAGCAGAACATAAAACGCACCTACATACATTTGGCAGGTTTTAAGAAATCTATAGGTGTAGAATCAAACTTGACATACCTGTAATGTTTTTTTTATTTTAACAGTGATGTCCTGTGACATTTGTATAATTTTCCTATAATTAGAGGATTACTGACTCTCTCACCTTTTTTCTTTTTCTACCATTAATGATATTTACATTCCTCATGGCATATCTGTACCACTTTCTTTCACTATAATCACTTTTTTTTATATTTTCACTTTCACGTGTTATTTTATTTGAGTTTTGTAGTTTCACCATTGAGTGTTCACTTTATAGATCACATTTTTATGGATATATATTTTTCCACAATTAAAACTTTTAACCTTCAGGATTGATTCCTCAATATATCTATATCTCGATTATATATACTCATATATTTTCTTTCTTTTCACCAACATATACACATCACCTTTTATTTCATTTTCTGTGTGTGTTTTATTACACATTATTTGATAGATCATTATTATTCACTTTATATCATATTTCATTAATACTGCTACTATTCAGCATTGCACTAACATTGCAACTAATACACTACACTCATCACCAGTTTTCTATTCATTCTCCCATTATTAACTCACTCTATTTACACTATTTTGTTTATAATAATTCCAACCAGGCTATTTTATATTATGACACTATTTAAATATGGATTGTATTCACATTAACATGAGAATATTCCTTTAGGACCGTGGGTATAACCATTATATTGTTATATCATATATATGCTGTGAGAAATAAATCTTTTTATGTATATGTTATATGTATGTGGATGTATATATGTGTTTATGTACATATGAGGTGTTTAGATGGGTTTCTGTATAGATGCTGGGACACATGTTTACTTTATGTTCTGCATGTATCTGGAATTCACGTTATATATGTGGATTTCAATACCCCTACAGCTCTAATAACCACATCACTAGAGCTATTACAGGAACTGTTAAAATACACTTAATAGACTCAACAGTCTTTGTTTTATATGACCCAGTAAGACAGTTGTGAGATTTCATCTGTAATATCTAATAATAGCTACACTGTTGTCTGTATTTATTAGACCAGAGCAGGCCTAACCCTAAGCCCCCCCGGCGGGTGCCTAACCCTAACCCTCCCTCCCCCTAGCCTAACCCTCCCGAGTGGGTGCCTAACCCTAAGTCCCCCCCGGGTGCGCTAAACCTATCCCGCGGCTGTCCGCTCGCGGCGCCCATCATCCCTTCGATCAGGGTGCCGGGTGCCTGTCTCCCGGCGTGGGGAAAATGACACACGTCTAGATATAGAAACCTGTCATTTAACCCTCGCCGGTATAAAGCAGTCGGGAAGGCGGCTGTCGGGATCAAGTCAGCCGGTTTCCCGATTGCATCCCATGGGAACTGTCCCTCAGTGATGCATTATAGCAGAGGTTCTCAAACTCAATTCACACAGCTCACATTTTCCAGGTCACCCAGCCAGTGCACAGGTGTAGTCATTACTCTCTGATACATTTTAAAAGATCCACAGGTGGAGCTAATTATTTCACTTTTGATTCTGTGAGAAGACCTGGAAAACATGCACTGTTGGGGGTCCTGAGGACCGAGTTTGAGACCCTGTGCCTTATAGTGATTGGCTGAGCTTGAGTTGAAAGTCAGGCAGGAATAGAACAGGATCCAAGGCGATCAGGTGACCAAGCCTACAGGCGAAACACGCATCCATACGAGCTGCTTGTTCCAAGCAGCATCACAGACACACCAATCCTGCAGCCATTGCTCCACAGATCTGTGGACCGGAGGTACTTTTCTGTTCCCTGTTTAGCGCTTTCATCTGGGTTATGCCTGTGACTAGGACGTCTTTAGAGAGGAGGCCCGTGTGCATCCCCCGTCACGGGTCCCCTCCTTGCACTCTGGCGGCCGACAGCCAACCGACGCGGCTGGCGGGCCACCGCAGAAGCAATAGACTCTGGGCACTAGAGTGTGCCCGCACTCTATTGCGCATGTGCAGATTGCCTCAAGGCTCCCCGACAGTTCAGGTTTTAGAGATATCCATGGTTGAGCACAGGTGATTTAATTAGTACCAAAGTTAATTTGATATAACCACCTGTGCTCAACCATGGATATCTCTAAAACCTGAACTGTTGGGGAGCCTTGAGGACTGCGTTTGGGAACCTCTGGCATAAGGTTTTATTGAATTGTATGTTATATGGCAGATTAAGTGCAATATCTATATTGTGCTGAGCAGGTGTTGAGAGGCAATTTATCACCGTAAACGTATTTATTCCACTGCGGTACTGTCTTTATGAGATGTGTATTTGATGAAATGTTTGTAACAACCATTAGGAGATTAACTATTTAATTGATGTTCATCTTAGAAACAAGCGTTTAAAAAAAAAAGTAATGTTGTTTAATTTAAGAGACATCTAAATCAAACTGCAATAATTACCTATGGAAAATTGAATAAAGTTCCTTTCATGTAATGCTACTATGAACGTTAGGAGATTCAACACTAATTAGCTACTTAGTGGATGTTCATTTAAGAGGCTGCCAAATAAGCAATGAAGTGGAACCTCTACATTTCAATAATAGGATACTAATTGATTGATGTATTAGAATTCATTTGAATAGCCCTCTTTTACCCCTTTCAGACATAAGATCCGGGAAATACACGGGTAGTTCCCGGGTCTATCAACACTGGAAGTTCCCAGGTCTTAGAGGGGTATTCAATATGAAACGTTAACTTCACTGTCAAAGTTAACGTTTCATATCAGAGTTTTTACCTGCGTTAAAGTATCGGGCGCTTATCCTCGTATTCAATATAAAATTAACGAAAACGGTAGCCTGCGAAGTTGGATTTGCGTAAAGTTACGAATTTTTCCTTAAAAAAATTGTAAGACCCCCCTAAAGTTGTAAAAACATGGGGGATCACTATGGGTACCCCCGTTTTAGTCTTTAAATGAAAGTCGGGGATTTAAATAGCCACAGCAGGTGTTTTTTTCCCGACATTGAAGAAGTGATGCAGAAGAGCACTTAGGTTATTTTTTTTCGCTTTTTTAAGTGGTCCCATCAAATTTGGGGTACATGAAAATGGGTACTAGCATATTTTGATGTCCCTAAAGTAAGTTTTTTAAAATTCTGCAATTGTGCACCTGTCGCTATAAATCTATTCTAGAAAACACCTGCCGCATACTTGCAGAATAGCCCTGAACCTATTTCCCTATTGTTAATAATTTTTTTCCCTTTTTTTTTTTTTCACCCCAATTTTTAAATTAATTTTTTGGGGTGTCCCTATTTTTTTTTTTTTACTTTTTTTGACACAGTTCATTTTTAAATGTCATTCCCAGGGGTGCAAGCTATTTTTTTAAGCCTGCACCCCTAAACCCCAATTCTGCACTTTTTTTCGACACCTATTCAATGGTGAAAAGTTATCACCGTTTTTTATCAAAGACTTTTCAAAACTGCGATAGTCTTTGAAATTGAATATGGTGTAAAAGTAAAACCTGCGATAATGACATCATAAGTGCGATATTAACGCAAAAACAATGTTATCGCTCCCATATTGAATACCCCTATATGTCTGAGACCCTCATTCACACTACACCAAAACCCGGGAAATTCCAGGGTTGTATACGTTTACACTAATCCTGGGTCTGCCCTGGAATTTGATGTGGATTTAAAGGGGACACTGTTTTTTTTGCTTATAGTAATGACATACAGTAATATAAAAATGTGCATTTTTAGAGTAAAGGCCACAAAGTTTGTTTGTTTCCAAATGTTTCATTTTATTGAAAACCAATACATATTTACATTACAAAACAATATAAGAAAATTATGAATATAGCCTCTAGAAAGTTTTGTTCTATACAAATACAAAATTTTCACATATAAAAGTTAAACCCAAAATAATACAAACTTATATTCATTTGCTCCCCAGCCATGTAGTCTGGCTGCCTGTAGTTGATCTGCAGGTGCATGGAACAGCCAAAAAGAACATTTCAGGTCTAAAAAGCTGGGTTGGATGTACTCACACTAGATAGGGGCATTTCCCCCTCCTCTCCGCCCGGCAGCGCACTGAGCTGTACGGTGCCAGTGCCGGAGTTATAGACTTTGGGCACTAGAGTGTGCCCAGAGTCTATAATGTCTGCACAGGTCACCGGGAAAATGGCTGCGGCGGTCATTTTCCCTGTACTGCGCATACAATGGGAAAATGGCCGCCGAGGCCATTTTCCAGTCGTTTTACAGCGCCGGACCCCCGCGCCGACGTGGGACTCCGAAGATGTAAGTAATATTATAGGTGCAGGGTGTGCGGTGCGGGGCCCCCCTGGACCCAGGGGCTCTTGTCTTGTTCCCCGCACACCCTGTACCCATTATAGATACGCCCCTGACACTAGAGCATATTAGGGTTTCTCCTGGGAAAAACCCTGGTACAGAGCAGGTTCATGGACCCAGGACTTTGTCCCAGGTCGTTTTTGTTCACACAAAGCAAAAACCCGGGTTGATGCACGTATGAGTGTATATCACACATTCTCACTTTATCCTTTCTGTTGGGACATATTTAGTACAATGCAGGGGCGTATTTATAATGGGTGCAGGGTGTGCGGTGCACACGGGCCCCTGGGTCCGGGGGGGCCTACACCGCACATCCTGCACCCATATGTTTTAATTACTCATCCCTCCGAAGTCCCGTGCCGGGCTGTCTCGCCGGTGTTCTGCGCATGCGCACTAGGAAACTACCCCTAGTGCGACCTGTGCATGCGTTGTAGACTCCAGGCACACTCTAGTGCCCAGAGTTTACAAGTACAGCGGCGCTGAGCATGTCCGCTGCCGCAGAGAGAGGAGGGGGCCCGGACAGAGAATGCACATGGGCCCCTCCTCTGTAGAAAAGCCCCTGGTACAATGACATATAATTTAATATGTAAATTCGTAAGGAGTTATTCTATGTTCTTTGGAATACCTATATGTTTTTGAATATAAGTGGCTTACACCTAAGTATACATTTTAAGACATAGGTAAGTGCTGTGTGTATATATCCCTGCTGGTCAGTGACCAATTGATCATGTTTTTCAGGGATAGAAATAAGAGATTTTCATCGATCGATTCACATTTGAGCAATTATCATGTGAACTGACACATTTTACTCTTTTTATATATATCTGTATATTTGTGTATTGAGTGTATTTACTATCACTACTTTTATTAACAGGGTTGTTCTTTTAAAAGTTAAGTTTTATTTTTTCTTGTCATCTATAACACCATTTATTACAATATTTTCAATCAATTAGTTAAAGAGAGGCCCCCCCAAAAAAAGTATTTTTCTTATTTGTCCCTATGCAATATGTTTTTAGCTGATATTGTATCCCTATATAATATTCATTTGATTATTACAAATAGATTATCAGGACAGGAGTGCAAAGAGATGTCACAACTCACGGATGGATAGTGGATGCCAACCCGTACTTAGGGATTGACGAGACCCAGTACTGAGCCGCGGAGTCTAACGTGCTGGCGGTATTCACCAAGAACCCCCGCAAGGAGGTTTGGACACCGCTGCATCCGACAAGCAGGTCAGACTAGGTTCCCTGGTACAGGTGCTGGTGTTCTTGGATTAAGCAGAATACAATACAGACGTATACAAGGTCATAACTAGGTATTTGAAGGCCCCATATCAAAAGTTTGTAAGGGCCCCTATGTACAACCCAATGGTGAAAAGTGTATAACACATGTAACTTCCCCCTCAGCTCCTAGCCCCATAGCAGCTGCACGCTTTGCACCTATGATAGTTACGCCCATGGGCGTATACGTAGTTGACAAGTCGGGTCACAACCAAACGTACAAGACAGTACCAAGAAGCAGACAAAATCAGGTCACGGAGGATAGCCAAGGTCAAAACCGGAATACAAGCCCAGTAACAGGGAAAAGACAGAATCAGGTCACAAACAAGACGAGGTCAGATACGAGTAGGCAGTAATCACTGGGAATCCTGGAGTACGGTTTGGGAGCCTTTACTCTGGCAAGAGGGAAGTGTCCCAGATCCTCCTTATATACTGAGACCTTAACCCTGCCG
The DNA here is from genome assembly GCA_031769625.1 of Taudactylus pleione. Lineage (NCBI taxonomy): Eukaryota > Metazoa > Chordata > Amphibia > Anura > Myobatrachidae > Taudactylus > Taudactylus pleione. Next base: position 511,764 of record JAUIMM010000983.1, read on the forward strand.
CCCACAGTGACATCATCTTTGGGAGCGCCTGCCCCTTTAAATCTTCTGAGCGGCGTCCGCAGCCCTATGGGAGCAGCGGCCACTGAGATGCACCGCTGCTGGAGCCAGAGACCTCAGCAGTGGGAGCCGGGAACTCCCCGCCCACTGTCCGGACGCCGACCTGTGCCGCCGTACCCGGTAAGAGAACGCCGGTGTCCTGCGCACTGTGATAAGAGATGATCAGGAGTGCAAACATTAACTTAGATTATTAAATATGTATTGTTGTGATCCTATTGCAAGAAAGTACCCAACAGAGGCTGATCATCTTAAGTTTCAAAACTATTGCTTTAAAAATATAGTAAGTGGCAGTGGCATTTCTAATTACACAGTTGGTAATAAAATGCAGAACACGACAAGTTGTTTTTTTTTAAATAGAAATATGTTGTGTGCCTTGAATGGCCATCATAAATATTATAAAACAAAAAAAACTATAGACAATTGTTATGGCCAAACAGTTGAAAAATATAAAATAAAATTTAATACAATAATTGGTATAGTATATATTAGCAAACAGCTACACCTAGTGCAGAAGTTCCCAACCTGTTTTATTACAGTACTGGTTTTAAGGATAGCCATGCGTAAGTCCAGTTGGTTAAATCAAATTGACTGAGGTACTAATTAAGTCACCTGTGCTCAAGCATGGATATCCTTAAAACCTGGACTGTAATGGAGTCTGGGAACCTCTGATCTAGTGCAGTGACATTAAATAAAGGAATTCCAGGCTATGCGTTCATTTAGACCGCCAGGCTGGGATGTATTCATCCGCAAAATCCATCTCGCCTCCATTCTCATAAGTGCTCCGATCCGATCACTGCGGTACAAAATCATTGACCATATTCCTGACCTCTCGAGGGGGGGTGACCGGATCGGAGCACTTATGAGAATGGAGGCGAGATGGATTTTGCGGATGAATACAACCCAGCCTGGCGGTCTAAATGAACGCATAGCCTGGAATTCCTTTATTTAATCCTGATAACTTGCTATATTATTATATTTTTTCATGTGGGTCCTTAACTGGATCACTTATCTTTATGATTATCTTTCTGATCATGTACTCCCTTTTTCACATATGTAGTAGCTTTAGTATTTTAGTTATGGATTTGATTGTGGAGATTCAAGTTTGGTTATGATTAGTTTAACTTTTTTATATTTATGTGTCTTATGTGTTTGTACTTTTTTCTTTTTCATTTTACTTTATTTTTACTTTTCCGTATCATATGCTAATCACGTTTTTTCATCTATATTTGTATATCTTTTTGATGTAAACTACTTTCTCAGTGGGTCTCTTTATTTCTTCACTCTTCTATATTAACCTTCACTGGTCTCTATAGATAGTAATGAGTCCATTGATTGTTCTTTACATAAGTGATTAGTGTATGTCCCTTTGTCTTTCTTTGCCTGTTAGACTCTCCACAGCCGCAGGAGCGTTGTAGGTTGGCATAGCAACCTCTGGAGGTGAGATGGGATATGCCATCCCCAGCACAACCTGTGCCCTTTGGTCACGCGATCGCGGCTTAGGGTTGCTGTGGCCATCGGCGTCAGCACCCAGCCGCAGTAGCGTCTTAGGTTGCCTAGGCAACCACCAGAGGTGAGTCGGGTGATGTCATCATTGGGCGACCCGCGCCCTCCAGCCACGTGAACGCGACTGTGGAGCAGCTTGTCCTTGTCTTCTTGATCGGGTGGGGTATATAGGTAAGTGTTCTTTGTGTGTTTGTGACTGTTTGTTTTTTCCTGATGACGGGGCCGCAAGGGCCTTGAAACGTTGAATAAATTGGCTTAACTTATACATCCTGGAGTGACGCGCTGTGGTCTGTCGTACACTGCGACAGCACACTTTGGATTTCTACATTACTCATTGTGCGAGCACCCAGGTACTTTTTTATTAAGAGGAACATTGAGTGCCGAACCAATCTACTTTATATATATATATATATATATATATATATAGTAATCCAATCCAATAAGACTGCACTATATGTCAAATCCAAAGGGATAGGTGGGGTGCTCCATTAGAGACACTTGAGTCCTGTGCATAGCAAAAAAATTATGGACACTCACCGTTCAGTAAAAAGCTGATAGTTTACTCACAAAATGCAGTTACATAGTCGACGTTTCGGACCACAAAGGTCCTTTGTCAAGACAGCACAATCTTTAGCAAAGCTACCACCGTCGACTGTGTAACTGCATTTTGTGAGTAAACTATCAGCTTTTTACTGAACGATGAGTGTCCATAATTTTTTTACTGTATATATATATATATATATATGCACATACAACTTACTTTCAAATGCTCATATAAGGCTCGCTGCTCATTTGCCAGGGGAAATGCTGAGGCAGAGTAAAGGGGCTCCTTGGGTGTCCATCCACTCTCAGCAGCTGCTCTGCCCCACACGCACTGTATGCAGCCAGGCTCACTGTAGACCAGTCACAGTCTCGCGAGATTTGACTTCATAATCTCACAAGACTGTGCCTGTCACTGCATTGAGTCTCCTCAGCAGCCGCTGTAGGAACAGCTGAGCTGCCGGGGACTGCAGCGGAGACAGCTATGCTGTACTCCCTTTTGTAATTAGTAGGTAGTAGCGGCCAAGGGTCAGGTACAGGGTGTGGGGGCCCCCTATGTGTGGGTGCCCCGGGACGACCGCCCCTGTCACCCTGCCTATAATCCAGCCCTGATCCCAAGTATTACGCCTCCACCATTCCAATGGCACATTTCTTAGGGTTAGCGGTAAACCCATCTGCCCTTAAAGACTGTAACACTGCTTCTACCCTTGGAAGGTGTGACTCCCAGTCAGAGCTAAAGATGACAATGTCGTCTAAATATACAGCTGCATATTCCCTGTGGGGCCGAAGCAACTTATTCATAGCCCTCTGGAAAGTTGCTGGGGCTCCATGCAAACCAAAAGGCAGCATTTTGTACTGGAACAAACCCTCTGGGGTAGAGAAGGCTGTTTTTGCTTTAGCAGCTTCAGTCAAAGGAATCTGCCAATATCCTTTTGTTAAATCAACAGTGGTGAGAAACTAGCTTTTTGCTAGATTCTCCAGGGTCTGGTTAAAGTGTTCTACTAGACCATCTGTTTGCGGGTGATAAACTGAGGTAGTAATCCTATCTTCTCTTAACAGTCGGCACAAATCTTTCATTAATTTAGTTACAAAAGGGGTACCTTGATCCGTCAAGACCTCTTTTGGTATTCTCAGACAGATAAATAGCATCAGTAACTCCCGGGCAATAGTGCTAAATTTCATATTACGTAGCGGTATGCCCTCCGGGTATCTTGTGGCATAATCTACTACCACTAATATGTATTGATGCCCACAAGCAGATTTTTCCACCAGTCCTATCAGATCCATACCAATTCTCTCACAAGGTACAAAAATGACAATGAGGGGAACCAAGGGCGCCCGATACCCTGGCCGGGGTGCTGTCTTCTGACACACTGGACATTCCTGACAATATTTTTTTACTGCCACATGAATGCTGGGCCAGAAGAATCTTAACTGAATACGCTGGAGAGTTTTCTCCATCCCTAAATGGCCACCCCACAGGTGTGTATGAGCCGCCCTCAACACCAACTGCTCGTATTTCCGGGGAACCAACAATTGGTCTACTCTCTTACCCTGCAAATAGGTTACACAATATTAAAAAATCACTTTTCAATGCAAAGTACGGTACACCTTCTGCTGGTAAAGCCAAGTTTTCTTTACCATTTACTTCTACAACATTTTCAAATGCGTTTATTAAGTTACCATCATTCTGTTGGTCTTGGCCAAAGTCCTGTAAAGACACTTCCTTGCCGATGGGAAAGCACTGTGCCTCGGTCTCACTCCCCCCCGGCTGCTCAGTGGCCAAGGGGGGTGTTACAGCCACCAAACTTTTGGATGCTGCAGAGCTTGGCTCTTGGTCCGTCTGCTGTCATCATGCCAAGTAACCACCTCTTGTTGTAACAGTGTCCTGACTTAGGATCAATGGGTAGGGTGATCTGGCGGCTACCACTTTCAGAGATCGCCCTTTTATCATTATCGGGAGGTGCACACAGGGGCATTCTTCTACATCCCCATGTACACATAAAATTTTTCCCGGGGGTAGCACCTGATTAGCCCCAGGTGGAACCAGGTTGGCAGAGATGATGGTTAATTCACTGCCAGTATCCACTATACCCAGACCTCCCGACCTTCCACTCACACCATCAAAAGAAACAAGGTAGTTTCCGCCGGATTAGTGCTTCCAGCAGGCATGCTGACCACCGGTCAATTTGTTTTTTTCAGCACTGAAATCCATCGACTTGCCCTGCTTTGGGGCTTTGGGCAGTTTCGGCGCACATGACCGAACTCGCCACAGTCAAAACACACAGCTGGTTGTAGGTTGTTCGCTTAAGAACTGAGACTTGGGTTCTTTGCTTAGGTATTGGCTGGAAACCCTGTTTGGTCTTACTCAGTTTCCCAAGAGTCAGGTATCGTTCAATCACCACCGCTAACTCCTCAAACATTTGAGGATCAGCCTGCAGGGCCCACTGTTGTGCCACACTGACTAATACTCATACAGCATGGTCCAAAGCCACCATCTCTACTATATGCTGAGCTGAGTTTTTCTCCGACTAAAACCATGCCTTACACACCCGGCCGCTGCGAGAATATCCTAATGAATGCATACGCACGGCAATCGCAGCACAAAGATGCAGATGCCCAGCACTACATAATGTCACCCCCTTTACCCTCCGCTAACATCCGTACTGATGCACAAGGCTGAGAAAACATCGGGAACATTGAGTAACATCGGAGCCGCACGCAAAACTAAAGGTACAGTAGACCTGAGTTGATAGACTTTCTGCACGCAGAGAGACGCCAGGCTGCGTATGGCATCTCAGGGCTAATTTATGCACGCCCCTGTAACGGGATGCGAATGCACTGCGTTCGGCAGACCACTCCCCCAAATGGCACTTCCAGTCAATCACTTTTCCCTGGGTCTGAGTCTTCACTGCGCTCGCTTTTGCGGATGCAGTGTGAAGTTCGCGCATATGCACTGCGACCCAGACGCATGTGCAGACCGCGAACATCAGCCAATTGTGTGCGTATGCATCCGTGAGTTCCTTGCTGAATCAGGCCCTCAGTCACATGGGATACAACCGTATCAGCAAAAGTTCATATGGCCGCGGTTGCATCCCCTGCAACATGCCAGGTAAGTGATTGTATTTGGATCTTGGAAGTCCTTGCTGCTGACTGAAGTCTGATCGGTATGCGGTCAGGAAGCTTCCCGACTGTCAAATCCTGGCATGGGACTAATGATAGGTGTTGAAATCCCGAAGCCTATAATTATCGACCCGCCGAAATCCCAACGCCCAGCATACCGAACGAAGGAGTGGACAGCTGCGGGGGGGGCTTAGGTTTAGGGGCTCCCGGGGGGATTTAGGTGTAGGCACCCCCCAGGAGGGTTAGGATTAAGCTAGGGGAAGGGGGGTCTAGGGTTAGGCACTACCTGGGGGATGTTAGGGTTAGGCACCCCCCCCGGGAGGGTTAGGTTTAGGGTGCGGGAAGGGGGGGTTAGGTTTAGGAACCCCTGGGGTTAGGGTTAGGCACTAGGTGGGGGGAGGTTAGGCACCACTAAGAGAGGGTTAGGGATAGGATAGTTAATTACCTTGTCGGGATCTTCACTCTTCTGTCTCCCGGCGTCGGTATTACATCTGCCGGGCTCACATCCGGCGGTATGTCATACAGATTCCGTCTGATCACTGTAAGATGAAATCAAATTGCCCCAGGGTATCTGTACCCAAAAACATTATGGTTTCCAGCCATGAGGAAAGGCATACATTTGCTCCCAAGAAGAGGTTCCACTATCTCAATGCACTCTGTACTTCTTGTGGGTAGGGGTGATTTTCAAAGACAAAAATAATACTTGTAAATATAACTATTAACTACATGTAAGCTAAGCACTAGCATCAACAATTCAACAAATTTTAACATATAATATTTTAAGGTAAAACTTAGGATGCCAACCCTACAGAATATATACCGATCAACAATTGAGAGTGAGGGGTTCTACCTACCTCGGAAGCACATTAACAATGTTTCTCATAACCAGCACTTGGCACACATAACCCCTCACTTATCTTGGGCATGCTGCCCATGGAGGACCAACTTTTGAAGCTGGAGCCACCTTGCCCATAGTTATTATGCTACCACTGCTGGCTTCCCCTCATTACAATACCAACCATGCCATGATTTTCCCCACCACACAAGGTCCTTATGACCCCAAATCCTATCCGCTGTGACCATTCATTGTAACACTGCCTCCAGTGCTGCATATACCCCTGGTGAGAGTGCAGAGGAAGCCTCGGAATTCTGTAATCCTGCTAGATTTACCTCTACTGGGGAAGTAGCTAGTCCACATTATTGCCTCCTTATACTAGCACTCTCAGTGACTGACAGCCAATGTCACCAGGGGCGTAGCTTCATACCAGCAATCCCACCATGCGCTATCCTGTCAAGTAGGGGTTGTGTCTCACAAAGACAGCCTTGGGATGATATTTGATCATACTAAGGTCACAGTGCTCCAACAGTCCTTTATCCACATGAACTTCCGGATGCTTTTAACCAAAGCCAGGATTGTAACCATTTCCCGGCAGTTCCTCTATATCGTTCTGCTTCTATTCACTCACCCCCTATTTATGCACCTCTCTCTCTTTATTTGGCTGGATGGTACTGGATTGGTATAGCGGGATGTAGTCAGCACCAGAATCCTGACCGCCGGCATCCTGAAGATAAACATTGGGCGTTAGGGGGATGGTTAGTGTTAAGCATTAGGGTACAGGGTTAGACACTAAGGGCAAGGGTTAGCATTAGGGTTGCGGGGAGGGGGAGGTTAGGTTTAGAAGCTAGAGGGGCAGGTTAGGTTTAGGCACCAGAGAGGTTTAGGGTGCGATGAGTGGAAGGTTACGTTTAGGCACAAGGGGGGGAGTTTAGGATTAGGCACCGGGGAGAGAGAGTTAAGGGTAAGGATTAGTCTTACCTTGTTTCCTTATGGGTGTCGTAATTCTGACTGTCGAGATGCCGCTGACGGTATTCTGACCAGCGGCATCCTGACCATCGGGATCTCATACCCAACCCGGTATAGCATGGTGTTAGCTGACACTACAGCATTCCGGCACAATGAAACAGTGACCAGCGGCCTGCCCTGCAGAACACTATAACAAAAGTAGTTGCAAATTATGCTGCCTCCCTTACACCCTTACATATTACTTACACCCTTACATATTACTTACACCCTTACATATTACTGGCACTATGAGAATTCATTACTTTTACCTTATTACTAGCTCCCGGTGGTTTGGTTTTCAAATCTTGTCCCTAGACCACTCTTTCATTACAGTGAGGACCATAATGGCCTTTGAAGTGCCTCTATACAGCTTCCAAAAATGTAAATGTCAGCCAGCACACTGTTAGAACTGGCCCTACATGACTGATCAATATTAAAACACATTTGCAGAGAATTCATACCCTCTGACTTCCATACAATCTCAAAGTGCCTCAACTTTTCCCATACTGCAACAAAGGCTGTCTAGGTCTATAATGCCAAGGACTCCCCCCCCAACTCGCTTAGAATGGCTCAACCTTCTACCAAACATGGGAGATGCACTTTAGGTCTAGCCAATGGGTTTTCAGTTCACCTGCTCTAAAACCTTTTACCATTGCTGAATCAGCTATGACCGTCTGGCACATACACAGCTCTGAAAGCAAATTAAGATACAGCCACTTCACCACTCGCCAACATTAAAGCTGATAGAGGATGAAGCTGACTGATAGTTAATGGATTGTACCACCCCTAGCTTGGCTACATGTGCCCTCAAATCTCTACTGCCACCATTATTGGTTACAACTCCAGCTGACTGTTGAGCACACCAATCCCCATGTAAATACTGCCCAAAACGAATGACTCACCACTGTGTCAGTAAATATCTTCAAGGCGTGGTTAGATAGTGGTGCTCCAGGCCATACATGCCATACCATTGAACTGCTAGAGGAAGCATATATTTTATTGTGTAAAATGTATTTGTAAAAAAAAAAGAATGCTTCCAAAGCTCCTTGCTGGCTCATATCATGTGATGTTGAAAGGCAGAACAAGTGGACCTTGAAGGAGAAGAAAGAAGGTTCTGGAGGAATTACATGGCAGGTGCAGTGGACGGGATAGCAGTCAGATCTGGGGGTGTTGGAAAAGTAGAGGCCTCCATAGTAGAGGGAATCTCTGGAGTCAGTAGCAGACATAGACAGGTTTCTGTGATAGGAGGTTGCAGGAGTTAGAAATGAAGATTGTGGGCGTGGGTCAGTTTGTTGCAGACTGATCTGACATTGTAGAGGGCAAACGAGAAGTGAAGGGAAGGCAGAGGAGAGATGTGGATAAGGTTAGAGGCTCTGCAGGAGAATTGGGGAAGGCTGACTGTATGATGAGATCACTGAGGGGAGCCGCTGGCGGGGATTGGGGAAGGCTGCATGAAAGAGGATGGTTACGGGTTGCCGGCTGTCAGAATCACGACAAGGTTAGAATAGTATTCTAACCCTCTGACTCTCCCTAACCCTCCCCGGTGTCTGACCCTAACCCTCCCTCCTTAGTGCCTAACCCTCCCCCCATGTCCGCTACTTACCTTCAGGATTCCGGCGGTCAGGATGCCGACGCCGTGATTCTGACAAATGTTGGGATTCCGGCACCAGCATTCAGAGTGCCGGATTCCCCGTGGTCGGGATATTGACCGCATCCCGTGTGAAAAGGAGGAACAAAAAAGGTGAGCCATGATGAGTCAGTAGAAAAGAACGGGCACAACGATAGTAAAGGCAATAATATAAAGGCAGAGTGGTGTATGGCTGCTTATGCAGAGACAGCAGCAAGTCATGAGACTGCATGACAAAACAATGTAGGATAAAACATTTCACGGGAAAATAGTAACATTAATGACACAGACAGTAGAATAACACAGACAGGAGATTACCTTATCCATAGGGAGCTGAGATGAGAATGGATGGTTGCTGTTCCGTACTGTAGTTAATAATGGTACACATATGCGCATGGGGTTAGATGGGTGAATACAGTAACTAGGGGCACATTTGGTCTGGGTAGCACAAATAAGAGTGTTTTACGGATGGAGCAGGAATGAGCACGTGCTGTAGCAAGAGTACAGAAGAGGTCCACGAGAAGAAGCAGGTGGTAGCGGGTACGTGGAGGGGAGCTGTAGCTACAAACATGCCAATGCATCCAACTCTGCGTGGGTCGCATAAATGTAACTCTTTTTGGACACATTTTGCTATTCTGTTTGATGTATTGTGGCTAGGTATATTAGAACACATCTGTATGACTCCACCTGATGTCCTGTGAGTACTGTTTCTGTACAGGTATAACCCTTATGGTCGGTCACTGTACAATGACATGGATCAATGATATGGAGACAGAGTGACACCACAACCAATTGTATTTAATTTCACAGACTCCTAAACAAGAAATATATCCACACTTGTCATAATAAATACCCTTGTTTGTGAGTTTTACAATAACAACCTATGCAATTGTCCATGGTAAATGATTGATCATCAGAAGAGACAGACCTGCTGCCCCTAGAAGCAAATGGACTCTGTATTTTAATGATAAAAATAGCTTGCTCCTGCAGTCCAGCTTTACAACTCAGCGTCTGACTGACTTTTCATGGATGTGTAGAGCAAAGCAAGTATTTAGGACCACATCAGCCAGCCCTATTATAGTCTTGATTTTTTCAGTCAGTTCAACTATATCAACTTTTCTTTAATCGGCTACAAAGCCTGAAGATGAAACAAAGCTCAGGTGAGCCAGGAATCCCTTAGTGGGGCCAGACGCACTTCCAAGGTGCGGACACTGGGGGAGTCAGGCACTTCTGCAGTTTCTCACATCCCTGAGGGGACCAGTTCTGTTACACAGAAAGCACATACATTACACTACAGAAAGCACATACTGAACAGAAAATAAAGATATTAAACATACATTCAAATACAGACTGTATTTACCCCCTTTGCATTTTTCATGCTTTGTTGCCTCACAACCTGGAATTAAAATGGATTGTTTGAAGGTGTGCATCATTTCATTCACAGAACATGCCTACAACTGTGAAGTTGTGTTTTATTTTATATTGTGAATCAAACAACATTTAGGACAACATAACAGAAAACTTCAGCGTGGATAACTATTAACCCCCCTAAAGTCAGTACTTTGTCGAGCCACCTATTGCTGCAATTACAGCTGCAAGTTGCTTTGGATAAGTCTCTATGAGCTTGCCACATCTTGCCCCTGGGATTTTGCCCATTCCTCAAGGCAAAACTGTTCCAGCTCCTTCATGTTGGATGGTTTCCGCTTGTGAACAGCAATCTTCAAGTCTGACCACAGATTCTCAATTGGATTGAGATCTGGGCTTTGACTAGGCCATTCCAACACATTTATATGTTTCCCCTTAAACCACTCGAGTGTTGCTTTAGCAGTATGCTTCGGGTCATTGTCCTGCTGTAAGGTGAACCTCTGTCCCAGTCTCAAATCACAGGCAGACTGAAACAGGTTTTGCTGAAGAATAGCCCAGCTCTATGGAGTGTATGGCTTATTGTGGTCACATGCCCAGATAAACCAGTCTCTGCTGTGGAACTCTGCAGCTCCTTCAGGGTTACCTTTGGTCTCTGTGCTGCCTCTCTGATTAATGCCCTCCTTGCCCGGTCTGTGAGTTTTGGTGGGTGGCCCTCTCTTGGCAGGTTTGTTGTGGTACCATGTTCTTTCCATTTGATGATGATGGATTTGATGGTGCTCCGGGGGTTCATCAAAGATTTGGATATTTTTTTATAACCCAACCCAGAATTGTACTTCTCAACAACTTTGTCCCTGACTTGTTTGGAGAGCTCCTTGGTCTTCATGGTGTGATGCCTCTTGCTTAGTGGTGTTGCAGCCTCTGGGGCCTTTCAGAAAAGGTGTGTTTATACTGACAGATCACGTGACACTTAGATTTCACACAGATGGACTTCATTTCATTAATTATGTGACTTCTGAAGGTAATTGGTTGCACCAGAAGTTTTGAGGGGCTTCATAGCAAAGGGGGTGATTACATATGCACATGCCAAATTTCAGAATTTTATTTATAAAGATTCTTTTTATATATATTTTTCTCATTTCACTTCACCAAATTAGACTATTTTGTGCAGATCCATCACATAAAATTCAGATTAAAATAAATGAATTACAGGTTGTAATGTAACAAAAAAGGTAAAAAGCCATGGGGGTGAATACTTTTGCAAGGCACTGTAACTGATTTTACTGTGGCTTCATAGATCCAGCATCTCATAATAAGATCTACAACAGAATCACGGGTGTGAATGAAATGGGACAGGGTTCTCTCTCTAGAACATGGAGTTCTAGAAGCATTTGTGCCACATTTTTCACCACTGATGTGTGCTGGTAGGCAAGAGCTGAGCGCTTGCAGAGACTTACCATAACAGCAAGGTCACACATGTTGAGCTGGGGCTCCCCTGGAACCAAGGCTTCCTTGTGCTGACGGACCGCAGAGGAAATCATGGACACTGCAGACTGGTACTCACTACTTAATATACTATAATGGGATAGGAATAGTATTAGAGGAGAGCAAACTGAAGCCTTGTGATTGCAACGTTATGCTGTAATACAAAAAGCATATAGCTACCATAATAATTGTGAAAGGTCTGTCCCGTCCACTCAATGTGCGTGCTGTTGAAGCCCAGGCGCGTGCTCCAACAGCTCCCACTGCAAGGCAGATGGGACAGACCTAGAAGTGGTGGGAGGAACAAAATAAGTATGAGAGCTGTGAGGGGGCGCCGGCGGTATGAGAGCTGTGAGGGGGCGCCGGTGGTATGAGAGCTGTAAGGGGGCGCCGGTGGTATGAGAGCTGTGAGGGGGCGCCGGCGGTATGAGAGCTGTGAGGGGGCACCGGCGGTATGAGAGCTGTGAGGGGGCGCCGGCGGTATGAGAGCTTTGAGGGGGCGCCGGCGGTATGAGAGTTGTCAGGGGGCGCCGGCGGTATGAGAGCTGTGAGGGGGCGCCGGAGGTATGAGAGCTGTGAGGGGGCGCCGGCGGTATGAGAGTTGTGAGGGGGCGCCGGCGGTATGAGAGCTGTGAGGGGGCGCCGGCGGTATGAGAGCTGTGAGCGGGCGCCGGCGGTATGAGAGCTTTGAGGGGGCGCCGGCGGTATGAGAGCTGTGAGGGGGCGCCGGCGGTATGAGAGCTGTGAGGGGGCGCCGGCGGTATGAGAGCTGTGAGGGGGCGCCGGCGGTATTAGAGCTGTGAGGGGGCGCCGGCGGTATGGATAGAGCATGTGGATTGAAAGATCTACAGTTAAAAGGTAGACACCAGATGTTAGACAGTCAATAGGTCAACAGGAGGGACAAAAGGTCGACAAACTAAAGGTTGACATGTAAGTAGGTTGACAGGTACAAATGGTCGACATGAAAATGGACAACACATGTTTTTTTTTTAACCCTAATCTTCACCCTAACCCTCCCCTTGGTGCCTAACCCTAACCATTGGGGTAGGTGCCTGACCCTAACCGTCCCTTCTAGTGCCTAACCCTCCGGTAAGTGCCTAACCCTAACCTTCCCTCCTGGTGCCTAACCCTAACTGTTGGGGTAAGTGCCTATCCCTAAACCTCCGGTAAGTGCCTAACCATATCCCTAAACAAAAAAAATGTGTCGATCATTTCAATGTTCACCTTTTGACCCTGTCGAACTTCTCACACGTCGACTTTTATCGTGTCGACCAGAACAGCAGAGAGGGGTTGACAGAGTGGAGGGCAGAATGGTCAGTCACCAAAGTGTGCTCATCGCAGGAGAAATTAATAATAATAATAAATTAGTCTGAAAATAATTTCTAACAATATGTGGAGATAAGCAATCAAATTTAACTGTGACAATATTGATAAATTGGTCCTTAAGCGTGCAAAGAACCCAACATGCACCTCTCTCACTTGTCTCACCTCATGACGACATCTGTCACTTTAAATCACAGACTAAAATGCTCAGAGGTCACTGCTACACCCATAGATATAACATAAGGAATATATAAATAGGAAATCACCTTGTTACCTTATGGGATACTTTTCTCCAGCGTCCCGTCCCAAGTGGAATAAGAGAGGATTGATCTCGTGCTGCACTTGGTCATGTGTTGTTACCCCAGTAATATTCTGTCCTGGACAGAAATTAATACCCTGCAACCAGATCCACCCTCTATTAGGATAATAACGAAATTACACACAAAGCTATAAGCAAACTGATCTTCTACTTGCAGATTTACACAATTTCATACAACATATTTTAAAGGGGAATTACATATTTCTATTAAATCAGACATACTTTGGCACTTGTACTGATGTGTATTACAAGTATCAGCATGCCTTGCCAACATGCTGACACTGTAATAAAGCATTGATTGTTTTGATTCTTTTGGTTACAGTTTTTTTTAAAAAGGAATACAGTAAATGGGATCAGGCACACTGGACACATCCTGAACAGATTCAGTTGTTTGACTGTCAGCCAAAACCTTATACACTTGTGGGAGCACATTTGGTGGCCCTATAAACTTTAAAAGGGACATGCATTACTTTGAATCTCACTTATAAATTAAATAAATATATTTAATCAATGAAAAAGGACAACTATCTGTAATAACATATCAGCAAGCCTTTTAAATAAGCATTATCAGATATAATAAGTAAATATGACGACAATTAAGCACAAAGGAGCTGGGGACTGCAAATGAAGACATAAATGACCACATGTGGTCACATTGCAACATGTTGCAAATCACTGTTCTTCTAATACATTTAGATGTGTCCTTGTTCATCTAGCCTCAATACGCTATACAGCACGATATGCCTGGCTAGCAGGGTGCCTAGAATGGCACACTGCAGCAAGAATATATGCAGCAGTGCCGCCTGGAGCACAAGCTTGGCACATCTATCTTTGGCTATTTTCGCCCATTCCTATTTGCAACACCTCTCAAGCTCCATCAGGTTGGATGGGAAGCGTCGGGGCACAGCCATTTTCACTTCTCTCCAGAAATGTTCAATTGGATTCAAGTCTGGGCTCTGGCTGGGCCACTAAAGGACATTCACAGAGTTGTTCTGAAGCCACTCCTTTGATATCTTGGCTGTGCGCTTAGGGTCGTTGTCCTGCTGAAAGATGAACCGTCGCCCCAGTCCGAGGGCAAGAGCGCTCTGGAGCAGGTTCTCATCCAGGATGTCTCTGTACATTACTGCATTCATCTTTCCTTCTATCCTGACTAGTCTCCCAGTTCCTACCGCTGAAAAACATCCTCACAGCATGATGTGGCCACCCCACCATGCTTCACTGTAGGGATGGTATTGGCCTGGTGATGAGCGGTGCCTGGTTTGCTCCAAACATAACGCCTGGCATTCACACCATAGAGTTCAATCTTTGTCTCATCAGACCACAGAGTCCTTTAGGTGCATTTTGGCAAACTCCAGGTGGGCTGCCATGTGCTTTTTACTAAGGAGTGGCTTCCGTCTGGCCACTCAGGCCTGATTGGTGGATTGCTGCAGAGATTGTTGTCCTTCTGGAAGGTTCTCCTCTCTCCACAGAAGAATGCTGTAGCTCTGACAGAGTGACCATTGGGTTCTTGGTCACCTCCGTGACTTTGGCCCTTCTCCCCCGATCGCTCAGTTTAGATGGCCGGCCAACTCTAGGAAGAGTCCTGGTGGTTCCGAACTTTTGCCATTTACGGATGATGGAGGTCACTGTGCTTATTGGGACCTTCATAGCAGCAGATATTTTTCTGTACCCTTCCCCAGATTTGTACCCTTCCCCAGATTTGTGCCTCGAAACAATCCTGTCTCTGAAGTCTACAGACAATTCCTTGAACTTCATGCTTGGTTTGTGCTCTAACATGCACTGTCAAGTGTGGGACCTTATATAGACAGGTGTATGCCTTTCAAAATCATGTCCAATCAACTGAATTTACCACAGGTGGACTCCAATTAAGCTGTAGGAACATCTCAAGGATGATCACTGGAAACAGGATGCACCTGAGCTCAATTCTGAGCTTCATGGCAAAGGCTGTGAATACTTATGTACATGTGATTTCTTAGTGTTTTTTTTTTAATTAAATTTGAAAAAAATCTCAAAAAAACTTTTTACACGTTGTCATTATGGGGTAATGTGTGTAGAATTTTGAAGACAAAAATGAATTTATTCCATTTTGGAATAAGGCTGTAACATAACAAAATGTGGAAAAAGTGAAGCGCTGTGAATACTTTCCGGATGCACTGTATAAAATCAAGTGCACAGTAGCCCAACATTAATTTCATTTTCTAAAGCAGGGATGGGGATCCTCAGGCCCGGGGGCCGTATAAGGCCCGCAGAATCATTTGGTTTGGCCCTCTGAGCTTTTTTCTGCTAGCCTCATTTGGCTAGCAGGGTACCTAGAATGGCACACTGCAGCCAGAATATATGCAGTAGTGCCGCCTAGAGCATCCTTAGGAAGCTTCAGACGGTCACACCGCTGCCCTTACATTGCTGTAAATACCAGTGATTGTGGCCTCGCCATCGTATGACATCACACGGAGGGGGCATGGCTTGCACCGGGCCCGCAAATAATGTTATATGTGTTAAAATGGCCCTCGGCAAAAAAAAAGGTTCCCCATCCCTGTTCTAAAGAATGCTAAAACAATGATCATAAGTATCTAATAGGTTGCCATTGGTTACAGAAACCTTATTCTTTGCACCAGTTTAAAACAAAATCCATAGTTCTGTGATAGTAAAAAGGGATTGCAAACTGATTGCAATGCAAAACATCAGCAATGAGAATAGTGAAGAGTTCAGAGCCTGCTATGCAGATGGTGCCTGTCTCATTTTTTTGGGGTAGCCTGCATATACAGCACAGCAGAGTGACCATGCTCTTTTTACCTTGCAAAAACGTGCATGGAAGTGTCCATCTATCTCTGAAACCTCTGATATATCTACATTACTTGAAATCCCAGAGGACAAAAGCAGCTGAGAGAATGCACACCCTTACATGGACACAGGCAGCAGGTAAGACCAGAAATAGATGGTATTCACACCTTGGCCCCTGGAGATAAATTGTTTCATTGATGCTGTATCTGTACTAAGAGACGTTATTTCAGCACATCTACAATTATCCTCCGCAACATTTACCAATTACTCAATGGCTTAATCATCGGAAGCGATGGACCTTTGCCGGTCACATACTGTGGTACAGTAATATTACAGATAAACTGTACAAACTGAACAAAAAAATGAAGCAAATATATTTCTTGTTTGAGAGAAGAGTTAGCATTCTACTGTGGGCTATGGGTGATGTATCATATCACATCGGCTGAGCACAGGATGGCTCACTAATTGCTTACTAATAGGGTATAGTAATTTTTTTGGTTCATTACAACTCTGCCAAAAAATGTTCTTGTATTGTAGACAGTAGCAGATCTGCCTTGAGGCTTCTATAGGGTGCGGCGATGCTGGTTTCTAAAGCCGGAAGGCCATCATGGAAATCCTGTCTAAGACTCACATGCGCCGACCACCATTACCATTCAGAATGTCAAGTTTTGGTAGGAGGCTCAGCAATATTTCACCTAGTATATTCATTTGCAATGCATCCCCCAACACATATTATTATTATTATTATTATTATTATTATTATTAATAATAATATTAATGTCAGAAACACAGGGCTGGAGTGATGTAGTCACATGACAAGTCAGGGCTATTTACCTCAGACAGTTCCTCCCATGAGTTACTCCAGGTCCAGTAATGAGCTTTGTACTGGCCCAATCGGACCGCCATCAGTTCACTGCCGCGATAATAGAAAATAGGCCTGACAATGAAAACACAACAGACCATTAATCAAAAACAGGAAGACGAAAGGAACGTTCATGCAGGAAATGTGTTCAGAACCTCAAGCAGATCATGCCTACTGAGGGGTGACTTAACAGAGATGGCATGTGGGGTAAAAAAATATATAAATATATAAAGTGAGAGAGATGTCAGCAAACCCAATAAAGCGTATTTACTCTAAAGCAATCAGGGACCCTTATTTACAGCTAAATCTGCCCATAACTGTGTGCAGGAAAATTGTACATATACTGAACAGATTCAGTTGTTTGACTGTCAGTACAAAATATGGGGGTCTCTTATGATTAAGTGCGAAGACGGTTAGACCTTTCCAAAAATGATACAGGCATGGCCAAATGGAAAGCTACATGTCCAGAGTTAACGCTCCAACATGTCATTACATCCTGCACTACACTAAATAAACAATTGGTCTCTTCATATGCAGACATGAATTATAAAATATTGCACAGAGCGTATTGTACACCAAAACTTACAGTAGATACTTAACAGGAACATCATACAACTCTAATTGTTATAAGTGCTTAACACCCAATGCTGACATCGTACATTGTTTGTGGACCTGTGAGATTGTTCAGACATTTTGGAAAGAAGTACGATCCTAAATAAATAGTATATTACATTATTACATATTCCTTTTAAGATATCTATGGCGTGGGCGCTGTGGAATTATTATCCTCCCACAATCCACCCGAGAATATCGAGGGGAAAACATTTGCTATTAGCTAGAGTTGCAGGAACAGCAAAAAAAAACGATCCTGTCACAGTGGATCGATTCTAATTCTATTCCCTTAACGCATATGTTACCAAGATTAATGTATCTTTATCATATGGACTGGGTGGAAATCTCACTTGATATTGAAAATAATGCTCACTTTTTTTTGAGATATGGCTCCCATATATTGGCACCTCATCACCATCTACCAAAGAAAGGTGATACGTACAGTAGTAAATATGACCACTTGGTATAATACGGAGATACTTGAAAAGGGCCATCCACCATTCTGAGGGTAAATCTTACTGTTCATAGAATTTACATTGTACGGAATGAGGATATTTGATGTGTTGTGTTGGATTGTTTGTGTGTTCTTCAGCCACTATATGGTCCATGCTATGTTCTATGTACTATCTTTATAGGGTACTGACTACTAAGTGGAGAATCTGTCTTTTTTGTATGGCATACGCCTTTTCTTTTCTTTTTATTACTATGTCATTGAATTATTATATTTTTGTATGTTATGTGGAGAAGTGTACTCTCTGTTTAAATTGTATAATAAAAATATTATTAAAAAAAAAAACAACACACGGGGGTCTCATGTGAGCAAGCCAGTGCAGTTGGTTGGTAACTGCATACATGAATGAATCATAGTTATTGGACAATTTTTATTCAATTCCCATTGACATTCACCCAATCTTGATCAGGAGGGCCTACCACTTGGGCCCGCACACCCAGACGCTTGACGCCAATTTGATGTTATGTGACAAAGCAATGAGTCTCTGTGCAGCTTTAGATAGCTTTCCAGCTGGAGAAGTACTTGCCACCTTAGTTATCATAATAACTTTACCATCAATGTACAAGAGACTCCTGGATTATAGATCTATAGATATGGCAACCACCAACTCCTTCATCCCACCTCTGATGTAGATTTTGTGTGGGCCGTACCTCTCAATTACTTTGCCATCCAAAATGACAGGAGAAAGGTCAATGCCATCAATGGTTCTGTCCACAGGGGGGTCTATTCCTGCCAGGGCCAGGCTGGTGGTGAATAGATCCATGATGCTGCCCAGCTGGTAGCTCACCTTACAGTAATCAAATATATTTAATGTTATACCAAATTGTAACAATACCAGAAATACATATAACAACGTGCTTTTAATATTATTAATGAGATAATTTCATGTTGTATGTAACATTGCAGTCTAAGTTATATGAAAGCTGTTGCACTCTGTTGCCAAGACATGTGAGAGTCAAAGCAGACATAAAACATAACCTGGGATTTTATGCAAAATTGTATATAGAAACAATAAAATTTTTACTAGTGTCCCTATGCCAGGCATCATTTCAAAGGTTTACACAGGACAAATTCTAGAACTGTTCTTCAATTTGATTTAATTTACATTTACAAAGAATGGGACTCATGTAGAGCTGGACAGAACGTTGGTCTAAACCACAAGCATCACATATATCCACAAATACCTTCTTGTTTTATTTTCCAGGGAGAAACAAAAATAAAGGTTTTGTTGCCGGTTTGGGAGCATACAGAAGAATACATTACTTCTGCTGATCAGATATGATTCTATGAATGAAACACAGGCAGATACATGAATATTCTTATGGTTTTGACTTCCTTTCAGCTAGAAGGGTGATAGGTAAACTTGCTTGTGCTATATATTTGCATTGCTATGCAAGTAAGACACATTTGAAGGTAAAAAGAAACACGAAAAGACGCTTGACGCTACCGGGTCATGCATGGCAACACTTGAAAGGGCTGTTTAACGCGTAAGGAGCTTAGATGTACTGTATGTGGACCCTTCTGTACTCATACATGCATCTATTGTCTACTACTTTAAAAGACCAAATGGGAATCTGTTTTGTGCAGTGGACTGATGGCAAATATCAGTGAAATAACGTATACAAATCGCAGCAGACACACGATTTCTAGTATCAGTGGGAGGGATTCAGACAAACTCCAACAATAAGCGGAAGCTGACTGCCATTATCATTAGTTGATATCGTGCACCGGTCCAGCGCCCACATGAGATCTGTCACCTGACAGACACGTGCGTTTCTGTCTTGTGGTCAGCGTGGGACACATTTATGCAAACGTACCTATGCTGTGCTTTGCCCATGCTTGCACACAGTCTCTGCTTCAGCAGAACTCTGCTGCTCTGTAGCAGAACCTGCACATTCATTCTTATAAACCACCTTTAGATGGTGGCACAAAAAAGAGGACAGCTGGACCAACATGGGGCTGTGGGAGAAAGGGAGGGGCCTTGGGAAAAAGGTCTGCATAGAGCAACCCCAAAAAATCCTTCTAGAGGCAGATCAGCACCTTAGAAAAAGTATTTCTAGGTGGTAACGCTGCTTTTATGGGGCTTTCCCTCCTTTAGAAATAATTTATTAGCAAATATATTCCCTTATGGAAGGGTCACTACACACATTGCATAATGTTTCTGGTTCCATCCCTGCTTTTCAGCCATGTATTTATCTGGTAGAATATTTTGCCCTGTGATATGACATTGATCTGCTGTGATCTCTGCAATGTTTATACTATACCCAGCTGTGTGTCATGCCAGGGCAACACAAATGTCCAATTGTAAAAATATAAAGGCAATGCTAATTTACAGAAAGAAATATCTGAACCAATTAATTAATGTTTTTGGAGGATTGATATCTCATTTAATAAAGGCCGGTGACCCTGTACTGCAGACTCTAAACAGAAGTGAGACGACTTCCCCCATTGTTCTCTCACTCACACCCCTCATCCTAGTGACTGACGTGGTGGAGTGGGAGTACTACTCTCCTCCTCCTGCACCCTCTGGGTCCTACCCACATAACCTTAGCTCTACTGTTCCTCATTTGAGGTCCACTATATCTGACTCTTCCATTGTATTCGCCTTCATGTAGCGGTCATCTATCGCTCCCATGGTCCCTCCTCGCGCGTCCTAGATTACTTTGCCTCCAGGCTTTGTCGGTCCCTATTCTCTGACCTCTCTCATTATGGGTGACTTCAATATCATATTGGACAATCCCATGAATGCTGCCTCTTCCAAGCTACTCTCTCTCTCTCACCTCCTTCTTTGACCTCACCCAATGGGCCATCTCCCCCTTCACAACAGAGGTTACTCATTTGACCCAGCTTTGTGATATATATGATTTCACTAATCTACCTCTCGCTGACCACCATCTTTCTCTGCTTTGGCCTTTCCCTCCCAGCTTTACCCTCACCTCCCGTATCAAGTGCAACCTGGCTCCTCTTGACACTGCCCTCTTAACCTCCTCTCTGGATAGCCTCCCAACTCTACCCTTACCTGCCCTGTCCAAGCAGTTTCACTTTACAACTCTATCCTCATGTTTGCCCTTGTCACTGCTGACCAGACATCATGCTCTGGCTTTGCCGGTCTGCTCTGCATCCTTGGTTCTCCATATTCACCTGCTACCTTCAAAAATGCTCCTGGTCAGCTAAACAATATTAGAGGAAATCATGCAGTCACGCTGACTACCTCCATTTAAAATTTATATTTGCTTCCTACAAATCCGCTCTGTATCACACTAATCAATATTACTTCAAATCTCTTAACTCCTCTCAATCCTCTTACCCACACCACCTCTTTGCTACCTTAAACTCCCTCCTCTGCCATCTGCTCCTCCACAACCCTCCTCCCTATCTGCCTTTGACTTTGCCACTCACTTTATAACCAGAATTTAAGCCAACCTCAGTGCCATCTCCTCTCTCCAGCATACTCTCCCCCACCACCCACCTTTATCTGCCTTCCTACTCTTTTCCCTCACCACTGGGGATGAAGTCTGCTTCTCTTCTGAGGCTTTATCTTACCTCTTCACTCCACTGGCCTCAGCGACTCTATTTTTCCTGGTTAAACTCATACCGCTCCAACTGCTCCTTCTCTGTCTCTACTTCTATCTCCACCTCACTTCCTCTACCTGTAGGCATCCCATAAGGGTATGTTCTCATCCCTCTTCTACCTCTATACATCCATCCTTGGAAAACTTATTAGCTCCTTTGGCCTTCAATACCATCTACACCCAAATTTACCTCTCCTTCACTGACCTCTCTCCCTATATTTTATCAGGTGTCACCAACTGCCTCCCTCTCTCTCTCTCTCTCTCTCTGTTGATAATATCACCCTCTCTTCTATACCTAAAGTCAGCTGCCTCTGTGTTATTCGCAACTCATCTTCTCCCCACATTAAAGGCCAGCTCTAAATCCTGCCACTTTCATCTTCGCAACCAGAATTCGGTCCTTCCGTACACCCAATGCCACCAAAATATCCAGTCACACACCACATCTCCCACTTAGACTACTGTAACCTCCTCCTCTCTGGTCTCCCACTCTCTCACCTTTCCCCACGTCAATCTATTCTCAATGCTCTTGTTCATCTAATTTTCTTTTCCCACCGTACAGTGCCTGCCTCCCCTTTTGCAACCTATTTCACCTGCTCAGTTCGAGCTACTTACTCTCACAAATTCTTACAAACTCTGCCCCTTCCAACAAATTCACAAACTCTGCCTCTCCCTACATCTCTAACCTCATCACTCTCCACACTCCTACTCACCGCCTCCGCTCCTCCTCCAACCACTTTCTCTCATGCTTGACTTCAAGTATTTGCTTGAGGTGCTCCCATCCTCTGGAACTCACTTCCTCACCCAGTCAGACTCTCTACTAGTCTCTCTAGCTTTAAAGTGCCCTTAAACCATACCTTTCTGTTAAGCAAACCAGCCCTTTTGACAGCTTGATACTGTTCTTCCTCTCCACTAAGTATCCCTCCTAGTTCACACTCTCAGTTTACCCCTTTCCCTTAGTATGTAAACTCTAATGGGCGGGGCCCTCCACCCTGTTGTTCTTCCCCAGCACTATTCATTTCACCAGTGCCTCGCTCTGCTCCTTTGTCCTTCTCTCCTTCAGTAGCACGAATTCTGTATTCTTGCCAATTGGCTGCATACAGGATCTATTTACTAAGCTGTGTTAGAAGATAAAGTAAACGGTGATAAGGTACCAGCCAATCAGCTCCTAACTGCCATGTCACAGGCTATGTTTGAAAAATGTCAGTTAGGAGCTGATTGGCTGGTACCTTTTCACCATTTACTTTATCTCCTAATACAGCTTAGTAAATAGACCCCTCAATGTGCCTCTGGATCCTCCTCCTAGCTCCAGAGAGTTGCCCTACCCCTGCTCCTTCTCCTACCCAGTCTGTGGTGTGAAGTTTGGTACATTTGCTTTGATTCTATGTTGCATTTGATATATTGTATTTTTACTGTGTTACTGTTCACTATGTACACCATGTGGCAATATTATACAGAATTCAGACGTGATAGGATCTGATGGCTCTCAGAGACACCTTCTTTTTTTATTTTCCAGGGAGAAACAAAAATAAAGGTTCTGCTGCCGGTTTGTGAGCATACAGAAGAATACATTACTTCTGCTGATCAGATATAATTCTATCAATGAAGCACAGGCAGATAGATGGATAATCTTATGGTTTTTACTTCCTTTCAGCTAAAAGGGCGATAGGTAAACTTGTATTAAATACCCTCTCACTGCCAATCCAGCAACTCAGAGATCTGCAGTAGAAGCATAAAGGCAGAAACATCACAGTCAATTAAACAGCTTCACAGTGGGCACAGACTAAACACTAATAAAATATTATACAGGGAGTTTGGAAAGTCCCTCCGCAGTGACTGTGTGCTAAGTGTGTGACAGTCCAAAATTCAAACAGGGGAGCCACACCAAGTGGCCTCACCAAGTGTCAGGGGGTCCCAGCCGATGATGTTTGGCAGCGTTTGAGGTGGCGGTTGGCGTGGATCCCCTATTTGAATTTCGGACTACGCTGCAGGCCCACCTCTGGAGCGGCCACCCATTGGAAGTTTGATTTATTTAATGAGATGGTACTAATCATTTAATATTGCCATACACAGGCTGATTCTGCCTTTACAACAATCGGGAGACAGAACCGCAAGGTGGCTGCCAAATCAGACATAATCGAGACCATACTTGCTGACAATCAGTTCCTGGAGGGTGCTGATTGTCGGCTAACAGCGGGGGGCGTGCCCAGCCATGACGTCACGTTTGGGGGCGGGGCACGTGATCACGTCACAATGCTGTTATTTTCGGCATTGTGAAGCAGGGGGCGGGGCCACGATGACGCGATTCAGCGCAAATTGCGTCACCGCCCTCCCCGCTGCGGGGGTTTTTAGTTTATTCTGGGGGGGAGGTCATGAGGGTAGCTGCCTGCCGGGGGCCCGGGAGCGGCACCAAAAGATCGGGAGGCTCCCGGCCAAATCGGGATTGTAGGAAAGCCTGATCCAGACATGTCTCATGGATTGACGAGACTGATCATAGCTGCCTTCATTGTCGTCAGGAAATTATCACAAACGGGCCATATTTTCCATATTCCACCGTGGCAGATTAGGCAAATAAAATAAATGGGATTCTATCACAGCACTGACCTATGGGAACACATAAATATCGTCAATAATCAATAATCAACATGTCGACAGGCTAATGCATACGGCGTTATGCCATTACAGTTGGAATGCTAATAAAAGTATATTAACTGTGGTCCTGATTAATTACCGATCGCAACAGTGATTAAGCACGCAATCGGCCGATTATTGCGTTCTGCGCATGCATCGAAGTGCGCAAGTACTCCACTGCGATCACAGTAACTACGCAGACCGGTCGCAGAGTGATTGACATGAACAACCATTTGGGGGTGGTGACGGGAGGGTGGTCGGCGAAACGCAGGCGTGCCAGTGTGCTTGAACACCTTTGCAGGGCCGTACATAAATTAGCCACTGCATTGCCATACACCGATAGGGATTTCACAGCCTGCGATGAAGTTAGCAATTTCTGAGTAAGGTCTGACCTTGTGCAAGTATGCGTGAGGCTCCGATGGTACTCTATGTTACCGATAGTTTCGCAGACTTGCTAAACATTAAGGATATGTGTAAGGTAAAGTGGGTGTCCATATGTTAGGCTGCGTGTGGTATTGAGAGCGCAGACATTAGCATATCTTCGCAGTTAGAATGCGTGCGTAAACGCAATTGCAATCGCAATAGCGATTCTTACTGAATTAGGCTCTGTGTCAGTATTATCACTTTAAATATAATGGTTAAGCATCAGGTTTAAAGTGCCAATGCTGACACTGTAAAAATGCTTTAAGTAGCATTACAACTGTGTTAGCATAATGCATTCTACTATCGTCATATTCACTGTCAGTGTAATGCATTCTACTATCGTCATATTCACTGTCAGCGTAATGCATTCTACTATCGTCATATTCACTGTCAGCGTAATGCATTCTACTAACGTCATATTCACTGTCAGCGTAATGCATTCTACTATCGTCATATTCACTGTCATATCATCTTATGCACTGTCAGCATAATGCATTCTACTATCATCATATTCACTGTCATATCATCATATTCAATGTCAGTATAATGCGTTCTACTATCATCATATTCACTGTCAGCATAATGCATTCTACTATCGTCATATTCACTGTCAGCGTAATGCATTCTACTAACGTCATATTCACTGTCAGTGTAATGCATTCTACTATCGTCATATTCACTGTCAGCGTAATGCATTCTACTAACGTCATATTCACTGTCAGCGTAATGCATTCTATTATCATCATATTCACTGTCAGCTTAATGCATTCTACTATCGTCATATTCACTGTCAGCGTAATGCATTCTACTAACGTCATATTCACTGTCAGCTTAATACATTCTACTATCGTCATATTCACTGTCAGCGTAATTCATTCTACTATCGTCATATTCACTGTCAGCGTAATGCATTCTACTATCGTCATATTCACTGTCAGCGTAATGCATTCTACTAACGTCATATTCACTGTCAGCGTAATGCATTCTACTATCGTCATATTCACTGTCAGCTTAATACATTCTACTATCGTCATATTCACTGTCAGCGTAATTCATTCTACTATCGTCATATTCACTGTCAGCGTAATGCATTCTACTATCGTCATATTCACTGTCAGCGTAATGCATTCTACTAACGTCATATTCACTGTCAGCGTAATGCATTCTACTATCGTCATATTCACTGTCAGCGTAATGCATTCTACTATCGTCATATTCACTGTCAGCGTAATGCATTCTACTAACGTCATATTCACTATCATATCATCATATTCACTGTCAGCATAATGCATTCTACTATCATCATATTCACTGTCATATCATCATATTCACTGTCAGCATAATGCATTCTATTATCATCATATTCACTGTCAGCTTAATGCATTCTACTATCGTCATATTCACTGTCAGCGTAATGCATTCTACTAACGTCATATTCACTGTCAGCTTAATACATTCTACTATCGTCATATTCACTGTCAGCGTAATTCATTCTACTATCGTCATATTCACTGTCAGCGTAATGCATTCTACTATCGTCATATTCACTGTCAGCGTAATGCATTCTACTAACGTCATATTCACTGTCAGCGTAATGCATTCTACTATCGTCATATTCACTGTCAGCGTAATGCATTCTACTATCGTCATATTCACTGTCAGCGTAATGCATTCTACTAACGTCATATTCACTATCATATCATCATATTCACTGTCAGCATAATGCATTCTACTATCATCATATTCACTGTCATATCATCATATTCACTGTCAGCATAATGCATTCTACTATCATCATATTCACTGTCAGCATAATGTATTCTACTATCGTCATATTCACTGTCAGCATAATGCATTCTACTATCATCATATTCACTGTCAGCATAATGCATTCTACTATCATCATATTCACTGCCATATCATCATATTCACTTTCAGCACAATGCATTCTACTAACGTCATATTCGCTATCAGCGTAATGCATTCTACTATCGTCATATTCACTGTCAGCGTAATGCATTCTACTAACGTCATATTCGCTATCAGCGTAATGCATTCTACTATCGTCATATTCACTGTCAGCGTAATGCATTCTACTATCGTCATATTCACTGTCAGCGTAATGCATTCTACTAACGTCATATTCACTGTCAGCATAATGCATTCTACTATCGTCATATTTACTGTCAGCATAATGCATTCTACTATCGTCATATTCACTATCATATCATCATATTCACTGTCAGCATAATGCATTCTACTATCATCATATTCACTGTCAGCATAATGCATTCTACTATCATCATATTCACTGTCAGCATAATGTATTCTACTATCGTCATATTCACTGTCAGCATAATGCATTCTACTATCATCATATTCACTGTCAGCATAATGCATTCTACTATCATCATATTCACTGCCATATCATCATATTCACTTTCAGCACAATGCATTCTACTATCGTCATATTCACTGTCAGCACAATGCATTCTACTATCGTCATATTCACTGTCAGCGTAATGCATTCTACTATCATCATATTCACTGTCAGCACAATGCATTCTACTGTCATCATATTCACTGTCATATCATCATATTCACTGTCAGCATAATGCATTCTATTATCATCATATTCACTGTCAGCATAATGCATTCTACTATCGTCATATTCACTGTCAGCTTAATGCATTCTACTATCATCATATTCACTGTCAGCGTAATGCATTCTACTATCATCATATTCACTGTCAGCGTAATGCATTCTACTATCATCATATTCACTGTCAGCGTAATGCATTCTACTATCATCATTCACTGTCAGCATAATGCATTCTACTATCGTCATATTCACTGTCATATCATCATATTCACTGTCAGCATAATGCATTCTACTATTATCATATTCACTGTCATATCATCATATTCACTGTCAGCATAATGCATTCTACTATCATCATATTCACTGTCAGCATAATGCATTCTACTATCGTCATATTCACTGTCATATCATCATATTCACTGTCAGCATAATGCATTCTACTATTATCATATTCACTGTCAGCATAATGCATTCTACTATCGTCATATTCACTGTCAGCGTAATGCATTCTAATATCATCATATTCACTGTCAGCATAATGCATTCTACTATCATCATATTAACTGTCAGCGTAAGGCATTCTACTATCATCATATTCACTGTCAGAATAATGCATTCTACTATCATCATATTCACTGTCAGCATAATGCTTTCTACTATAGTCATATTCACTGTCATATCATCTTATTCACTGTCAGCATAATGCATTCTACTATTATCATATTCACTGTCAGCATAATGCATTCTATTATCGTCATATTCACTGTCATATCATCATATTCACTGTCAGCATAATGCATTCTACTATCATCATATTCACTGTCATATCATCATATTCACTGTCAGCATAATGCATTCTACTATCATCATATTCACTGTCATATCATCATATTCACTGTCAGCATAATGCATTCTACTATCGTCATATTCACTGTCAGCGTAATGCATTCTACTAACGTCATATTCACTGTCAGCGTAATGCATTCTACTATCGGCATATTCACTGTCAGCGTAATGCATTCTACTATCGTCATATTCACTGTCAGCGTAATGCATTCTACTATCGTCTAATTCACTGTCAGCATAATGCAAACTACTATCGTCATATTCACTGTTATATCATCATATTCACTGTCAGCATAATGCATTCGACTATCATCATATTCACTATCAGCATAATGCATTCTACTACAGGTATCATCATATTCACTGTCATATCATCATATTCACTGTCAGCATAATGCATTCTACTATCGTCATATTCACTGTCAGCGTAATGCATTCTACTATCGTCATATTCACTGTCAGCGTAATGCATTCTACTATCGTCATATTCACTGTCAGCGTAATGCATTCTACTAACGTCATATTCGCTATCAGCGTAATGCATTCTACTATCGTCATATTCACTGTCAGCGTAATGCATTCTACTAACGTCATATTCGCTATCAGCGTAATGCATTCTACTATCGTCATATTCACTGTCAGCGTAATGCATTCTACTATCGTCATATTCACTGTCAGCGTAATGCATTCTACTAACGTCATATTCACTGTCAGCATAATGCATTCTACTATCGTCATATTTACTGTCAGCATAATGCATTCTACTATCGTCATATTCACTATCATATCATCATATTCACTGTCAGCATAATGCATTCTACTATCATCATATTCACTGTCAGCATAATGCATTCTACTATCATCATATTCACTGTCAGCATAATGTATTCTACTATCGTCATATTCACTGTCAGCATAATGCATTCTACTATCATCATATTCACTGTCAGCATAATGCATTCTACTATCATCATATTCACTGCCATATCATCATATTCACTTTCAGCACAATGCATTCTACTATCGTCATATTCACTGTCAGCACAATGCATTCTACTATCGTCATATTCACTGTCAGCGTAATGCATTCTACTATCATCATATTCACTGTCAGCACAATGCATTCTACTGTCATCATATTCACTGTCATATCATCATATTCACTGTCAGCATAATGCATTCTATTATCATCATATTCACTGTCAGCATAATGCATTCTACTATCGTCATATTCACTGTCAGCTTAATGCATTCTACTATCATCATATTCACTGTCAGCGTAATGCATTCTACTATCATCATATTCACTGTCAGCGTAATGCATTCTACTATCATCATATTCACTGTCAGCGTAATGCATTCTACTATCATCATTCACTGTCAGCATAATGCATTCTACTATCGTCATATTCACTGTCATATCATCATATTCACTGTCAGCATAATGCATTCTACTATTATCATATTCACTGTCATATCATCATATTCACTGTCAGCATAATGCATTCTACTATCATCATATTCACTGTCAGCATAATGCATTCTACTATCGTCATATTCACTGTCATATCATCATATTCACTGTCAGCATAATGCATTCTACTATTATCATATTCACTGTCAGCATAATGCATTCTACTATCGTCATATTCACTGTCAGCGTAATGCATTCTAATATCATCATATTCACTGTCAGCATAATGCATTCTACTATCATCATATTCACTGTCATATCATCATATTCACTGTCAGCATAATGCATTCTACTATCATCATATTCACTGTCATATCATCATATTCACTGTCAGCATAATGCATTCTACTATCATCATATTCACTGTCATATCATCATATTCACTGTCAGCATAATGCATTCTACTATCGTCATATTCACTGTCAGCGTAATGCATTCTACTAACGTCATATTCACTGTCAGCGTAAGGCATTCTACTATCATCATATTCACTGTCAGAATAATGCATTCTACTATCATCATATTCACTGTCAGCATAATGCTTTCTACTATAGTCATATTCACTGTCATATCATCTTATTCACTGTCAGCATAATGCATTCTACTATTATCATATTCACTGTCATATCATCATATTCACTGTCAGCATAATGCATTCTACTATCATCATATTCACTGTCAGCATAATGCATTCTATTATCGTCATATTCACTGTCATATCATCATATTCACTGTCAGCATAATGCATTCTACTATCATCATATTCACTGTCATATCATCATATTCACTGTCAGCGTAAGGCATTCTACTATCATCATATTCACTGTCAGAATAATGCATTCTACTATCATCATATTCACTGTCAGCATAATGCTTTCTACTATAGTCATATTCACTGTCATATCATCTTATTCACTGTCAGCATAATGCATTCTACTATTATCATATTCACTGTCATATCATCATATTCACTGTCAGCATAATGCATTCTACTATCATCATATTCACTGTCAGCATAATGCATTCTATTATCGTCATATTCACTGTCATATCATCATATTCACTGTCAGCATAATGCATTCTACTATCATCATATTCACTGTCATATCATCATATTCACTGTCAGCATAATGCATTCTACTATCATCATATTCACTGTCATATCATCATATTCACTGTCAGCATAATGCATTCTACTATCGTCATATTCACTGTCAGCGTAATGCATTCTACTAACGTCATATTCACTGTCAGCGTAATGCATTCTACTATCGGCATATTCACTGTCAGCGTAATGCATTCTACTATCGTCATATTCACTGTCAGCGTAATGCATTCTACTATCGTCATATTCACTGTCAGCATAATGCAAACTACTATCGTCATATTCACTGTTATATCATCATATTCACTGTCAGCATAATGCATTCGACTATCATCATATTCACTATCAGCATAATGCATTCTACTACAGGTATCATCATATTCACTGTCATATCATCATATTCACTGTCAGCATAATGCATTCTACTATCGTCATATTCACTGTCAGCGTAATGCATTCTACTATCGTCATATTCACTGTCAGCGTAATGCATTCTACTATCGTCATATTCACTGTCAGCGTAATGCATTCTACTAACGTCATATTCGCTATCAGCGTAATGCATTCTACTATCGTCATATTCACTGTCAGCGTAATGCATTCTACTAACGTCATATTCGCTATCAGCGTAATGCATTCTACTATCGTCATATTCACTGTCAGCGTAATGCATTCTACTATCGTCATATTCACTGTCAGCGTAATGCATTCTACTAACGTCATATTCACTGTCAGCATAATGCATTCTACTATCGTCATATTTACTGTCAGCATAATGCATTCTACTATCGTCATATTCACTATCATATCATCATATTCACTGTCAGCATAATGCATTCTACTATCATCATATTCACTGTCATATCATCATATTCACTGTCAGCATAATGCATTCTACTATCATCATATTCACTGTCAGCATAATGTATTCTACTATCGTCATATTCACTGTCAGCATAATGCATTCTACTATCATCATATTCACTGTCAGCATAATGCATTCTACTATCATCATATTCACTGCCATATCATCATATTCACTTTCAGCACAATGCATTCTACTATCGTCATATTCACTGTCAGCACAATGCATTCTACTATCGTCATATTCACTGTCAGCGTAATGCATTCTACTATCATCATATTCACTGTCAGCACAATGCATTCTACTGTCATCATATTCACTGTCATATCATCATATTCACTGTCAGCATAATGCATTCTATTATCATCATATTCACTGTCAGCATAATGCATTCTACTATCGTCATATTCACTGTCAGCTTAATGCATTCTACTATCATCATATTCACTGTCAGCGTAATGCATTCTACTATCATCATATTCACTGTCAGCGTAATGCATTCTACTATCATCATATTCACTGTCAGCGTAATGCATTCTACTATCATCATTCACTGTCAGCATAATGCATTCTACTATCGTCATATTCACTGTCATATCATCATATTCACTGTCAGCATAATGCATTCTACTATTATCATATTCACTGTCATATCATCATATTCACTGTCAGCATAATGCATTCTACTATCATCATATTCACTGTCAGCATAATGCATTCTACTATCGTCATATTCACTGTCATATCATCATATTCACTGTCAGCATAATGCATTCTACTATTATCATATTCACTGTCAGCATAATGCATTCTACTATCGTCATATTCACTGTCAGCGTAATGCATTCTAATATCATCATATTCACTGTCAGCATAATGCATTCTACTATCATCATATTAACTGTCAGCGTAAGGCATTCTACTATCATCATATTCACTGTCAGAATAATGCATTCTACTATCATCATATTCACTGTCAGCATAATGCTTTCTACTATAGTCATATTCACTGTCATATCATCTTATTCACTGTCAGCATAATGCATTCTACTATTATCATATTCACTGTCATATCATCATATTCACTGTCAGCATAATGCATTCTACTATCATCATATTCACTGTCAGCATAATGCATTCTATTATCGTCATATTCACTGTCATATCATCATATTCACTGTCAGCATAATGCATTCTACTATCATCATATTCACTGTCATATCATCATATTCACTGTCAGCATAATGCATTCTACTATCATCATATTCACTGTCATATCATCATATTCACTGTCAGCATAATGCATTCTACTATCGTCATATTCACTGTCAGCGTAATGCATTCTACTAACGTCATATTCACTGTCAGCGTAATGCATTCTACTATCGGCATATTCACTGTCAGCGTAATGCATTCTACTATCGTCATATTCACTGTCAGCGTAATGCATTCTACTATCGTCATATTCACTGTCAGCATAATGCAAACTACTATCGTCATATTCACTGTTATATCATCATATTCACTGTCAGCATAATGCATTCGACTATCATCATATTCACTATCAGCATAATGCATTCTACTACAGGTATCATCATATTCACTGTCATATCATCATATTGACTGTCAGCATAATGCATTCTACTATCATCATATTCACTGTCATATCATCATATTCACTGTCAGCATAATGCATTCTACTATCGTCATATTCACTATCAGCGTAATGCATTCTACGATCATCATATTCACTATCAGCGTAATGCATTCTACTATCGTCATATTCACTATCAGCGTAATGCATTCTACTATCGTCATATTCACTGTCAGCATAATGCATTCTACTACAGGTATCATCATATTCACTGTCAGCATAACGCATTCTACTATCATCATATTCACTGTCATATCATCATATTCACTGTCAGCATAATGCATTCTACTACAGGTATCATCATATTCACTGTCATATCATCATATTCACAGTCAGCATAATGCATTCTACTATCATATTCACTATCAGCGTAATGCATTCTACTATCATCATATTCACTATCAGCATAATGCATTCTACTATCATCATATTCACTATCAGCGTAATGCATTCTACTATCGTCATATTCACTGTCAGCGTAATGCATTCTACTATCGTCATATTCACTGTCAGCGTAATGCATTCTACTAACGTCACATTCACTGTCAGCGTAATGCATTCTACTATCGACATATTCACTGTCAGCGTAATGCATTCTACTATTGTCATATTCACTGTCAGCGTAATGCATTCTACTAACGTCATATTCAATGTCAGCGTAATGCATTCTACTATCGTCATATTCACTGTCAGCATAATGCATTCTACTATCGTCATATTCACTGTCATATCATCATATTCACTGTCAGCATAATGCATTCTACTATCGTCATATTCACTGTCAGCATAATGCAAACTACTATCGTCATATTCACTGTCATATCATCATATTCACTGTCAGCATAATGCATTCTACTATCGTCATATTCACTGTCAGCATAATGCAAACTACTATCGTCATATTCACTGTCATATCATCATATTCACTGTCAGCATAATGCATTCTACTATCATCATATTCACTATCAGCATAATGCATTCTACTACAGGTATCATCATATTCACTGTCATATCATCATATTCACTGTCAGCATAATGCATTCTACTATCATCATATTCACTGTCATATCATCATATTCACTGTCAGCATAATGCATTCTACTATCATCATATTCACTATCAGCGTAATGCATTCTACTATCATCATATTCACTAGCAGCGTAATGCATTCTACTATCGTCATATTCACTATCAGCGTAATGCATTCTACTATCGTCATATTCACTGTCAGCATAATGCATTCTACTACAGGTATCATCATATTCACTGTCATATCATCATATTCACTGTCAGCATAATGCATTCTACTATCATCATATTCACTGTCATATCATCATATTCACTGTCAGCATAATGCACTCTACTACAGGTATCATCATATTCACTGTCATATCATCATATTCACTGTCAGCATAATGCATTCTACTAACGTCATATTCACTGTCAGCATAATGCATTCTACTATCGTCATATTCACTTTCAGCATAATGCATTCTACTATCATCATATTCACTGTCATATCATCATATTCACTGTCAGCATAATGCATTCTACTATCATCATATTCACTATCAGCATAATGCATTCTACTACAGGTATCATCATATTCACTGTCATAGCATCATATTCACTGTCAGCATAATGCATTCTACTAACGTCATATTCACTGTCAGCATAATGCATTCTACTATCGTCATATTCACTTTCAGCATAATGCATTCTACTATCATCATATTCACTGTCATATCATCATATTCACTGTCAGCATAATGCATTCTACTATCATCATATTCACTATCAGCGTAATGCATTCTACTATCATCATATTCACTATCAGCGAAATGCATTCTACTATCGTCATATTCACTATCAGCGTAATGCATTCTACTATCGTCATATTCACTGTCAGCATAATGCATTCTACTACAGGTATCATCATATTCACTGTCATATCATCATATTCACTGTCAGCATAATGCATTCTACTATCATCATATTCACTATCAGCGTAATGCATTGTACTATCATCATATTCACTATCAGCATAATGCATTCTACTATCATCATATTAACTAGCAGCGTAATGCATTCTACTATCGTCATATTCACTGTCAGCATAATGCATTCTACTATCATCATATTCACTGTCAGCGTAATGCATTCTACTATCATCATATTCACTGTCATATCATCATATTCACTGTCAGCATAATGCATTCTACTATCGTCATATTCACTGTCAGCGTAATGCATTCTACTAACGTCATATTCACTGTCAGCGTAATGCATTCTACTATCGTCATATTCACTGTCAGCGTAATGCATTCTACTTTCGTCATATTCACTGTCAGCGTAATGCATTCTACTATCGTCATATTCACTGTCAGCGTAATGCATTCTATTATCATCATATTCACTGTCAGCGTAATGCATTCTACTATCGTCATAATCACTGTCAGCGTAATGCATTCTACTATCGTCATATTCACTGTCAGCGTAATGCATTCTACTATCGTCATATTCACTGTCAGCGTAATGCATTCTACTATCGTCATATTCACTATCAGCGTAATGCATTCTACTATCGTCATATTCGCTGTCAGCGTAATGCATTCTACTATCGTCATATTCGCTGTCAGCGTAATGCATTCTACTAACGTCATATTCGCTGTCAGCGTAATGCATTCTACTATCGTCATATTCGCTGTCAGCGTAATGCATTCTACTATCGTCATATTCACTGTCAGCGTAATGCATTCTACTATCGTCATATTCACTGTCAGCGTAATGCATTCTACTATCGTCATATTCACTGTCAGCGTAATGCATTCTACTATCGTCATATTCACTGTCAGCGTAATGCATTCTACTATCGTCATATTCACTGTCATATCATCATATTCACTGTCAGCGTAATGCATTCTACTATCGTCATATTTCCATGTCAGCATAATGCATTCTACTATCGTCATATTCACTGTCAGCGTAATGCATTCTACTATCGTCATATTCACTGTCATATCATCATATTTACTGTCAGCGTAATGCATTCTACTATCGTCATATTCACTGTCAGCATAATGCATTCTACTATCATCATATTCACTGTCAGCGTAATGCATTCTACTATCGTCATATTCACTGTCAGCATAATGCATTCTACTATCGTCATATTCACTGTCAGCATAATGCATTCTACTATCATCATATTTACTGTCAGCGTAATGCATTCTACTATCGTCATATTCACTGTCAGCGTAATGCATTCTACTATCGTCATATTCACTGTCAGCATAATACATTCTACTATCATCATATTCACTGTCAGCATAATGCATTCTACTATCGTCATATTCACTGTCATATCATCATATTCACTGTCAGCATAATGCATTCTACTATCGTCATATTCACTGTCAGCGTAATGCATTCTACTATCATCATATTCACTGTCAGCATAATGCATTCTACTATCGTCATATTCACTGTCATATCATCATATTCACTGTCAGCATAATGCATTCTACTATCATCATATTCACTGTCAGCATAATGCATTCTACTATCATCATATTCACTGTCATATCATCATATTCAATGTCAGCATAATGCATTCTACTATCGTCATATTCACTGTCAGCGTAATTCATTCTACTATCGTCATATTCACTTTCAGCATAATGCATTCTACTATCATCATATTCACTGTCAGCATAATGCATTCTACTATCATCATATTCACTGTCAGCATAATGCATTCTACTATCATATTGACTGTCAGCGTAATGCATTCTACTATCGTCATATTCACTGTCATATCATCATATTCACTGTCAGCATAATGCATTCTACTATCATCATATTCACTGTCAGCATAATGCATTCTACTATCATCATATTCACTGTCAGCATAATGCATTCTACTATCATCATATTCACTGTCAGTGTAATGCATTCTACTATCATCATATTCACTGTCTTATCATCATATTCACTGTCAGCATAATGCATTCTACTATCATCATATTCACTGTCAGCATAATGCATTCTACTATCGTCATATTCACTGTCAGCATAATGCATTCTACTATCATCATATTCACTGTCAGTGTAATGCATTCTACTGTCATCATATTCACTGTCTTATCATCATATTCACTGTCAGCATAATGCATTCTACTATCGTCATATTCACTGTCAGTGTAATGCATTCTACTATCATCATATTCACTGTCATATCATCATATTCACTGTCAGCGTAATTCATTCTACTATCGTCATATTCACTGTCAGCGTAATTAATTCTACTATCGTCATATTCACTGTCAGCATAATGCATTCTACTGTCATCATATTCACTGTCAGCATAATGCATTCTACTATCGTCATATTCACTGTCAGCATAATGCATTCTACTATCGTCATATTCACTGTCAGCATAATGCATTCTACTATCGTCATATTCACTGTCAGCATAATGCATTCTACTATCGTCATATTCACTGTCAGCATAATGCATTCTACTATCATCATATTCACTGTCATATCATCATATTCACTGTCAGCATAATGCATTCTACTATCGTCTTATTCACTGTCAGCATAATGCATTCTACTATCGTCATATTCACTGTCATATCATCATATTCACTGTCATATCATCATATTCACTGTCAGCATAATGCATTCTACTATCATCATATTCACTGTCATATCATCATATTCACTGTCATATCATCATATTCACTGTCAGCATAATGCATTCTACTATCGTCATATTCACTGTCAGCATAATGCATTCTACTATCGTCATATTCACTGTCAGCATAATGCATTCTACTATCATCATATTCACTGTCATATCATCATATTCACTGTCATATCATCATATTCACTGTCAGCATAATGCATTCTACTAACGTCATATTCACTGTCAGCATAATGCATTCTACTATCGTACCACCTCATATGTCACTACACATTCATATGGCCTGACTACCAAATAAAAGTAAATGTACATTGGGCAAAAGAATGTTCTGTCCAGCCTCACCGATAACAATCTCAGATGATCACTTTGTGCCATATTTATATACAGCAACTCCTACCAAGTTATTCTAAAATGGCAAAATGTGGCTAGAACCAAAGGCACAAAGTTCCAGAATCTTAGAGATGCAGCTTATTGACATATATCAGTTACACAGGAACTTACTCTCCATTTCTGGTATTGCCTATAGGTTTGATTGCACAGAATTAAGTGATGATCAAAGTATAATGTATAACACCTATGTATCTATGTATCTCTTGGTGTCTGGCTGGGGGTCAGAGATGCTGAAGTGCAACTAAATAACATAATAAGGACCTCTGACTCCCAGTCACCTATACTAAGCATGAACACAATACCTAGACTGAGTGGGCGGAATTCAATTGTTTTCACGGCCCGTCTAAAGTGACGGAAGATCGCAGGCCACTATACAATTGTTCCAGCTTTTCGTGCTGATCGCGCCCAAAGTGGTTGGGTAAATCGGCTAACCCCGACCAAAGTGCTGCGCGTGATCCCGAAAAGTGCCGTTTGGGCGCCCAAACAGGTCACTTTTCAACGATTTCAGCTTGCACCCCTCTGGGGCTGCGAGCTGAAATGGAGCGCTGGCAGCTGATCGCGCCCAACAGGAGCAACAATTGAATGGCTCTGTCGGGCAGGAAACAATTGAATTCCGCCCAGTTATTGGTATTAGTGTAATTGGGAATGGTAACAATATTATGTAGTCATCACTTAATGGTGAACATCAGTTACTGAAGAACACAAATTCAAACTCACCTGACCTGTAGCCAAATGTCCAGGCCACCAGGCAATGCCAGGAACCCTCATCCCACCCTCAAACGTTGTTTGTTTTCCGCACAGGAAAGGGGAGTTGCTGCCACCTAGAAGATAGTTGTGGGTTACAGAGCATAAACTGGATGAGGAAATGTGATGGAATTACAGGAATGGGAGGAATGCAGCAGGTTGTTACCTTGATTCGGAGCAGAGATGAGGGCAGCCCCATTGTCAGATGTGAAGAACACAAAGGTGTCCTTGGCGATTCCACTAGACTTAAGGAAGTCAAGGATCTTTCCTATACTGAAATCGATTTCACGGACTGCATCTCCATACCTGGGTTAGGAAACAAATGAACAACCTGTACCTACCAAAATCCTTATAGAACAAGTAAAACCACAGTAGAGCATTAATATACATAAATAAGAGTGGATTTTGTACTCTAATACAACTCCCTGAGTAACTGCTTTTCTTTGTAGGTTATAGTTACCCAGTTTGTAGGCGTATTATCTTCCAATGCCGAACATGGCTCCCTTAGGTTACCAGAGGAAACCATTTCCTCTAGCATGCTAAAAGTCATATTATATGTTATTAAGGTATGAACTTTCAATAGACCTGCTCAGAGCTTGCTGAAGATAGACAGGTATAAATATGGCTATGGGGAGGGGTGTGTGAAAGGAAGAATGTACTCAGCGCTCACCAATTAACCCATTTGCTGCAGGGCATATTTTGGCACTTCTTGGGCTGGTCACATTCCAGAATTAATATCAGTAATT
Organism: Taudactylus pleione; assembly: GCA_031769625.1. Classification (NCBI taxonomy): domain Eukaryota; kingdom Metazoa; phylum Chordata; class Amphibia; order Anura; family Myobatrachidae; genus Taudactylus; species Taudactylus pleione. Next base: position 551,466 of record JAUIMM010000983.1, read on the forward strand.
ATTTATGCAGCAGCCACACACATTATGGTTTTGTTTTCCAAAAGACTGATGCCGTGTATCCAGCAATAGACTTTAAAACAACTGCATGATTACGACACTGTAATCGTGCAGTCGTTTCAAAGTCAATCATCCCCGAACATGGGCAGCCTGATGACATCGTCAGGTTGTCCAGCATGTTTGGGCAACGATAGATGTCTAAAACGACCAGCGGGCACGCGCATCGCTGGCAGTTTTAGACATTTAAATGCCCGATTCATGCCTGATTGAATGATAACAATATCGTTCAATCGGGCATAGAAATCGTCAAGTGGATACACAGCATTAGAATTTCCTGGAAGTAGCATTAGTTTGCTTATTTCTTCTCTGAAAACCAACATGGCCAAATAAAGTGTGTTTTCTTTATTAAAATTGCAAGAAAGTGAACTAAAGGCAAAAGTATGTATATTTTGTTCTAACCACAAGCAAGAAATACTTTGTGGTATTTGCTTTGGCATTAATCCACCCTTTCAAAACAGACAATAGCCGGATTCTACACACACATTTTAATAATGAAATCTGCTCCTGAAAGTCATCATGTGTTTTTACTTTTATTTACCGGTTTGAATGAAACGCAATAAAATGTGTATGAATAATATTGTAGTTTAACAAGGCACAACATTTTAAAAAATAGACAAGTTACACACCAAATGATGAAACCCTGGTTTTTATTGCTGTCAGAATGAGGGAGATTTGAGCATTTGATCTCACACATATCTAGACTAAAGCTAGGTACACATAGATTATCTGTCCAATTTGGCTGCTTGGAACAAAAATCTGGTAATGTACAGTATGGAAGCAAGTGACAACACATACCCCCTCTAGTAGTACCCCTATGCAGTGCCCCCAGAAGTGGTTCCCCCAGTAGTAGTCCTCCCATGCAGTGCCCCCAGTAGTAGTCACCCCTATGCAGTGCCCCTTATATTGTGCCCCCAGTAGTGGTCCCCCCTATGCAGTGCCCCTAGTAATAGTTCCCCATTATGCAGTGCCTCCACCCCTATGCAGTGCCCCTTACATACATAAGACAAAGACACAAAAAAAAACAACACCTGAATCCCAGCACCTGCCGCTGTCCCATCACCCACTGCGGGAACCGGAAGGCGGAGCTCTTGAGTGAGCTCCAGCCCGGCTCCTGCAGTGGGCGCAGCAGCCAATAAGAATCTGTCTGACACTCATTGGCTGCCAAAACAAACACACCGCTGCCGGGTAGTACGAGTGTACTACCCAGCGCCGGCGGCGGTGTTTGTTTCTGTGTAGTGCGGACCGCACACTAACTTACTAATGAGTTAATGACATAAGAAGAACAAGAATCACACTTCTCCGTTAGGACCACAGATCATGAGCTGCATTAATTACGTTCTAAAATTTATGACTGGTTCCTAACTGACCACACAGTCCTCAGATCATTAAAATATCAGTGCAATTTGTAATGTAGCAATGCTTCAATGCTGTGTTACATAGCTTACAGGCCTCTGCGACTAGTTCCCAGGAAGGGTTTGGAGGCGTAGACGGGAGCGTGAGTGGCATCAATCGCCCAGTACAGAAAGAACGGCTGCTTGCCAACTCCATAATTGCTAATTAAATCCAAGGCTTCCTGATAATAGAAAAGGTATCAATGAGTGAACGAGACAAAAAAGTACTACAGTTATATGCAAATGTCTTAGTTAGGTAACTTCAACCTATTACCTACACATAGAATTGGTAACACTTTTTTTTAAAATGGTTTATTTATTATTTAAAGTGCATAAGACAATAACAACATTAACTTTTAGATGAGAAAACATTGTGGAATCAGATATACATCTGATTATCTATATATAATAGATAAAATGTAAAAAAAAGAGTATCGCTAACAACATTAGTCGATTGTATTCAGTATAGTAATATATTACAGATAACTGATTGAAATTAGCTGCAGTAAATAAAGGAAAAAGAAAAAAAGTAGAGGAAAAAAAAGGGAGAAAGAGAAGAAAAGGAGGGCGGGGGCTACAGGTAAAGCACCCCAACAAAGTATGGGGTGATAACATATGATACTAATATAGATTTAAGAGAGTGCTCACAAGCACAAACAAAAACAAAAGGTCAGAACACGAGGGCTAAAAGTCCACCAAACCATTGGGAGTTACTGTATGTGAGGGATTTTGAAAACTACCATGGGTCCCAAATCTGTAGGAAACTCAAGGATCTATTATTAAGATATACGGTGATCTTCTCCATACTCGGGTAGCACTTTTTTGAACTGAACCATATTTATAAGACACGTAACACTCTTCTCTGCTACTGAACAAGCTGGCTCCACCTAATTCTCATTAATTCTGCACCTCAACCTCTTCTTAATATCCTTAGCGGCTAGCTAGTCCTCTCTGTCACTACATTGCTCCCTATCAGGCAGGGGATATAGGGCCTGATTCAGAGATGTACGATGATCCAAGCATTAATGTACATCTATGATGTTGAGGGTTCTGCGCATGTGCAGGGTGGGTCCTGCAATTTTGCTCGCAGGCCCTTCCACGCCGTCGCATAATTGACATGTTGCAGCGTTTGGGGGGGGAGCAGGGATGTGCCTGGTAATCGTTAACGGAAGTGGGGAAGCACCCGGTCAGGCTGCGGGAATCTTCAGGTGTCTTACACCTCCTTCTGCAATTGCATATGATATGGAAGGATTTGCACAGTCACCTATATGCGGCTCTGCAAATCCATCCATCTCTGAATCAGGCCTGTAGTTCAAAATTGTGTCTTAACCCATAAAGTCCTCCTCAGCAATCTTATACCTCCTTATATCTCTTCCCTGATCTTCAGGTACTCCCATTAATTGGAGCTTTTATTCAACACACGCCCTTGTTCTCTGGTCCTCCTTGCTCACATCTCTTTAGCCACACATCCAGGTTTTAGCTCATACTTATGTGGAATTATCTCTCCCCAAGGACACAAGAGTCTCAGTCCTCCAGTTTTTAAACTCTCCTTTAATACGGAACCTGTGAAACAAGCGTATAGCCTGAGCTCATTATCATATGTATATATATATATATATATAAATATATTTATTTTTTCTGGCATCCGACAGCTGGGATTTCATACCCAACCCCCTGCCAGCAGTTTTTTTCTATCTAGTAACATATTTATTTGGCTGAAATAGAATTAAACATCAACCATAGACACCAGCGGAGCCAGGGCCTGATTCAGAGCCGGACGCTCTGACCAGAGCGCTCGCTCTGAATCAGGGCCCTCCTACCTAAACTTGGAGTGGCCTCTTGGACGCTCGCATAGCTGTGGGTTACCACCCACAGCTTATGCGAGTGCCCATGATGATGGTCGCGATGGTCAAGACCATCGCGACCATCAGGCTTGCAACGAGATCCTGCGGTAGGGTGTCGGTGACCGCAAGTCCTGGAGTGATTTTGGCTCTATCAGAGCTCTATCAGAGGTCTCACCCCCTTTGGTGCGAGACCTGGAGCGACGGCTTCCCCGGGTCTCGCGCATGCGCACGACGGAGCTCCCTCCGTCGTGCGCATGCGCACTAGGGCACCATCGACCCACTTGCGAGTGCTGAGCGCTCGCGAGCGGGTCTGAATCAGGCCCCCAGTCCACTAATCGGTCACTTTTTAGAAAGCTTTTGTAGTTTAAATGTTTGTTGTCATCAGATGACCAGAACGGATGCTTTACAGATGACAAGTGCAACGCTTATTAAGAGGAGGGACTGTTGCTATTGGTCTCTATAGAAAAGATACAGGCATTCTGTAGGAGACATTACAGAAAATGTATACAATAGTACAAAAAATAGATATGTGTCTTAAGAGAATATTTTAAATAACTATCTCCTTAACCATTTCCAACAGCTCCAGAATGATTCATTTTTCTGTTGCCATTATGTGGAATATTTTACTAGCGGTTAGTAAATTGACAGGAACTCAGACAAATTGCCAATTGCAGATCACAGGATAAGCAAATGCAGCCACCAGTGTACACCTTGCTGTGCAGCAGCCACCAGTGTACACCTTGCTGTGCAGCAGCCACCAGTGTACACCTTGCTGTGCAGCAGCCAGCTTAGAAATTCTCCAGTGATTTTGGTGCTTCTGGGGAAAGGGAATTCCACTACTCAGCAATTACACAGGAATCATGTGGAGTAACTTTCACATGCAGGGCACGCAAGTCCAAAATTGGATGCACCGGTGGGTGAATAATTGCAGACTGGGCATGTGCTGCATCATGCATATGCACCTTCATGGAGGATAAGAGCAGCCGGATCCCTTCGCCTGTGAAATGGACATTTCTAGATGCCAACTGGGCAGCACAAAAACAATCCTTCTTGTAGGAGTGTTGCCAGACTTTCGCGCTAGTTTGAGGCATACATACCAAGAAGGGACACCCGTTTCTGATGGCTGTGTTGCACCCAGAATGGGGTTGGTGTAAGTGCACTTACTAATGGTGATAGCCCTGGCTAGCAAAACAGTGGGCGGTGCGACCATACGCATGAAGCAGTATGGAAACCTGGCATTAGCATATGGTAGTCATTCTGGCTGCCACAGCTTTGCGCTCGAGTCAGAATCAGGCACATAAGAGGTTAACTTGTGCCGTACAGCAAACTGTGAGATTCCAATAGCAAAATAAATGAAAACAAAAGTCCCTTTACTGGAAAAGGGAAGGGACCAGTACCTGTAAGTATATCTGAGTTAGATTTGACTCTCCCGTCTTTTGATTGATGCTTATTTCTTCATAATACCTGGAGAGATAATGACACAACGGTATTGAGAATCATCATTGCAACAATAATATCTAATCAGATAACAGGTGCTTAAATGGATTAAACTTAAAAATTATTATTTAAATAGGAGGATTTGCAACACCTCTTGGGACCAAAGAGGCCGGATTTCCCAGCAACTGAGACCACATAAAGAAGCTGTCCACACCTGCTTATTTTATACTGCAGCCCATGTATAATAAATGGGGGTGGCAATTATTTATTTTTAATGGGTTGGGGATACTAAAGGCCCGGTATTAGTGCTCTCATGCCTCTGTGCAAGAATGAAAAAATAGTGCATAGGCCATGAGTCAAAGGTAAAGTAGGGAGCTAGGGACTACAAAACAGCAAGGCTCGGGGTGTTCACTGAACATGGAATCTGCTGGAGCTTCACCAGGGGCAAAAAGTGTTCTGCCTCTCCTCCACGGGAGGAGGGGGATGCTGGGAAAGGGATACTGAGCTAATAATGTCATATTTCAAATAAGATTAAAAAAAACAGTGTGGGTGGAAAAAAATAGTGGCAAGTGGTTACGGCCCCTGCATAATGGTGTAAGATATTATAAATCATTTCCTGCTCAGGCAAGTGGATGGGTCAATGCAGAAACTTACTCTGTGAGCGGGATGTACTAAGCATCGCATCTGCCTCTTGTCGGGTACATACCGCAGTTCATTTACGCGGTACGTACTTAGCTCGCCCAATTAAGAGCTGTCCTTTGCAATGCCTCCAGATTGAGGGAGTTCCGGGTTTAAGACCCAGAAGTCCCTCTGGCGTCCTTCTGCGTAGAGGAACTCGGGCCGCGGGGGGACATGGGAGGGATGCGATTGGGTCCCTCTCAGGGAGAGTGTCCTGGAAAGAAGCCCATAGGCTTCTATTCGGTAACGCCATCTGAAGATGGCGTTACCAACCGGGACACGATGCATTCCGGTGCTTTGTACATATGGGGTATGCGGTAAAACCGCATTTTTGTGTTTAGTACATCCTGCCCATGGTATTTCAATAAAGACCAGGGAGTATAAGATTATTATTATTATTATCATATATTTAGATCACACCACAAAGTACATAAACAGAAACATTGCAGAACATGGACTACAAGATCAATAAACATTGTTGCATCAGCAGGCTTAAGGTTAAAAATAAAAAAAATTCACAGAAGTACCAGTATGTCCTCCCACGATCAGCTGGAAAAGCATGCTGGGAATTGTAATTTCATAACAGCTGGAGAGCCACAGATTGGCCAGGCCTGTACTAGAGAGTGAGAAGGAAACATTACCTGCCAATCATGTCCCAGTCTTTGTACACCGGTATGTTTGGCCGTACTTTGTTATTGTAAGGGCCAAAATGACAGTTAGGAGATCCAAACCATTCATCAAAACCATGCCTGAGGGGATGATATCTGGGTCTGTGGCCCAAGTGCCTATAAAAAAAGAGATTATGACTAGAAAAGGGCAGTAACACTTTGCAGACCAGCATTATTATTGTTATTATTATTAAGTTATTTATAAAGCGCACACATGTTATGCAGCACTTTACAGAGAATATTTACTCATTCACATCAGCTGATCCCGGGTGCTGGAGCTCACTTCACCGCTCCTTGCCCCCTGTTGTCCGTAGGTGACAGGCATCACCTTTTCCATGGGATCCACTCTCTGACACTGTGTTTACCAGCCCCGAGTCTGGAGACTCTCGTTACGGGTAGGTTGAATTTCTATTGCCGACTGTTGCCCCTGTGGAATGTTTTGCTGGCCGGGCTCCTATTAACTATTATATGTCCACTCGCTCAGCTGGTTCACTTCGGACTTCAATATATCAGCGAGTGGTCTCTTTGGTCTAAGGAGATGCGGATAACTTATGCTACTGGGAAAATTGTTTGCCATTTATATTGAATTATTATACCCAGTCATCAGCATTTAGAGGAACTTTGTCATCCACCTAAGGAACTTGTTTATTTTATATGTTCTTTTTATTTTCATTTTATTCAGGTTTAAGAGTGGTCTACTGTATCACTGCATTGTTATAAATTCATGTCCTGGGGAGCTGCAGTTCTAACAGGTCTATTGTTATTGCAATAAATATAATATATATTACATTTCTGGTTTGTTTTTATTGTCAAGTGATTATAGGCGCAGACACTAGTGTTTTTTATATTTTGGTCCTTTTTAGGGGAATTTCAGGCAGATATCCCTTTGTGTCAGCTGCCAATAACTCACTGTTGAATTCCTGTCGTTACATATGAGCGCTCCACCTTCTTTTATACTGGTACCTCCATGTAGCCTGAAACCTTTTCACTTCTACAGGGATTTTACCATTTGCCAATGATTTTACTGATGTATCCAGACTTCTTCAGCAGCTCGGGCAGCAGCACCTCAGAATCAGGAATTCCACCCACTATCTCTTGTGGAGTGTAAGCTGTGAAAAGAGAGTCAAACCTATTACCCTTATGTACAGGTTCTTAAGACAGCTGGATACAAAAGAATCAGTCATTTTATTATTTAAATGTCAGGTTCATAAACAGTAGAAAGGTTTGTAAAAAAAATACATGTGAAATATGATCCTTTCAGATTAAGTTAACACAGCACAAAAGACCATGCGTTGAAGGTTACACCTTCATGCAACTTTAATGTATTGGTTTGCAAATCATCTTTTGCAGATTTGACTGAAAATAGGTCTTTATGGCTTTCTTATGTAATTTTCACTAAAGCTGCCCATTCACTAGAAGACAGGCAAAAGACTGCATGATTACGATATTGTAATCGTGCTGTCGTTTCACAGTCTGTGATGCGTCTACACTGAACGAGCAGTCATTCAGTGTAGGAAACATCTTTCATCTGCTAACATTCTCAACCTGACATTATCGTCAGGTTGTCCAACATGTTTGCCCGATGACAGATGTCTAAAAGGACCAGCGGGAGCGTGCATCACTGGTCGTTTTAGACATTTTAGTGAACGATCTGCAAATGATTAATGAACGATTGAACGATAACAATATCGTTATCATTCAATCGCTCAATTTAATCGCCTAGTGGATGGGCAGCATAAGATATCATCCTACCAGAATAGATTATTGCAATTGGCTAGGAGTAAAACACAGCTTATCTGTACTCACTGTATAAAACTGTGCCCACAGATCTCCTTAAAGTTGTTTCACATGACAAACAAATGACCCTGCTTGGATGAGGTACCCATCTATACATACACAAAGGTGTGCAAATGATTACACTCAATGCCAGTTTTTAAAATTTTCATAGTTTTCCTGGCTTACTGGATAGATGCCTAGTATAGTGTAGGACCCCCTCTAGCCCGGCGAAGTGCAGCAACTATTTATTTATTATTATTTATTAACAGTTTCTTATATAGCGCAGCATATTCCGTTGCGCTTTACAATTGTCAACATTGATAGAACAAAACTGGGTAATAACAGACAGATATATAGGTAGGGAGGCCCTGCTCGCAAGCTTACAATCTATAGGGAAATAGGCAGTAATACACAAGGATAGGTGCTATATATTGCATCTTGGTCCAGCCACAATGCACAGTTTCTTGGTTGGCTGCATGATCCAGTCACACAGGAATGTCGGCCAAATGTCATGAGGATGTGAGAGAAAGACAATGTGTGAGGTTATGTGTGGACTGTAAAAGGGGATGTAATTAGATATGGTAACTATGAAGGTTGTGAGGGCGGTTCTGGGATCTGATAAGCTTGCCTGAAGAGGTGAGTTTTCAGGGATCGCTTGAAGGATTGGAGACTAGAGGAAAGTCGTATTTTGCGTGGTAAGGCATTCCATAGAGTGGGTGCAGCCCTAAGAAAGTCCTGTAACCGTGAGTGGGAGCAAGTAATGCATGGGGATGAGAGACGCAGATCTTGTGCTGAGCGGAGAGGTCGGGTAGGGCGATATTTTGAGATGAGTGAAGAGATGTATGTTGGTGTGGTTTGGTTAATAGCCTTATGTGTAAGTAAGAGTATTTTGTATTGAATACGGTAGAAAACCGGCAACCAATGGAGGGACTGACAGAGCGGGGCAGCAGACGATGAACGTTTGGCAAGGAAGATAAGCCTTGCAGCTGCATTCATAATTGATTGTAATGGCGATAGCCTGTTTTTGGGAAGACCAGTAAGAAGACTATTGCAATAGTTAAGGCGGGAAATAATAAGTGCATGGATTAGAGTTTTTGCAGTGTCTTGTGTGAGATATGGTCGAATTTTGGATATGTTTTTTAGATGTATGTAACATGATTTAGAGACAGATTGAATGTGGGTAACAAAGGACAGTTCAGAGTCAAGGATGACACCAAGGCAGCGAGCTTGTGGGGCAGGGTGGATTGTCGACTTGTCAACTGTGATAGAGAGATCATGTTGGTAACTGTTGTTAGCTGGTGGAAATATAATTAATTCTGTTTTAGAAATATTAAGTTTCAGTTGGCGAGATGACATCCAAGATGAAATTGCAGAAAGACATTCAGTGACACGGACTAGTACAGTTGGTGATAAATCTGGGGAAGATAGGTAGATTTGAGTATCATCCGCATACAGATGGTACTGAAATCCAAAAGAGCTGATTAGTTTGCCAAGAGAGGAGGTATAGATTGAGAATAACAGAGGCCCTAACACAGAGCCTTGAGGTACTCCAACTGATAGAGGTAGCGAAGAGGAGGCAGAATCAGAAAAACGAACAGTGAAAGAGCGATCAGATAGGTAGGAAGAGAACCAAGAAAGAGCAGTGTTCTTAAAACCCAGGGATTGTAGTGTTTATATGAGAAGAGAGTGGTCAACAGTGTCAAAAGCAGCAGAGAGATCTAGAAGAATTAGGAGTGAGTAATGGCCTTTAGCCTTGGCAGTGACCAGATCATTTACTACCTTAGTCAGTGCTGTCTCTGTGGAGTGTTGGGAACGGAAGCCAGACTGAAGTGGGTCCAATAGGTTGTGTGAGTTAAGAAAGTGTGTGAGGCGAGTGTAGACTAGTCTCTCAAGTAGCTTGGAGGGGCATGGGAGCTGGGAGATAGGACGGTAATTTGAGAGAGTGTTGGGGTCAGAATTTTGTTTTTTCAGAATAGGAGTAATCACTGCATGCTTGAACAGTGATGGAAAGATGCCAGTAGAGAGAGAGAGATTACAGATTTTCGTTAGGGTTGGGATAAGCACAGGAGACAGAGCTTTACTGATTTGTGAGGGTATAGGATCTAGAGAAGAGGTAATAGAGTAGGAGGATGAGAAGAGGGAAGATACTTCATCTTCATATGTGAGATCAAATGAAGAGAATGTGCCAGAGGATAAAGGTAGCGAATTGAGCAGGTCACTAGCTGAGGAAGAGCCTACCATTTCATTTCGGATCTCATCAATCTTGTCCCTAAAATAGGAAGCAAAATCTTGTGCACAGATAGTAGTAGGTGGTTTGGGTGAGGGAGGGGTAAGAAGCAGTTTAAATGTATTAAAAAGTCGCTTGGGGTTAGAGGCTTGAGCAGAGATAAGAGATTGGAAATATGTTTGTTTGGCAGTGTCCAGAGCAGTACGATAACTAGACGTGGCATTGATTCTACAAGTGGACAGAAGACCACTGGAGAGATGTTGACCCTTGTCGTCTGGATAGCTTTCCACAGCTCCCTGATATTTGTAGGTGTAGGGTCTTGGGTGCGAACGGACCTCTCCATAACATCCCATAAATGCTTGATTGGGTTCATGATGGGCAAACGTGATGGCCACACTATTTGTCAGAACTCTCAGGATGCTCATCAAAATAAAGCTGCATACACACAGTACGATCTGCGCAACCAACGATATCGCTGAACGATTTCCCTTGAACTTTCTGTAGTGCAGGACAAACGATATTAGATGTACACACTGATAGATATCTAAAATAGATATATTTTAGTGAAGTCATCCTGCCACATCTCTGAACATGCAAATCTTGATGAAATCGTCCAAGTTGGCCTGCATGTACGGACGACCATAGATATCATTATCGTCCATGCGGGAACGCGCATCGTTGGTCGTTGACTGCATAAAAATTAACGATTGATCATTGAACGATACTGTTATCGTTCATAGATATCGTACCGTGTATACGCACCTTATCAACAAGTTTTATCATTTACAACGAATGATAAAACCCGTTGCCTATGATAACGGTGCTCCAGCCAATCAGCTCCCAACTGTCATCTGCTTAAAATATGACAGCTGGAGCTGATTGGCTCAAGCACCATTTATCATACGCAACAAGTTTTATCACTCGTTGTAAATGATAAAACTTGTTGATAAATAGGCCCCTGATTCTGGACAACTTGGGAATGATGACACGGTGCATTATCCTGCTGGAATATTCCATCATTGTGGGGGCACATGATGTCCATGAAGGGCTTCAATAGTGGTTACCAGTAAATGACATGTTCAGGTGGACCAGTGGACCCAACCCATGCCATGTGAACACACCCCACATCATCATGGAAACACCACCAGTCTGCATGGTACCATCTTGACAACTGGGGTCCATGGCCTCATGGGGTCAGCACCACACACAAACCCTACTATCAGCCCTACCATCAGTGACTCATCGGACCACGCCACGTTACCTGTCCTCCAATGTCCAATTAGCAATGTCACAAGCCCAGGTGAGGCATTGTTTCCGGTGTCATAGTGTTAACAGGGGCACTCTGGTGGGTCTTCTGCTCCCATATCCCATGAAAGCGAAAGACCTCTGCACTGACCTGCTGGATAAGCGTCTGGTACCTCCTGCATTGAACGTGGATGTGATTTGAGCCAGTGTCACTTGTCTGTTACCACAGACAATTGTGGCCAGACGCCGCTTGTTACAATCATTAATCACTCCTTTTTGGCCACTGTGCTGTCCACGGTGGGTGGTAATGCCTTCCATGAGGTATTCCAAGTATACACATGACACTGTAGATCGAGGAAGGTTGAATGTCTGCAGAACTTCAGAAATGGAATGTCTCATCAATATATATATTTATTAGGGGTGTGCACCGGCCACTTTTCGTGTTTTGTGTTTTGGATCTGGATCTTTCTTCGTGTTTTGGATCTGGATTGGTTTTGCCAAAACCACCCTTCCGTGTTTTGGGTTCTGGGTTTTGTGTTTTGGATCTGTATTTTTTTTTTAAAAAGCATAAAAACAGCTAAAATCACAGAATTTGTAGGTTTTTCTGCTCCTATGCTATAATTAACCTCAATAACCTTAATTTCCACTCATTTCCAGTCTATTCTGAACACCTCACACCTCACAATAGTGTTTTTATGTCCAAAAGGTTGCACCGAGGTAGCTGGATGACTTTGCTAAGCGACACGAGTGGGCGGCACAAACACGTGACCCATCTAGACGTGAAACTGCAGTGGCAGACAGGATGGCAGTTTGAAAAACTAGGCCCCAAACTGTACATAATGCAAAGAAAAAAAAGAGGTGCAAGATGGAATTGTCCTTGGGCCCTCCCACCCACCTTTATGTTGTATAAACAGGACGTGCACACTTTAACAAACCAATCATTTCAGCGCCAGGGTCTGCCACACAACTGTGGCTGAAATGATTGGTTCGTTTGGGCCCCCACAAAACAAGCTGGCAATTAATCTGTCCCTGCACAAACTGGCTCTACGGAGGCAAGATGTCATCCTCATCCTCCTCATCCACCGATTCCTCACCCTCTTCAGTGTGTACATCCTCATCCTCACAGAGTATTAATTCGTCCCCGCTGGAATCCACAACCACAGGTCCCTCTGTACGTTCTGGAGGCTGGTCTCCCTGGAAGAGTTGATAATTCATTTTATGAACCTCATTTTCTCCACATTTTGTGGAAGCAACCTCCTACGCCTTTCGCTGACAAGGTTCCCGGCTGCACTAAACACTCTTTCGGAATACACACTGGAGGGGGGCCAACTCAGGTAAAATAGAGCCAGTTTGTACAGGGACCTCCAAATTGCTTCTTTTTCCTGCCAGTACAGGTACGGACTGTCTGACATGCCTACTTGGATGCTGTCACCGATGTAATCCTTTAACAGACAGACGCACGCTTGTCGCTGCTGCTTTGAGGATGCAAGTGCGGCTACAGCCCACACAATTCAGAAAGACAGAAAAAAAAAAGAAGTATATTTTTATTGTTTGTGGAGCGCACTTTGAGGGTTACACCACCCTTTAACAGACAGACGCACGCTTGTCGCTGCTGCTTTGAGGATGCAAGTGCGGCTACAGCCCACACAATTCACAAAGACAGAAAAAAGAAGAATATTTTTATTGTTTGTGTAGCACACTTTGAGGGTGTCACCACCCTTTAACAGACAGTCGCACGCTTGTCGCTGCTGCTTTGAGGACAGTATCATATGCAGTGACAGTAGACTTGTCAGAAATTGTTGGCACGTCCTTCAGTCCGGACCAGATGTCCAAACCAGCCCTTGACTTATGACACAGGCGCACGCTTGGCGCTGCTACTATGTTGATGCACGTGCGGCTACATCGCACACAAGTCACAAACACATTAAAAAAATAGTTTTTTATTTTTTGGAGCACTTTTAGGGTTACACCACCCTTTAACAGACAGACGCACGCTTGTCGCTGCTGCTTTGAGGATGCAAGTGCGGCTACAGCCCACACAATTCACAAAGACAGAAAAAAGAAGAATATTTTTATTGTTTGTGTAGCACACTTTGAGGGTGTCACCACCCTTTAACAGACAGACGCACGCTTGTCGCTGCTGCTTTAAGGATGCAGGTGCGGCTACAGCCCACACATTTCACAAAGACAGAAAAAAAAAGAAGAATATTTTTATTGTTTGTGTAGCACACTTTGAGGGTGTCACCACCCTTTAACAGACAGACGCACGCTTGTCGCTGCTGCTTTAAGGATGCAGGTGCGGCTACAGCCCACACATTTCACAAAGACCGAAAAAAAAAGAACAATATTTTTATTGTTTGTGTAGCACACTTTGAGGGTGTCACCACCCTTTAACAGACAGACGCACGCTTGTCGCTGCTGCTTTGAGGATGCAGGTGGAATCTAGACGGGATTTGGAACCTGGGACACACTACCTCCATCAATTGTCTAAATCCCACTGCACTAATGGCGGATACCGGACGCACGTCTAACACCAACATAGCAGTCAAGGCCTCAGTTATACGTTTTGCTTCAGGATGACTGCTGTCGTACTTCATCCTCATCGCTAGGGACTGTTGGAGGGTCAATTGTTTAGTAAAAGTAGTGATGTTCCTACTTCCTCTCTGGGATGATGAACAACTCCCAGCAGCAGCAACAGCACTAGGAGGAAGTGGTTCTTGATCTTTCCCTATTTTATTTTTATCAGAGAAAGTTTGGTCCTCCATTTATGTTATATTGATATATACGTGCGGCTAAAGCGCACACAAACACAGAAAATATTTTTTTATTTTTGCTGGAGAGTAGTGCACTTTGTGGGTTACACCACCCTTTAAGAAATGAGCCAGCCGGCTCTTTACTTATGGGACACAGGCGCACGCTTGGCGCTGCTCCTTTGTTGATGCACGTGCAGCCACAGTGCACACAAGTCACAAACACAGAAAATATATATTTTTTTGGTTTGGACTGGAGTGTACTTTGGGGGTTACAGCACCCTTTAACGGTCAAGCCAGCCGGCCCTTTACTTATGACACAGGCGCACGCTTGGCACTACTTTGTTGATGCACGTGCGGCTACTGCGCACACAATTCACAAACACAGAAAATATATATTTTCTTGTTTCGGAGTGTACTTTGGGGGTTACAGCACCCTTTAACGGTCAAGCCAGCCGGCCCTTTACTTATGACACAGGCGCACGCTTGGCACTACTTTGTTGATGCACGTGCGGCTACTGCGCACACAATTCACAAACACAGAAAATAATTTTTTTTTTGGTTTGGACTGGAGTGTACTTTGGGGGTTACAGCACCCTTTAACGGTCAAGCCAGCCGGCCCTTTACTTATGACACAGGCGCACGCTTGGCACTACTTTGTTGATGCACGTGCGGCTACTGCGCACACAATTCACAAACACAGAAAATATATATTTTCTTGTTTCGGAGTGTACTTTGGGGGTTACAGCACCCTTTAACGGTCAAGCCAGCCGGCCCTTTACTTATGACACAGGCGCACGCTTCGCACTACTTTGTTGATGCACGTGCGGCTACTGCGCACACAATTCACAAACACAGAAAATATATATTTTTTTGGTTTGGAGTGTACTTTGGGGGTTACAGCACCCTTTAACGGTCAAGCCAGCCGGCCCTTTACTTATGACACAGGCGCACGCTTGGCACTACTTTGTTGATGCACGTGCGGCTACTGCGCACACAATTCACAAACACAGAAAATAATTTTTTTTTTGGTTTGGACTGGAGTGTACTTTGGGGGTTACAGCACCCTTTAATGGTCAAGCCAGCTGGCCCTTTACTTATGACACAGGCGCACGCTTGGCACTACTTTGTTGATGCACGTGCGGCTACTGCGCACACAATTCACAAACACAGAAAATAATTTATTTTTTGGTTTGGACTGGAGTGTACTTTGGGGGTTACAGCACCCTTTAACGGTCAAGCCAGCCGGCCCTTTACTTATGACACAGGCGCACGCTTGGCACTACTTTGTTGATGCACGTGCGGCTACTGTGCACACAATTCACAAACACAGAAAATAATTTTTTTTTTGGTTTGGACTGGAGTGTACTTTGGGGGTTACAGCACCCTTTAACGGTCAAGCCAGCCGGCCCTTTACTTATGACACAGGCGCACGCTTGGCACTACTTTGTTGATGCACGTGCGGCTACTGCGCACACAATTCACAAACACAGAAAATATATATTTTCTTGTTTCGGAGTGTACTTTGGGGGTTACAGCACCCTTTAACGGTCAAGCCAGCCGGCCCTTTACTTATGACACAGGCGCACGCTTGGCACTACTTTGTTGATGCACGTGCGGCTACTGCGCACACAATTCACAAACACAGAAAATAATTTTTTTTTTGGTTTGGACTGGAGTGTACTTTGGGGGTTACAGCACCCTTTAACGGTCAAGCCAGCCGGCCCTTTACTTATGACACAGGCGCACGCTTGGCACTACTTTGTTGATGCACGTGCGGCTACTGCGCACACAATTCACAAACACAGAAAATATATATTTTCTTGTTTCGGAGTGTACTTTGGGGGTTACAGCACCCTTTAACGGTCAAGCCAGCCGGCCCTTTACTTATGACACAGGCGCACGCTTCGCACTACTTTGTTGATGCACGTGCGGCTACTGCGCACACAATTCACAAACACAGAAAATATATATTTTTTTGGTTTGGAGTGTACTTTGGGGGTTACAGCACCCTTTAACGGTCAAGCCAGCCGGCCCTTTACTTATGACACAGGCGCACGCTTGGCACTACTTTGTTGATGCACGTGCGGCTACTGCGCACACAATTCACAAACACAGAAAATAATTTTTTTTTTGGTTTGGACTGGAGTGTACTTTGGGGGTTACAGCACCCTTTAATGGTCAAGCCAGCTGGCCCTTTACTTATGACACAGGCGCACGCTTGGCACTACTTTGTTGATGCACGTGCGGCTACTGCGCACACAATTCACAAACACAGAAAATAATTTATTTTTTGGTTTGGACTGGAGTGTACTTTGGGGGTTACAGCACCCTTTAACGGTCAAGCCAGCCGGCCCTTTACTTATGACACAGGCGCACGCTTGGCACTACTTTGTTGATGCACGTGCGGCTACTGTGCACACAATTCACAAACACAGAAAATAATTTTTTTTTTGGTTTGGACTGGAGTGTACTTTGGGGGTTACAGCACCCTTTAACGGTCAAGCCAGCCGGCCCTTTACTTATGACACAGGCGCACGCTTGGCACTACTTTGTTGATGCACGTGCGGCTACTGCGCACACAATTCACAAACACAGAAAATTATTTTTTTTTTGGTTTGGACTGGAGTTTACTTTGGGGGTTACAGCACCCTTTAACAGTCAAGCCAGCCGGCCCTTTACTTATGACACAGGCGCACGCTTGGCACTACTTTGTTGATGCACGTGCGGCTACTGTGCACACAATTCACAAACACAGAAAATAATTTTTTTTTTGGTTTGGACTGGAGTGTACTTTGGGGGTTACAGCACCCTTTAACGGTCAAGCCAGCCGGCTCTTTACTTATGACACAGGCGCACGCTTGGCACTACTTTGTTGATGCACGTGCGGCTACTGCGCACACAATTCACAAACACAGAAAATATATTATTTTTTTAGCACTTGGGGGGAGCACCCCTGATGGACAGAGCACCCCCTGGACAACACTACAGCACCCCTTTAGGACTGGGACACTGCACAGGACTTTGGAGTGGACACAGCCCCTATGGAGAACTGACTGCACAACACAGTCCAGCCAGCCCCTATGGACTTTGAAGTAGTGGATACAGCCCCTATTAACAACAGCAGCACAGCACAACACAGCCAGCCCCTATGGACTTTGAAGTAGTGGACAACAGCAGCACTACACTACACTACACAGCCCAGCCAGCCCTAACTCCCACCCTCCTTGTTCACTGTGCACAGCCGAGTGAGAAAATGGCGCCGACGCGGGTACCTTATATAGGATCCAAAACCTGCGAGACTCAGAAGGCGGGATGATGACGTTTTGCCTCGATTTCAGATCCGATTCAGGCGGGAAAAGTCGAGTCTGACTCGGATCGGACTCGGATCGGCTCGGGGGGGTTCGGATTTCAGAAATCCGAACCCGCTCACCCCTAATATATATAGTAATCACTGTCAGGCGGCACTCGCATGTAGAAAACTACCATGATGACGATGCATTAAAGAAGCATCAAAACATTGGCGTAATACCCTGTGTATGTGATTTATTATAGTAATACCTGAGTGCCGCCGTGCTTTGGAGGGAGGGAGGGGGAGAGGGAGAGGGAGGGGGAGAGAGGGGTATATATATATATATATATATATATGTGTATAGGCGTAGTCCAGCATTCACAATCAAGTGTGTTTATATCACACACAGAACGGCATACCATACCCCATATCCACAGGATGAAGTTAAACTCTCTGATGTTAAGAATACTGATGCTGTGACAGAGGTTTTACATAAAACATTGGCAAATTAATTTGGTATGCCTAAATAAAAACTGATTAATATTGCAACTTCAAACAAAGTCTGGAGAGTGTCTTCCTTTCAACACCTGATGATACTATTATATATATATATACACATACAACAAACAGAGCAGGCCGGCACTCAATTGGAATGGAATAGCAGCTTGCCTCGGTGCCTCCAGCCACAAGATACAATCAATCCAAAATACAGTAGTGGCACTCGCAGGGCTAATCATCCAGGATACAGACGGTGTACTGACACCAAATCATTAACCTGTATACACGTGTGCCAGGTCAACGTTTCATTTTTATTACAAAGAAATTTTTGTAATAAAAATGAAACGTTGACCTGACACACGTGTATACAGGTTATTGATTTGGTGTCAGTACACCGTCTGTATCCTGGATGATTAGCCCTGCGAGTGCCACTACTGTATTTTGGATTGATTATAAAGCGCTGCGGAATATGTGTGCGCTATAAAAATAACTGGTAATAAATAATAAATAATATATACATACATAAGCACACTACCTCCGTTAATGTGGACAATGTACAGTAAGTAAATTTAATTTGATAGTAGCAGAAGGGGAAAATAGTGGCATGGGACAATTTAACCCTGTGTATTAGAGCGTGTATGTATGCATACATCATAAGGCGATGCGGTCATAATCCTGACCGCAGGGATTCCAGCATTCAGAATGCTGATGCCAGAATCCCAAGGGTAAGTACTGGGGTTAGAGGGAGGGTTAGGGATTAGGCAATAGGGGGAGGGTTAGGTTTAGGTTTAGGTTGCGGGGAGCGAGGGTTAAGTTTAGGCACTAGGGGAGAGGTTAGGTTTAGGCTACGGGGAGGGCGAGTTAGGGTGAGTGGTTAGGTTAGGCTTACTTACCTCTACGCGTCGGGATTGTAACCTGGTTGGGATGCCGGCGTCGGTATCCTGACCGGCAGGATCCTAAGCGCCGGCATCCCGTACCCAACCCCATCATAAGGAGTAATGTATGCTGTGGCTATAGAATACAAAATGAAGAATTCATATACATATACACATGGGGGTGGAAAATGACAGCCAGGAGGACAAAGCAATATATTTTGTAAAGGCTGCTGTGGTGCTTTGTACGTTCATAAATTAAAATGGTCTGAAGGTGGAATGTCCTGTTAAATAGGAGGTCGGGAAATATAATACAATGCCAAACATTTGAACATCCTCCTTGGAAACAGAGGGCCTGATTCAGAGCTGGAGCTGGACGCTCTGACAGAGCGCTCGCTCTGAATCAGGGCCGGCCCTCTGGTTTTTCAGAACGGCCTGCTGGCCACTCGCAAAGCTGTGAGTGACCACCCACAGCTATAGTGAGCGGCCATGATGATGGTCACGATGGTCAAGACCATCGCGCCCATCGGGCTTGCAACGAGACCCTTGTGGTAGGGTCTCGTTGCCGCAAGCCCAAGAGTGCTTTTGGCTCTAACAGAGCCGAAAGCACTCCCACTGACATCGACAGCACGCCCCTCACTCAACATCGACAGCACGCCCCCTTTGGTACGAGACCCGGAGCGACGGTTTGCCCGTCGCTATCCGGGTTTCGCACATGCGCAAGACAGAGCCGGCTCCGTTGTGCGCATGCGTACTGGGCCACCATCGACCCGCTTGCGAGCGTGTAGCGCTCGTGAGCAGGTCTGAATCAGGCCCCGAGATCAGTACATAGAAGTCAGCACAACAGGCTCACCAACATCAATAAGTAATAAATAGAATATCTTACATATGATACTTTACATTCACATTTCTCTATCGCCACACATGCACACTACCAGGTAGCAAGGTGTTATATAGCACCTCAGCATTACAATGGTCAAAAAAGTGCATCAATAAGAATGCAAAGTGAGCAATTGCAATAAAAGTTCTTCTCACCATTCCTGGCGTGGCCGTTTGTTGTATAAAACCCGTTCCGTATGGGAAGACGGCCGGTTAGTAAGGATGCTCTTGCTGTACAATACAAAGAATAATCATACTGTAACTGAATAGGGTCCACAAATGACTAAATTAAAATAAAGACAAACTGCTTGAAACTGAGTGCATGCATTTTAGAAATAAATAATCTCTATGAGTTAGATTTACTAAAGCTTCCAAAAGGATGGTGGTGGTGTCCAGAGCAACCAATTATATTTTAGCTATCATTACTCTATTGGTTCCTAGAAAAATGATAGACCGAATCTGATAGGTTGCTATGGTAAACACTACCATTTTTAGAAGCTTTAGTAAACCTACCATCAATCCCTCTAAAGGTGCGCATCTACTTACAGACATACCAACGACAGCACGATTACGACATTGTAATCGCGCAGGCATTTCCAAATCTGTGCTGTGCCTACACTGAACGATCAGTCGTTCAGTGTAGGCACATCAATCATCCCCTAACATGCTCAACCTGACGTTATCGTCAGGTTGACCAGCATGTTCGGGCGATGATTGATATCGGAAACGACCAGCGGGAGCGTGCATCGTTGGTCGTTTCCGACATTAATGTACGCGATTCATGCATGATTTGCAAACGATTGAACGATAACAACGTCGTTATTGTTCAATCACCTGATAAAATCGGAAGTGGATACGCACCTTTAGAAGTTTATTTACAAAGTCACTTCTGTTTGTGTTTATGCCCGATAATTAAAAAAGCAGTGCTTTTACTAGGCAAGACACGGCTAGCGAAAGCATTGCCCTTTTAGTTATCGGGCAAACAGAAATGTCAGGTATTTATTATTACTACTACTTGTCTTCAATCATAGTCTATGGCTTGCATGATATCCTGCTCACAAAATGTATAGAAAATATAAAGCAAAAGTTAAATTTCATCTGAAGCGTTTATAGCACATACTGTACACTTACATGGGGAGCACAGAGGATTTGCTGTGTAGAAATCTGGAAACAGAATCCCCTCTGAGGCCATCTTATCCAAATTAGGGGTCTCTTTAGAGGGTTCACCAAACACACCGAGATCTCCCCATCCCATCTACATCAAAAGCACAATTTATTAGTGTCCTTTAAATAGTTTTGATGACAAACTTTCTGCCAATCATGCAGTTAAGCTGGGTACATGCTGACAGATATATTGGCTGATCAATTGATAGGCCAATATATCTGGTGACCATCGGCCAGTGTTTACCAGCGATATGTCTTTAGACGACATTGTTCATAGACATATTGCGTCGGCAGTGCTGCACAGCCAATGGCAGATATATCTGTCCATAGGGCAATTTGTACGGGGGGTCCACATGCAGCAGAGGCCGCAGGGAGGGGGGGCGGGACACGTCCCCTGGCCAGAAGCAGATGATGGTTATTCAGTGTGTATCACTCGATCTGCAGATATATCTGTGCAGTGTGTACCCAACTTTAAAGGATTGAATAGAAAAATTACACTTGCAGTTATTTTGGGATAATTATAGGTGCATCTTCCATCCTGCACAGCAGGAGTGTAGAGAGAGAATAACTCACTGCAGAGTTTCCCAAACTCTCCCATTACAGTTCAGGTTTTAAGAATATCCATGCTTGAGCACAGATGACTTAATTAGTATCTTCTCAGTCAATTTGATTTAAACATCTGGACTTAAGCATGGATATCCTTAAAACCTGGACTATAATGGCAGAGTTTGGGAAACTATGGCTTACTGAATAGAATGTGATGCAGAAGGCACTCTGAGGGTAAGCAAAACAAACAAAAAGAATGGTTAACTGTATAGAATCTGGAAGCAGGCCAGAGGGTAGATTCTAAAGCACAATAAATACACGCACTTCACGATCTGGTGTACAATCGCCCGATATATTATTCCCCCGCCACATCCAGAAGCATGGTGTCGGCCACCGGACCTTGAGATCTGCCTGCACTGGAGGCAGATCTCAAGAGGTGATGAAGGACGCACAGGAGCGTCCAATAGCGCGTACGTACACACTTGATGGGGCGATTTGTCATGCTGATTTGCCTCAAAATGACAAATCATCCAATATATATTGTCTAGTGTGTACCCAGCTTACGAGGAGTGTTTTCAAAGACGGCAAACATTGTCGGCTTTGACTGATGGTTTTAAAATGGCAATAAAAATAAATGCTAAACAAGCATGATGTAGCATTTATTTCTATTGGCATTTTGAAACCATGGGACAATGATCTACCTCCTGGTTGGAAGTAACAGTAGCCCTATTCCCAGTTTCTTTACAGTTAATCTAAGCCTTCATGCCCACATAGGACCTTTACTGTGAAAGACTGTAGACCTATTCCTAATGTCAATTGTTCATACACCAATGCAATTCACATTGGAACAAAATGCATACATAAGCTGCATTCAAAATAATTGGTTACAAGTATCAAGACAAATATGGAATAAAGAAGACTGGGAATATTTAAATATAGAAGACCGACCATCAATGTCGTTGCCAGATTGGGGTCAGGGTGGACCTAGCTAACTCCCCTCCTTACTTATCTTCCATCACCAAAATAGTGATACAGCTTCATTATATGTAATACCTCAGTCACACATAACACATCTATTCTCCAAAATCGTACCACTAGGGCCCCATGTAGTCTGCATACAATGTAGTTTTAAAGTGTCAAACGCATTGGATTAAAATAACCATAAACAATGACATTACACAGACATAAAAGCGAGTAATGCAATAAACTGTTACATGGGTGTAAGCTGTGCTGCACTCAACGCTCACGGTAATCTCACTGCAAGAAAAAGTTATTAGACTGACAACTAGACAATATCCCAGCCCACCCTGTATACTCACATCATCCATCAACAGCAGAATAATATTGGGACGGGTCCCGTTGGTTCCCAGAACGGTTCTGAGAAGACAGAGAGCAGCTACAGTCCACACAGGAGACATGGTAGTAATTTAGTTATAGCAGCTAGAAGTTCCCCTCGTTCTGTTACACTAACTTAGTTTTACAGTGACAGTCATGTGACTGCTGCAGTCCCAATGTCACATGATATACAGCTCTCAGTGGTGTTGCTGCAAAATCTTCCTGTTCCTGTATGTAGCAGAGACTGAGCGAGCATCGGGGGAGGGAGACTCAAGTAAGAAGAAGGAACAGTGGCAGATGTTTGAAGCTCTGCAAAGTGATAAAGTGGAGAGTTATAATCAACCAGCCAGTCAGCTCCTAACTGTCATGTTACAGGCTGTGTTTGAAAAATGACAATTAGGAGCGGATTGGTTGGTCGTTTATCACTCTCCACTTTATCACTTCCCAGAGCTTCATACATTGACGTCTGAAATCATACTCATGTTTATTTGATGGAGGCTTACAGTGTATACAGTCCAGTGGTTCAAAAAAACAGAAGCATTCAGAATTTAAAAAATACAAAACTCCTTTATAAGATCTGTAAAGACCTGTACTTCTTAGGCAGCATACTACAAGCAGTCCCCTTGAAATATTGGCATTAAATGGGGTATTTGTGCTGTCAGGACGCAGGCATCTAGCGCCACAGCCATGTCAGTGGTTGCCAGGCAAGAGCGTGTTTGCCACAGCTGCTGTGCTTGGGAGACTGTGTGATGTAACTTTTGAGCACCTCGCTGTCTGCGCCTCTTGCCCCTGGCAGTCACTCACTGGGTCGGTATCTTCTCTATTTAGTGCAGTGTAAGTAGCATCTATTTGTGGCTGCAGGTTTTTCGTCTCCAGGGCGACTGCCAACGTGGTGGGTGGGTGCGTTCTTCTGGTGATTGTCATGTTTAAACATGATAAATAATTGTAGCGCTCAGCCTATCCTTGTGGAAGTGTCTTAGTGGTATGTGTTAGACCCTTCAAGGGGTGCTACTGAAATATGGGAAAAGGGGTGGTGTTATGCACAACCTGGTGGTGACATAATGATCTACAAACGGAATTGAAAATAAAAACAACTTTACTTAATGAAGAAATGAACAAGTGTATATCACAAAAATTTATACATGCTGAAAAATACACAATAGTGGTATACTGATAAGAATAAAAAGTATATATATATATATATATATAACAGCAATAAATGTTCTTAGCTTAGAGTAAATTGTGGATCAGTATAGTGTCCACTTTAACCACACTGTTGGAGTTTATTGGAGTAGACTCCTGTGTGGGCAATATATATAGCAATGAGTCATATAGGGAAAACTCCAAGGTCATCAGAACACTGAGATTGCGGTGTTCCGCTTATCTGTTGGTAGAATGTCATATAGAAAAAAAAGAGGTTGTAAACCTTTTGAATGCTGCCCGGGATGATCTTCTCGGGAATGGGGTGCTGGGACAGTGGAGAGGGCCTCCTTGCTTGAAGTTCTGCCCTGTACATCCACCTGTGTGCCTCTGCAAGAGCAATATACCAATGTCCCACTGTAACTCACGTCCAGCAAGCACGGCACTACAGGAATTTGTAAGATAACAAGTGTTGCTTTATAAGTAGTTATACATCATAATCCTTGCAAAACTGCATCAACGTTTCTGTGCCGCGCAGGGTCCCGTCATCAGGACAGAGGAGATGTATGGACATAAAAGACGCATAAAATACCAGAAACTGTCTTGTCCTCATTCTGGTATTTTATGGGTTTCATATGTCCATACATCTCCTCTGTCCTGATGACGGGACCCTGCGCGGCACAGAAACGTTGATGCAGTTTTGCAAGGATTATGATGTATAACTACTTATAAAGCAACACTTGTTATCTTACAAATTCCTGTAGTGCCGTGCTTGCTGGACGTGAGTTACAGTGGGACATTGGTGTATATATATATATATATATATATATATATTATGCATTGTATATGACATGTGTAAGTCTGCTGTGTGTTATACTGCCTTTTCTAATTTCTGAATAACTGTCAGTTATAGCTATCACTGCTGTTTCTCCTATTAACCCTACTGCTACAGGTGTGTTGGTTATTTTGGGGGGTGAACACTGTCACATTGTATTATATTACTTTGCATAACATTGTGGAGATTGTTATGTCCAAAGAGAATGAAAAGCAGGAGGGGAAAGCCCATGTGCTGGTTTCATGTATGGCCTGTCAGGAGAGTTTGTCCCCTCAGGATTTCATACAGAATGGATTATGTGGTCACTGTTACAAAGAGTCACCACATCAGTCAAATTTACCAGGTCATGGGCAGGAACCCCTTTGGGCTTCTTTTTCCCAGATCCTGGCGCAGGTTGTAAACCGGTTATCTGCTCATATGCCGACCCCTACTATGGGGTACCCTCAGCAACTACAACCTCCTATGTTTATGCCTCCTATACATCCGTCCACTCAAGTCAAAGTATGGCTCTGTCCTCTGCTACATTTCAGCAAATGCTGCAGGCAGCCAGGCTGGAACAGCCTAAAACCAGAAGGTGGTCGGCTTCCTCCTATCACTCCGTCCTGCCTGCAGACTCTGATGCATCTTCAAATGAGTGTGGGGACATACAGGGCTCCTCTCAAGAGTCTCTCTCAGGAGAGGAGGACCATTTTCCAACAGTAGATGTTCCCTCCATGATTAGGGCAGTCAAAGCTGTTTTAAACATAGATAGTGAAGAGCCAGAGCTTAGGAAGGCTCCGGTGTTCAAACACCAGAAGGCTGTTAAGGCTGAGTTTCCTAAATCTGAGCATCTCTCTGAACTTATGGGGGAAGAATGGAGTTCTCTGGATAGACGATTCCATGTAACAAAAAAGGTTACAGCTTTATACCCCCTCCCATCGGACGAATGCACTAGGTGGGAAGTTCCGCCAACGGTAGATGCGCATGTGGCACATCTGGTTAGGAGCGCCACAATGCTCATACCATCTGCATCCTCCCTTAAGGATTCCACAGATAGAAGACTTGAAGCCTGTCTCAGGGCGGTCTTTTCTCTGTCGGGGGCTGTTACCCGCACGGCCATGGCCACGGCCTGGGTATCTAAGGCCATTAAAAATGGACAGGGGCACTTGAAAATACTCTTCCAGCGGCTTCCAGAGAACATCTGATAATTATCTCCTATATCAAGGAGGCAGCATCCTACCTGGGAGAGGCGGCATTAGATGCCGGTATACTGACTTCTAAGGCATCAGCTGCCTCAGTTATTGTTCACAGAGCCTTATGGTTAAGGGACTGGAAAGCAGATGCAAGGTCCAAGAAGGCTCTGGAATCGCTGTCATTTACAGGAGGCATTCTGTTTGGCACAGAATTGGATAAAATTGTACGTCTTCCGGTGGGCGGGGCATCTGGAATGGCCGCATCTTAACTGTGCTCCCAGCAGAGGCACCTTAAACCTATCTCCATATTGTTTTTTTTGGAGTATGTGGGGGTCGCTGCTTACCCCATTGCATACACTAAACGGAGAGGAGAGTACCGAGACCTTTTTCAGACCGGGAGCGTGTCATACACCAGAATCCGGCCACTGACATTAGTGGCTTGCATGACCGCCATTTTGAAAAAATGACATGGCGCCTTGAGAGCTTGCTTTATTGCCTAACTTACTTGGAGCTCAGCTTGGCTTGTGCAGCTGGAACTTTGTATGCCCTTATACCCAGGTTATTTGGTATACTGCGAATCGGACACACTGTCGGTTCCCGTCCTGCTCATACCACGTGTCCGATCATCGAGTGAGGCCCCGGTGCTGTGCGCTGTCACCGCTTGTCTGCGTTGGTCTCTGCTTGAGAAAGCTGGATATTATTGATACAGCCTGTGTGCGACTGCAGCCGCTCTGCTGCTGAGGTGGCTTGTCGGGGAAGTAAAGGGAGAGTCATCCTGACGTCTACTCCGCTGCGCTGTGAGTGATGCCCGGTAGGGGTTGATAGAAAACACCCGATTTCCCTTTTGCTGACACTGAGGATCCGCACCAGCGGCTGCTGTCACTACAGATTCCAGGAGCCCTTTACCGGGTGGAAGCATTTCTAACATTTATATTTGCACTCCTGTTTGATGAAAAACACCTGACAAGACGTTTCTGAGGTATTCTGGGCACTCACTTGCTGTCGCTGACACTACCCGTGAGAGGCTGCTACTTGCCATTGTACTGCTGGGGTGATCCTTACTGCAAAGCCGCTAGCCTACCTACACTATTACCAACCCCTAATCTTTGTGTAAGGTGCCTGGAGGTGATCCCCTGTGGTGAAGAATGTTTCCTAGCTGGAAATCCTGCTACTAATAAAATACCATCGCGGCCATCATCTGGCCGCTCGCAATATCTGTGGATGGTAACCCACAGCTATGCGAGCGGCCCGGAGGCCGCACCGAAGAAAAAAAAACCCGCCCTGACTCAGAGCGTCCGGCTCTGAATCAATCAGGCCCTGAGTGCCTGTAGCCAGGGGCAGGGTATATATGGAGGAGGAACCAGTGCATCCTGGGAGCTAAAGCTTGTAACTGTTTGTTGCCGTGCCTGGATCACTCCAACCACATACCCCAAGGTAATTCCTGTGGACCCTGTGGACCTCGAAGAAAAAGAGTTAATAAAGGTATGTTATACCATAAATCTTATTTTTGTATACAGTGTACTGAGGGGCTTATTGGTCTAACTGAATCATGTGATTATTTGTGTCCTCCTACTTGCCCATTACAATTGGAGTAATACAGCAATAAGATTTAATGAATATTTGGAAATAATAAGAATTGAAAGATTGGAATTTTTTTCCATCATTGCTGTTAAAATAATATAGTAATCAGACATGACAATTCATATGAATATGAAGTATTTATAGTTTTTTTATGCAAGTATTATTATAGCTTAATATCCGCAATACTCAGCTGCTGTTGTATGTATTGGCAATTTCTCTATTTCTAATACACTGGTAATTAGAGTTGAAACCCTCTATTACATCTTAAAAGAGATGGTATTTTCTGTTATAATACATTATTCTCACTCACAGCTCTGTAACTTTGATTTTCGGCTCCCAGTACCGGTCACGATCCCTCAGCGCATGACGCCTTGGTGTCATGCCATGTGGAACGGGATCTCCAGCAATCTGAACAACAGTGCTGCCTGGAATATCCTCTGGATTCTCCGGGGGGGCTGTTATGGCTGCAGTCTGCCGTTTGGAGCATCCAGGAGATGCTCCTAGCAGCACTGCAGCTCCAATTCTGGCTACAGTGTGCCATTCCATACACCAGAGTGTTACCAAACTAATTGCATGGCCTCTGTATATGCTATTAAGTATGGAAGGTGTCATCCCTGCTGACATTACTGAGAAAACACTGCTATTCCTCCCATTGTTGGTGGAAGACCATCCTTTGCATAGACTGCGCGTGTGTTCTAGAGAATTGTGTGACAGCAGTCTCACCCCATGATAGCACTGAATCTGCTGATAACCATGTTTTCCTGTGCTAGATACATCAAGATGGTCAGGGCCGGTTTTAGACTTTGCAGAGCTTAGGGCAAAAGTTCCCTTTGGTGCCCTTAGTTCAGGGGGCGTAGCCTGATCAGGGGGCGAGGCTATGGCCACAAAAACAAAAAAGACATAAAGAAATTACTAATTGTGCCATTTGCCAAATCTGGAAATTACTGCCCTAAACCTTAAACTAACCTTAACCCAAACTGCTACTCCAACCTTAATACCCTATTCCATACTTGCCTTCTCTCCCGGGAAGGTCGGGAGCCTCACGAAAATCGGGTTGCGCCCCCGCACCCCCGGAAAAGTGGGCAAGTCTCCCGGTCGGTGCCACATCCCCTGGCACCCCCCTCCTCCGGCATTTACTCCAGCTTGTAAGTGCCGACGTGGGCGGTCCGGGGGAGCCGATGACACGATTTGCACTGAATCACGTCATCGTGACCTCGGCAGCACAATGCTGGTAATCTCGGCATTGTGTGGTAGGGGCGTGGCCACGATGACGCGATCGCGGAGTCACGTCCCCGATCCGCACCTAAATTAGCTCCACGCTCCCATGCTGTACAGATATGGCTGCCTCCTCCCGGAGGAGGCAACCACCATGTCGGCATGTATGGCCTATCCGTAATACTCTAACTCAAACCCTTAAAGCAGGGGTGGGGAACCTTTTTTCTGCCGAGGGCCATTTTGATATATACAACATTATTTGAGGGCTTGAATCAGGCCACAACCCTCCGTGTGACGTCACACGAGGACAGGGTCACCAGGGCCGGTGCTACCATTAGGCAACCTTAGGCAGCCAGCTAAGGGCACCGGCCACTGGAGGGCGCCGCTGAGTCCAAAAAAAAAAAATGAATGGCATAAGTCATGGCTGAGTGGCATATAATGAATTTGTGGCACAGCTGTGTGGCATATTATGAATTTGCGGCAGTGTTATGAGGTACATTATGATTTTGGCACTCTGCTGTGTGTAATATTCTATATAGTATATTATGAATCTGGGAGACTGCTGTGTGGCATGTTAATTAACTGGGAAAACTGCTGCGTGGCAGGGGCGATTGGTGAAATGCTGCCTAGGGCGCCTGGAAACCTTGCACCGGTTCTGGGGGGTCACAATCGCTGGTGAATACAGCAATGTCCAGAGCATCCTGAGGATGCTCCGGGGAGCTGTAAGGGCAGCAGTGTGACTATCTTAAGAGTCCTAAGGATGCTCCAGGTGGAACTGTTGCATAGATTGTGGCTGCGCACCCTGATAGCCAGATGAGGCTAGCCGAAAAATGCTCCGAGTGCCAGCCCAAACGATCCCGCGGGCCTTATACAGCCCCTGGGCCTGAAGATCCCCATCCCTGCCTTAACCCTAATACCCTAACCCTAAGTTAGATGTTATGACTAAGGCCCTCATTCAGAGCCGTACGCTCTGAGCAGAGCGCACGCTCTGAATGAGGGCCGGGCTCCATTTTCATGGAGCGTCCTCCTGGACGCTCGTATAGCTGTGGGTCACCACCCACAGGCTATACGAGCGTGCATTGTGATGGTCGCGATGGTCGAGACCATCGCGACCATCGAATTTGCGAGCCGGAGCCTGCGGTTGAGGTTTTCAACCCGTCAGGGAGGCACGCCCCCGGCACGCCCACCAAAGGGGGCGTGCTGTCAATCAACATTGACAGCACGCCCCCTTTGATCGGACACAACGAGCGAAGGACTTTCCTTCGCTCGTCGCGTCTGGCGCATGCGTACGACGGAGCTCCCTCCGTCGTGCGCATGCTCAGTCCATAACATCGACCCACTTGCGAGCGGACAGCCGCTCGCGAGTGGGTCTGAATCAGGCCCTAAGTTACCTAAATGTTACTTAAATGAGTCATACAGGCGTCTACACCGTTAGACACCAACGACATCAACATAATGGATGATGGTTACTTTACCAATTATTTTGTAATATACTTACCATATAAGTTATATGACAAGTACATTACAAGTAGAGAAGTGTGCCGACGCTCGTGTTTTAGTTTTGGATCCGGATTCATCATCGTATTTTTTTTTTTCAAAACCACCCTCACATGTTTTTGTTTTGGTTTTGGAACTGTATTTTAAAAAATAAAATAAAAAAAAACCCAGCTAAAATTACGTCATTTTGATCTGTTAGCATGCAAATCAAAACGAGTTTGTTTTTTAAATCCGTGTTCTGAACCATGGGAAGATCCAAACCAGGACTTTGTTCAACTCTGTACCCCAAAATGATTCCGAACTTGGACTTGTTTCGACTCCGAACACCTAATTTCGGTAGTTGTCGGTTGTCTGAGAACTGGTCCCGCACATCTCTAATTATAAGTTACCTTGGCACAAACAATAACATAAAAATAATTGGTAAATTAATCATCATCCATTATTTACTAGTAACATGTATATATATATATTTATATATTTAGTTTATTACCTGCCTGCCCATTGCTGCAGCTGCTGCTGCCTTCCTTGTCACCCGACCTCACCACCAGTCCTCCTAATATTGATCCTCAGTCAGCGCTCTCTCAGTCTCTCCGATGCCCAGGACCTTACTTCATTTACTGCAAGCCCGGCGCGCAGCTGCTGGGCTGGGGCCAGCTGGAGCTGGGAGGCGGGCCCTCCTTTGCACTGCAGACAGTGGGACTCAGGGAATATGGGGTTGGTCTGCAGGTATGCAATCGGGAAGCCGACTGCCTAAATACCAGCAGCCGGCTTCCCGACTGTCATATCCCGGCAAGGGTGAAATGCCGGGCGTCTAGATGTAGACGCCCGCATTTCCCCGACACCGGGAGACCGGCGCCCGGCGTCCCGGGGGGGACTTAGGGTTAGGCACCCCCCCGGGAGTGATATGGTTAGGCACCCCCGGGGGACTTAAGTTTAGGCAGCGGGGAAGGGGATGGTTAGTGTTAGACACTTAGAGGGGGGATTAGGGTTAGGCACTTGGGGGGGAAGTTAGGGTTAGGCACCCCTAAGAAGGGTTAGGGTTAGGGGGGGTTAGGTTAGTAGATACTCACCTATCCACGATCGGGATTTCCAGCGCTGTCGGGCTTCCACTGCTCGGAACTCTGCTGATGTCGGGCTGCCGCTGATGGGAATCGAACCATGCGGCCGCCGGTATTTCATACCGATTCCGGTCTGCATGACGTCATGACATCACGCAGTGTGCCGCACCAGCATTCTTCAAGACAGTGGGAGGGAACAAGTGGCCATCATTAATGTTTTAGAAGGCGACGCCTCAGCAAGCAAGAGTGGGCAGGCTCCATCTAATTAGATATCGTTGGCGGGGATACTGTGGCCCCGCCATCAGACCACAGTCCTGGGCAATAGCCCTGCTTGCCTGCGTAAACCATCGGGTTTACGTAGAACTCATCAGGCCGAGAGTTTCTTCTTTTAAGCTGTGTACACACTATACAATTATTGGGCCAATCAGCAGATAATTGTATGATAGGGCTGATAATTGTATAGTGTGTATACAGGAGCGATGCAGAAGCATTAGCCAATAAACAGCTTTAAACGCTCCTGCAAATGGTCAGATCTGGAGGTCGCATCCTATGAGCTGCACGACCGATCCCATTCAAGAGATCAAAGGAAAGTACAAGAAATTGCTCAGTGTGTACGGGTGCTCACCAATGTGATAATCACTCCATCGGAGCATTTATCGGATTGGCAGCACCCATCACTTAGGGGGTCTATTCATCATCACTTAATTTCTACAAAAGCATGTGAAAATTAATATTTTCACCTACTTTTGTGTAAATTAAGTGTCAGCCCCATTGATCAATCATGTAACGCAGGAGATATCACAGATATCTCCTGGTTACAATTCTCCCCCGATAATTTCCACAGTCCCTATACTATAGTATGGGGACGTAGAAATTATGAAATACTTAAAGTTCCGAAAAAGCATTTTTTTTTTCGGAACTTGAGAGTGATATTATACGCCACCTGGAGATGGCGTACAGTATCCGATACCATTCACTTGTGCAGGAGAGGGACCAAAAGATCCCTCTCTG
Organism: Taudactylus pleione; assembly: GCA_031769625.1. Classification (NCBI taxonomy): domain Eukaryota; kingdom Metazoa; phylum Chordata; class Amphibia; order Anura; family Myobatrachidae; genus Taudactylus; species Taudactylus pleione. The sequence goes on from JAUIMM010000983.1 coordinate 583,634, forward strand.
CTGTGATTTCTTACCTCCTGCGGTTCCCTGCTCCACAGTCACTCCCTCGGATTCCTCTGGCTCCAGGCATTCCTCCTGTGCTCACAGACAGCAGTGTGGGAGACGAACAGCAGCAACACAAACACTGGAGTTCCGGTCACTCGATAATAAATAATATCTCCTAGCAGATGTAAGACATATACTACCAGAAGGTCTTCACAAGTTCATGGTATGCAAATTGATGCTGACCCGTGCCAAAATCACCTCATTACATTTAGAAAGAATAGTCACGAGTGACCATAACATCAGTTTGTCCCCTACCCTATGGATATCAGTCTGGAAGGTGGTTGACGAGGTAATAATACATATGCTTATAGTATCAGTTCATATAAGGCTCTTATTTATCAATTGTAATGTTCTTTAGGTTGACATTTATTATGGTATGATTATTAGTGTGTAATTTGGACGCGAAAAATACTTAATTGACACTGAATGGCGAGTGTGATATAACTTGAGAGTGCTGTGCTGGAGGATGTATACTAATGCCCAGTGCATTATTCATTTTTGATGTGTTGTTTATATTGCTGAATTCTAATATGTACTGTGGTTTATTGACAATATGTGTGCCTTTTTGCCATTATTAGAATGTCCACCGTCCTTGACTTCCTGTATATGCCTTTGTTTTTAGCTACACACAGTTACAGCAGCAAAACGGGTTGCATCGGTGACGTCATCCCGGAAACCGCGTCATGCACCTGGGGTGGTGAAGCTATAAAGTAAGTGTTTGTTTTTAATTGTTTGTAACCTGATGACGATGTATAATACATGGAAACGTAGAAGCATCTGTCCTACTGCTCGTGTGATTATTTCCTCAGAGTGCCGTCGGTCTGTATTGTATGTATGTATGTATGTGACTATATATATATATATATATATATATATATATATATATATATATATATGTCATTATTTTCCCTATAATAACGGAAGTGCTGAGTGTTTCTAAAAATAAAGATAATTTCTTATGTTTAAACACCATGGGGCCCATTTATCAAAGTGTATTTGAGGTAAAATCCCCGAAAACACCTGTTTTTGGGGGTTTACCTCAAATACTAAGAGGTAAATTTACTAAAGTGTGAGTTTTTAGAAGTGAGTTTTAAAAATGATGTTGCCATAGCAACCATTCAGATTCTAGCTATTATCTTCTAGAAGGTGCTAGTTAAATGTTAAGTAGAATCTGATTGGTTGCTATGGGCAACATCACTTTTAAAACTCACTTCTAAAACTCTCACTTTAGTAAATTTACCACAAAGTATCCTCCGTATGTATGAAGGACGGGCCGCAGCAGGTATCTCCGATGTCTGCTGTGATCTCTCCATTGCCGCTGGCAGCCTCCTCCCCCATAGGTTTCTATGGGGTACGCGATGCTGCCAAATTTACCAATACCTGGAATGCGTTGCATTCCCGATATTGGCCCCCCCAACAAATGCCATCTGAAGATGACGTTAGCTGCTGTAGCCTATGGGCTACACCGCGCACTATTAGTTGGCGGAGAGATCCGCCAGAACCCTCCCCAGCTATGGCGGATGTGCATGTGCAGTCCACGGGACTGCGCATCACCCCCTGCACTGGCCGGCAGCTATCCGGAGACATCGCAGGGACGCCCGTGCCCCTGCATATCCCGGATGATACATCTGACCGATAGGATCGCTTTTTGCAATGCAATCAGGGACGTTACTGGCATGCCCTGATCGCATTGCAAAAGCGATCCTTGATAAATTTGCCCCCATGTGAGATATCAGGCAGCTGCAGGCGGATTACTGTATTTGGATTGTACATACTGAGGGTCATGCAGATTGGCAACAAAATGGAAGTAAATTACTCAAAAGAAATTAGTGTTTTTCCTCACATATGATACACATGGGATGTACACGTATGTGCAAGGGCAGCATGTGCAGCTACTTACCAACAAGTCCTCCTCATCACTGTGTATTGTCGCCTCCCTATAGCAGGTGTAAAAGATCCGCCTGTGAAGAAACATAGTTGTGGATCTTTGGAGGCCCGTAGTTGCTCGGTCATACCCTGACTGAACTCTGCCTTGAACTCCCCATCCCACCTCTGTTCCGCATCACCTGTAGTGAGGTTTATTATGCATTCGGTCCAGATTAGCTGCATATGTATGCACAGAGGACTCTCATACAAGGCACGCTATGCAACTGGTGCAGCACTCACTCTGCATCGGCCTCTCTGTCTCTAAACTTTTATTTGTTTTATTTATCTATTTATTAACAATTTCTTACATAGCGCAGCATATTCTGACATTCTTGACCCGTGACCTGCTACTAGATACACAGTCAGGTGCATAAATATTGGGACATTGACAGAATTTTCATATTTTGGCCTCTATTCACCACCACAATGGCTTTGAAATTAAACAAACAAGATGTGCTTTAACTGCAGACTTTCAGATTTAATTTGAGGGTAATTACATCCAAATCAGGTGAACGGTGTAGGAATTACAACGGTTTCTATATGTGCCTCCCACTTTTTAAGGGGCCAAAAGTAATGGGACAAACTAAACAATTCTAAATCTAACTTTCACTTTTTAATACGTTGTAGCAAATCCTTTGCAGGCAATTACAGCCTGAAGTCTGGAACGCATAGACATCACCAGACGCTGGGTTTCATCCCTGGTGATGCTCTGCCAGGCCTCTACTGCAAATGTCTTCAGTTGCTGCTTGTTCTTGGGGCATTTTCCCTTCAGTTTTGTCCTCAAGTGAAATGCATGCTCAATCGGATTCAGGTCAAGGAATTGACTTGGCCATTGCATAACATTCCACTTTTTAGCCTTAAAAAACTCTTTGGTTGCTTTTGCAGTATGCTTCGGGTCATTGTCCATCTGCACTGTGAAGCGCCGTCCAATGAGTTCTGAAGCATTTGACTGAATATGAGCATATAATATTGCCCGAAACACTTCAGAATTCATTTTGCTGCTTTTGTCAGCAGTCACATCATCAATAAATACAAGGGAACCTGTTCAATTGGCAGCCATACATGCCCACGCCATGACACTACCACCACCATGCTTCACTGATGAGGTGGTATGTTTTGGATCATGAGCAGTTCCTTTCCTTCTCCATACTCTTCTCTTCCCATCACTCTGGTACAAGTTGATCTTTGTCTCATCTGTCCATAGGATGTTGTTCCAGAACTGTAATGGCTTTTTTAGATGTTGTTTTGCAAACTCTAATCTGTCTTCCTGTTTTTGTGGCTCACCAATGGTTTACATCTTGTGGTGAACCCTCTATATTCACTCTTGTGAAGTCTTCTCTTGATTGTTGACTTTGACACATATACACCTACCTCCTGGAGAGTGTTCTTGATTTGGCCAACTGTTGTGAAGGGGTTTTCTTCACCTGGGAAATAATTCTTCTGTCATCCACCACAGTTGTTTTCCGTGCTCTTCCGGGTCTTTTGGTGTTTCTGAGCTCTCCGGTGCGTTCTTTCTTTTTAAGAATGTTCCAAACAGTTGATTTGGCCACACCTAATGTTTTTGCTATCTCTCTGATGGGTTTGTTTTGAATTTTCAGCCTAATGATGGCTTGCTTCACTGATAGTGACAGCTCTTTAGATCTCATATTGAGAGTCGACAGCAACTGATTCCAAATGCAAATGTCACACCTAGAATCAACTCCAGACCTTTTAACTGCTTAACTGATAATGAAATAACGAGGGAATAGCCCACGCCTGTCCATGAAATAGCTTTTGAGTTGTTAGTCCCATTACTTTTGGCCCCTTAAAAAGTGGGAGGCACATATAGAAACCGTTGTAATTCCTACACCGTTCATCTAATTTGGATGTAATTACCCTCACATTAAATCTGAAAGTCTGCAGTTAAAGCACATCTTGTTTGTTTCATTTCAAAGCCATTGTGGTAGTGAATAGAGGCCAAAATATGAAAATTCTGTCAATGTCCCAATATTTATGCACCTGACTGTATATGCTATTTTTTATTATATTCTTGTATGCGTTAAATTAATCTTTATTGTCCCCTAATGGCTAAAGCCGTATATGTTTTGTATGATGTTAATTATTCTTAAATATATGAGACATATTAATATGTAATGCTCATTGTGAAATAGAATAAACGTACCATATGCACTGTAGATGTACAATTCTTTGCTCTTGCCTATTGGTTAAATAAACTTTATTTTTTTTGTATCCAGTTTCTACCCTCCTTGTAATCACATCATCCATGATCATATGGCAGAAGTAATTGCAGTGACACAGACCATCTGATCCCACACATCTTGGATAGGTCACAAGACTTTTCTTCAATGAGTGCACAACACATAAACCAGGTAAGGACTTTGATTCAGCAAGAAACACAATATGCAGGCAATCGGCCGATTGTTGCATTCTGCACATGTGTATGCATCGCAGTGTGTGAACCGGCCACTGTGATCGGGACTGCGATCGCAGTGACTACGCAGACCCATCGCAGTGTGATTGACAGGAAGTGCCATTTGTGGTGGTGATGGGGGGTTGGTCAGCGAAACGCAGGCATGCCAGAGCGTTTCAGTGCTGTTGCAGGGACGTGCATAAATTATCCACTGTGATGCCGTACGCAGCCTGAGGTCTCATAGTGTGCGTGGAAGTTAGCAATTTGTGAGTAAGGTCAGAGCTTGTGCAAGTGTGCGTGGGGCTGCGATGGTACTCGATTGTACCAGTGGTTTTGCAGTCTTGCTAAACATTACAGATGTATAGAAGGTAAAGTGGGAGTCCTTATGTAGTGCTGCGATGGCATAGTGATCGCAATGGATTAACATACTATCGCAGTTGAACTGCATGCATAATCTCTATTACACTCGCAGTTGCGTTCTGTAGTGAATCAGGCCCTGTCTTATCTTACAATCCTTGATGTAACCTTGTTTTCTGATCTCTCAGTGATGCAAGCAGAACCAGGAGCAGGGGTGTATCTAGGGGTCCGAGCACCCCTGGCAAAGTAAGGGACTGGCACCCCCCCTTCCTCCTTCAGTGACAGAAAGACTCACCCCAGGTACCATGGACACACAGAAGAGAAGAGCTAGAAGGATGAGGAGGAGGAGGAGGAGGAGGAGGCAGGAACCGAAACCTGGACTCAATGAAATGTGTTTGGTGGGTGGGACAAGTGCTGTATGTGACACCTGATTAGTGGGAGGGAGGGCTCTTCTAAACATCCTATCAGCTGAAGTTTGTCCCATGTGTATGTCACATAACAAAACTTATAATAATAATAAATAAAGACACAGAGACATAAATTGGCACATAAAGGTCAGATATTTATTTATAATACAGTATAATAGAACAGTATGTTAGTGAAAAAAGGATAGCCAGAAATCAGCGTAGCCCATCAATGCTCAACCTAACAATATCAGACATGCATTACAGGTGGAGAATGTCCTGGTGGCCCTTATTAACACAGAGCAGGGTATCCAAATCCACTCCTAAACTTTACAAACAATAGCTACAGTAGTAGGGTGGTGTTGTTAAGCTGGCCACACACTAGACCAACTTACATCCAACCAGCCAACTTGTTGATTGGTTGGAATGAAAATCTGGTAACGTATGGGAGTAAATGATGATCAGCAATTTGCTCCTAAATGTCAGAAAACAGATGAAAATGGACGTTCAGACAAGTTTGTTAAATGTTTGATCTAAACAATTTGTTCAAACAACAGTTTTGGTCCATTTTCCAGCTTTTGGGAGCAAATTGCTGATTGTATTATTTACCAGATTTTCATTCCAACCAATCAAATGGCTGGTTGGATGTAAGTTGGTCTAGTGTGTGGCCAGCTTTACTCTGTAAGGGTGGGACAGACAATAAAAGCAGTCAGGGGAGGAGAGTGGACCCAAAGTAATAAACTTGCACCTGGGCTGATGATCTTTTTGACTTTACTGCTAAAAATAGCCAAGGAAATCAGCTAAAAGTCAAACCAAGCAAAAAATGAGGAGGGGGAGGGGAAGCTTCATCAGTCACATAGGTTTGGGCTTTGAAGACACAGGTGTAAATAATCAGCAAAGGTGAGTGCACCCAAAATAATAACCATGCACCCGCCACAGCAAGGATCTAGTTACAGAGCTGCTCCACCACCATACACCAGCCTAACATAGCCTATCTAACACGCTAAACAGATCCTCCACAAATACAATGAAGCCATCTTCAGGTAACTAGACTCCAGCAAGTTGGCACAGATACATATACAGCAATCTAATTAATGGGTGGGAAACCACAAATCTACCATTGGCCAAAAATTCTTTAGCAACGGCTTTATTAACTTTCTTGAGAGCCTCAGAAATGGACCCACAATGGGCAACACCTAGCCAGAAGAGCCGAGGGACCATATATGACCAAACTAAATCTTACATAAAGGCCAAATAGATGGAATACAGTGAATAGTGTACAATAGTATGCCTCACATCTAAAGCTGTTGTTTTACCCAGGTCACTGCCATCCAAATGAACAACTAAAACAGTAGGTACAGTAAGCTATGCGTAGCCTCTGCCTCCAATATTTGACTCTTAAAATAATCACCTCTAAAGTTTGTGTAACCAAGCCCTCTCACTCTACTGGACCCAGGATAAACAGATGACCTAAAAACAGCATAAGACTGCGCTGCCAAATGTACAGAGGAATGACCACCAGTCCAAATATCCAACTCACCTACCTTAACCCCTATACCAAAGGAGGGAAGAAATATAAAAAATTAGTAAGTTTGTTTAAATTTGTTTTAGTGACCATAAATAATTAAAAGGATCTGCCAGAAAAAAACAGACATAAACACACAAAAGGGAAGTCAGAGGGAGTAATATGGGGAGGGGGATGGGAAGGGTGTTTGCAAGGAAAAGACAAATTAACTCGGCAAGAGGTAAAAACAAAAATCCTACTGAGGGACTTTATTTATGCCAATTATGTCCGTCTAGTTAGGCAAAAAAAAAATCCCTCAAGACTCCCACTATGGAAAGTGGCGAGTAGCAAAGCCCCGAGTAGGAAAGACAGGGTTGACAAGACAAGGACGACAGACCAATGGGATTCCTTACAACCACAAGTACTGTAAGATGACAATTTGATTGTAGCAAAACAAATGGCATTACAGAAGCAGAAGGCACGCTAAGTGTGGTATTGACTTTCCTACGCAATTTACCCTGCCCCCATCACTAACTAATGGAAATTGCAAAATGTGAGCTACTACCAACAAATGGACCCCTTGCAGCACTGCTATGAAGCTGATGTGGAGGTGTCAGAACTATGGGGTCAGTTAACAAAACAGGCTAAATGCCAACATCAGCACTGTGCTATTACTGGCCTCCTTAGAATGCACAACAGAATTCCCTGGTAAGGATGCCTGGTCACTATAGCCAGGCTGCCTAGGGCCTGCAGACACCTGGCTAAGCCCCATCTGTGTGCAGCCGCCTCAGTGATCTAAAATAGTGGCTGGGACTAACTGGCAGAGGCATAGGCTTGGCCATAACCGCACCTGTAGTTTGGGGCAAAGTAGTTTTGGAGGGTCTTCTAGAAGGAGCTCTTGCCCTCAGTCCCTTCTGCTATGGGAACCCATTACTAGTAAGCCGATGGGTAAGATGTGATGCTCGCGACCAGCACTTGGGGCCTGCTGCAAACTGCACTTTGGGTCAAGGGACTCAGCCACAGGAGGTGGGACATACGCAGAAACAGCTGTGACTTCAGTGTGTCCCTCCCGGGATGTTGCCGGAGATGCGAATGGTGAGGGGACACCATCTGAAAGTCATCCAGAGGGATAAAGATGGCGGTGGTGACAGGAGATTATGAATAAAAGACCACAGACATTGAGGGGTGAAAAAGATGAAAAGAGATAACTGAGAGGAAAGAGAAAAAATAGAAATAAAGGAGAACAAAATATAAGGAGAACAAGAAAGATACAAAAATACAATAAAAATAACAAAAAAATGGTGAATTACACAATTCACAGCCTTGACAGGCATAGTTACTTACCTTAAGAAGCTACAAAATGGAAAGAGTCCTGGGCTTTAAAGCCACAGGCATAATTAATCTACCCAAACACACCCAATAACCACTAATAGGCTAAACCCCTAACACGAGACCAGCACGTAGGCCAGCTTGAAGCCTTTGCTTTAAGCCACATCAGGCTAATAAAGCCTTCAGTACTTCATAGTGTGCAGCACTATGAAGACTTCTATCACCACTATGAACAGAATTTATATATTATATCTAACTAAAATGTAAGTAGATAACTAGATAAGTAGAACAAATATATTTAATAATAAATTCAATTTAAAATGTTATATACTTCCTATAAATTAGCCTATTTAGTAATAATTATCCTAATAAAGTAATTAAAAATGTAATATTGATTATTGTGACCAATGAGAATCAGCTGCAAATTATATAATAATCAAGTTAAATCTGTCTACAGCCTCAATCAATAAAAAATAGCTACTAAAAGAAAATATTATTGTGCTTTATATATAATAAAGTATAATTATTTTAAACAAAACCTATAGATCCTAAGCACCCTATAGAACCCTCTATCATGGCTTAATTTGCTTGTGTAATGTTCAATTGATAATGTGTTGTTATATGCAGCATGTAGTGTTGTTATATGCAGTATGTAGTGTTGGTATATGCGGCATGTAGTGTTGGTATATGTAGAATGTTGAATGTACACTCAGCTCCGTCCAAAGGCCGCTGTGTCAGGAAACCATTCCTGGTGGAAGGAACACACCCAGAGCTAAGATGGACTGCTCAATAGGTAGCCCGCAGCCAGAAGGATTAGGTGGAATACTGGTCACCGATGTAGAGGGTAGGAAAGTGATGATGAAGGTAGATGGTCATTGAGCTGGAATAAAACGTCCATCATCTCTGATGTCCAATCCATGCCCGCAGGAAGATCTCTGGTCTACACGGGACATACTTCTTCATATTTGGGCGAAGGGTCAGAACACCATGCAGATGAACTTTGCGGGATTCTGGATGTTCTCTCTATGTATCTAAAAAGGCACAAATAGGGGATTCAAACAGCAGTGATAAACCATATACAGAGGTTAATGAGGGTAAATGCAACTTAATGTGGCATAAATGTGTTGCTATCCAATTAGCAGTGCAAGTTAATCCACGTTATCTCTCCATAGGATTTAACATGGATTTTTCCTTTTATTAGCTTAATTTGAACAATAATTAAATTTTTGGGGAGATTTTAAACAATTCTGCAAAATGGGATAGGACAGGTATATGAGGGTGCTGCATGGATGGGACAGATATATGGGGCTACTGTGTGGATGGGACAGGTATATGGGGTGCTGTATGGATGGGACAAGTATATGAGTGTGCTATATGGATGGGACAGTTATATGGGGATGCTGTGTGGATGGAACCAGTATATGGGGGTATTGTGTGAATGGGGCAGGTATATGGGGGTGCTGTATGGATGGGACAAGTATAAGGGGGTGCTTTATGAATGGATCAGGTATATGGGGGTTCTTTATGGATGGGACAGGTATATGGGAGTGCTGTGTGGATGGAACAGATATATGGGGTTACTGTGTGGATGGGACAGGTATATGGGGTGCTGTATGGATGGGACAGTTATATGGGGATGCTGTGTGGATGGGACAGGTATTTTTGGCTACTGTGTGAATGGGACAGGTATATGGGGTGCTTTATGAATGGTTCAGGTATATGGGGGTTCTGTATAACTGGGACAGGTATATGGAGGTACTGTGTGGATGGGGCAGGTGTATAGGGGTGTTGTATGGATGGGATAGATATATGGGGGTTGTGTGTGGATGGGACAGGTATATGGGGATTCTGTGTGGATGGGACAGGTATATGTGGGTGCTATATGAATGGGATAGGTATATGTGGATGCTGTATGGATGGGACAGGTATATGTGGGTGCTAAATGGATGAGATAGGTACATGGGGGTGCTGTATGGATGGGCCAAGTTTTTTTAAGCATGCAAGTGGGAGGTGTTTTTTAACACATTTTGAAAGTGGCTTAAAATTACACAAAAATAAACGTACAGGTATTTTTATACCTCCAAAATTATCTAGAACATTAATTAACACTTGCTTTCTATTATTCTTTGCTTTCGGCCACGAATAGAGTCCTATCCAATGACATTTTGTAGTATGTTTGGGTACAGATTGATTTCCACATTTTTCACTACACTTAACACCGCTAACATCATCAAACATTTACTGCACGACTTCTGGGATAAGCCTTTTCCAGTTGAACTGTGCATGAAGCAGAAGAGCACATACACATAGTAAGAGAAATCACTGTGCAATAAGCGCGTTACGTCACACTGCAGTGATCAAAGATTTTACTGCAGCTAATTGAATCTGCCCCTTCATACTGATATTCCCAGTGTACTCCTTACCTCCACAGTTCAAGCAACAGTCTGTACTGTACTGTGACTATGGACAGGAGACCACACTAAAATGTCTCAATGAGGTTATTGGTTTCCAGTAAATGGATAGACTGAATTCTCATGAGGTTATATTCAGCCCACAAGCTGGCTGCATTCACTGTGTATAGACAATTAGTGACTGAGTGAAACATAATAAAACATATGCAGCAACACTGGGGCATTTTGGGGAACTCAGACTATTAGACTCGAGTGCAGTTCAGCAAATGATGGCTGTGCTGCTGGGAGCCTTCAGTTGGGAGTAGAATAATGCTGGCAATACAGGCTAAACAGAGACATAACAGGGCTTAAATGTGCCCTGTGCTGGCTCACCCCCTTACCACCTGACATCGTGACATTAGGCGTGTTACGTCATTACGTTGCACTGAGGGGACAGGGCTGACAGCACTGTGAATTGCAGCACTGACTTGGAGCATCCTGAGGATGCTCCAGATCAGCTGCACAGACTTCAGGGTGTCTGTCTGGGGCTCTAAAGGACCTGGCAACCGGGCCCAAATAAAAAGGGGCGTGACCTAATCGGGGGAGGCATGGCCACGCCCCCTATGTAAAAATAATTAAAACAAGAAAAGTTTTGCAGCGTCGCAAAGCACCGCTGTGCACTGGCTTAGGGGGCGCTATGAGCCCGCTCAGCCCTGCGCATAACTAGTGTAGGGCGCGATCAGCTTGATCGCTCCCCCACAGGCATAGGAGACTGTTGTGGCTACTTAGCAGCAGTGAGCAATCTCCCAGTGCAGCCCGGCACACTGCAGCATATGCTGGGCTAATGTGATGTAAGAGGGGCGGAGCGGTGCCGGGGTCGGGCCCCTCCAGCAAGCCCGTGCCCGGGTATTAGTATGCACGCCTCCCCTCTCGGCACCCCTGCTGGCAGCAGGGTGACAGTCCAGCCACCCTGCTAGTCAGAATAATGGCCGTGGAGCGACAACTGTGCTGCTGACAGAGCCCTGCACTCTATGCAGGCGGAACTGGTCGAGCACTCCTCGGCTCTGGGGCTAAATATAGCAAAACAACTACAATTGTCAATTGTGATATTAAAATGTATCAGATCATTGTTATGTATGTCGGTAAATGCAGTTGATGATAATGTTGATCACAAATGAATTGTTGATCAGCCAATCGCAGTAGGTGGTGATGTATAATCTAATTGGATAGTGATTGTCACTCAGTGTTAGAACCAAGCAATAAGGCCAGTGGTATGGCGTACACCTTGGAGTGTGGGAAGCATATATGGCTGCATTGCATGCATGGAATAAAATGCTTCTATTAGCAGGTATGCAGAGCTGTATGCAGTGCTGGATTTCCCACTAGGCATGTGAGGCACCACTTGCTAGGGAACACATCAGTCCCCAATGCATCAGAGCCCTGGATCGCCACTGGCCTGATGGGGCAGCACAGAGACTGGCTGATTACTCTTTTTGTTATTAAACAGAGTAACACTTACAGCTGTAGTACGTTCTCTGGGTTATCAGTTGACAGAAACGCTTGGGAGCAGATAGAAGCACGTGCATATAGATAGCGTGGGAGCACCCAGCATGTGCTGTCACCTGGAGACCATATGAGTGTGTAGTAGATGGACCCATGTGTAGCTGACACCTCCCACACTGGGGGCACCCAGCACAGCAGCACTGTCCTCTGACACAGACACTCACTGTTTATTCAGCTGCTCCTCAACAGCATGTGTTTCACCATCCAGGCAGGAAATACGATAATGTTATAATTAATAATGCAAATAATAAAATTGGGGGGGGGGGGTGACAGCCTGACCCCACAATACTCCCCTGGTTGTATGCATGTAATGCTGTGACCACCCCCTAGCCATACACCTGTATGTATTGTATAATAATACTACTCATCATCAGTGTGCACTGGCACCAGCACTATCCTGGGTACAAAAGATGCGTAATAAATATTTACACTTGTGTCCAATGGCAGCACCTATAGCCAGCAGTATTGTCACCGCGCCCTCACTGACCTCTGACTACATGAGAACACCCCATTACAGCCCAGTTACACCTCTGCATGTGTGAGTGCACATGCAATGGACATGCCTCAGCCCATGCATTGCCTGTACGTGTGCACGCTCAGTATTGGTGCATGTTTAGTGTGCAACAGCTCAACTCTGCTACCTGGCACATGTTCTACCCAACATAACATGGTCTCTATTTTATATTTATATATCCATTGTTATTTTATACATGTACATTATTATGGTGAGACTATAACTATAGCAACCCAAACATCTGCTGCCAGGTGCAGTGGGGTCTGTGGTCTCCCAGTGATACAGCTCTGGGCTGTGGATGATAAGATTGGGGACCTTGCATTATATTGCTAAGGACTGCAGTGATTATAGCTATGACAGTGACATTTGCTTTTCCTACCCTCTGCTGAAGAGACTCGCGTATGATGGTGGTGGATCAAGTACGTCTCTTTCATCTCTGACACAGGGAACACAATCTGCTGGGATCCCAAAATATGATAGTGGAGGTGCTGGGAACGTGAAGGTCTCATTGTCTGCGAAAAGCAAAACAAAATGAGTCTTTTACTCCTAATAATGACACTAGAGAGGCTTTCAAGTATGCCACGTATTCATTGTAAGTAAATGCATAGGGCAGGAAAGAGTTAATTCCGTGTGCAGACTCAGTCATATATTCACAGAAAAACATATGTACATATATGGTAAGGTATGCGATTCCAAATCTTTACCCAGCCCTGTGGTTTTTTCTAAATGTAATCGAAAACAGATGTGTACTTCAGAAACTATAAATGTATGTAGTTTGCCGCCATTAAACCAGAGATTGATTTCACATTACACAAGACAGTCGTGTTCTTGGATCTCTCTCTCCTGTGTATACACAGCATTGTGCTATAGCAAACAAAAGCAACGAGGGTCTCTGAGCTCATTGTATTTATAGCCATAGCTTAAATACAGAACTGACAGTAATAATCTATATGCAAAAACAAAGCGTGGCCAACATCATGGCTATATTCCACGTCTTATATCTCGTGAGGCTCCCGACCAAATCGGGAGGGTAGGCAAGTATGCTCCAGGTGTTGTGGAATTACATGTCCCAGCATGCCCTGCAGTTGTAACATGCCCTATTAGCACAACTGTGGCAGGGCATGCTGGAATGTGTAGTTCCACAACACCTGGAGCATACTTGCCTACCCTCCCGATTTGGTCGGGAGCCTCACGAAAATTGGGTGCCGCTCCCGACCACCCGGAAGGCAAGGCAAGTCTCCCGGAACCAGCCACAGCCATCCCACACCCCCCGTTGCCGGCCACTTAATATGCAGCCCGGGGGATCAAATGATGTGATTCGCGTTAAATCGCGTCATCGAAGCCCCGCCCCCTGCAGTACAGTGCCTGTATTACGGGCTCTGAACAGTGGGGGGCGGGGCCACGATGACGTGTTGAGCTGCCACGCCCCCTCCCCCCCGCTCCGCCCACCTGCTGTGAGAGGAGTGTCTTCCAGGCTGTCCCCTCCCGGAAGGGACAGCCTAAAGGCAGGCAAGTCTGACCTGGAGTGCAGCATGTTTAATACCCCTGATTCAGTCCATTGTTATACATATCTCACTTTGGGCCTGATTCGGATTTGTATGGAAACCCAATAAGATACGTAGATATCCGATGGTGGGGCGTTTGCACATGTGCAGAGTGGGCCCTGCGTGATCGCTTCCAGTGCCCTTCAGCAGGAGTCTGATTGACAGGCTGCAGCTTTTGGGGGTGGGGAGGGGGCAGCAACTGGATCCGTTCCACAAAACTGAGGTTTGTTTCCTCCTTTTTGTGGGAGTGCAGACACCAGGGTATGCGTTTTCTGATGCAGACTTCCTGGCCCCGGCAGCGTGACAGCACCAGCTGTACTGCATAACCTGACTATTACTCAGGTGGCCAATGGTCATACAAGTGTAGTGATGGCTGCATCTTGGGACACATCACTAAGGCATGTAGGAGGCTACTTTCTACTACAGACGCCTCCTGCTGCTTTTGCATATGTTAGCATCGCTGCTATGTCCAAAGGTGCAGCAGCAATGCTAAATCCATCCACATGAGAATCAGGCCCTTTGTCACTGAGGTATAACATACTGATATAGTGACTGTTTGCTGTGCCCACATACCTGCTGCCCTCTCTGTGTGCCAGCAATAGCTCCATTTTCTCATTATGGGGCCTTGTCATTTTCAGGGGCCTGCTGTCCTCCACTAATTAGGTATCCAATATGAGTTGCAGAAGTGGATACAGGGGCGTATCTATAATGGGTTTAAGGTGTGCGGGGCACACGGAACCCTGGGTCCAGGGGGGCCCCGCACCGCACACCCTTCACCCATAGTATACTTACCTCTCCGGAGTCCCGCGGCGGCGTGGGAGACCGGCGCTGTAAAAGTGGCTGGAGAATGTTCACCGCGGCCATTTACCCATCATTTGCGCATGCGCTATAGACTAGTGCCCAGAGCCTATAAGTGCTGTGCTGGCCGCCCACAGCTCAGTGTGCTACCGGCCGCCGGAGGGAGAGGAGGGAACCCGTGTTGGAGACTGCACACGGTCCCCCTCCTCTCTAGAAATGCACCTGAGTGGATACATAACTAATAGAGCAATTCAGCATTGCTCTGGGGCAGGGACAGCTGATATGAAAATAAAAAGTAGCAGCCGATCTTGTCCTGTGCACATGTGTGATCAGTATTTCCCTCATACACACAGCTGCAGGGGGCACAGGGGCAGAGGGATCCAATTGAATCTCTGTTTCACATACTAGACCTAATTCACAGATGGACCTATGCCATCTGAAGATAATGAGCAGGTCTCCATTAGTAATAATGAATAGGCCCCTATATCACCAGAAACACCGTTACACTATAATTCCACCTGCCTACATTGCTAATGTATAATGTCTCATACAGATTAGCTGACCCATTGCTATTGGTTAAGTTATACGGAATCGGTATGTAATACCGCCGGCCGCATGGCTGGCAGTTCAAATCCCGGCAGCGTCAGGCCAACAGATGAAGAGATCCCGACAGCGGCAGCCCGACAGCGCTGGAAATCCCGATCGTCCCCAGGTAAGTACTAACTTACCTAACCTACCCCCTAACCCTCCTTTAGGGGTGCCTAACCCTAACCTCCCCCCCAAGTGCCTAACCCCAATAGTGCCTTAACCTAACCCCCCCTTCCCTGCTGCCTAAACCTAAATTCCCCGGGGGGTGCCTAACCCTAACCTCCCCCCGGGGGTGCCAAACCCTAACCTTCCCTCCCCCTAGTCTAACCCTAACCTCCCGGGGGGTGCCTAACCCTAACCTCCCCCTGGGGGTGCCTAACCCTCCCTCCCCTAGCCTAACCCTAACCTCCCGGGGGGGGTGCCCGATCCTAAATCCCCCCTGGGAGCCCTAAACCTAACCCCCCCCCCGCGCGGCTGTTCGCTCGCAGCGCCCGGCATCTCTTCAATCGGGATGGTGGGCGCCGGTCTCCCGGCATCGATAAAATGAGCGGCGTCTACATCTAGACGCCGGTCATTTCACCCTCGCCGGGATATGACAGTCGGGAAGCCGGCTGTCGGTATAATGTCAGCCGGCTTCCCGATTGCATCCCAGTTATATACCATCAGCCTGTTACAAGGAAAGTAAAATGCTGCAGATCAGAAGCTGTGCCATGATGTAATATGTACTATAATGTAACTTTGGTAAATACTCACCCACAGAAATGGTGTAAGGTGGGTCCGCTGGTGGTACAGGGATGGCTGTAATTGTGTCCCTTGGTGGCTCGATGGTATTTCCCAGCACATAGGCTCTGCACCTCGCCAGCAGTACAGAGCACAGGCCCAGAGCAGCAAGTGTTGGCCCCAAGATTTTAAGTACCATGCTGCAGTTGTTCTGGGGGTCTCTCTGGCAGGACTTATAGGTGACGATGGTGATGAGCCCCCCAGCACATATCAGG